>CAKXYN010000177.1:1200000-1800000 GCA_935064755.1 Tragelaphus eurycerus | reverse complement strand
AGTCTGGTCGAGTCAGAATTGCCTTTTGGCTAGATCATCCATGCACAAAAGCATGATTTCCAGCCAAGTCAATTTAGCAAATTGATTTGTGAATTTCTGTGCATTTCCAGAGTGCTCTGAAGGACTCTTGAGACACAGCTTTTGCCGGGAAAATACTGCTTGGAGTGACATCTCCTACTATTTATCACTTCCTTCCATCTGATCTTAGTAGCAGGCATTAACGTGCAGGAGAATGCCTTACATCGACTTGCCTGCGAGGTCACCAAAGCGACAGTGGCACTGTGTCCTCGTCCAAACTCATTCTTTAGCCTGGGAAGGCTTTAGTATTTTATGCCAAGAGATTATCGGCTATTCCCATTTCATTATCTGTCAGTTAATCATTTGAATGTACCTTACAGAATGCTGTCTAAATAGAAACTTTTAAATTTAATCCACTCTGAAAGGGCACTCCCATTAGCATTTAGCTTAGGATGGGTGATGTAAGGAGGGGTACAGTGAGGGTCAAGGGCAGGTTTCATTCTAAGAAATGTATGAATGTGTTATTATGTCAAGTGGCCAGATAATGTATGGACAGTTCCTTAAAAGCTGTTTTTGGCATGCAATCTTCAAAGTTTATTTTTAAGACAAGACGTTCATTTTGTTCAGGCTCTCTTTTGTGGCCCAGTTAGTTTTACCCTTGTCTTATTTTCCTGTGATCACTGTTCTTTAACTTTTTCGTGGCTCTCTTCTTTCCTCCGCACTTTAGGACAATGATAATGAAGGTAATAGCCCTGCTCTCCCGGTGGGCTTCTCCTCGTCTGTGTGTGTTGCTCTCTTTCAAGTCAGTGGGAGCCCCTTTTTCACAGGCCGGAGAAGTGGACCCGAACATTTTGCAATTACTGAGTGTCTTTGTTCCTGGCAGCTGAGTGCCCAATGGCAGCCAGCCCTTTGATCACACCACAGCCCTGTGAAGTGGGCATCACTGGGCGCTTTTAGAGACGGAAAAACTGAGGCACCAAAAGATGAAAGAGATCCGGTCAAGTAAAGGGAGTGCTTCCTCTGGCACAAGGACATCCACGTGACAGTTGCCCACATGCTGTGCCCGACTTTGAAGGGTCCTCTTCAGCTCTCTGTATCTTAATGAAAGTGAACAGAGGGCCCCTCCACCCAGGCAAAGAGCATGAGCCCCTGCCTCTGTAGTGGTCATTCTCAAGTATGGAGCGGCTATTCAGTTTATTAAAGGTGCTGCATCATCAGGAAGAGTTATCATTTCCAAATAAGATAGGAATTTGTTCATTGAGAAGAGTGCAGAGCAATCAGGGGTGTGGGGTGCCAGCCTTAATATGTGAAGAGTTTTAGTGCAATCTGAAAAAGTGAGATACAGATTTTTAAAACTTTCGAGTTCAATACTTGATCATCACACTTATTATCCAAACTCAGATACTTTTAGAAGTGAAAAGGGTGCTGTTAATTGGAATGTAGCTGCTTTATAATATTGTGTTACTTTCTGCTGCACAGCAAAGTGAATTAGCCACATGTATACATATATCGCCCCCTTTTTGGATTTCCTTCCCATTTAGGTCACCCTGAAGCACTGAGTAGAGTTCCCTATGCTGTACACACATACACGTGCACACACAAAAGAATCCTAATGAGAGTGTGTATTATAAGCTATTGTGCCAAGAATAATAAATACACATTGAGTAAAGTTGCACTGAAAAATAATGAACTTAGAGATATAAAAGGAAATAAAAATTCCAGTGCAGTAGCCTTACCACATAGTGTCAACACCAGTAGTTACACTAACTTCCAAGATTTTACTCAGTATACCTGGCTGTTGTTATATTCTTTCTCAATGCCTTGAAATGAATAGTTAGTTCATATTTATACCTGGCTGTTGTTATATTCTTTTGAATGACTTCAAATGAACAGTTAATTCATATTTATACCTGGCTTATAGCACTCAAGTAAGAGATGGGGAATTATCTGATTATACCTTTGCAATTTTACTATTGTACTAGTACTGTCCAATGGGGCTTCCCTGGTGGCCCGTCTGCAGTGCAGGAGATGCAGGAGATGCAGGTTTGAACCCTGGGTCAGGAAGATCTTCTGGAGGAGGACATGGCAACCCACTCCAGTATTCTTGCTTAGAGAATCCCATGGACAGGGGAGCCTGGTGGGCTACAGCCCATGGTGTTGCACAGAGTCGGACACAACTGAGCAACTAACACACACTGTCCGGTGATGTAAGGTAATGAACTCTTCATCAGTAGAGGTGTTCAAATGGGAAATCAGTTCTACCCAGTTGGGAAGTGGAAGTAAATAACTTTTAAGAGGTTTTCTTCTCAATTAATGAGAATTGTCTTTGTTTCAGAGTGTTAAACCATTTTGAAAAAAATTACCTCTAACTGTAAATTCTTTGGTGCTATCATTTAGAAACCCCCATCTAGGCAGTTTGGTGAGAGGTAAAAATTCTGCAGTGAGAGGCTGCAGTGGTCAGGAAATGATAGATGACAAACAACAACAGCAGAAGTAGCTCAGGGAATTCTTAAGGTTATTCTGGGTTTTAGGCTCCCCCTAGCCTGGCAGATCAACATTCAGAAAACAAAGATCATGGCATCTGGTCCCATCACTTCATGGCAAATAGATGGGGAAGCAGTGGAAACAGTGACAGACTTTATTTTGCGGGGCTCCAATATCACTGCAGATGGTGATTGCAGCCATGAAATTAGAAGATGCTTGCTGGAAGAAAAGATATGACCAACCTAGACAGCATATTAAAAAGCAGAGACATTACTTTGCCAACAAAGACCTGTCTAGCCAAAGCTATGGTTTTTCTAGTGGTCTTGTATGGATGTGAGAGTTGGACTATAAAGAAAGCTGAGCGCCAAAGAATTGATGCTTTTGAACTGTGGTGTTGGAGAAGACTCTTGAGAGTCCCTTGGACTGCAAGGAGATCCAACCAGTCAATCCTAAAGGAAATCAATCCTGAATATTCATTGGAAGGACTGATGCTGAAGCTGAAACTCCAATACTGTGGTCACCTGATGCGAAGAACTGTCTCATTTGAAAAGACCCTGATGCTGGGGAAAATTCAAGGTGGGAGGAGAAGGGACGACAGAGGATGAGATGGTTGGATAGCATCAGCAACTCAGTGGGCATGAGTTTGAGTAAGCTCCGGGAGTTGGTGACGGACAGGGAAGCCTGGCATGCTTCGGTCCATGGGGTCACAAAGAGTCGGATATGACTGAGCGACTGAACTGAACTGATCCTGGCAGAGATAGCTCTGGAAACTCAAACTACTGCAAAACCTGTTCTCTGTGTCATAGTCTTTTGGGCTCTTCAAACAAGAGGAAGCAAAAGACAACCCAAGACATGATGAGAATGTACTGTGATCTTGTTACACTTCTCTGTTTCTAGCCACAGAGCCAAGAATTTGCTAAACTCTTTCCCATCTAGCTGTGTGGGAGGACTGATCCCAGAGCAGGGGCCAGAGGCTGTCAGAGGCCCATAGACATGCCCCACCCCAGGGGACACGCCTTCTGTAGGAGAAGAGCTCATTGTCTGTAAGATGAACTAGTCATAAGATATCTGCACCCCGCTCCCCACCCCGACTTGAATCAGAGGTGATTTTTGAAACAGCCACAGTTATTTTGTCTCCTGGCCAAGAGCACAGCATTGAAAGCAGCAGGCAATATGTCAGACTTCAAAGGAAAAATATATTGGTGTCTCGTTGGCCAGGATCCAACATTATGTTGGTAAATAATCAAATCCCGGTGTGGCGTATTTCTCCCTGAACCTTGACTGAAAACTATGGAAGACTGTTCTGTGAGCTGCGGAGCGAGAGTCACTCATTCCAAGGAAAAGGCCAGAAAGAATGACTTTGAAATGTGTTTATAATTAACCAAACAATCTAAATTCACAAGACGGTTAGAACAGCAGGCTGCTCACTGGTGCGAACTTCTGAAGTGAGGAGGCACTTGGGGAAGCCAAAATAGGCCTTCCCCAGGGTAATCCTAGACACCTTTAAGGGACATGTAGCTGGTCATGTGGAGACATGCTTTAAGACACATTTTATTTTATGTGTCTTTTGCATGTGTGTGATGATCTCAGCTTTCATTTCCTTTTTAAGTGTGGAAAGGTCTAATAACAGGGGCAAGGCGGGGAGAGACTTTTCAAAGTCCCATGTTGAAAATTCCTTTTGTTGTGTGTGGCACTTCCCAGGATTGTCCTGGCCCTGGTCCTGGTCAGAAGGCACAGGCGTGGTGTCGGAGACACCCGTCCTGGGGTGGGGAGGGTGAGAGCATGGCAGCTGGAGGTGGGTGGGGATTTCTGTGTCCGGAGAAAGCAACTGCACCCTTGGTAGGAAGCAGTGGGTCAAATAGTATCTGATAAAGTAACCCTTGACTGGTCTGGAGATCACGTATCCCTCAACCCCAACCACGTGAAACACTTGTAAGAACCAGAAAGTAAGCACACCCTCCCACCAAAAGTTGCAGAGAAGTCCCTGAAGAATTCAGAATTCACAGACATCTTTGGAGTTGGGTGATGGGCTTCCCCGATAGTTCAGACGGTCAAGAATCCGCCTGCAATGCAGGAGACCCGGGTTCGATGCCTGGGTGGGGAAGATCCCCTGGAGCAGGGAATGGCAACCCACTCCAGTATTTGTGCCTGGAGAATCCCACGGACAGAGGAGCCTGGCAGGCTACAGTCCATGGGGTCACAAAGAGTCGGACACGACTGAGTGACTGAGTGTGAGCACTGTTATTTCTTTCAGTGGAGTTTTTTTTAATTAAAAATTAAAAATTTAAAAATTAAAAAATTAAAAAATGTTTAATTTTTCATTCTTTATTATGAAAAATTTCAACCAGGTATAAAAGTAGACTAATATAGTGAAGCCTCACTAACTCAACTTCAGCAGTTGTCACTCAGGGATAATGTGCTTCATCTCTGTTCCTACCCACTCTCTCTTCTCCACCCCAGGTTGTTTCACAGCAAATCTCAGGTATCTTATCATTTCATCCAGGAATAGTTAGGCACATATCTCTTTCTAAGAGCAGATTTTAAGAAAACATACCACAATGCCATTATCATACCTCAAAAAATATTTCCATAATATCATCAAATATCCCATGAGTGCGTATTTCTACTCTTGTCTCATAAATGTTTTTTCAAACCATCCCTTTGAATCAAGATCCAAATAGAGTCCATATACTGCAATTGATTTAGTCTCTTTTAGTCTATAAATTCACCCTTCTATCTATTTTTCCTTATAATTTATTTGTTTAAAAAAACTAGATCATTTATTCTGGTACTGTCTCCTTCAGCCTGGATTGCATGAACATGCTTGTAAAGCCTCTGTATTTTCTGCAAATCGGAAATTAGAAGACTGATCAGAATCCATAGGTGGGGTGCGTAAGCATCCAGGAGGCATTGAATAACCGGTTCTCTCTCTTTTGGTGAAGTCAGCAGCCCCTAATGATCATAGTCTTAATCTGTTATTTTATTAGAAGCTGCAAGATGGTGGTATTTAAATTCTTGCATTTCCCTTTATTTATGGCCTAGAATATTTCTAAAAAAAGAAACTTCCCTTTATCAACAATTTGGTTACCTTGACCTCCAATTGATTAGGAAAGCAACTTTATTTTTCCCTATGTTTACTGTTTTGCTCCATGTATCTGAATATGGATTAAATGTATATTCATGAGTCAGAAGCATGTTTAAGTATAGTTGCTTAAGTCAAAAGTGATTTAACAAGTGATGGAAACCTCTTTAATTGGACTGAATGACCATTTTCACTTGGGCATTTAATCAACTTATTAAAACTTGTAACCATTTGGTCAAACATTTGAAAATATAATCACAGTAGACAGATTGCCTCAACAGATTTGGGTAAAATAAAGAAACAGGCGCATGGTCAGGTGGCAGAAACAAAGCTGGATCTGGGGCCACCATCTTCTCTCCAGTTCTCGCCCCAGATCTTGTGACCAGATGCTCCCAGGCATGTCCCAGTCCCCAACTTTCACAGCCCAGGGTGTAAAATCAACTCCAGAGAGGGCCTAAGGGCTCGGGGCTGGCTTGCTTCTAGAGGTGACATGCTTTCAGAATATCAAAATGATGACAATGTATGAGGATCCAAGAAGTGACAAAGCCTTCCCAGGAATGCTGCCCACTGCAAAGACTAACAGCTGGGCTCTCTCACCTGGAGCTCTTTTTCATGTTTTTGGCTTAATATTCTGACTGTGTTGAAGGTAACAGGAGACATATTTATCAGGGTGCGTTTTCTCTGCTTTCCAGTTTTTACAGACAGAGTAGGTAAAACCGTCTGTGGTTCTCACTGCCAAACATTTTGAAATTCAAGAAGGGAAGCTATTTACTGACTCATTTTTTGTCTCATTTTATTTTTATTATTTATTATTTAATATGTTTTTTGGTAAGTTGTCTCAAATTCTTCTTTTGGAATAATACGGTGTATAAGTAAATAAATAAAAGTAAAGTAATTCCTATGAATGAAATTTCTTATGCCCAATGCAACAGTTTTTTATTTTTATTTTTTTAAGGGCAAGGAAATATAGTACAGGGAGCTTAGCCAGTACTCTCTGATGACCTAGAAGGGTGGGACGGGAGGTGGGTGGGAGGGAGGTCTAAGAGGGTGTGTGTATATATGTATAGCTGATTCATGTTGTCATACAGCAGTAACTAACACGATATTGTAAAACCATTATGTGTGTGTGTTCGTCGTTCAGTCGTGTCCAACTCTTTGTGACCCTATGGATTGTAGCCTGCTAGGCTCCCCTGTCCATGGAATTCTCCAGGCAAGAATACTGGAGTGGGTAACCACTCCCTTCTTCAGGGGATCTTCCCGACCCAGGAATCGAACCCAGGTTTTCTGCATTGCAGGCAGATTCTTTACCATCTGAGCCACTGAAGGGCATCCAAGTATGGCTCTGGCAGAACCTGGAGGGAACACAGTTCTTAAAATAAGGGAAACAAACTTGGTAAGCAAAATAAGGGAAACAAACTTGGTAAGCACCACGCTGAACCAGCTTTTTCCCTGAGGGCACTTCCAAAAGTTCACAGTTGCTTATTTAAAAAAGAGCAAGCAGGCAAATAGAAAGTATCTCCCTTACTAGGCTGAAGGGGCAGAGTCTAAGGGCGGCTAGAGTACCGGTAAGTCAGTGGGAAACGTTTCATAAGGAAGGAGTAATAGAAAGAAACAAACAAAAGAGATTAATAGTTAAAGGAAAAAAGTCAGTAGAAGCAGACCAAGAGATTTGTCCAATGTTTAAATTAGCAGACGAGGACCTAAAATAGATATTATAAATACGTGAAGCAATTTACAAGAAAAAGATGGACAGAGTGGGGTAATAGCGTCATATCAATAGAGAAATGTAAACTATAAAAAAATGAAATAGAATTTCTAGGACTGAAAAACACAACATCCTAAATTTAAAGAGCTATTACTGGATTATCTTAACAGGAGATTGGACTTTACATTAGAAGTGATCAGTAAACTTGAAGACAAGTCAATAGAAATTATCTACACAAAGGGACAGAGAGAAAAAATAATTTTAAAAAATGAAGAGCGCCTTGGTAATTATGAGACCATGTCAGTTGGTCTAATGTATGTGCAACTGGAGTGTCAGAAGGAGCCCAGAGAGAGATACTGGGGTAGAAATACGTATTTGAGGAAATAATAGCCATAAATTTGATGAAATATTATTGGGAGGTAGTCAAGATAAATGCCAAAACTGGAGAGTCAAGCGCAAGGCTCAAATCAGGACCAAGGAATAAAGTTTTGCGTGGGCATAAAGACTTGGTGACAGAACAGCAACAACAGCAAATATTAATAAACATGGGTGAATATACAGTGGGGAGGATCTGTTTTTCTCAAAGGGCACCCGTTTCCCCATTTTGCTCTCTTAACTCCTAGAAGGCGTTGTTCCCCCTTCTCTGGTTCCATGGTGACAGTGTGTTGAGATGGACTCAGACCTGGGTTCAGATCCTAGCTCTACTTCTCACTAGGAAATCATTGCAGTCTGCATCCTGGAATCATCATTTATTAAATGAAAATAATGATAACTTTCTCACAGGCCGGGTCTCAATGGTATAGACTACGTGCATTTTATAGAGTCACAATGGCCATATCATCGTAGGCACTCAACAGATAATAATTTCTTTCTTCTGCTAAACTTAATCCTCATTGTGGTTAGCTGGCATCACTACCCACCCAGTTAGCCAGGTTAAGGAAATTGTGCTTTATCTTAAGGGCAACAAGAACCATAGAGATGCTTTTCACCAATTGTCCTCCCAGCTGTAACATACCGTTCCTTCTTGATGAAGCGGAATGATCCAGGCTGACCTGGGCCTCCCTTTAATGTTTTTCTGTTTCTCAGGAAAGATAAGAAGACCGTCCCATTGTACTTTGTGGTTGCAGATTATCTGGGCGGCCTTTCAGGAAAATTCCTTCATCTGGAATTTCTTTTCCACCTCCACATGTCCTACATTTTCTCTTAGGATTCAGCTAGAACTGAAGGGCTTCTGCTGTGTTAATCAGCACCCACTGGCAAATGTCGTGTTCATTTGTTCACTGAAGTTCCATCAATCTCTCACCCTCTGTAGAAGGGAAAACAAATTTGCAAGTGCCTAGAGAAGGCACGGCCTATGAACAGACATATCTAGGAAATAGAGTAATACTAAAGGATGCTTCCTAGGAAAACTGAATGCTATTTTTTTTTCTTAAGGCTTTCTTTTCTTTGCCCCAGGCGAGCTGTTGAACATATTTGTCAGGCCCTGATAAAATGGACCGCTCCCTCTAACCTGGCTTGGTCTTCAGCCTTGTGTTCACCTCCTAAGGAAGAGCATGCTTCTCCTGAATCAAAGTGCTGCTATCCATCTGTCATCGATTTTCCTCTAGTCCAGCTAGCAACCACTTGCTTTCCAGCAGCTGGGAGGACCATGATGCTTCCAATGAGCTGGTTTGGTGAAGCCTATAGGCTTTCACATGCTAGTAAAGTAATGCTCAAAATTCTCCAAGCCAGGCTTCAGCAATACATGAACCATGAACTTCCAGATATTTAAGCTGGTTTTAGGAAAAGCAGAGGAACCAGAGATCAAATTGCCAACATCTGCTGGATCATGGAAAAAGCAAGAGAGTTCCAGAAAAACATCTACTTCTGCTTTATTGGCTATGCCAAAGCCTTTGACTGTGTGGATCACAATAAACTGTGGAAAATTCTGAAAGAGATGGGAATACCAGACCAGATGGGATTACTGACCTGCCTCTTGAGAAATCTGTATGCAGGTCAGGAAGCAACAGTTAGAACTGGACATGGAACAACAGGCTGGTTCCAAATAGGAAAAGGAGTACGTCAAGGCTGTATATTATCACCCTGCTTATTTAACTTCTGTGCAGAGTACATCATGAGAAATGCTGGACTGGAAGAAACACAAGCTGGAATCAAGATTGCTGGGAGAAATATCACTAACCTCAGATATGCAGATGACACCACCCGTATGGCCGAAAGTGAAGAGGAACTAAAAAGCCTCTTGATGAAAGTGAAAATGGAGAGTAAAAAGTTGGTTTAAAAGTCAACATTCAGAAAATGAAGATCATGGCATCCAGTCCCGTCACTTCATGGGAAATAGATGGGGAAACAGTAGAAACAGTGTCAGACTTTATTTTTCTGGGCTCCAAAATCACTGCAGATGGTGACTGCAGCCATGAAATTAAAAGACGCTTACTGCTTGGAAAGAAAGTTATGACCAACCTAGATAGCATATTCAAAAGCAGAGACATCACTTTGCCAACAAAGGTCTGTCTAGTCAAGGCTATGGTTTTTCCTGTGGTCATGTATGAATGTGAGAGTTGGACTGTGAAGAAGACTGAGGGCTGAAGAATTGATGCTTTTGAACTGTGGTGTTGGAAAATACTCTTGAGAGTCCGTTGGATTGCAAGGAGATCCAACCAGTCCATTCTAAAAGAGATCACTCCTGGGTGTTCATTGGAAAGACTGATGCTAAAGGTGAAACTCCAATACTTTGGCCACCTGATGTGAAGAGTTGACTCATTGGAAAAGACTTTGATGCTGGGAGGGATTGTGGGCAGGAGGAGAAGGAGACGACAGAGGATGAGATGGCTGGATGGTATCACTGACTCGATGGACATAAGTCTGAGTGAACTCCGGGAGCTGGTGCTGGACAGGAAGGCCTGGCGTGCTGCGATTCATGGGGTCGCAAAGAGTCAGACACGACTGAGCGACTGAACAGAACTGAACTGATAGGCTTTCCAGTGCTGACATGGCCAGGGTCATCCTGTCCAGGGCATCACTGCCTCATCCGCCCATTCCTGGGGAGTGGTTGTGACTCCACTGTCCTTGAAGGGGCCCAGACACACTGTGCACACTCTGAGGAAAGCACACAGTGAGCGGGTTCAGAAATATGTGTAATGAGGAACAGATGAAGATGCTTGTAATCAGCTTAGAAGAGGAGGTTCATGGAGTTACCAGAGCCTTCAGATGGCCAAAGGGTTGAAAAGTTGTCCTGAGGAAGAGGGGCTAAATTTGTTCTGTATGATCTCACAGGAGAGGATCCGAGCTCTCAGGAGAGGATCCGAGGAAAGAGCTTCCTAAATGTTGTTAGATCTACAGGGGTGGACTGGACTACTTCAAGGTTAATGGCAGTTCAACTGTTTACCATGATGCTGAGGAATGTTTTAATAATATTAATAGCAGGGTCTTGAACATTCAGAAAACGAAGATCATGGCATCTGGTCCCATCACTACATGGGAAATAGATGGAGAAACAGTGGAAACAGTGTCAGACTTTATTTTTCTGGGCTCCACAATCACTGCAGATGGTGACTGCAGCCATGAAATTAAAAGACGCTTACTCCTTGGAAGGAAAGTTATGACCAACCTAGATAGCATATTCAAAAGCAGAGACATCACTTTGCCAACAAAGGTTTGCCTAGTCAAGGCTATGGTCTTTCCTGTGGTCATGTATGGATGTGAGAGCTGGACTGTGAAGAAGGCTGAGCGCCGAAGAATTGATGCTTTTGAACTGTGGTGTTGGAGAAGACTCTTGAGAGTCCCCTGGACTGCAAGGAGATCCAACCGGTCCATTCTGAAGGAGATCAGCCCTGGGATTTCTTTGGAAGGAATGATGCTAAAGCTGAAACTCCAGTATTTTGGCCACCTCATGCGAAGAGTTGACTCATTGGAGAAGACTCTGATGCTGGGAGGGATTGGGGGCAGGAGGAGAAGAGGACGACAGAGGATGAGATGGCTGGATGGCATCACTGACTCGATGGATGTGAGTCTGAGTGACCTCCGAGAGTTGGTGATGGACAGGGAGGCCTGGCGTGCTGCAGTTCATGGGGTCGCAAAGAGTCGGACACGACTGAGCGACTGATCTGATCTGATCTGATCTGGGACTTCCCTGGTAGTCCAGTGGTTAAGACTTCGCTTTCCATTGCAGGGGTTGCAGGTTCTATCCCTGGTTGGGGACCTAAGATCCCAAACACACACAACATAAAACAGAAGCAGTATTGTAACGGATTCAATAAAGACTTTAAAAATAGCCTGCATTAAAAAAAAAGTCTTAAAAAAAATACCAGCAGGGCCTTGAAGCTACATGAGAGATCAGGTCCCTTACAACCTTGGAATTCTCATTCTTGAATCCCCTTGGTGAATAAAGATCTACTGCTCTTCAGAGGCTATTCCCAGGGTAGAGGGTGAAACACAGCAACGTGTATGAAGACCTAGGAGCTGCATTCATCATGGAACAGCAGCACAATGTGTCTCTATGGACATGTTTTAAATGTGGGAAGAGACTGCAAAGAATACTTAATAAAATTAAAGCAGTATTAGGAATGACGTGGACAGAAGGTAATTAACTGTCACCAAACACTGATAATATCAATCAGATTCTGATTGCTGTATGGTTTCTTTTCTAGCAGAAGGTGTGTTAAAATTGTATAGTTTTCAAGTAAAAGTTGTGATACATAAAGCATCTTACTGAATTATTTAATATGATGTGTGTTTGTGTGTGTGTGTGTGTGTGTGTGTGTGTCAGTCTCTCAGTTGAGTCCAACTCTTTGTGACCTCAAGGACCATAGCCAGCCAGGCTCTTCTGTCCATGGGATTCTCTAGGCAAGAATACTGGAGCGGGTTGCCATGCCCTCCTCCAGGGGATTGAGAAGTGAACAGGCAGGAAGGCCAGGGGTCTCCAAAGGGAGGAAATAGGCTGCAAGTGTCTCTTAAAATACTGTGTTGCTATAATGACACCTGGTTCCGCCTGAACTTAACCTTTCTCAAACCTCGAGCTAACCAATGCATTTTTCTTATGGAAATTTTTTTTTAAGCTGTGTAAATGAAACTATGTATTTGCTTTGGAATTTGCCTTTCTTCAAAGTGGTTCCACCTAAGACTAACTTTTGGCTGATAATAGCTCAACAAACCAGTATTCATATCAATTGTTTTATGGCTAGGGATGACACACCTCGCGCCATCCTATCTCAAAAATGCGTATTGTGGGAGAGGGGCCTGGTGAAACTCCCTCAGCCTGGAGGTGTCTCTCTTATTGGATTAATACCTTTCTAACAGACATAAAACAGCTTGCTAAAACTAGCGGGGGGCACTCTCCACCCCACTTCTAATGTCTATGTCAAAAGTTTTCTCTGTCCCTTTTTATGCTTTAATAAAACTCTGCTATACGAAAGCTCTTGAGTGATCAAGCCTGGTCCCTGGTCCCAAAGTTAAATCTTCTTTGGAGACCGTTCACCATAAACTATCAGGCTCTTCCCAATCCAAGGATTGAATCTGAGTCTCCTGTGGCTCCTGTGTTGCAGACAGATTCTTTTCCACTGCACCATCTGTCAAGTCCCAAGATTCTTACATGTTACCTACTCATGATTTTAAAGAAGACAAAGAGCAAATTTGAAAGTGTCTGTGATGGAAATTGACTTGAAAGCAGTGGGTGGGGTGAAGGAGCAAAGCTGAGGTAAGAGGACAGGTTGAAGAGGCAGCAGCTGATCGGGACTAGGATGGTGGTGGCAAAGGGGTGACAGTGTGAGGGGCTGGACCCCAGGAAACTTCTGAGGCTGAGACAAGTGAAAGGGAAGAATAGCAGTGACTCCCAGATTTCCTATTAAGGGTCTAGGAAAATGCTAGTAGCATTAAAACAGAGACATCGAAACGATGCTGGCTTGGTTGGTCAATTAAGTATTAGATGTTTTGAATTCAAGACGTCATGGGGCCTTCCAGGTGGAGATAACGCAGGAGGGAGTTGGAAATGCATCTTTCTAAAGCTTTCTTAGCTGGGTGGTCAGGGGTTAGACCTATGGGTTCAGAGCCATTTCCAAATAGATGATATGTGGTTTGAACCGTGTAGAAAAAGGCTGCTTTAAAGGCGTAAAAAGGCAAGTGTAAATGTGGACCTTACAGCAAGTTAAAACAGGCAAAGTGACTTTGTGAACTTGAGCTGTCAAACTGCAAAGGAGCTGAGGAAGAGGGGGGCGCCTGTGATCTCAGGAGTGGGATGGCTGTGTCTCTCCTGCTGTCCTGTCTGACTTTCTGAGATCCCGCTCATGGAGATAGCTCTGGAAATGACTGGGAATGTGGCTTTGTTCTGAGTAATGTCTAACGGTAGGGAAAAGAGCTGGAAGAGAGGAAGCATTTGGATAAAATGTGAAAGAAACATGGGTCACTACACATGTACTATTTTTTAAGAGACATCGTTTCTGTTTATTTACTTGGCTGCATCAGGTCTTAGTTACGGCGTGCAGGATCTTTCGTTGCGGTGCTTGGACTCTCGAGCTGTGGCCCTCAGGCTCAGTAGTTGGAATGTGCAGGCTTACTTGCTCCATGGCATGTGGGATCCTCCCAGACCAGGGATTGAACCCGTGTCGCTGCATCGGCAGGTGGATTCTTTACCCCTGGACCACCAGGGAAGTCCCAAAGATAAAATATTCTTTAAAGAGTCATTTTGTTATACTCTGTAAATGACACCTCTTATGCTCCAAGTATCCAAGGTTCACCTGTCTCAACAGATTTCAAAAGAACACAATAAAGACCATGTTCTCTAAGTGCAATGCGAAAAATGAAAAGACAGTGTAAGAAACAGGCCATATGTTTGAAAGCTAAATTTTATACCCTTAAGTAATCCTGTGTTAGAAGGAAATAACTTGGAAATTATAAAATATCTAGAAAAGAATGACGAGGAAAGTACCACATATTTAAGTATGTGGGATGTGTCTAAAGCTTTAAAGACATTTATCAGAAAACAAGAACACTTGAAAATAAACAACCTAAGTATTCATATCAAGAAACTAGGGAAGGATCAGACTAAAAGTAAACTGTATAACAAGATAATTGTAAAGAAAGAGCAGATGTAGAAAACTGAAAAAAAAAGGGGTGGAATCACTGAAAGCCAAATTCTGTTCTGTAATGAAAATGTCTAAAAACAGAAATAGAAATAGGACCACTTGAATCAACTCATAGCAGTGAAGCAATTAAAGTTTTTCCTGATGCCTCCCCTCTCCTCTCCAAAGACACAAGGTCTAGGTGGTGCAGAAAGGTTTATTATAACTCCAAGGACCGAATAAATTTTTCTAATGTGATGTTAAATAGGAGAAAAAAGAAAAAAATGTTAACCATCCATTTTATGAGGCCAATATAACCTTGATTCTAATTGTGGGCAAGGTCGTACAAAGAAATAAAATTATGACATATTTTCCTTACAAACATAAACGAAAACGTTGAAGTAAAATATTCATAAAAGTATTTCTTTCATATTAAAATGCATTATGAGTAGGTAAGGTTTATTGAAGGATGTTTCAGAAAAACTTATAAATGTGATATGTTACTTTGAGAGATTAAAAGATTTGGAATCTCTATGATCATCTCAAAAGGATGCAAGCATTGTTAAAACTCAAAACTTACTCACGGCATAAAGCTCTTTACAACTCAGAATGGAAGGAAACGTTCCCAACTTGAAAAAGGATATTTGCCGAAAACCTGCAGCAAACCTCATCCTTATTGGAGCATTCTCACTAGCATTAGGATGAAACAAGGCTTTATACTATCACCTCCATTATTCAGCCTTGTGTGGAAGGTCCTAGCCAGTGCAATAGGATGAGATAAAAGAAGGAAAATAATGATTGGACAGGGAGACACAAAATTGTCATTTGTATGAAGTATTATATAGAAAATCAAAGAGAACGTGGAGTAAAACCGTTAGAACTAGGAAGAGAATTCTCTTAAGTTTTCTGAGTGTGTGAAAAGCAAACTAAGATCAGCGGGTTTTATATACCCCAGCTCTAACCAATAAAAAGGTGTAATAGAAAGTTTATAGCAGCGACACAAATCGTAAGATACACAGAACTGTATGTAATAAAAATATATAAGACCTTTATGGAGAAAACGATAAGGTGGTATTGAAGGATGTCCAAGAAGACTTGAATAAATGGACAGCTGTATTATGTTCGTTGACAGAGTCAAGAATAGCAAAGAAAATTTTGAAGACGCGTGAGATAAGAAGACTTGCTCTACCAAATTATTATGGCTCATTAAAATTCAAGTGATTGCAACCCCTGATCTTTCCCTACAAACCTTCCCCACCCACACTGTTCTCCACTCGAACCAATAATCTTAGAATCATCCTTGCCCCTCTGTTTCTCTCAAACCCTGCTGTCAGGAAATCCTTTTGGTTCTACAAAATGTATCCCACATCTGATCACGACACCTGACTGCTCTCTGGTGTAAACCAGCATCATCTCTCACTTGGATCACAGCAGTAGTTTGCTAACCATTCCCTGCTTCTCTGCTTGATCCACTCCAGTCTGTTCTCAGCAGAGAACAGCCAGAGTGGACCTCGTAAACATGAGTTATGTAGTTTCCCTCTCCTGCCCAAAACTTAGCCATGGTTATCCATTTCATTCAGAGTGAAGTCCAAAGTCCTTACAGTAGCCCCCAAGACCCTGTGTGATCCAGCTTACTGCTCTGTATCTCACTGCTTCTGCCAACTCCACCCGTCATCCTGGCTTCTTCCCTGCCACTTCAGACATTGCAGACATGTTCTTAGTGCCTTTGTGGTGATGCTTTTCTATTCCAAGAACATCCCATGCCCCAGAAAACTGAATGGATGACCTCCTCACTGCATTCAAGTCTTTGTTGCAGTTACTAACTCTTTGAGGTCCACCCCAAAACCTTATTTAACACTGCACCTTCCCCAGCACTCCTGATCCATCTGACTCTGTTCTACTTTTCTTTTTTTCAAAAAATAGCTCCTTACCTCTAACTTGCCATATCATATGCCTATTTATTATTTATACTGTATATTATCTGTCTTTTGCCACCAGAATATAAGCACTGTAAAAGTTAGGATCTTTGTTTCATTCATTCATGTATTCCAAGTGCCTAGAGTACTTCTTGGCACCTGGTGGATAATGAATAAATATTTTTTGAATACACAAACGAAGACCAGTGTATTATTGGTACAGAGTCAGTCGTGTCTGACTCTGTGTGACCCCATAGATGGCAGCCCACCAGGCCCCTGTGTCCCTGGGATTCTCCAGGCAAGAATACTGGAGTGGGTTGCCATTTCCTTCTCCAACGCATGAAAGTAAAAAGTGAAAGTGAAGTCGCTCAGTCTAATCCGACCCTTAGTGACCCCATGGACTGCAGCCTACCAGGCTCCTCCGTCCATGGGATTTTCCAGGCAAGAGTACCGGAGAATATTGCCTGTGCCTTCTCCTGATAGACAAATGAATGGAACATAATATATAGCCCAGAACAGGATCACTCAAAATGATATAGGATAGAGATGACATTAGAGATAAATGAGGAAATAATAGATTATTTAATAAATAATAATTTATTTTGGAAACTTGGTTATCCATATAGAAAGATGCAGTTCCAAAAGGGAAGCTTATAGTGATGAATGCCTACATTGAAGGAAAAGAAAGACCTCAAGTAAACAGCCTTACTTTACATTTTAAGGATTTAGGAAAAGAATAAGACCAAAGTTATCAGAAGGAAGGAAATAATAAAGATCAGAGCAGAAGTAAATGAAATCAAGAGTAGGAAGACAACAGAAAGAAATAATTGAAACAAAGAATTGATTTCTTGAAAGAGAAAACAAAATTGACAAACCTTTAGCTAGACTAACCAAGAATAAAAGAGAGAGGGTTCAAATAAACAAAACTAAATGAAAGAGGAGACATTACAACTGATTCCATAGATATGGAGAAAAGGGAACCCTGGGGCACTCTTCAGAGAAAGCAATGGCACCCCACTCCAGTACTCTTGCCTGGAGAATCCCATGGACGGAGGAGCCTGGTAGGCTGCCATCTATGGGATCACACACAGTCGGACACGACTGAAGTGACTTAGCTTAGCATAGCATAGGGCACTCTTGGTGGGAATATAAATTGGTACAGCCATTATGGAAAGGAAAGCAGTGTGGGGAAGTTCCTCAGAAATTAGAACTATAACTAGTCCCACTTCTGAGTTATATATCTGAAGAAAATGAAATCACTGTCTTAAAGAGATATCTGTACTCCCATGTTCATTTCAGCATTATCCATGGTAGCCAACAGATGGAGACACCTAAGTGGCTATCAACAGATTAATGGATAAAATGGTGTGTTATTGCTGCTGGTGCTAAGTCACTTCAGACGTGTCTGACTCTGTGTGACCCCATAGACGGCAGCCCACCAGGCTCCCCCATCCCTGGGATTCTCCAGATGTGTTATTGATGTGTGTGTAAATATATACACACACATAATGGAATAATTACTATAATGATAAAAATCATAAAAAGCCATGAAAAACAGGAATTCTGCCATTTGTGACAACACGCTAGAACTTTCAGGCATTATTTAAATGAAATAAATCATACAGAGGAAGACAAATACTGTATCATTTCACTTATATTGGAATCCAAAGAAACAGCCACATTCATCGGAACAAAGAGTAGAATGGTGGTTTCCAGAGTTTGTGTGTGGGGAATACAAACTTCTAGTGATGAGTAAATTCTAGGGATCTAATATTCCCCATGGTGACTATAGCTAATGACACTATATAATTGAAAGTTGCTGAGAGAGTAGGTTTTAAATATTCTCACTACAAAAAATTGGAATCGTGTGAGGTGATAAATGTGTTAACTAACCTTATTGCTTTAATTATTTCACAGTATGTTTGTGTGTCAAGTATGTGATGACATTCTTTACAGTAAACGTACATGTCATATGTCAATTATATACCAATAAAGCTGGAAAAACTTTTAAAAAGTTAAAAATATACCATAGTACCACCCATAGTTTTGCCAAAGGATGAAATCTGAGTGTGGATCACACCTCTGGATCCAGCAGCAAATTTGCAGGAAATATTGAGGACAGAGGAACAGGTTGAATTGCACCAGGAGAATGCAATTGGCAAAATCTACACGGTGGGAAATTCTGCAGGTCAGGTGGCTCATGTTTTCTTCAGTGGATAAAGGATTAGAATGGAGCGGGAGCCTGTCCACTGAAAGAATTTTAAAGACATAATCAGATTTTTAAAATGAGTAGGACCAAACTGTAGTATCAGGATGGATACCTTGAATGATAAAATGATAAAAGAAGCATCAGTAAGTAAACACTATAAAATTCAGACAGTGGTTAGCCTTGGGGGAAGAAAGAGAGTTGTGACTGGGGTGTGATGTAAGGAGGGTTTCCTTGGGTGGATGGCAAAGTTCTAAATCTTGACCTGGGTGGTGGTTACTAGACTGTTCGAGTATAATAACACACTGAGTTGTGCATTTGTTGCATGTGGTTTTTCTGTATCTGGTTTATTTATAATAAAAGGTTAAAATATAAAATATTTTAAATAAAACATATTTTAGATGATATTCATGTTGCTTACTAGACCCATAAATTCTGAGACATTCTGCCATAAATAAACTTTTCTTTGTTTAAACACATACATAATCAAAGGCAAATAAAAGAATGCTTAGGTTATACTGGAAGCCACTAGATAAAACATCTGATCGCTTCAAGGAGTTTTATTCTTACAGCCACCCCCATCCTAAGTTAAATACCTTTACAGAAATATCAACCTTGGTTATATACCCTGGGACATTATTTCAGCCACACCCCTCTTGGAGACCTTTTCCCAGATGGAGCTAGTTCATTTTCCTTGCTACCAGAGTTCTTTTCTTGATCGCCAATAAATGAAAAGGGAGGGGGAGTGTAAATATTTCTCTACCTTCAGTAGGTTTTTGGTCATTTTTAAGTTTTATGAATCTGTATCACGAGGATGTAGTGAAGACATAGGACATTTAGACTCGGGGCATAGACAGAAGGACTGTAGACAATGATCAGGGTAAGCTGGCTGCTAAAATAGCCCGTTATAGACCGTGTGTGGGCTTCCCTTGTGGCTCAGCGGTAAAGAATCCGCCTGCAGTGTGGGAGACATGGGTCGGATCCCTGTTCCAGGAAGATTTCCTGGAGAAGGGAATGGCAACCCACTCCAGTATTCTTGCCTGGAGAACCCCATGGAGCCTGGAGGGCTGCAGTCCGTGGGGTCACCAAAGAGTTGGATACGACCTAGCGACTAGACAACAGCACCATACCGTGTGGGGAGAATGCTGAAGGCGTGCAGTGCTCTTTGGTACCAGCACTGTTAGTCACTGTGAGACGCAGAGATATTTTATTCAGCGACCCCCACAGACTACCAAACTTCAGAGGCTCAGGTGCCTCCAGCTTGCACACTGCCCATCTCCTGGATGGCTTTGTGGCCTTTTCTGTGCAGTAATACTGCCCAGCTCCTTTTCACCCGTCCTTCTCCAGAGATTCCGTGTCATCATTCCCGTGACCGATCACTTTATGTGTCAACCTGACCTGACTCTGGGATGCCCGGAAAACCGGTAAAGCGTCATTTCTGAATGTGTCCATGAGAGTTTCTGCAAGAGCTTAGCATTTGAGTTAGTACATGGAATAGATCAACCTCACCAGAGTGAGTGGGCATCATCCAGTCCACTGGTGGGGGTTGGGGGGAGGGACGGGGCTGCATAGAACAAAACAGGAGATGGAGGGTGAATTCACTCTGTCTGAGCTGGGACACCCATCTCCTCCTGCCCTCAAACATCAGTGGTTATCAACCTTAAACTTAGACTGGGATTCGCATCATTGGATTCCCTTACTCTCAGACTTTTAGGTTTGGACTAAGATTATGCCTTTCCTGGGCCTCAAGCTTGCAGACTGAAGCTCATGGGACTTCCTTGCCGCCATAACTTAGGATCAGATTCTTCATAATAAATCTCTCTATATAGATCTGTTTAAATCCTGTTGCTTCTGTTTCTTCAGAAAACTCTGACTAATATAGTCCCCTCATCTCAGGAATGCAATGAAATAAAATTAATGGTCAATTTTTTGTTCCAGAGACTTGAGGATGGTCAATTTTTAGGAATACTCATTAAATACTTGATCATATTCACTCCTGCATTGTAGGTAGATTCTTTACCATCTGAACCACCAAGGAAGCCCAGTTACATTCACTAGTAGCAAACAATTCACTTGTAAACAGAAAAAAATGATATTTAGTGGCATGTAACTCGAACAATGCAGATGCCTATTTTTTCTTTCAATTGTTTGCTTTCCTTTTTAAAAGGTATGTATTTTTGTTTTTAAAGTAATGTGAACCTATTATATAAAAACGTGAAAAAAAAATATTGTATATTCTCACCACTGTAATATAATCATGATTATGATTTTATGTATTTCTAGTCTATTTTGGTATGAATATTTTTTCATAGTTATAATAAGAACATGCCTATAATTGTCTTATTCCCTTTTAAATTTAGCTTTGGGTTAATTATGATGCAGTTATATACATATTTCCATATTGCATTGTTACCACAACAGTGGTAACTTTTTACCACATTAAATTTCATCATTTGGCTCATCATATTTTTTAACTTAGCCTATTTTTGGTTAGTATGTTTCCCATCACATTTGAACAAGTGTATTTTTGTATAATGTATAATGTCACGCACATTTGTTTTTGGTTGTTGTTGCTCTGAATTCTTAAAGTAGAATATTAACAAGTATCAAGAATTTCACTAAACTTCTAAGTTTTCTTTTAGCTCTGTCATCAAATCTAACAGATCTAGTGATTGCTAAAGTAGGAGGCATATATTAATTTGATAACTGTTGTTCTACCCAATATTTTAATTATATATGACTTAGTAAAGCCAGGTAAAACTTGAGTAAGGCAGTAATCTTGTTTACATCTAGAAATTGAACACAGAATTGTTGTGGAAATTTAGAAATTCATGGTAGAAAAAGGAAGGTTCTTTATCTGGAGACAAGGAAATGTAATACAACATTTTAGATGAGTGTAAGTATGTGCATTCTTGGGAGGTAGGTCTTAGTTTTCATCATACATTCAAAGGAATCTAATACCTAACCACTGGTGTGAGCACGTGTGTGCTAGTTGAATGGAAAACCACTTTTGTGCCTTTGTTACTCTCTTTCCCTGCCTTCCTCTGTCTCTTTCTTTCTTTATCATATTCAGTGATTGAACTCAGAAAAATGTTCTTTTTGGTGAGCAGTGATTTATCACATGAAAGTTTCTAATGAATTAAAAAAAATTTCAAACTGAACACATGTGTGAAATCGTTAATCAAATACTGTGTCAATTTGTTTTGATCTGGGGGATGTTTTCCCTTTTAAATCAGTAATTTAGTGTTACCTTCCTTTGTTAGAATTTTTAAAGACAGCCTGACCAGGATACTGATCATTAAATAAATTTCTACTCTTCCTACAACTTATTATGTTTTGACAAGTCCATAATGAACTGAGTGTGGAAATCATTCATCAAATGCAGTTATCCTTTTGCTATATTATTTCAAAAGGTATAACTTTACAAACTATTAAAATTTGAGTTTTTTTTTTAAAGTTTTTACACAACTAAAGCAAAGAGGATGAGATGATTAGAAAGCATCACTGACTTAATGGACATGAATTTGGACAGACTTGGGGAGATAGCGGAGGACAGAGAAGCCTGGCGTGCTGCAGTGCATGGGGTTGAAAAGAGTGAGACATAACTTAATGACTAAACAACAGTAACAAAAGCAAAGGACATTCTGTGAAAACAACCTTAAATTAAATTCTTTTTAGATGTTAAAAACTCTATTTCTTTAAAAGATAAAATCTTACTCGTGTTTGATTACCAGATAACAAGGGCTTTTTCCTAGTGTGACAGAGCTCCTGATATGCAATGACTGCCTTGTTTTTAATAAAGGACTAACCAGTATCATGTTTTTCTTAGGAATGGGCTGTTTCTGGGGAGCTGAAAGGAAATTCTGGACCCTGAAAGGTGTATATTCAACTCAAGTTGGTTATGCAGGAGGCTATACTCCCAATCCTACTTATAAAGAAGTCTGCTCAGGTAGGAAGACTTTCTGGACTTGTCCCTGCTGGCAGGTGACAGGATCTTCAAAATGGAAATAAATTTTTTGTGTGTTCTTTCAGTTTTCTCTTGCCCATTTCTATAGATATAGTTGCCAACCGTTCACTTTATATTTTCAGAAAACAATAGACTTCCTACAGAGTGTGCCATGTAGCTTTTCTTGCAGAACAATCACCCTGAAACGTAATTTCTAAAATGATCATTTGTTACCTTATGATTCTGTGGGTCAGCAATTTAGACTGAGTTCAGCTGGATGGTTCTTCTGCTGATTTCATCTGGGTTCATTCATGGGACTGCAGTCGACTGCCGGGCTCCTTGGGCGCTAACTGGCCGTCAGTGGCTTCATCATGTATCTGACAATTGCTGCTGCCGTCACCTCTTCTTGCCTTGGGTAGTGAGGATGATGAGAATGTCTTCAGCACCCTGGCCTGGGTGAATTCACGCGATGGTGGGTGCTGAGTAAGAGAGAACAGGCACCATTCTGCTAGTGCTTTTCAAGTTTCTGTGTCACATTTACTACGGTCCCATTGACCGCAGCGGGTCACATGGTCTAGCCTGGAGTCTGTGTGTTTCCAGGGAGATGTGAGGAAATTGGGACTGTTACTGCATCATTCTATCCCCTGGGACAAGTATGTCATCCACCAGACTTCTTTCTTGAGGGAAAAGCATGAAAAATCAGGCTATACTGAGGGAAAGTCAAATTGTGGCTTGCAGGCTAAATTCTGCCTGCTGTCTGTTTATGTAAGTAAAATCTTTTTGAAACACGGTCATTTGGTCTTTGTTTATGTTATCTGTGAATGTTTTCATGCCACAGTCTCAGAGTTGAGTGGATGCCTCTGAGACTGTATGGCCTCTGAAACCTAAAATGTTTATGATCTGGCCCTTTACAGAAAAATATTTGCTGACCTGGATAGGCAGATGCTTCCGTGACATATTCTATCTCAATCACCAAATTGTCTTTCTGGAATTTGTTTTGTTTTATTGTTTCTGGCCTTCAAAGATTTTTTTTTTTTTATCTTTCTGCCACCTCCAGGAGCATTTAAAACATATTAGTTTTCTATTTTAACACTTTATTTTTCATTTTAAAAATAAAAATGGTATATATTTAAGATGTAAAACATGATACTTTGGTATACATAGTAATAATAAGCTAATTAACATACCCATCTCCTCACAAACTTTTTTATGTGTGATGAGAGCACCTTTGATCTACTCTCTTAGACGATTCCAAGTATATAACACTGTATTAAGTACAGTCACCACACTGTACATTGTATCTCTAGAACTAATTCATTTTACCTGAAAGAAAGTTTGTACGCTTTGACCAACATCTCCCCATTTCCTGGTAACCACCATTCTACTCTGCTCCTGTGAGTTCAGTTTTGTTTAGATCCCACTTCTGAGTGAAATTGCACAGAATTCGTTTTTTCTGTGTCTAGCTTATTGTTTCCATACCTTGTCCATTTCGAATAATGCTCCAGTGAGCATGGGAACCCAGATGTCTCTTTAAGCCATGAATTTCTCTATCTTTGTATACATACCCAGAAGAGAGGTCATTAATTGTATAATAGTTCTGTTTTTAATTTTTTGAGGCACATCTATACTGTAAAACACATTTTTTAAAAGAATATTTTATTTGCTATCTTAAACAGTTCTTAATAGAGTTTATCTAGCATATAGTCCGGGGAAGGCAATGGCACCCCACCCCAGTACTCTTGCCTGGAGAATCCCATGGACGGAGGAGCCTGGTGGGCTGCAGTGCATGGGGTCACTAAGAGTCGGACACGACTGAGCGACTTCACTTTCACTTTTCACTTTCATACATTGGAGAAGGAAATGGCAACCCACTCCAGTATTCTTGCCTGGAGAATCCCAGAGACGGAGGAGCCTAGTGGGCTGCTGTCTGTGGGATCGCACAGAGTCGGACATGACTGAAGCGACTTAGCAGCAGCAGCAGCAGCATATAGTCCCAGAGAAGGCAATGGCACCCCACTCCAGTACTCTTGCCTGGAAAATCCCATGGATGGAGGAGCCTGGTAGGCTGTAGTTCATGAGGTCGCTAAGAGTCGAACACGACTGAGCGATTTCACTTTCACTTTTCACTTTCCTGCATTGAAGAAGGAAATGACAACCCACTCCAGTGTTCTTGCCTGGAGAATCCCAGGGACGGGGGAGCCTGGTGGGCTGCCGTCTATGGGGTCGCACAGAGTTGGACATGACTGAAGTGACTTAGTAGTAGTAGTAGTAGCATATAGTCCATCACATTGACAGAAGTAGGATTTTTAAAAATATGCAAATAGCTTTATTGTTTAAAAATAAAGGTTCACTTTGGTGTTATCTGTGGAGGGCCCTCTCAGCTCTTTAAGGGTACTGAGGATGAGGCAGGGAGGAACTGGAGTGTAGGAATTTGTTCAATAATGAGCGTGTTGATTTGTTTGCTATAATATGAATTCTGATTTTGACGTGAGATTTGAACTGTGCAACAATGAAATTATCATAAAAATATTCCTATCCTTATTTTTCTTCCTTCTGGAGAAGAAGTGAAATATTCTGATTGATGTTGAGAATATGGAATATCAGACAAATATGTTAATGGTTAATCTTTTTTTTTCCCCTTTGCTTCTGTTTCAAAATGAAACAGCTTATGCAGAACTATAAATAGAGAGATTCAGATGAACCCTGGAGATTGCCCAGGTGTATCCTCTTAAGTCTTAGGAATGGAAATGAATATATTCCTTCCTATAATTGCAGACACAACTTAATAGCTTAAGAGAAAAGGTTGCTAAGATAACATCCAGGTATCTACTGCTTATATTGTTACTCTCTACCAGCAAAATGTTAATCATCAGTTAGAATATTGTGGTTGCTGTTTGCTCAGACTCTCTCCAGTTAAGTTCTTCACCATAAGAACAACATGATAATTACCCTTTGTTGAGTTCCTACTGTGTGCCAGACACCATTAGGTAGCTCGTGCTCAGTCGTGTCTGACTGTTTGTGACCCTATGGACTGTAGCCCTCCAGTCCATGGGATTTCCCAGGCAAGAATACTGGAGTGGGCTGCCAGTTCCTCCTCCAGGGGTCTTCCCAACCCAGGATTGAACCCATATCTCCTGAGTCTCCTGCATGGCAGGCAGGTTCTTTACCCTTGAGCCACTGGCCAAACAGTGTACAAACACTTTTTTCATCTTTGGTTTTTTTTCCATCCAGTCTTTCAAACAGCCCCATGAAGGCTCTTAGTTTCTGTTTTTTACAAAGGGAGTGTTGAGGCTCAGAGAAAATAAGTGACTTAGCCAGGGTCATAACTCCCGACCTTTAGCTCTCAGCTCAGAACTTATGCCATTGACCACGGTGTAAGTCACCCAGCTGTCATCACGGCCCAGCCATTCTCCATCCACCTTCATGCTTCCCTCCTCCCCATGTTTTCTTTCATGTATACTTTTGAACCTTTTGGTATGCTTTTTCATGATTACTGTAAGGAAAATAGCAAGCAGTCTTCTGGGTCCTGGTGATGTTTGCAAGGAAAAAGGAAAAAAAATCCCTTTTAAGATATAGTTCATGCTGACATCTGGCACGTTAGAGGCCTGTAGCAATGGTGAAATACAGAAATCACGGAGGTTGGTAAAGAACTCTCTATTTGATGTGAACACTACCTGCTAAGTTAGTGGTGGCATCCGGAAGCATGGTTGTCATGGAAACTTGTTCCTGATTGGGCAAAGATAGTTATAGGGTTTTTTCCAGACACAGAAGGAGAGATGATTTCTTTCCCCAGGCTTTTTATTGTTGTTGTTGTTCTAATCATGAAAGAGAAAAACAAAAAAGGCCTAGAGAGGCTGTGATGGAAAGGTCTGTCTGGCCCAGAAGTGATGGAGCCTTCAGATCTGTGGGAAGAGCAGGGAAGGAGAACAAGCAAGGTCCCCAGCTAGTGTAATTATTGTAACCAGCTAATTAAAGGTTTTTGACCAAGAAGAGGGATGGGGGAAACAGAAAACAGGCTGTACTGGTTGGGCCTCCCTGCTGGGGCCTGGGGTGATCACAGCCTTGTTGAACAAGTCAGCCCTGGGGGGGTCTGCCTTGCAGGAGAGAAAACCCCAGGCTCTGATAAGATGTATGATCATTGCTGAGGTTTCATGTGAGAGAAATGCTAGTCTGTGCTCTGGTATTTGCATTTATTTCAAATTGCTTACTCTTGGGTTTGCAGTTAGGCTTGTAAGACATTGGTCACAACCAGGAGTCTTTTTAAATGTATTCCTTCCTTCCTTCCTCCCTCTCTTTCTTCTCTCCTTCCAGAAAAGAAGCCTAAGGACCTGGATTGTGTGCCAACCTCCTTCCCTCACAGAGCAGGACACCTGAGTCTGAGGTGCCGTTGGATTTCTTGGGGCAGGTTCCAGAATTACAGGGCTCACACTCAGGAAGGGGTTCTCAAAACCCATGAAGTTAGCTCCTATTCCCTTCTGCCATGAACGATCACCTTGGAGGTGCTTCCAGGAGTCAGAGCTTGTGTCCGAGCTTCCACGAGTATTGTCTTGATGAACAGATCAGTGATCACAAACCATGGAACCAGAACCACTTTATGAAGTTGGTCATGCCCGCTTGCTAATGGGTATGCATGTGAGTGTGAAAGCAAGTATGTACCCAGACAGGCTCTATATTAATGTCTGACTGGTGGATTTCTGTGTGGTTATTGATGGGCCAGCAATTCAGAAACCTGAACTGGAGTTGTGCCTAGGCACGTGCAAAAGACCTGTGAC
Source organism: Tragelaphus eurycerus (assembly GCA_935064755.1). Taxonomy (NCBI): domain Eukaryota; kingdom Metazoa; phylum Chordata; class Mammalia; order Artiodactyla; family Bovidae; genus Tragelaphus; species Tragelaphus eurycerus. The sequence continues at coordinate 1,772,819 of CAKXYN010000177.1, read as the reverse complement.
TTCTAGTAAGAGCCAGGAGAGGAGGTGGCCCCCATGGGGCCATTCATTAATGGCTCCCCAGCGGGTCTGTTACATGTTGGGTGATGTGTGTGCATCTAAAGCCTGACACACGTAGAAGATCCTGGGGGAAAACAGTTCCTCGGGCATTTGCAAAGTTGCCTTTTAGGAATGAAGTGTAAAATAAACCTGTAATGTATCAGAGCTGAGATAGCCAGTCTCTTAGAAGAGAACTCGGCTTCTGGGTCTTCAGGACCTCCAAGTAACCTGATGGCCGGCCTGGGAAAGGGGAGGTCCTGCTGCCTCCCACCCCACATAGGTTGCTCCGTAAGGTTTGGCTGCTGGTCAGGCTCCCAGAGCCTGAGGCCATGACACTGTTAAGTTCTATCACTAACTCCACTTGTTCTGATCAGCACCCTATAGAAACTTCTCATCTTTTGTCCTCCTAGGGAGGTTATTTACAGGAAGAAAGAGCAAGGAGACAAGGCCAGCCAGATAGTTCTAACACTCATTTCCAATTCAATAAGATGCTATCCTGAGATGTATGTGTCAGTCTATTGTGAGTTTAGTCTACACAGGTCATTCTCTCCACATTGGATTAACCTTGTTATATTCAGTGTAGAAATGGAATTTGGCCTTCGAAGCTGAGAGTCGGGAGCCTGGTCGCCGTCATTTTCCAAAGGCTGTGGTCTTTGCATTTCCTTACAGATCCCCTGTCCCTCACACGTGTCCATCATTTCATTTAAACCTGATTTAAGAGTGACCACCCTCCTGTAATAGGCACTTAAACTTCCCTTTCTCAGATTCATCAGTTAGCACTGGAGCTCAGAGACTGAGAAACTTGCATCTGCCAGGTGTTTTGTTTTGTTTTTTTTTTTTTAATCTGTATTTATTTGTTTTATTTGTCTTTATTTGGCTGCACCAGGCTTAGTTGTACCCCTCAGGATCTTCAGTTGTGGCATGTGGGAGTTTAGTTGCCTGACTGGGGACCGAACCCAGCTCCCCAGAATTGGAAGTGTAGAGTCTTAGCCACTGGACCACTAGGGAAGTCCTTGCCAGGTATTTTAAGCCTGAATTCTGAGTCCTCTGAGAGCTGGCCACCACCAGCTCCTGCACCAAGAACCCAGTCTCAGCTTGGATGCAGGGTAGCATTGCTCACAGCCACTGTTAGGCTACGGTTGCTCATTTGTCAGATCTGTCTCTAAGAGATGTCCTGAAAAGTCTTGGTGGCCATCATTCTGTTCCTAAAATGATTTCCAAGGATTCATTCATTCACATGGTGTTCCTTAACAGCTGACTGTATGCCTGGCACTGGATAACCCATAAAAGCCTGGGAGGGCACAGCCAGGAGGAGCCTCAATCTTGTGTAGGTTTTCTTGTATGAATTAAATTCACCATTGATTGGGAATGTACCATATATATAAGACATTGTACTAGGTACTCTGTATCATTGTATGTGAAACAGAGTTGAAAAATGCTAGTACCTGTCTGCCAGAATTCTTTCTCTGTAGTCAGATGAAAGCTTGATCTTTCACATTTAAAGAGTTGTGCTGACCCTGGTTGTAGACACACACACATACACAAATACACACATGCATACTCACACAGATCGCACGCTTGTTATGCAAACCAACTGATTAACTAGCATGCTGTTGCTTTCCTACGTTGATTTTAGAAGTAATTGAGCCATTCAGTGTCTTGAATACCCTGATAGAGAATTATCCTTACATTTTATAATCACGACGACACAGATGAAAATATGAAAAGACATTCTGCCATGGATAAGCATTCTGGGTTAATTTCAGTGCATTAGCCTAATACACAAATAACCCCATTTCTGGCAAGAAAACCCAGGATGTTCATTCACTGGGTAATATCTTTTCGTATTTTGCTTACAGATGTTCAGAACAATTCCATGTTCATTAGTCTATTCAAAAGCTTTTAGAAATCTGCAGAGCCAAGTGGCACCAAACCCAGAAACATGAAAGGGGCTGTACAACTTTCTCTCATAAGGGAGATCTACACAGTCACCACAGAAACTCAGAGGCCCAGACATTTTTCTTTATCATCAGAAGACTCTGGTGGATTTTCATGTGGTGCATTTGGTAGAAGTCTTGAGCAGGTGCCGGGCTTGGGAGGAGCAGAGATTGGGAGGGTCCTGTCACCTCCCACTGCGATGTCCATGCCGAGGCCATGTTACTCTTAATCCTCAAAGAGTTGTCTTTCTTATAAAATGGGGGGTATTGCTGATTTATGAGGCCCATAGAGTTATGGTGAGGTTCTTATTTGAAAATCAAATCATGTCATATTGGGAGTAGCAAATCTAGGATACTCGCTTTCTGTGACTCCAGCTCTTGGGCATATTAAAGATAAAAGCAATGGGTCAGGAAGTGTCACTTGGCAGGGTCATGGGCTCAGCACACGGAGCATGACACAACAAACAAAAGCCGATGTCTTCTTCTTTTCCTCTTCTGTGTTCTCAAGAGGTCATATCCAACCCCCTCTCCAAATGCAAATCCTGGTTTCCTCCATGCTTAAGAGCTCTAACAAAGCACTGAGTAATTTCCCCACTAATAGAAGAAACTCAATATACTTTTTTTAGTTCGACTTAATTTCTGAAATGTTTGGGTGGGTGTGCATGTCTGTGTATCTTGCGTGAGATTAATGACCCCATTCTTTTCCAAAGTAGTAATGAGTTCTGTTATTAGCAGATTTTAGCAAGCAACATAAAACTCTTTCTTAATTCCTTGCAGACTACATTAAATCTCTCTTTAGTGCATAGTTAAGTCTTATTGTACTCTTTTCAGTGTCAGTCAAGGTAAATTACTAAGTTATTGACATATCCCTGAAAATGCAAGAATTCTGCTCTTCAAGTTCTTGCTATAAGCAATTTGATCACTTTCTGCTCCTTTTATATTAGACATAATATTAACCTTGAACTTGTAGTAGGCAGGATGAAAATGCTTACCTCTCTCAAACCACCAGGCAGAAAGCAAACCCTGAGGTTGGGGTCCTGTGACTCCTAGTTATAACCCCTAGGACCAAATACAGCCTGTCCACTCATCATGCCCTTTTAAGTGAGGATGGGAATCAAGATTTCAGAATGGATGTGGCTGTTGAGTTTGAAAATGTTAAGATTTCGAGAGATCATTATTTTTTGTTATCTATGCTATGCTATGCTATGCTAAGTCACTTCAGTCGTGTCCAACTCTGTGTGACCCCATAGACGGCAGCCCACCAGGCTCCACCGTCCCTGGGATTCTCCAGGCAAGAACACTGGAGTGGGTTGCCATTTCCTTCTCCAATGCATGAAAGTGAAAAGAGAAAGTGAAGTCGCTCAGTCATGTCCGACTCTTAGCGACCCTATGGACTGCAGCCTACCAGGCTCCTCCGTCCGTGGGATTTTCCAGGCAAGAGTACTGGAGTGGGGTGCCATTGCCTTCTCCGTTTGTTATCTAAGTCCTGGTTATCATTTCAGTGAGGCTAGATTTTGTTTTTTTTTAAAAATCGAGCGCTGGGATTTTTTACCAGTCAGTTCGTTTGTTCTGAGAGCTGGATGCTCTCAGGGCTGAGTCCAGGAGCAGCCAGGAGCAGAGCTGAGGGTGTGACAGCAAAACCCACCGGAGCCTCTCCTGTTAACCCGGGTGCTGGCATCTCTCATTTCTCTCAGCCTCGGAACAAAAAAGGAAGTCATCCGACCAGTAGGTGTTACTGCCTCACCCTCTCTCAGAGCTTTGCTAGGTCTGGTTTCCAGGCTGGGCTGTGGACCTGGAGGGCCTGTGGAGTTGGGAACAGTCTGCAAATTGATTTTGTCCACCAAGCCGGTCCCAAAGACCTGACGAACCCTCTCTCTCACGTCTACTCCTGATCTTCAGTCTGTAAGAGAGATGACATTGTGAAGATGGATGACACATTCATGCACTCGTACTGAACTCAGAGAAGCTTTTGGTCCTCACAGTATGCTCTTCACCCCTGGCTTCCAGAACCAGAGCGCATGTACCTGGGCAGAGGCTTGACAAAGTCATGCGGTCTCTCGCGCTCACACATCCTTGGAGCCACCATGCTAACAGGCTGTCCAGAGTTCCCAGGGTTGGAACAAAGTAGACTTGAGCACCCTTTGCTAGAGATATTTCGAGTTTGCTACAATAACTCAATCCAGCATTAGGCATCACAGAGGAGGAGGAAGATATCTCTATAGCTTCAAAGGGCTGACAGCCGGCAAGCACCAAGACAGAAGGCAACACGAGACCTCGGCTCCTCAGGCTCAGGACCTTCTCTCCTTGCTGTGTTTAGTGGCGGAGGACGCCTCTGTATTGTTTTCTGTTGTTTGTCATTTACGAGGAGAGTTGAATGAATTTTGATGCTTTATAGAGTCTCTGAAGATATTGCATGTTCAGTATATTCTTCTTCTGTCCTTGATGTTTCATTTTCTCTAGCTTGTCTGACTTTTCCATCACCTCTCTCCTTGAGCAGCTTAATTCACAGTTGGGAACAGGTGTGGTGGTCAAAGGTCAATAGACCGACAGACTCCAAGTAGTTACATGTGTCAGTATTTCGGCATATCTGATGTAAAATTTGAATAGGCCATTTAAATGGAGGATAAATGAGAAGGAACAATAGTAAAAACAGTATACTCCTCCAGCACTAGAAATAGGTTGTTCTTTCATTATTTTGGGATTATATTCTCAGAGATTTAGGAGGGAGATGAAGAGGAATTTGCTATAGCAAGCAGTTTTTAAACCATAATTGCAAGAGCAATTGATGAATATGCCCGCATTGTTATTTTCAAATCACATCTAATGGAGTCGTAATGTAATATGAGGAAAAAAACCTTAGAGGGGGGTTGAGCTGCTCGAGGAGTTTTATGTAATAAAACTAAAAATTAAGACTCCTTTGCGTCTTAATTACTTCATAATGACTGACAATTTTTTAAACTTGAGAATGAGGTTTCTTTCTTTCTTTCTTTCTTTTTTTGTCTAAGTGACATCAGAAATAAATATCTGGGTCAGTTGTTGCCCCATCCGCCAAGGTAAAACTGCAAGGGACTCTCATGAGAACATGGGTGCCCACGGTGCAAGCGACTCGCCCGGTAGAAACAGGGCGGCTTCAGGAGAGGCCACTGCTCTGTGCCAGGCCAGCCTTGAACTTGCTGGGGCCTCGTCAGCATGAGAGTCAGTCACAGGTCACCGAGTCCTCTCAGCCGTGGGCCAGGCCCTGCTTAATAACCCCTGCTCTCTGATGCGTGGAACTGCAGGGTCCACTGGGGGCGCTGAGAGGCAGAGCTGACCTCAGGCTCTTCCGTCTGCACGTGGGAGCCAGCCCCCTGGCTCTGCGGCAGAGGCTTTCTGGGGAGGATGCTCACCTGCAGCACGGTCGGACCCTCTTACCTGTAGTTGTCTCCTTCCTCTTCTTCTCATCGTATTCTCTCCCTACTTCTCCTTCCCTCCCTTGTTTTTCTCTTTCTTCCCTCTAGTTAATGATAGGATTTTTTTTTTTTTACTCCAGTACTATTAATGTTACAATAGTCCTAAAAAAAGTCACAAGAACTAGTAACATATATGGTGCCCATCTTAGGTTTAGGACAGTTTATAACATAAAATTCTCAACAGATATTATTATAATTGTTGTTGTTCAATCACTCAGTCACATCCGACTCTTTGCCACCCCATGGACTGCAGCACACCAGGCTTCCCTGTCCTTCACCATCTCCCAGAGCTTGCTCAAACTCATGTCCATTGAGTCAGTGATAGCATCCAACCATCTCATCCTCTGTCGTCCCCTTCTCCTCCTGCCTTCAATCTTTCCCAGCATCAGGGTCTTTTCCAATGAGTCGGCTCTTTGCATCAGGTGGCCAAAATATTATTGTAATCAGATCAGAGATCAGATCAGATCAGATCGTCGCTCATCTGTCCACTCTTTCGACCCCATACCGCAGCACCCAGGCCTCCCTGTCCATCACCAGCTCCCGAGGTCCTCGACTCCATCCATCGGTCAGTTCCTCCACCATCTCTCCTCTTCTCCCCTTCTCCTCCTCCCTCTCCCTCCACATCTCCCCGTCACTCTTCCGTCCATCTGTTCCTACATCTTCCTCTTCATTCTCCTTCTACCTCTCGTCTCTCTTCTCAACACATTCACACCTCCTCCCTCTCCTCTCCTCATTACACAACATCCTTAGCCCTTGTTGGTAAGTAATGTCTCTCTTTTGATATGCTATCTAGGTTGGTCAACTTTCCTCCGGCAGCGTCTTAATTCATGCTGCAGTCACATCTCAGTGATTTTGGCCAGAACATCTACACTTTTCCACTTTTCCCCATCTATTTCCCATCAGTGATGGACATCCATATCTTCTTTTCTTGTTGAGCTTTGCCACCTTTTCACTCTCCACTTTCACTTTCATCGGCTTTTGCCCCTCTTCACTTTCTCCATGGGTGGTGTCATCTCATATCTGAGTTATTGATATTTCTCCCACAATCTTGATTCCAACTTCTGTTTCTTCTGTAATAGTAGCTTATATTATTCCTGGTTTATACGATCTGTGAAGCATTTCCAGTGACTGAGCTTTGTTACAGGTCTGTGAAGACGGTAGCATTGTCGCTCCTGCCTGTAAATGTCCAAACCCCTCTGGAGCACAAGGTTACTCATAGAGTCACCCACTAGATAGAGGTCCCGCCATCTCTTCTGATGGCATTTCCTTTGAAGAAAACAGAGTTTGGTTTTCAGACCATCTCCTTCTAAGCTTTTTCTTTATCCATTTCCAATAAATGCATTTTCACACACCTTTCTTGAGCATTTTAGGATACTTCAGAATATATTAAGTGAGGAAGTTCTTGTAGGAATAAACTAGAGTTTAGCAAATGGTTTATTTAAAAATTTCTGATAGTCTGAAACTATTTAGGTGACCTATAGAAACATGGATTTCTTTTTCTTTTCATTGAGCATATCTTAGAGGTCATCTGTTTCAGTGATTGGTAGATCGTTTGATAAGCATTCCAATATTCTGTTGAAGATTTTGCATAGAGGTCTATTATTAAAACACGATGTCCAAGATAAATACTCTGATTAGTGGGGGAGGGGTGGGCTCCCTCTACACAAGGGTTTCCCAGGTGACTCAGTGGTATAAAGAACCTGCCTGCCAATGCAAGAGATGTGAGTTCAATCCCTGGGTCAGGAAGATTCCCTGGAGAAGGAAATGGCAACCCACTCAGTATTCTTGCATGGAAATCCCATGGACAGAGGAGCCTGGCAGGCTTCAGTCCTTGGGGCTAAGAGAGTTGGACATGACTGAGTGACTGAGGACACATGTTCCCTCAACACTGTCCTTGTTCTTTAAGTCAAGAAGATGCTTCCTTGGGGCCAAGTTGGAAAGAAGTTGAGGAACAGGGACAGCTTCACTCTTGGCTGAAACATACACTGAAAAGGTGAAGACCTCCCAACCATATTATACACTAGAGGAGAAGACCTCCTAATACTTTATGCACTAGGGAAGAAGACCTCTTGACCACATCACACATGAGAGGGAGCTCCCCTTTCTGACCACATTATATACTCATGCCTGCTTTAAAGCTACACACTAGAAGTTACACAGCTCCTGGGATTGTCAGGGAGACCATCCAGATAAAAAGTGCTGGAACATGTTTGAATGGGGCCTGTTATTCTCTGCCTTCTCAGAAATGTACTTAGGTGCTGAGATGTCCCCAGGAGCCTTAAGAGTGGACATTGTTGTGTGCGTTCTGAGTCTTGAGACAGAGGCCCAGGGCCTCCAGTTTCTTCTAGTCATTAGTTTGTCTCCATTTGCAGTTTCAGCTCTGGCGCCCCGAGCATATTGATTTTAAAGCCTTCCCTCCCCTTCTCCTTCTTGGAGGTAAGAAACTGTTGGCTGCTATTGTACCCAGTCCGCTGTCTGCACACCTGCCTGGCTGCTGAAGGGGAGGTTGACAGAAAGTCACAGGCGCCTGAACTTGTGTATCTTTGTGCACAAGAAAAAGAAAAATCTGTCACTTTGTTTAAGGTTTGTTGATTTGTGTCTGGTGACTTGAAACTGCTCCAGGGAAAACCATCTGTCCACCTTGGAGAATCAGGTTATAAACTGGCTAAGCCACTTACTTGCAGGTGAGGTCAGCATGGGAAAAAGCTATCTGTTTTTGGCTCTTTTGGCTCTAACAGTTTTTAATTAATAAACTTTGTTTTTTAGAGAACTTTTAGGTTCACAGCAAAACTAAGAGGAAGGTACCTGTATGCACTCTGCTCCCACCCCATGGCTTCCCCTTGTTCCCACCCTGCTCCATATGGTACATTTGTCACAGTTGAGGACCCTGCAGTGACACGTCCCTGTTACCCAGAGTCCACAGTTTACACGAGGGCTTACTCCTGGTGTTGTCCATGCCATGAGTTTGGACAGAGGTACACTTGTATCCACCACTGTAGTGTCACACAGACTATTTCTTATCTTCCATTCGCTAATTTTGCAAATTGTGGCTGCTGCTCTCCTGGGTTTTTCTTTTTGGGTTTGTAGCTTTGCTCTGCTCCCCGGTGTTCCTGACATTGGTGCTTCAGGCTCTGCCTGCCTCACCCTTACCTTGTGCATGGATGGGTGGCTCTGTTGCTCATGGTTCTGCTTTGTTGTACTCAGATAACCTCCACACAGAAGCTTCAGAAGGCTGTGGTAGGGGTGGGGCTAGACGTGTTTCCCTGAGATTCTGTAAGATTTGGAGGTTCAAGTAAAGAGAAAGACAGCCTCGTTACTTCAGCTTGTTTACATATATGGATTGGACACAAACACTGCTGATACAAAGTGGACACCATAGGATCTACTAGAATAAATGGCAAAGAAATGGGAGCAGTCAGCGGCTGTGTATAGGTGAGTCATTGATGAATGGCGCACACTCTGTAATATGGACCAGTTACAACAGAATAAAAGCTCTACTTGTAAGTGAAAAATCACATGTGACCAACTGGCAAAAGCTACTTAGCGCCTCCATGCCCGGGCCAGGGGTACAGGGCACAGAATTCCAGTTAGTGATGAAAGTGAAGTAAGTTGCATATAGCCCAAGATCCATGGAATAGAGAACTGGCAACATTTCCTTAGCTCCTTTAGGGAGGAGAGCGGAGGGGGATGGAGGGGATGAGGGAGAGGGAGAACACCTCACAGCACTAGCAGCAGAGGTTCATAAGTGAGGCAGCTCCTAACGTGGACGGGCACAAGTGGGCTGGTCACGAAGCCTGGAGTTAGGGCAACACATGGACAATGGATCACATAAATTGGATACCCAGGAACCGCAGTGCCTGCTGGAAAATCCAAGGATGCAGCTGGTTAACCCAGTGACACCATACCTGGGCAGAGGTAGAATTCAGATGCCCGTGGTCTAAAAGGGAAGTGAATAACCCTTTGCACTGGTGGGGAGAAAAGCAAAATTCAGTAAGAATAAAGGAAAACCCATCATTGGCATGTGTGTTTAAAAAGTGTTCTTTGTAAGAGGACTGACTGTCTTTCGTTTATCTTTACAAGACCTGGGCTAATTATGTCACTTCCGAATGCTGTGATCGTATGATATTCAGAGCACTGGAAGGGGAAATAATATTTGGGTAGTTGATATATATGCACAGTATATTTGAAATAAACTTTCTTTTTTTTTTTTTTTTTTGAAAATCATAAAAAAGACTTTATTCAGAAATTCCTTTTTTTTTTTTTTTTTTTTAGTTTGAACAATTAATACATTTCAGATATAATATTATACATATTTCAATGCTATTCTCCCCAATCATCCCACCCTCTCCCGGTCCCAGAGTCCAAAAGTCTGGTCTATACATCAGTGTCTCTTTTGCTGTCTCGTAAATAGGGTTATTTTTACCATCTTTCTAAATTCCATATATATGCGTTAGTATACTGTATTTGTGTTTTTGTTTCTGGCTTACTTCACTCTGTATAATAGGCTCCAGTTCCATCCACCTCCTTAGAACTGGTTTATAAACCAGTTATAAACCAGTTATAAACTTTCTTAATATTGAATTTTTACTCTAAGCACAAACTGAAAAATTAGTTTCTTGAAAAGAATGATAGAATATGGTTCAGTTTTCAAAATACAGTATAAAATATAGAAAAGACGAAGCCTTTAAAAGCCAAATAATATTAAATTAAAACAAAAATAATTCTATGTGACTCCTCTTAAGTCACTTTAATAGGGTGTCACAGTAGCTATAATCAGCTCTGATGGTACTGATAACTTTTCCATTTGATGATAAAAATGAATGAAATGGCATGTGTTTAAGCTGCTACATACTCATCGTTTTTATATACACTTAGTAAGTGTATGCATTCATGTTGAGGTCTCCATTTAGTTCAGTTGCTCAGTCGTGTCCAACTCTTCAACCCCATGAGCCGCAGCATGCCAGGCCTCCCTGTCCATCACCAACTCCCGGAGTCCACCAAACCCATGTCCATCAAGTCAGTGATGCCATCCAACCATCTCATCCTCTGTCATCACCCTCTCCTCCCGCCCTCAATCTTTCCCAGCGTTAGGGTCTTTTCAAATGAGTGAGCTTTTCGCATCAGGTGGCCAAAGTATTGGAGTTTCAGTTTCAACATCAGTCCTTCCAATGAACACCCAGGACTGATCTTTAGGATGAACTGATTGGATCTCCTTGCAGTCCAAGGGACTCTCAAGAGTCTTCTCCAACACCACAATTCAAAAACATCAATTCTTCTGCGCTCAGCTTTCTCTATAGTCCAACTCTCACATCCATACATGACTACTGGAAAAACCATAGCCTTGACTAGTCAGACCTTCGTTGACAAAGTAATATCTCTGTTTTTTAATGTGTTATCTAGGTTGATCATAGCTTTCCTTCCAAGGAGCAAGCATCTTTTAATTTCATGGCTGCAATCACCATCTGCAGTGATTTTGGAGCGCCCAAAAATAAAGTCAGCCACTGTTTCCCCAACTATTTGTCATGAAGTGATGAGACCGGATGCCATGATCTTAGTTTGCTGAATGTTGAGCTTTAAGCCAACTTTTTCACTCTCCACTTTCACTTTCACCAAGAAGCTCTTTAGTTCTTCTTCACTTTCTGCCACAAGGGTGGTGTCACCTGCATATCTGAGGTTATTGATATTTCTCCCAGCAATCTTGATTCCAGCTTGTGCTTCTTTCAGCCCAGCGTTTCTCATGATGTACTCTGCATATAAGTTTAATAAGCAAGGTGACAATATACAGTTTTGACATACTCCTTTTCCTATTTGGAACCAGTCTGTTGTTCCATGTCCAGTTCTAACTGTTGCTTCCTGACCTGCATAGAGGTTTCTCAAGAGGCAGGTCAGGTGGTCTGGTATTCCCATCTCTTTCAGAATTTTCCACAGTTTATTGTGATCCACACAATCAAAGGCTTTGTCATAGTCAATAAAGCAAAAAAAAAAGATGTTTTTCGGGAACTCTCTTGCTTTTCTGATGATCCAGCAGATGTTGACTATTTGATCTGTGGTTCCTCTGGTCTCTGTTGAAGGCATTTAGATATTCATCACCTACTCTTTGAAAATTCTTCTGTCAGATACAGTGGGAGGCAGGAGAGATTAGTTTTTGTTTTCATGAAGGTACACATACAGGGAAGCCTTGATGGATGGGCCAGGGGTACCGTCTCAGATATCCAGCCCAAGTAAATAATGTGGGAATAACGTGAGAGGCCAAAGGAGAGCTCTGGCCCTAGGAACTCAGTTAAATAGAGAGATGGGCTGATATGTTGAAGAGACTGAAGTAAGAGCCAAATGGGGAAATGGGGGTCAGGCCAGTCCTCAGAGGAAGAGGAATCTTTAAACCCAGCTCTGACAGTATGCTGCCACTGGCGCTGGCATGAGGGGGCATTGAGTGAGTCAGGGGTGGCTGCTGGGATCAGGTCATGGCAGACTGAGGGTTTTGCTTTTGATTCAGGAAGCCTAGAGCATGGAGCACTAGTGCTTACGTTTCACCTGTGGCTGTTTGGATGAAAAGTCTGAATGTCCTACTGGTATTTACCCAATTAAGTCCTGCCTGTCTGAGAGGCCAACCCACAGTCCAGAATCAGACCCGCTGCTCAGGTGCCAAGTGGCTGGTGGAGGAGAGCTTGACCAAGCACCAGCTGGTGCAGAGAGAAGAAGGAGGCAAAGGGCACAGGCTGGTCTGGGGCAGCCACACAGAGTCAAGGTTGACTCTTGGCGCTGCGGTACACTGCATGGTGATCCGGACAGGGACATCACCGGGGCCTTCTGAGTGGCTGTCAGCTCGGGGCCTTCGCTGTCTTCCAGGTCTTTAGGCTGATTGGAAGGGATCATCACAAACTTACGACTGCTGGAATGAGTGACCCCTGGTGCCACCAAGCTGACAGAACTGGAGGGGCTTGTGGAATCATCTCTTTTCACACAGTGGGAAGTGAAAACTCAAGAAGGCCACTGTCATTAACATTGACATTGTACAGTGTACAGCACTGATGTGGTCAGGACCGGAGTCTTTTGTTTTTATATAATTGACGTATAATAAAATACACATATTTAAAGTATACAGTTTGGTAAGTTTTAACATTTGTAGACCCCGTAAAACCATCACCACATTGAATGTATCCGTCACCCTCAAAGTTTCCCCATGCACCTTTGTAATTCTCCTTTCCTGCCTTCTTTGTGCCCCCTTGCCCCCACCACCCAACCACCAGGACCCCAACTCCCCATGCCCAGGCACCTCTGATCTGCTTTCTCAGATTTCTAGATAAATTTGCATTTTGTAAAATTCTATATGGAATCATATGCATACAATTATCATACGTCTGGCTTCCTTCATTCAACATAACTGTTCTGAGATTCATTGTTTTGTTTTTTATTTCTCAGTAGTTTGTTCCTTTGTACTGCTGAATAGTATTCCATTGTGTAGCTATACCATGAGTTCACCTGTTGGTTAATATTTGTTTCAGTTAGGCTATTACAGATAACACTGCCATGAACATTCATTCCAAGTCTTTGTGTGGACATATCCCTTTATTTCTTTTGGATAAATACCTAGAAGTTGGAATGACTCCGTCACAAGGTGTGTGTGTGCACATGTGCCCAGTCACTCAGTTGTGTCCAACTCATTGAGACCCCACCAGGTTCCTCTGTCCATGGGGCGGGGTAGGTGTATATTTAACTTCTTAAGACATTGCCAGGATGTTTTCCTAAATGGTTGTACCATTTTACATTCCTTCTGATTGTGTGTGAGAGTTCCAGCTCCTCCACATTTTCACCAACACTTGGTGTGGTCAGTCTCTTCAACTTGAGTCATTCTAATAGGTGTGCAGTGATACAGCTTTGTGCTTTTCACGTACATTTCTCTGAAGACTAAATAGTATTGAGTATTTTTTAAGATGCTTACTTGCAATCTGTCTTTCATAAAATTGTCTGTTCATATCTTTCATATATTTTTATTGGATTATTTTCTAATTTTAGAGTTTTGAGAGTTCTTTGTATATTATGATTACAAGTACTTTATCAGATATATGATTTACAGATATTTTCTCTGAGTCAGTGGCTTGTCTTTGCATTCTTTTAACAGTATCTTTCAAAGATTAGAAGTTTTAAATTTTGATGAGGGGCCAGTGTATCAATTTATTATTTGATGGGTTTTCCTCTTAGATATGACACTGTATCTAAGAAGTCTTTGCCTAATCCACATTCACAAAGATTTTCCCCTATTTTTATTCTAGAAGTTGTATACTTTGACATGTACATTTAGGTCTGTGATCCCTTTTGAATGGATTTTTGTTTATGTTGCAAGAACCCCACAGTCTTGACAAGTGTACAATATAGTAAAAGGCATGTGGTCTCATTATCCATATGTGGTTTTAAGAATTTTCTGCCAATGCCATCATGTTTCAATGCAAAGGTTAGCCATACATTAAATATGTACATCATTCGAAAAACACCCCACTAAAACACATTGCCCAGCTTTCATAATACATTTGACGAAAGAATAATAAGGTCATTAAGGGCAATCAGTGTTTTGTTATATTCTTGATTATGTTCTTTATTATAGTTAGTTGTGTATCTTGATATGAACATAGCTGGAGTAAGAAGCAAGCCTCGTCCCTCTTACTGGGGACCAACATTGCCCTGGATTCAAGTTTAAAACCTTGACAACAGCATTGATTACACATTGTTTATCTGTCCCCCTCCTGTTGCAGTGATTATGGCACTTGAGCATTCCTGGAGAGGGCGCAGTGCTCAATCACGTAATTATGTCCCAAATAGCGTGGGCGCTCTTGCTGCCATTCATAGGAACAGCGCAAAGAGAAGTTTGTTTGGGTTCTTACTGTGGATATCCAGTGGGAGGAGAGGCTGCGGTGGCGGAAGAGAGCAGCTCGGAGATGGAAGCAGTTGATTTGGAGACTGAATGGGGCCATGTGGGGATATTGAGGGTTTTGTTGTGCTTGTCTTGTAATTATGGGAGTAATTAACACCATCCCATTGACCATAGTATATAAGTGTATGACTCAGGTTCCACAGCACAGGACTGGAGACGATCATTTCATCCCTGGGGATTCTTCATGGGCCCTCATATTCTGCCTTTCAGATATGTGCTCCTAGCCCCTGGGATGTAGTTCCTTTCTGAAAAGCAGTAGAGGAATACCAAAGGGGCTGTTGGATTCGAGGTTGGCAGATGGAAGGTGTTTGTGTTCTGAGAGACCCTTACATCTGCTGGGGGACCAGGGGTGAGTCAGTGCTAGCCTCTCCTAATACCTTCTCTGCCAAACAAGGAGAGGAGGACCTTTTAGTGTCCTCATGGGCATGTTGGGAGAATGTGTTCTCCACCTGTACTGTATTCCTGTGGGTAGGTAGGGGCCATATGTGTACTTTCATCTTTTCCTACAGAAAAAAAATTACTTGCACTTTTCTTTTGGAGGCACCGTGAGAACCAGTCTTCTCTCCTGTTCCCTCACCCCCACACCCAGGCCCTGAGGCTAGGCCAGCTCACCCTCCACCTCCCGTTCCCCTTTATTTCCCTGTTGCACGTACCCTGTCACAATGATGACTTTTCTCCCTGCCTGGAGTAGGGGTTTCTTTAAGGGCCATGATCTCTAACTTATCTTTATAACCTCAGTGCCATTTAGTAAATGTTTGTTGAATCAGCAGCTAATAGGTAAATATGAAGATGAGCAGGACATTCCGGTGTTAAAGGAACTCATTGCCTAACGCAGGAGATGGACGTGTATATGAGTGCTTGCCGCCCACTGTTCGGACTACAGCAGCAGTTCATTGATTTATTTTTAAACAAAATGGGACCACTTCATTCTCATCTGACAAGATAGCTTCTGTTGACACTCAGGACATTTGGGTGGATAGTATGTAACTGAGACATGGTTTCTAAAAAGAGTAGAAGAGAGAAAGGGCGACATTCCTCTTTCATTCCAATCTGTGAGTCTCTTATGTAACTGTGGCACCTCCCTCTCCACTCCCTAGGTTGGGTTAGCCCCTGCCTCTAACCCATTGTATATTCTCACAACACCGTGACTCTCTTTTCTGACAAATTGTTTACCATGTGCCTCGGCAGCTGTATTGTTCACTGCTCTAGCCTTGTCATCTTTTTTTCTTGTTGTTTAGTCACAAAGTTGTGTCTGACTCTTTTGAGATTTCACAGGCTGTAGCCCACCATGCTCCTCTGTCTATGGGATTTCCCAGGCAAGAATCCTGGGCTGGGTTGCCGTTTCCTTCTCCAGTGGATCTTTCTGACCCAGGGATCGAACCTGCGTCTCCTGCATGACAGGCAGATTCTTTACCACTGTGTGTGCATGCTCAGTCGCTTCAGTCGTGTCTGACTCTTTGCAACCCTATGGGGTGTAGCTCACAAGACTCCTCTGTCAATGGGATTCTCCAGGCAGGAATACTGGAGTGGGTTGCCATGCCCTCCTCCAGGGGATCTTCCCCACCCAAGGTTTGAACTCACGTCTGCCTTTGTCTCCTGCCCTGCAGGCGGGTTCTTTACCCACTGAGCCACCTGGGAAGCCCTCTTTACCACTGAGCCTAGTTCAGATAGTAAACTCTGCAATTGCTGTTGAATAATTGAGAATATGTGCAAAAATATTCTGCACCATAAAGAATTGAAAAAAAAAAAAACAACCAAAAAACCAACCCTGATGTCAACAATTGTAGGCCATGACTTCTTTTATACCCATCATGGGCTTTCAATATGGCTCTGTGACCCAGGATTTCCTCTGAGCAGGACCATGGGCTGATCTTCTCCACGGGTCACAGTAAACCATTTAGTGGATCTCCAGATACCGTGCTGAGCCGACCTATTGAGGTGGAATATTTCCTGTCTTCCTCCTGGAATCCAGGTACAATTGAAATCTTTTCGTTATCACACAACTATGTAGCAGAAACCCTTTCCCACCTCTGGGGACCCTTATCTTTAGCTTTCTGGAGAAGATGCAGCTTTAAAGCCAGGGCACAGGCAGAGACGGCAAACCCCGCACGCACCCGCAGATGCTCTGGGTTTCCGCGCGTTCGTTTGTCTCCAGGTTTGAATGCTTCTCCAGCGTCTTTATTGGCAGCTGAAAATAGAGTTCTAGCCAATGTAGATGCATTGTTACCACAAAATGCAATTTGCTGTCACACGTTGTGTTCAGATAATGGAAAAGAGTAGAATTCATCCAAACAATTGTGCTCAAACAATTGTGCTCAAAGCAGTGATACCACAGAGTGAGCCATGCTTGGTTTTTCTGAATCATTTAAATGGTTTCATTGTAAGACAGCCCTTTGTCAGCTATTTTCCAGTGGGAAAATAAAGGCTCAAAGGAATTTCTTTTCTTAAAGAAATAGAACTTGGAGCAGAATCAGGACTACGTCAGGTTATATAACCATTTATGAAAAAAGAAGCGTGTTACTGATAACAGGATCACTTTTCTAAAGTTGGAACAGCGTTGCTAATTCTTGTTGGCTGGGTGCTTCAGGCATAGACTAATGTGGACCACAGGAAAGTGTTACCTGTGGGGAAGCAAGGGCACAGTGACAAAAAGCATGGGATTCGAGGCAAAAGACGTGGCCATCAGCTTTACTGCTCCCGCTTGCTCTCTATGTGGTCATGGAAAGATTGTCTTTACAACTACCCTGTGGGTTTGTTATGAGTTTCAAAGAAGACGACGCTCATGTGTAGAGTATTGTTTAAACCGTGGAGGAGAGAGATTTTTCGTTACTATAAAAGTAGTATATTCTTTTTGAAAAAATCTGTCTCTTATTGAAGAATAGCCGCTTTACCATATTGGTTTGGTTTCTGTCGTACATCAAAGTGAGTTAGCCGTAGGTATACATACGTCCCTTCCCTCTTGAACCTCCCTCCCACCATTTTCTACCCCTCTAGGTAGTTGCAGAGCCCCTGTTTGAGTTCCCTGAGTCAAACGGCAGTTGTCATTGGCGTCTACTTACACATGTTTTAGTGTATACGCTTCCGTGCTACTCTCTCCATTGTCTCGCCCTCTCCCTCCCCCTCATCCCCGCGTCTATTAAGTCTTGCTCTGTGTCGGCGTCTCCATTGCCGCCCTGCAAATCGGATCATCAGTGCCACCTCTCTAGATTCCATATATATGTTTTAATATACGATGTTTGTTCTCCTGTGAACTGGAAAACTTGACATTCAAGCTTCACATTGGAGGTTTGGTCTTTCTTTTCTTTTTCTGTTTTTTGGTCGCACCTCACAGAATGTGGAATCTTATTAATAGTTCCCCAACCAGGGTTTGAACCTGTGCCCGGGGCACTGGAAAGGGCATATCTTAACCACTGAACTGCCAGGGAATTCCCTGGTCTTCCTTAAATTTGACATTATCAGAAAAAAATGGTTTGTCATGTATATATCTTTGGAAGTTTTACTTGTATAGCAGATTCTAAAATAAACATCCGCCTATCAATAACTATTTTTGCTTCAAGGTGATTCACTGAGTTGCAAAGTTCGAAACAAAAGGCACCCGATATCCTTTGGTAGAGGGCCATGTTTCTATTTGTTTTCCATAGAAAGATAACAAGTAATAACAAGTATGTCTCTCTCTCTTTTTTAAAGAAAACACATAGAAAAAATAATGTATAACTTACCCATTGCCTTATCCATGTAATGGAAATTTTAACCCAAGTTTAATTAGAAAAAATGATAAAGAGAGTTTTGCTGATTAAAGACTGGCGGTTTGAAGGCTGTTGCACAACAGATTTATGCTTTAAGACCTAGCTCAAATACAGATTCTATAGTAAAGCCTCCACATGTCTATTTTATGTAGATTTATAAGCCTGTGTTTCAGTCTAAGCTGTTAAGTACCTTAACACAGAGGTTATGTTTTACTTGTCTCCCAATCACTAGAGACTAATCTAGGAGCTGGCATGAAATAGATATCCAATAAATGTCTGCTGAGTGAACTAATGCCGGAGTGATTGCTTGTGCTCTGCAGTAGATTTGGAAGAAACTCCACAAGTTAGAAAGTACCAAATTTTAATGTTCTAAATTTAAATATAACTCTAGTCAGAGAATGGGTTTTAGGATTGATATAAGTAACCGTGAAGGATGATGGCCTATTCAACAGTAGATTAAATAAAAGCAAAATTATCAAATTCATTCCTATTTTTTTTTTTTTTTTGGCTGTGCCCTCAGCATGTAGGATCTTAGTTCCCCAACCAGGGAAACCCTGGCCCCCTGAACTGGGAGTGTGGAGTCTTAAATACTGGACCATCAGGGAAGTCCTCAAAGTCATTCTTAAAGACAATTTGTGTACAGATTTGAGATTACAGATATGACCAAGTTATTAGTCAACAGAATCTGTTTGTTGTTTTAGTCTAAGTTATGGTGATTTATCTTCCCAAATTTCATATGAATATGGTTAAAAAGCAAAATAAAAGGAAAATAAATCAAAATAAAAATCAAAGTAATATTCCTTTTCCTTATTCTGCTCTACCTTAAATCCCACTGCCCAGGAGTCTGTACCTTATTTCGGCTGTTTCTTCTACTCTGTAGATTAAAATAGTGATTTATACACTCAAACCTTGCTTTCCTGCACTTTGCTTTATTGTACTTTGCAGATACTGCATTTCTTACAGACAGAATGTTTGTGGCAGTCCCGTGGCAAGCTAGTCTGTTGATGCCATTTTTTTCCAACAGCTTTTGCTCACTTTGGGTCTCTGTGTCACATTTTGGTAGTTCTTGCATTATTTCAGACTTTTTCATCATCATCATCATCACCATAATAATATTTGCTATGGTGATCTGTGATCTTTGACATTACAATTGTTCTGGGGCACCATGAACCATGCCCATCCAAGATGGCAAACTTAATAAATGTTGTGTATGTTCTGAATGCTTCACCAGTCAACCAATCCCTGTCTCTTTCCCTCTCCTTGGACTTCCCTATTCTCTGAGATGCACAATATTGAAACTCGGCCAAGTAACTGGAATTACTTGAAGCACAACCTGATAAAGAGAATTGGGGGCTGACAGTATGATCCTGGAGCCAGAGCCAGTTGGATTTAGTGGCTTCCTGTCTATGGATGCACCCTCATGAGCCTTGTGAGAGGAAGCTGTGCATTATTTGAAACTTTTTCTTCTTCATCATCATCATTATTATTAATATTTGCTGTGGTGACCTGTGATCAGTGATCTTTGATGTTACTATTGTAATTGTTCTGTAAGTGTCTCTTCCATACTCCGGGGTGGCAAGGTTTAAAATCATGGCATCTGGCAAAGAAGGGTATTTATACCTCCATTGTCACAAAGTGGGAGGAAAGGGTGACTTTGGAGCTAAGCAGCAATGGCTTACTAACTGCTGCTGCTGCTGCTGCTAAGTCACTTCAGTCGTGTTTGACTCTGTGCGACCCCATAGATGGCAGCCCACCAGGCTCCCCTGTCCCTGGGATTCTCCAAGCAAGAACACTGGAGTGGGCTGCCATTTCCTTCTCCAATGCATGAAAGTGAAAAGTGAAAGTGAAGTCGCTCAGTCGTGTCCGACTCTTAGCGACCCCATGGACTGCAGCCCACCAGGCTCCTCTATCCGTGGGATTTTCCAGGCAAGAGTACTGGAGTGGGGTGCCATCGCCTTCTCCTTACTAACTGCTACTTGTATCAAATCCAGAAGCCTTCCAACATACTATTGCGGTTAAATTCCAAATGCTCAGTCAGAGGCCTGGGTGTGTGTGGTGGAGGATGGGAGCATGTTGTTTTCAAATAAAGACCTGCCACATGAAGTACAAAGTCATTATTGCATGTTGCTCAAAGGGAGTAAGACTAGTGAAAGGGACAGGAAGGCAGATTTTGGCAGATTCCCTGAGGAACTCAGACGCTTATCTCCAAATGTTACTGTTATCTTGTTACTGAGAACGAGGAAGCACAGGCTAGGGTGATCCTCGTTGAAATTGTGGGGATTCACCCAGGATAGGGGGTGGAGCCAGACCATCTCCAAGGACTGCTCCAATCTGGAGAAGCCATGAGCTTTTCAGGAATACCTGAAGTGTGTGTGTTGTGTGAGGTGTGCTAGCTGTTGTGTGGTATTGTGTCTGTCCACACATAGCCCCACTTACTTACCTATCGGCGCATTATCTATCCATCTGGCAATCCATCCATCTCTTTTGAGTTGCTTTAAAACTCAGTGAAGTTATTTCACTCAATTAAAACTCTTATCATTTGGACCAACATTTATTGGTTTGCTTCCTAGGGCTATTACAATAATATTGAATTAATTGACATTACATATAAATATATTATTTTCATTGGTTTAACTATTAGAATAAATTTTAATTGCTGTCTTTTCTATTACAAATGTCCTTTTTTCTAAAAATTTCTTGTAATATGCCAAAAAGCAGGAGTAATATCAGCAGAATATTACTGTTGAATATTCTGATGAATATTATCATCAGAATAAAACCACAAATACCCAAAACACTAAGATGAGAAAACATAACATATTGTACCATAAGAGCTTCCCAGGTAGCGCTTGTTGTAAAGAACCCACTTGCCAATGCAGGAGACGTAAAAGACACAGGTTCAGTCCCTGAGTTGGGAAGATCCTGTGGAGGAGGGCATGGAAACCCACTCCAGAACTCTTGGCTGGGGAACCCATAGAGAGAGGAGCCTGGCAGGCTACAGCCCATGGGGTTTCAAAGAGTCAGACATGAGTGAAGTGACTTAGCATGCATGTATGCATTGTACAATAAACCAAGTGATTCTAAGGTCATTCCACACCAAAGTTTCAGAAATGGCACCTACAACTGTCTAAGCAGAGGAGCTGGGATCAGGACCGAGCTCACTGCTGTCCCTGAGAGCGTCTTTTTCTTAGTTCAGGCCTGGTCTCGTGATTTTACTGTTTGAAATTGGATGTGTTTTCCTTTCCAACATATGGGACTTATAAAAAGTTGGAGAGCTACAACAAATGCAATCATGAAAACCTATTCCTTGGTAGAGGCTCTTCTTTGTTCAATAGCGAAACAAGTAGTAATAATGATAGTAATAGGAGTGAGGGACAGAAAGTGAGTGTTAGTCACTCAATCGTGTCTGACTCTTTGCGACCCCATGGACTGTAGCTGGCCAGGCTCCTCTGTCCATGGGCTTCTCCAGGCAAGAATACTGGAGTGGGTTGCTGTTCCCTTCTCCTGGGGATCTTCCCAACCCAGGGATCAAACCCAGGTCTCTTGCATTGCAGGCAGACTCTTTACCATCTGAGCCACCTGGGAAGCCTGTGAGGGACGGAACTAATTTTCAAACCCAGGCTTACTGGTCCCAGGATCCCAGCTCCTACTGTGCAGTGGCATCTCCTGATTCGATGGAAAATGTGTATGTGTGAGGGACATTTGGAGTCGGTCAGCTCTGCTGTTTGCAAACCATGTAATACTGGACTGGGACCTTGGTTCGATTCATGAAGAAAGTAGGGTCCAGTGAATAAAGTGAGCTGCCCAGCATCACACAGGCAGAGTTGCACATCTGGGATTAGAAATTAGACCTCTTAATTCACAGCCTAGAACTTGGGTTTTGTTTGTTTGTTTTTGAACTACTTTTTCAGTTAGTTGCATAGAAAATCGTTCAGATAAATTGCTCAGGAAAATCAAATCCCCCTGCGGCAGACCCGTTCTCAAGCGTTTAGCCCCTTCTGGCCGTCAGATGCTCCAGCAGTCTTTCTCTATGGGTGCCTGTCCAGCCCCTCTGTCCATGTCTGGGTCAGCACAGCCCCCATGCCTGTGGAGGAGCGTGTGTAGGATGCCCTCCACCGTGGTGCTTAGGGATCGGCCTTTTTCTAATTGCCCAAAGGAGTGGCTCCTGACTGCTTCCTGCAGCAGCTGCTGGGGGCTCAGTGGCCGGGGGCAAAGTCGCCGTGAGTGCATGCCACCCCATCCTGACAGGGAGAGCTGGTTAATCACATAGACTCCGCTAACAGTGGGCCGCCTTGTGATTGTTCCGGGCCCTTTCAATTTCTTGCAGTTTCCTTTGTCTCAGCAGTTTTGGTTGCATCCTGAAAACTGTCAAGCTTCCTTGTTTCTGTAAGGACTTGACAATTCTGGCCTCACAATGCAGCTTAAATTGGACCAGCTGCTGCCTCAATGGAGCAGTCTGCCCATCTCGAAGGCATTAAGCCCAAAATTATTTTGAAAATTGAAGCCTTTGACTTGCTCTGGATTAATGTGATTAAGTCAGGCTTGCTTTAATTGGTAGCCATCTCTTCCTTTATTAATAATATCTCATCAATTGGAGCCTCACGTATGTACGTGAGACAACAGAAAGTTAGGTTGATTGCAGTTTGTCTGTAAAGAACAGTCTTTCATGTTTCAGTAGCAACTGATACGAGACTTCAGTTGTGGGCAGATTTAGATCTGCTTGTTATTCTTAATTTTTTATGGAAACTTAATAAGCAAATGAGCCCTCCCTCCCTCCCTCCCTTTGTCCTCATGCCCCTGAGGTCGACATTTGATTTACAGCTCCCTTTAAGTAATAAAGGAAGGATCTTTTTTTCATTTGAATTGTATCAGCTGGTGAAATCTGGAAGAAATCTCCTTCAGGGTTAAGGAAAGTAGAATTAAAAGGGATTTGATTTTTTTTTTCCTCTGTGTAATTGAAAGTGTATAACTAGTATGATGATTAAAAATAATCTGTTAGCTTTGCTGAATAACAAAGTATATCCCTCATTACTTGAGACCTAGATTTTTATAACAACAGTGATGGGTGATAGAAGAAGAAATTAAGGGCAGTGTTTTAAAAATGTCTTTAATAATTTTTTTAAGCTCAATGAAATTGTTCTTATGAAATGTATCCTGGCCCACTTAAGACAGTCCAAATTCTAGGTCACATCTCTGTCATCATAGTATAATTTAGCTAGTTGAAAGTACAGTTCAAGTATTTTTCTGAGGTTAAGTTTGATTTTCCTTCTATGCTATCAGAGCCAAGGAACTCAGGTCTGGGAGTCAGAAAACCTGGAGTCATTCCATTTTTTTTTTTTTTTTCCTCACAAAAAAGCTGTGTTATGTTGGGAAAGTGACTCAACCTCTCTGGGCCTCACTTAGTCATGTGGCCACACTGCCTGCCTTTCCTGCCAGCAGAGGTGGGCTTCTGAAGATGAGGGGGTACGCTTGTTTCTGGTGAAGAGCCTGCAGGATCTACTGCAGTCTGTGAGTTGTTTTCAGCTCTACCTTCCTGCAGTTTTTTAGGAACTCCTGGAAGAATGTGCTGAAATGGTTATCATTTGAGAGTGCAGCTCTTTGTGGAGACCTAGACATCTCGGGTATTTTTTTTAAGTTGATGTCAAAGGACCTAATGAGCTTCTCCAGATCCCCCTTCTGACTTGTTTGATTTCTGGCTTAGTCTTTGAACGTTATTAAAGCTCAGACTTTTACTGGCACCATTTGGGTAACATTATGGTGGCCTCGTTGAGCGTGCTTAGCAACCAGAATAGATTTTTGCCTTGGAGAAGGCAATGGCACCTGGAAAATCCCATGGACGGAGGAGCCTGGGAGGCTGCAGTCCATGGGGTCGCTAAGAGTCGGACACGACTGAGGGACTTCACTTTCACTTTTCACTTTCATGCATTGGAGAAGGAACTGGCAACCCACTCCAGTGTTCTTGCTTGGAGAATCCCAGGGACGGGGGAGCCTGGTGGGCTGCCATCTATGGGGTTGCACAGAGTCAGACACGACCGAAGTGACTTAGCAGCAGCAGCCGCAGAATTAAACAGGGCTTCCCTTGTAGCTCAGATGGTAAAGAATCTGCCCACAAGGCGGGAAACATGGATTTGATCCCTGAGTCAGGAAGAGCCCCTGGGGAAGGAAATGGCAACCCATTCCAGTATTCTTGCCTGGAGAATCCCATGGACAGAGGAGCCTGGTGAGCTACAGTCCATGGGGTCACAAAGAGTCGGCTATGACTGAGCAACTAACACAGAATTAAACGCTTTTTTTTCCTTTGGTGGTTGAGATTTTTGTATTTTTCAACATAGGGCAAGTAAGCCATTGATTGTGTGGGAATCCTGCTATTGTTTTTCATCTTATTTCCTACCATAATTTTTTCCAGACTCAGCTACTAAATGGCTACATGTTCTTGGGTATCTGTTTGAGCCTCTGTAACTTCATTAGTAAAAGTGGGGATACTAATTCTCACCTTAATGGATGGGTGATAATTAAAGAGTGCATTTGTACATGTCTTCTGTATAAACCACTCACTGTAACTCTGTTAAAAGAATTAATTAATATACAACAGCTGGCTTTCCAGACGTGCGTGATGGGTAAAAATAGAAAGGAGTATGAGCATTCATTTAGAAATACAGATCTTCAGAGGTTTAAGAAATCAGTCATATGAAAACTGCTTCCCACTGAGAACTCAGTTTAACTGAGTTTAAGTCAGTTTAACTCCTCTTTGGGGCAGCCTTCCCTGACTCCACAAGTTTAGGCTCAGTGTTCCCCTGCCCATATGCCCTTATTCTGCCCCGTACATGCCCTCCTGCCAAGCACTTGTCCACTGTATCATTACTGAGACCTACCTCTCTGAACCTCTCTGACTCTCTCACTACATCATGCTTTCTATTTTCTACTGCATCTGGGTCTAGCTAGGTTGAAACACACAAAATTGCCATTTTTAGTTAAAAAAAAAAAAAAAAAGATTTGTTGTTATTTAGTCGTTAAGTCGTGCCCAACTCTATGTGACCCTGTGGACTGTAGCCCACTAGTCTCTTCTGTCCATGGGATTTCCCAGACAAGAATACTGGAGTGGGTTGCCATATCCTTCTTCAGGGGATCTTCCTGACCCAGGGATCGAACCTGCATCTTCTGCATTGACAGGAGAATTCTTTGCCACCAAGCCACCAGGGAAGCCTCCCCCCAGAAGGTTAGGTATTAGCAATTTCGTATGTTTGAAGCCAATACATAGGAGGCATGAGATATTTTGTTGGCTGTTGAGTGATGTGTGACACCTGGATGGGAGATCCATACTACCTGGAGTCTCATGCTATATTTAGGCTAATATAGGATATGGTTCGGAGAAGGCAATGGCAACCCACTCCAGTGCTCTTGCCTGGAAAATCCCGTGGATGGAGGAGCCTGGTGGGCTGCAGTCTATGGGGTCGCTAAGAGTCGGACACTACTGAGTGACTTCTCTTTCACTTTTCACTTTCATGCATTGGAGAAGGAAATAGCAACCCACTCCAGTGTTCTTGCCTGGAGAGTCCCAGGGACGATGGAGCCTGGTGGGCCGCCGTCTCTGGGGTTGCCCAGAGTCGGACACGACTGAAGCGACTTAGCAGCAGCAGTAGCAGGATATGGTTTTTCCAGTAGTCATGTATGGATATGAGAGTTGGACTGTAATGTAAGTTGAGCACTGAAGAAATGATGCTTTTGAACTGTGGTGTTGGAGAAGATTCTTGAGAGTCTCTTGGACTGCAAGGAGATCCAACCAGTCTATCCTAAAGGAAATCAGTCCTGAGTGTTCATTGGAAGGACTGATGCTGAAGCTGAAACTCCAGTGCTTTGGCCACTTGATGTGAAGAACTGACTCATTGGAAGAGACCCTGATCTGGGAAAGATTGAAGGCAGAAGAAGGGGACAACAGAGGATGAGATGGTTGGATGACATCACTGACTCTATGGACATGAGTTTGAGCAAGCTCTGGGAGTTGGTGATGGACAGGGAAGCCTGGTGTGCTGTAGTCCATGGGATCACAAAGAGTCGGACACGACTTCACGACTGAACTGAACCGAGAGTATAATCCTTAGTGTGTTTCTTTAGCTATTTCACATACTATAATGACTCAGATTTTCAGGTGAACAGGTTCCTTTCCTTAAGGACAAGCTAGCATTTGGCTTGTTGTGTATCACTCACAGTGCCAAATAGTTGTGGATGAATGGTTGCCTCTTAATATTTTTAGATTTGTCTTGAAGTTGCTTGATTTAAATTATGGTCTTTATGACTCCTAATTGAGAACTGTTAAGTGATTTAGACATAATCCTGGAGTCTTTGACAGAATTAGTATTTGCACTCTGTGGCTGTCTGTAACCCTGGTGGCTCAGACGGTAAAACATCTGTCTACGATGCGGGAGACTCGGGTTCGATCCCTGGGAGATCCCTTGGAGAAGGAAATGGCAATCCACTCCAGTACCATTGCCTGGAAAATCCCATGGACAGAGGAGCCTGGTAGGCTACAGTCCATGGGGTCGCAAGGAGTCGGACACGACTGAGCGACTTACACACACACACACACACACACACATACACACACACACTCTGTAGCTAGTCTATTTCCATGATGGCACGGTTGCCTTAGGCTGGTTAAGAATGTCAGGATGATTTGACAGTGTTTTCTTACTCTAGGCTTTGTGTGTGTGTGTCGTCAGGTTTTGTGGGAAGAAACACCAAATTTGGAATCAGACCTGGTTTCAGATCCAGTTATACCATTTATAGATGTGTGACCTTGGCACAGAAGTTTAACTATTTGCTATTTCGTTTGCTTCATTTGTAAAATGCCTGTTTCACACCATTGTTGTAAGGATTTAATGAGATCCAATATGCAAATTATTTAGGAGAATTTTAGGGGCAAGTAACAGAAATCTCAACTAAAATTGGCTTAAAAAATAGGAGCATGTATTCTTTCTCATAATCAGAAGTCAGAAGGTTCCAGGGTAATTAATTCAGTGGCTCAAAAAAAAAAAAAAAAAATCAAGAATTCAGGTTCTTCCTGTCTTTCTACTCTGCCATTCTCAGCTTTGGAAACATCCCTCGTTGGTCCTGGATGACTGCCACAATTCCATGCATTAAGTCCTCAATTTCAGGATTCACTGACAGGAAAAGGGGGTTGATGCTCCATTTTTCTGTCCTTTTTGTAATAAGAGGAATTTCCTAGAAGTGCTTCAGATGACATGTGAAGACAGAAGCCATCCCTTTAAATCTCTTTAGCTGGAATTGCTTCACATGCCTGTGCATAGACCAGTCACTGAAAAGAGGAACACGATGGCCACAGAGAGTTTGAATGGTCAAAACATACACCTGGTAAGTCTGGGGGACCCAGCATGCCGGCAGTTGCCTGACCACCGGACTCCTAACGTGACTTGGTTATTTGATAAGTAAGGAAAAAGCGAGAGGCAGGTGGTTTTCAGAGAGACAGCCAACAGTGTGTGCAATACCATGGACTAATGCTTGGCTACAATAAAATATGACAAGTGCAAGTTTAGGGTTATAATATTTAACTAGGTGGCTCATTACCACCTTGCGTGTATACTCTATCATGTCCGACTCCTTGTGACTCCGTGGACTGTAGCCTGCCAGACTCCTCTGTCCATGAAATTTTCCAGGCAAGCATACTGGAATGGGTTGCCATTTCCTCCTCCGGGGGTCTTCCTGACCCAGAGGTTGAACCCATGTCTCTTGCTTTGGTAGGCAGGTTCTTTGCCATTGCGCCACCATGGAAGCCCCCAACTGGGTGTGTGTTTAAAACTCCAGATGTGTTCTTTTCCTGTGGTTTTCATTTCATACACACATAAATCAAAGTTCTTGTTCCTTAATCCTGTTTCATTTGAAGGTCTATGTCTAAAAATAGTCTCTATAAAAATAGAACTTTAAGAATGCAGCAGGATTTTAATACTCAGGGACATCCATTTGGATAAAACATGTGCTCTGGGGCTTTGCAATAGGAATAAACAAGTGGCTGTATAGATGTTTAGACATTCCACTCAATTACCATAAAAAAGTGAGCATAAAATAGAAACAAGATAAAACCTTTGTCATCTTAAAGGTTGGACTTATAAGAGAAAGTGTTGCTGTAACATGATCAGAGTTCTCTTACTCATTATTGTGAATTTGATATAAGATATGATTGGCTAATAGGGGAATAGATTTTAGAAAAATGTTTCTAAGTTTTTCTATGCATATTTTACTTTCTGAAGGAAAAAAAAAATCCATTTAAAAAACCATGATTTTGTTTTACTGTAAAAAGAAAAAATTCATAAAGCCACACCTATAATCAAACCTGTAACTCACGTGTGTTAGCCCTCTTTGTCAGTCGTTCCCGTGTCACCAAAGAATAAACTACGTGCATTGTTACAACACACGCATGTTATACAAAAATTCTTTCAGCACTTGAGTGCCTTTCTATGGTACTTGTCAGTGTGGGTGCTGTGAGTGGTACAGAGGTCCTCAGGACATAAGTGAAAGTGAAAGTCGCTTAGTCATGTCCAACTTTTTGCAACCCCATGGAGTGTATAATTCTCCAGGCCAGAATACTGGAGTGGGTAGCTTTTCCCTTCTCCAGGGTATCTTCCCAACTCAGGGATCGAACCCAGGTCTCCTGCCTTAGAGGCAGATTCTTTACCAGTTGAGCCACAAGGGAAGCCTAAGAATACTGGAGTGGGTAGCCTATCCCTTCTCCAGTGGATCTTCCCGACCCAGGAATCAAACCGGGGTCTCCTGCACTGCAGGCAGATTCTTTACCAGCTGAGCCACCAGGGAAACCTTAGGACATAACTGTGTTGTAATCCAAGAAGCTTGTCATCCAGTTGGAGAAGGGAATGGCAACCCACTCCAGTATTCTTGCCTGGAGAATCCCAGGGACAGAGGAGCCTGGAGGGCTACGGTCCATGGGCTTGCAAGGAGTTGGACACAACTGAGTGACTGTCACTCATCATCCAGTAGAGCAGAGAAGATAATTTTAATCCAAGGTGGTAAGTGCTCAGGGCCCCAGGACTGATCCAGGTAGGGAGCTCTGAGAACTCAGAGGAGCAAGAAGGGATTTCTAGCTGGGACTCAGAATGATGTCATGCAAGAGCTTCTGACCCTGGGCAGATGAAAGAGCCAGGAAGTAAGGTGAGTCCAGATTGAAGCCCCTGAGTGTATGTCTGAGGAAAGTGTTAGGACAGGGTGGCCTTGGAGGAGAAGTGGAGGGAAAGGCTGGAAGGAAAGGAACATTGAGGGAAAATCATGGAGAGCACCTAGAGAATGTAATACCTGCTCCTGGAATCTGGAAAGTGTAAGGACTGGTGTTTAATTCCTGCCTGTGTAGTTTTAAAGGCTAATAAGGACGTGGCAGGAGCTGCCTGGCTTACAAAGGAAGGAAGACACAGCCAGCCTGGAGTCTACTGAGGCTTCCTCCATAGTGGGGCAAAAGTGTGTGCTGTCCCCAGTTGGACCCCCTGCTAAGGAGCAGCCTGGGATCTTTCACAGAGTATCTCTCCCATGAGAACGACGTGGAGGGGCCTAGGGACTTCCACAGAGAAAATCCATGGGGAAGATTGCCGGAAGCCTAGGGCTTGGGGAACAGGGGGGCAGTTAGTTGTAAGTAACCAGCTGGAGCAGATGGGGAGAGGCCCTCCCCACCTCCAGAGAACAGAGGCCAGAGGTTCTCAAAGGGAGAGTCTCCCAGAAACACAGAATTACCCAGTGAGATTTAATTACCCACCTACCACATACTGCAGCCAAAGATGGAGAAACTCTATATAGTCAACAAAAACAAGACCAGGAGCTGACTATGACTCAGATTATGAACTCCTTATTACCAAATTCAGACTTAAATTGAAGAAAGTAGGGAAAACCACTAGACCATTCAAGTATGAACTAAATCAAATCCCTTATGATTATACAGTGGAAGTGAGAAATAGATTTAAGGGCCTAGATCTGATAGATAGAGTGCGTGATGAACTATGGACGGAAGTTCATGACATTGTACAGGAGATAGGGATCAAGACCATCCCCATGGAAGAGAAATGCAAAAAAGCAAAATGGCTGTCTGAGGAGGCCTTACAAATAGCTGTGAAAAGAAGAGAAGCGAAAAGCAAAGGAGAAAAGGAAAGATATAAGCATCTGAATGCAGAGTTCCAAAGAATAGCAAGAAGAGATAAGAAAGCCTTCCTCAGCGATCAATGCAAAAAAATAGAGGAAAACAACAGAATGGGAAAGACTAGAGATCTCTTCAAGAAAATTAGAGATACCAAGGGAACATTTCATGCAAAGATGGGCTCGATAAAGGACAGAAATGGTATGGACCTAACAGAAGCAGAAGATGTTAAGAAGAGGTGGCAAGAATACGTAGAACTGTACCAAAAAGATCCTCATGACCCAGATAATCATGATGGTGTGATCACTCACCTAGAGCCAGACGTCCTGGAATGTGAAGTCAAGTGGGCCTTAGAAAGCATCACTATGAACAAAGCTAGTGGAGGTGATGGAATTCCAGTTGAGCTATTTCAAATCCTGAAAGATGATGCTGTGAAAGTGCTGCACTCAATATGCCAGCAAATTTGGAAAACTCAGCAATGGCCACAGGACTGGAAAAGGTCAGTTTTCATTCCAGTCCCAAAGAAAGGCAATGCCAAAGAATGCTCAAACTACCGCACAATTGCAGTCATCTCACATGCTAGTAGGAGAAGGCAATGGCAACCCACTCCAGTACTCTTGTCTGGAAAATCCCATGGATGGAGGAGCCTGGTAAGCTGCAGTCCATGGGGTCGCTAAGAGTTGGGCACGACTGAGCGACTTCACTTTCCCTTTTCACTTTCATGCATTGGAGAAGGAAATGGCAACCCGCTTCAGTGTTCTTGCCTGGAGGATCCCAGGGACAGGGGAGCCTGGTGGGCTCCCATCTGTGGGGTCACACAGAGTCGGACACGACTGAAGTGACTTAGCAGCAGCAGCAGCAGCACATGCTAGTAAAGTAATGCTCAAAATTCTCCAAGCCAGGCTTCAGCAATATGTAAACCATGAACTTCCAGATGTTCAAGCTGGTTTTAGAAAAGGCAGAGGAACCAGAGATCAAATGGCCAACATCCACTGGATCATGAAAAAAGCAAGAGAATCCCAGAAACACATTTATTTCTGCTTTATTGACTATGTGAAAGCCTTTGACTGTGTGGATCACAATAAACTGTGGAAAATTCTGTAAGAGATGGGAATACCAGACCACCTGACCTGCCTCTTCAGAAATCTGTATGCAAGTCGAGAAGCAACAGTTAGAACTGGACATGGAACAACAGACTGGTTCCAAATAGGAAAAGGAGTACGTTAAGGCTGTATATTGTCACCATGCTTATTTAACTTATATGCAGAGTACATCATGAGAAACGCTGGACTGGAAGAAACACAAGCTGGAATCAAGATTGCCAGGAAAAATATCACTAACCTCAGATATGCAGATGACACCACCCTTATGGCAGAAAGTGAAGAGGAACTAAAAGCCTCTTGATGAAAGTGAAAGTGGAGAGTGAAAAAGTTGGCTTAAAGCTCAACATTCAGAAAACGAAGATCATGGCATCCAGTCCCATCACTTCATGGGAAATAGATGGGGAAACAGTGGAAACAGTGTCAGACTTTATTTTTTGGGGCACCAAAATCACTGCAGATGGTGACTGCAGCCATGAAATTAAAAGACGCTTACTCCTTGGAAGGAAAGTTATGACCAACCTAGATAGCATATTGAAAAGCAGAGATGTTACTTTGCCAACAAAGGTCCTTCTAGTCAAGGCTATGGTTTTTGAAGTGGTCATGTATGGATATGAGAGTTGGACTGTGAAGAAAGCTGAGCGCCAAAGAATTGATGCTTTTGAACTATGGTGTTGGAGAAGACTCTTGAGAGTCCCTTGGACTGCAAGGAGATCCAACCGGTCCATTCTGAAGGAGATCAGCCCTGGGATTTCTTTGGAAGGAATGATGCTAAAGCTGAAACTCCAGTACTTTGGCCACCTCATGCGAAGAGTTGACTCATTGGAAAAGACTCTGATGCTGGGAGGGATTGGGGGCAGGAGGAGAAGGGCATGACAGAGGATGAGATGGCTGGATGGCATCACCAACTCGATGGACATGAGTCTCAGTGAACTCTGGGAGTTGGTGATGGACAGGGAGGCCTGGCGTGCTGCGATTCATGGGGTTGCAAAGAGTTGGATACGACTGAGCGACTGAACTGAACTGAACCACATACAGAGGTAACTCTCCTAGTAGATACATTAATTTCCTAGGGCCACCATAATAAAATTCATCATCTGGGTGGCATAAACAACAAAAGACTATCATGTTTAACTTCCTAGCAGAGACCCTCTAAGACTCATTGAACAACCTTAGGGTTTTATTATTTACAAGGCTTCTGAAGAGTGGCTTTTAACAGAATAGGGAGAAAGAGGTTTGAATCATGGCCTCTGTAATGAAAATGATTATTTTCAGTTCTAGACTGACACAGTATAACTTTAAAAAAAAAAAAAGTAGACTAGTGATTAACTTGTATATATATGGACAAGGCAATGGCACCCTACTCCAGTACTCTTGCCTGGAAAATCCCACGGACGGAGGAGCCTGGTGGGCTGCAGTCCATGGGGTCGCTAAGAGTCAAACATGACTGAGCGACTTCACTTTCTCTTTTCACTTTCATGCATTGGAGAAGGAAATGGCAACCCACTCCAGTGTTCTTGCCTGGAGAATCCCAGGGACGGGGAAGCCTGGTGGGCTGCCGTCTCTGGGGTCACACAGAGTCGGACACGACTGAAGTGACTTAGCATTAGCATGTATGTATAATTAAATGCCTAGGAGAGGTGTTTGGAATAACTTGGTCTTAAATGAAAAATAAAAGTTAGTATCCATCAGTCAGTCTGTCAGTTCAGTCGCTCAGTCGTGTCCGACTCTTTGCGACCCCATGAACCGCAGCACGCCGGGCCTCCGTCCATCACCAGCTCCCGGAGTTCACTCAGACTCACATCCATCAAGTCCGTGATGCCATCTGGACATCTCATCCTCTGTCGTCCCCTTCTCCTCCTGCCCCCATTCTCTCCTATCATCAGAGTCTTTTCCAATGAGTCAACTCTTCGCATGAGGTGGCCAAAGCATTGGAGTTTCAGCTTTAGCATCAGTCCTTCTGAACACCCATAGTCTCTTTTAATAAAACCAGGTATAAGGCTGATGTTCTAGAGACATTATAAATGTTCTTTTTTTAAAAGAATTAAATACATGACCCATGAAAGGGGTTATATAAAATAAATTTAAGTTATAACACCTAAGAATAAAAGGAACCCACCACTCAGCTTAAGAACTAAAGCTTTACCAATTATGTGGTTGCTCTTGGCATGCTTCCCTTCTCCCCCATTGCATTCCTAGGCCTTCTTTTCAGCATTGTCTACTGTGTGAACAATGGTGTTTATTATTCCTTTGCTTTTTGGGGTAGTTTTGCCACATACTTGTGTGTCCTGACGCAATATATTATTTGCCTGTTTAGACCATTTTATAAGTGGTTTCATACTGTATGGATTCTTACAGGAATTATTTTTCTCAGTCAACAGTGTGTTCCTGAGATTCATCTATATTGAGCCACACAGCTGTAGGTCAGCACCGCTTTTCTGCCAATGGTATGGCCTGTGTGGCCGTGTATTTTTTTTTTTTTTTTTCATTTTCCTATAGCTCAGCATTGGATTGTTGACATTATTTTCCTGTTGTTAACAGTGCTGCTTTGTACATCCTTGCATGTCTCTGGATACCTGTGTGTAAGAGCCTCTCTAGGCGCCTTCTGGAATTTTGAAGAGAACTGTGGTTTTTGATTTCAAAGCAGGATGGGCCTATTTCAAGGTGTACATTTTTTGCCAATTCTGTAAGTATGAACTGGCACCTTGTGATTTTAATTTGCATTTTCTTGATTACTAATGCGATAGGAGTAATTTTCATATGTTTGTTGACTGTATTTCTCTTCTGTGAAATGCCTATTTAGATCTTTTGCTAATTATCCTATTGAGACTTTTGTTTTTTTCCTTCCTGATTTTAAGGAATTCTTGATATATTTTGAATGCTAATCCTTTGACAGTTATATGTATAACAAATGTTTTTCTTGCCTTTGATGGCTTTTTAAAAATTCTTTATTGTTTCTTTTGGTGAGAAGTTTTAACTTTTAATGTGGTTGAATTTATTAAACTTTTTCTTTATGGTTTATTCATTTTGTATCTTATGTAGATTAATCCAGGATCACTAATTATCATCCTCTCTGTTGGCAATAAAAACCATAAAGGAGTTTTGCCTTTCACATTAAAAGCTTTAATGTAAATAGAATTGTTTTTTGTTTGTTACGTAAGGATCTGACTTTATTTTTGTTTTTATGAATAATCCAGTGTTCCAGGGATCTAGTGATATAATGTAACCTCTGTCATATAGTAAGTTTTCATACTTGCATAGGTCTCTTTCTAGTCTCATTGCTTCATTCCTTAGCTGTATTTATCTATCACTGTACCAATGAACTATATTAATTATTAATTACAAAATTGATAAGACAAATCTTTTCAGCTAGATTTTGAGTAGAGTCTCACTTTTCTTAGCCCTTTGCTGAATTTTCATGAAAAATTCCTGGTCATGTTTTTTATTACATTTTGTGATAAACCCAAGTTAGCCATGAAGTTTTAGTTTGTAAATATATTGCTGGGTTCACCTTGATGTTAATTTTGGTTTGGCATTTGTATCTTGATTCATGAATGAGATTAGCCTATAATTTTCTGTCTAATTTTAGTATCAAGTTATACCAGCCTCACAGAATGTGTTAGGAAGTGTTCACCTTTTTTCTATTAAGAATTTGTAAAAGATTTGGATAATCTGTTTCTTGACTGTTCTATAGCATTTGCCTTTAAAGCCCTCTCAGGCCTCATGTTTCCCTTTTGGTAAGGTTTTTTTTTTTTTTTTTTTTTTTAACTAACAATCCTGTTTTTAAACCATTACTGAAGAGACTTCAGTCTTTCTCTTTCTTTGGGGATCAGTTTTGGAAAGTTACATTTTCTAAGAAATTTATAAATATGAGGTTAGTACAATGTTTTTCTCATCTTTTAAGTGTTTGCTTCATCAGTAGATAGAGTCTCATTTTATTTGCAATAGAATTTATATGTGCTTTCTTTTTTTTTTTTTTTCATGTTTCATTACCTTATGCTTCTCTCTTTTACCTCCTTTCTTCAAATAATCTGTGTTATTCTGTAGTTCTCTTTCTGACTTGTTGCTTTGTTCATTGATAGTTTTACCTTTTGCTCCTTCCTCAGAATCCCAGGGATGGTGGAGCCTGGTGGGCTGCCGTCTATGGAGTCGCAGAGTCGGACACGACTGAAGTGACTTAGCAGCAGCAGAAGCAGAATATGATTGAGTTAAAGTTATAAATAGCCATCAAAGAACCACTTTTGATGCCTCCTAATAGTTCTGACAATAGTATTTTCTTTGTACTTTGGTTTTAAGTATTTAAAATTTTTAATTGTGATGTCTTCTTTTTGAATTATGCATTTTTAAAATTACTTTTTGATACCAATGTCTGTTAGTCTTGAGTCAGAAAAGCCTTTGTAACCCTCATACATGGCTGGAGGGAAGGTACAGTCCCTTTTGAATACAGTCTGGCACTTTCTCAAAAGATTAAACGTAGAGTTGCTATATAATCCAGCCGTCTTGCCCCTAGATATACTCAAGAGAAATGCCAATGTATGTTCCCACAAAAGTTTATTCATGAATGCTCATGGCAGCAATATTTGGCTATTTATAATAGCAAAAAACTGGAAACAGCTCAAATGCCCATCAGTCAGTGAATGCATAAATAAAATGTGATACATACATATAATGGAATATTATTTGGCATAAAAAAGAATTCAATACTGATACATTTAACAACATGACTGACTTTGGAAATGTTATTCCAAGTGAAAGAAGCTAATCTCAGAAGAAAACATAGTGTATGGCTCCATGTATTTGAAATGTCCAGAATATAGAAATCTAGAGAGACAGTAATAGACAGATCATTGGACTGGAGGGGATGGAGGTTTGGGAGAATAAGAGTTAGAAGATGTGGAGTTTCTGTTTGGAGTCATGAACATGCTTTCACATTGATTGTGGTGATGGACGCCCAACTCTGTGAATTTACTAAAACACATTGAACTGTACACTTTACCTGGCTGAATTGTGTAGTATGTGGATTTTCGTCTCAATTAAACTGCTACCAAAGAAAACAGCACTTTCTACTGAAATCACCAATAAATTATAATAGTCCCAAAGGGCTTCCCCTGTGGCTCAGCTGGTAAAGAATCCCCCTGCAATGTGGGAGACCTGGGTTCAATCCCCAGATTGGGAAGATCCCCTGGAGAAGGGAAAAGTTACCCAGTATTCACTCCAGTATTCTGGCCTGGAGAATTCCATGGGCTATATAGTCCATGGGGTCAAAGAGTCAGAATGACTGAATGACTTCCACTTTTCACTTAGTTTACATTTGTATATGTTAGTTCTCATTCTCTCTCCTCTCCCTCCCTCTCTCCCCCTTCTTCTTCCTCCTCTTCCTCTCTCTCATTGGAAATGTTGATTTATTTATCAAAAAGGATCAACTTAGTGAAAATTAATGGGGAACATTGATATGAACACAATTTTCCAGTTGACACCCCTATAAATTATCGTATACTGAGAGACAGAGATGGTGCAACCTTGAGAATCTGATGGTACTGACCACTTAGCACAAAGGGTGTAGACTGTATGATTCTGAGTAAGCAGAATCTTAAAACAATACAAGCACAGTGACCGTAAGAGCAAGTAGGCTGTATGTAACACACCTTAGAAAAATGCCATAGATGAGAAATTGTCCTTAAGAGATGACGTCTGGCATGTGCCACAGGGGAGAATGGTATCAGATCTCCACAATGATGGATTGCATGGAGTGGCTCCTTTGGGGAGGATTTCACTTTATTCTCTGTTCCAGAAACCCTGACCCCACCCTGCCTGTGAAGTAGGAACTTGCTTTGTAAGGGGGCACTGATCAAGAAGGTGGCCATTATCGAGCTGGGAGCCAAACATCTGAAGCTTATAACCGAGCACAATGGCCAAGGCTTCTTATCCACGTTTCTAATTATATTCTTTCCTGCTTTTAGATAAAGGGACAAAGAAATCTGAGACTGACTTTTCAGGGTTTTCGGGCTGCTCTGAAGTGTTCCTTTTTAAAGTAGAGGGATGTACTTTTGTTTAACAGCAGTGCTGTGAACGGGGTGTGTCCTCCAAGACTGTCCTCTTGTGTACAATAGCACGTTGATGTCAGAGACGCATTAGGGGATGAAGTAATTCATTTGTTCTTTCTAATGAATAGTCATAATTTATAATTTGTACTAATCAAAAACCTTTCATCCACAAAAAACCAACAAGCTTTGCAAACATTATCCTCTCACCAACCTGTGAAGTAAGTGTCTTGCAAGTACAATTATCCCTAATTTGCAGAAGGGCCAGCATAGAGAACATAGTGCAGAAATAGTTATTGATGTATCTTCAGCTCGAAATTTATATTTTGAAAGTCACTTTGAACTTATTTTCATTAGTTATTTCAGTTCTCAGGGAATATAATTTATCCTGAGCTACATAATGGGTATCTACCAAGCTGAAAACTTATAAAGTTCATGTATGCAGATGTTTTTGATATTAACAAACTTAGAAGTGCTTGTACTTTGCAGCTACTTGGGAAACAGGTGCCCACTCAGTGCCCCACTGGCATCCAGCTCAGGTGTCTGTCTTCATGTCCTGAGGCAGTCGTGGTGGCGTCACCTGATGCAAAGCCTTCTAGTCTGTTCCCTGATCACTGAGTGATGGGGAAGGCAGATGAGGGTAAGCCCAGAAGAGTCCTTTTAATCACTATCTCTGCCTCCAGACTATATTACCACCAAAACATGCCACACAAGGCTGTAAAGTTAATCTTAAAATAACACAACCTTAGCAACTCACTTTGTCTTGTCACAAAATTTGTACTTGTGGTCCTTGAATTCAGACTTCTCCATTAAAAAATATACAAAAGCACCTTGCTGCCATCTCTCTCACCTCCTCTCTATCGTTTGTTGAGGAGAAGACTTGGATATAATTTGATTAACGTCCCACCCCACCTGACCCCCCCACACACAAAACAGGTCAGAGCTGACCCTTAGAAAACACACAGAACTTGTGTGCTGCTCTTAGAGACAAAATGAGGGAAAGTTCCGTTCTTAGTCCCAGGAACTTCCTTAAAGCTAGCCCAGAGGACTTCTTTGAAAGCTCAGTCAATTCAAATGGCAGATGCAGACAGCTGGTATGCATGTATGTTCACCTTATGTACTGCACAAATGCTTATGCTCGCAAGCATGCAGGCACAAACACTCGGCCTTCTCTTTGCTCGGTAAAGGCTTCTTACGGGAGTTTCTGTTCCAATCATGTACCATGTGAGATGCATCCAGGCATTCTCTTAGGGCCCAGTGCCACACAGGGCATCTTACATTCTGTCATATAAAGACACACATCAGCATCTGCTGACTTGAGAGCCCCACTCCGTGTTTGTCAGGATTTCTAGGATCCTGTGGTGCTTGGACTGTTGAAGCTGTCCCTTCGTGTGGACTAACAGAGTGGGCAGACAGCATATTTCCCAGGTTGCAATAGGAACCTAGGTTCCAGTTAGAATTAATATAGTAGAAGTGTCTTATCCACTGCTTTTCTTGGATGATGATTAGTTATTTAGGAAAATTGGTTAAAGAGAGGGTGAATCATTTTTTTTTTTTTCAAAAGGTTTACAGAAACCTTAAATTTTTTCTTAGCTAAATGTATCTTGTGCCAACCTTTAGATTTGGGGTCCCTGTCTCCCTCCAGTCGTGAGTCCTCTCCCAGAACTGCCTGCTTGTCTCCTTTTCCTAGGACAGTGGGGTTGGGGAAGAGTGCACACTAGACTGGGGCTAGACTCCTAACTCTGTATTGTGACTCTGCCCATTACTGGTGTTGTGATCTTGGTTGTGCCCTTTAACTGCTCCATGCCTCATTGTCCTCATCTTTAAAATGGGTATGTTAATAGTACCTCCTTTATGGGCTTGCAGGAGGGTTAGATAAGTTAATGTATGTGAGCCGTGCCTCATACCAAGTAAGCTCTACGTGTCCACCATTATTATATAAATATAATTAATTTATATAAATTTATTATTATTTATAATTATTTATGATAAATAAATATAATATAAATAATTATACTAATAATTATTATTACTAGTGATTTATAATGTTGCCTTCTTTCAAATCAAATGAGAACTTAAGGACACGTGGGAGCCATCTGAGCACAGCATTTACCTGAATTTTAATCCTTCCTCCCCAATCTTCTTTTTCTTTTTCTCTTTAATTACGGTAAAATATACGTAAAATTTACCAACTGCGCTATTTTTAAGGCAAGGAAGCTGGGACTCAGAGAAGTTATGTGATTCACTCCAATCAGAGAGTCTGACGGCACTGTCAGCGCCGTCGGCTCAGTGTCTCAGCGCTTCACTGCTGAAACAGTTTGTTTTCCTTGAGGCATGTTTCTGGGCTCCTAAGTTAATTACTGGCTGTCACCAAAGACCTGCTAATCAAGACTAAAAGATTCCCAGCATCAATCAGATTCCAGCTGAATCTGAATGTATAGGTAGCCATTGGCAGCCGTCATGTACGGGGTACCATTAGCCCCGTGTTTATGGGAAAGAGCGTGAGGTCATGGAGCCCGGACTCAAACCTCCTGTGCTCTGCCACCTGCTGAGTGACCTCCATTCAGCACATAGTTTGACCTCACAGAGTCTCAGTTTTCTCATTTGTAAAGTGGACAGAATGAAACGTGGAGTTACTGTGAAGAGTTCCTAGTGTTTCATGATCTATAAAACTATTGCCATCATCTCCCGCACTTTCTGAGGAACCATTCACCTGAAGGTATATAAAGTGCAGGGCAGAGTTTGGGTTCAAGTCCCAAATTGGGCCTCTGGTGTTAGTTACCATAGGAATCCCTGTGGGACATGCACCCTTTTAATGTGATGTATTAGGTGGCCACAAGATTGGAAAAGGTCAGTTTTCATCCCAATCCCAAAGAAAGGCAATGCCAAAGAATGCTCAAACTACCGAACAATTGCACTCATCTCACACGCTAGTAAAGTAATGCTCAAAATTCTCCAAGCCAGGCTTCAGCAATATGTGAACCGTGAACTTCCTGATGTTCAAGCTGGATTTAGAAAAGGCAGAGGAACCAGAGATCAAATTGCCAACATCCGCTGGATCATCGAAAAAGCAAGAGAGTTCCAGAAAAACATCTATTTCTGCTTTATTGACTATGCCAAAGCCTTTGACTGTGTAGATCACAATAAACTATGGAAAATTCTGAAAGAGATGGGAATACCAGACCACCTGATCTGCCTCTTGAGAAATCTGTATGCAGGTCAGGAAGCCACAGTTAGAACTGGTCATGGAACAACAGACTGGTTCCAAATAGGAAAAGGAGTACGTCAAGGCTGCATATTGTCACCATGTTTATTTAACTTATATGCAGAGTACATCATGAGAAATGCTGGACTGGAAGAAACACAAGTTGGAATCAAGATTGCTGGGAGAAATATCAATAACCTCAGATATGCAGATGACACCACTCTTATGGCAGAAAGTGAAGAGGGGCTAAAAAGCCTCTTGATGAAAGTGAAAGTGGAGAGTGAAAAGGTTGGCTTAAAGCTCAACATTCAGAAAACGAAGATCATGGCATCTGGTCCCATCACTTCATGGGAAATAGATGGGGAAACAGTGGAAACAGTGTCAGACTTTGTTTTTCTGGGCTCCAAAATCACTGCAGATGGTGACTGCAGCCATGAAATTAAAAGACACTTACTCCTTGGAAGGAAAGTTATGACCAACCTAGATAGCATATTCAAAAGCAGAGACATTACTTTACCAACAAAGGTTCACCTAGTCAAGGCTATGGTCTTTCCTGTGGTCATGTATGGATGTGAGAGCTGGACTGTGAAGAAGGCTGAGCACCGAAGAATTGATGCTTTTGAACTGTGGTGTTGGAGAAGACTCTTGAGAGTCCCTTGGACTGCAAGGAGATCCAACCAGTCCATTCTGAGGGAGATCAATCCTGGAATTTCTTTAGAAGGAATGATGCTAAAGCTGAAACTCCAGTATTTTGGCCACCTCATGCGAAGAGTTGACTCATTGGAGAAGACTCTGATGCTGGGAGGGATTGAGGGCAGGAGGAGAAGGGGACGACAGAGGATGAGATGGCTGGATGGCATCACTGACTCGATGGGTATGAGTCTGGGTGACCTCTGGGAGCTGGTGATGGACAGGGAGGCCTGGCGTGCTGTGGTTCATGGGGTCGCAAAGAGTCAGACACGACTGAGCGACTGATCTGATCTGATCTGTACAGGATTCATGAAATTTTTTCCCAAGGCCTAGTTTCCCATAATAGGTTAAAATAACTTAAGGCAAAGGTAGTCTAGATAAGTGCTCCCCGTGTTTGTTTTGTATCACCAGGATGGCTGACACGTGAAGTTGCCAAGAATGAGAGAGGCCTCAAGGTCTCGGGAGGCGTGTTAGAGCTTAGTGTTAAGAGTACTGGCGTCTTCCCTGACTCTTCTAGGCTGGCTTTGGTGGTCCTCCCTTGTGCTGCTGTAGACCTGAGCACAGCCTGATCCTAGCGGCAGTGGCTTCTTCCTGCACACTCCCATTTAATGTTCCTCTGCCCTCCTGGACTGTGTACTCCTCTAGGCCAGGACCCGTGCTATTCATTGTTGTTTGATCTGCACCCCAAAGAGCGCCCAGAGCCCATGCTAGTTCAGTTCAGTTCAGTCGCTCAGTCATGTCCGACTCTTTGCGACCCCATGAATTGCAGCACGCCAGGCCTCCCTGTCCATCACCAACTCCCATTCACTCAGATTCATGTTCATCGAGTCAGTGATGCCATCCAGCCATCTCATCCTCTGTCGTCCCCTTCTCCTCCTGCCCCCAATCCCTCCCAGCATCAGGGTCTTTTCCAATGAGTCAACTCTTTGTATCAGGTGGCCAAAGTATTGGAGTTTCAGCTTCAGCATCAGTTCTTCCAATGAACACCCAGGACTGATCTCCTTTAGAATAGGCTGGTTGGATCTCCTTGCAGTCCAAGGGACTCTCAAGAGTCTTCTCCAACACCACAGTTCAAAAACATCAATTTTTTGGTGCTCAGCTTTCTTCACAGTCCAACTCTCACATCCATACATGACCACTGGAAAAACCATAGCTTTGACTAGAAGGACCTTTGTTGGCAAAATAATATCTCTGCTTTTTAATATGCTATCTAGGTTGGTCATACTTTCCTTCCAAGGAGTAAGCGTCTTTTAATTTCATGGCTGCAATCACCATCTGCAGTGACTTTGGAACCCAGAAAAATAAAGTCTGACACTGTTTCCACTGTTTCCCCATCTATTTGCCATGAAGTGATGGGACCAGATGTCATGATCTTTGTTTTCTGAATGTTGAGCTTTAAGCCAACTTTTTCACTCTCCACTTTCACTTTCATCAAGAGGCTTTTTAGTTCCTCTGTGGTGTCATCTGCATATCTGAGGTTATTGATATTTCTCCCGGCAATCTTGATTTCAGCTTGTGCTTCTTCCAGCCCAGGGTTTCTCATGATGTACTCTGCATATAAGTTAAACAAG
Source organism: Tragelaphus eurycerus (assembly GCA_935064755.1). Classification (NCBI taxonomy): domain Eukaryota; kingdom Metazoa; phylum Chordata; class Mammalia; order Artiodactyla; family Bovidae; genus Tragelaphus; species Tragelaphus eurycerus. The sequence continues at coordinate 1,729,973 of CAKXYN010000177.1, read as the reverse complement.
CAGGGTGACAATATATAGCCTTGACGTACTCCTTTTCTTATTTGGAACCAGTCTGTTGTTCCATGTCTGGTTCTAACTGTTGCTTCCTGACCTGCATACAGGTTTCTGAAGAGGCAGGTCAGATGGTCTGGTATTCCCATCTCTTTCAGAATTTTCCACAGTTTATTGTGATCCACACAGTCAAAGGCTTTGGCATAGTCAAGAAAGCAGAAATAGATGTTTTTCTGGGACTCTCTTGCTTTTTCAATGATCCAGCAGATGTTGGCAATTTGATCTCTGGTTCCTCTGCCTTTTCTAAAGCCAGCTTGAACATCTGGAAGTTCATGGTTTACATATTGCTGAAGCCTGGCTTGGAGAATTTTGAGCATTACTTTACTAGCATGTGAGATGAGTGCAGTTGTGTGGTAGTTTGAGCATTCTTTGGCATTGCCTTTCTTTGGGATTGGAGTGAAAACTGACCTTTTCCAGTCCTGTGGCCACTGCTGAGTTTTCCAGATTTGCTGTCAGAACTCTCTACCATGACCCTCTCGTCTTGGGTGGCCTGACGTGGCATGGCTTAGTTTCATTGAGTTAGACAAGGCTGCAGTCCATGGGGTCGCTACGAGTCAGACGTGACTGAGCGACTTCACTTTCACTTTTCACTTTCACACAATGGAGAAGGCAATGGCAATCCACTCCAGTGTTCTTGCCTGGAGAATCCCAGGACGGCAGAGCCTGGTGGCCTGCCGTCTATGGGGTCGCACAGAGTTGGACAAGACTGAAGCAACTTAGCAGCAGCAGCAGCAGTGGTCCGTATGATCAGATTGGCAAGCCCATGCTAACTTCTCCATAAATACTTGTTGAATGAATTCCATCTCTGGTGGTCCTATTTCAAGTCCCATCCAGAAGTGGAAATAAGGCTGTTGGTGGGGATGTAAATTGTGCAGCTACTATGAAAAGCAGGATGAAGTTTCCTCAAAAAATTAAAGGTAGCACTACCATATGGTTCAGCAATTCCACTCCTGTCTGTTATCTGAAGAAAATGAAAATAAGAATTCAGAAAGAAACATGTACCCTCATGTTTGCTGCAGCATTATTTTCAGTACGAACAACCTAAGTGTCCATTAATGGATGAATGGATAAAGAAAATATGGTATAATATACAGTAGAATATTATTCTGTTTTTAAAAAGAATGAAGTCTTGCTGTTTGCAACAGTTCTGCCTTGGATAGACTTTGAGGGCATTATGCTAAGTGAAATAAGTAAGAAAGACAAATGTCAGATGATCTCACTTCTAAGTGGAATCTTAAAGCCACCAAAAAAACCAAAATAAGCTCATAGATATAGAGAATAGAATGGTAGTGGCTGCCTGAGGTGGGAGTGGGGTGTGAGAGAAGTGAGTGAAGGCAAGGGAAAAAAAAAAAAAAAACCTGGTGGCTCAGTGGTTAAGAGTCTCCCTCCAGTGCAGGAGATGCAGGAGATGTGGGTTCAATCCCTAGGGCAGGAAGATCCTCTGGAGTAGGAAAGAGCAACACACTTCAGTATTCTTGCCTGGAAAATCCCATGGACAGAGGAGCCTGGCGGGCTACAGTTCATGAGGCTGCAAAGAGTCAGACACAACTTTAGCACTAAACAACAGCAACAGCATTTCTAAAACCTTGGGAATGATGCTAAAGCTGAAACTCCAGTATTTTGGCCACCTCATGCGAAGAGTTGACTCATTGGAGAAGACTCTGATGCTGGGAGGGATTGAGGGCAGGAGGAGAAGGGGACAACAGAGAATGAGATGGCTGGATGGCATCACTGACTCGATGAATGTGAGTCTGAGTGACTTCCGGGAGCTGGTGATGGATAGGGAGGCCTGGCGTGCTGCAGTTCATGGGGTCGCAAAGAGTTGGACACGACTAAGCGACTGATCTGATCTGATCTGACCAATTATGATGCTTTCTAATAGTGATACTAGACGAAGAGAGAAGTGAGACGATATTTAAAGCAACTGAAGGAAAAATCATTGAACACGATTGACAGTTTATTGAAAGTATTTTTATGTTTGTTGATTCTAAAGGAGAACGTTACGCAGTACAGATCTAGTGCTTGGTGAGAAAGTGAAGAAAAGCAGGAGAGCGAGTGCTGAGGGAAAGCCGTACTTTCAGGCAGGTTTCAATATAATCAGTTTCAATATAAATACCAAAGTGTATGTCTCATGCACTTCTCTCTGAGGAAAAAAAGCAACTATAATGTGGTTTGTATGCAAAATGAATAGGCAGTTATTATCTTTGGATGATTTAAAGTACCTCTTCTGGAAATTCTGCATATATGGTGGGAGCTAGCAATGTTGAGCTTCAAATAGGGGTGCCTTTTCTCATCCATGTTATTACGAGTGAGAGCAGTTTTAGAATATAAAAAAATACCTGACTTGATTTTAATGACCCCTTCTGTTATCATGATTTCAGGGGTTCTCTAGCTGTCTTTTCACTCTGATTTAAATCTGCCCTAGGCAGTTAATCCAAAGAAGCCTATCTTTTCTTGGAGAGCAGTCCATATTGTTCTGTTTGTATTAACTCAGATCCTGAATGTTTGAAAGCTTCCGGCTTTGCATAGTGAAGTTCTATTTTGGCAGGTCTCATTCTTTGTGCTACCCAGCGTGAGTTTGTGTGCCTGAAACATTCGGTTCAGTTCAGTTCAGTCGCTCAGTTGTGTCTGACTCTTTGTGACCCCATGAATCACAGCACGCCAGGCCTCCCTGTCTGTCCATCACCAACTCCTGGAGTTTACCCAAACTCATGTCCATCAAGTTGGTGATGCCATCCAGCCACCTCATCCTCTGTCGTCCCCTTCTCCTCCTGCCCCTAATCCCTCCCAGCATCGGGATCTTGTCCAACGAGTCAATGTGCCTGACACATAGTAAGGCCAAAAAACTGAAACATCAAAGTTTGCAGCAGAGAAAGATTTATTGCAGAGCCATGCAAGGAGAATGGGTAGCTCATGCCTCCCAAACCCTGAACTCCCCAAAGGGTTTCAGCAAAGCATTTTTAAAGGCAAGGTGGTGGGAGACACGACTAGTTGTTGAAACCAAATTTCTTGGTGTTGGAATCCTTCTTCTTGCAGCTGATTATATAGATCAGGTTGCAACGTTCCTGCAAACTTCCAAGAAGACATTATCTGCAACTTTTTGTCTCTATATGAACAGAAACGTGTTACACCTTTAAAGGTCAGAGCCTTGAGAATGGGCTGTATATTTCAGGCTATAGGCAAGAATCTTAGCTTGCAGCAAAAGCAATAGAATACAAAGATTAAAATGAAAGAAACAGAGCTAATATGGTGTCACATTTATTCTTCACTATTACCATAGTATATGGATACGGAAAGACTAGTAATGATACCATAGATTTGATTACTACAGTCAGTTCCCAGAGTGCTTCCCCCCACCCTTTTTTTTTCACCAGATGAATTTATTTGAAGAACAAGTCACTCTCAGAGGTTTACTTACATGATAGTCAGCTTCAGGAAGTTTAACACCAGGAAATAAGTCACTAGTTATTCCATTAAATAAGGGTATATCATGTGATAAAAACTTTGGTTCATTTACGTCTTTAATTGGTCGAAGAAGCTAAAAATCAATCAAAAAGTGCAATACAGATTAATTGCCAGTATTGGCCCTCCTCTTGCCCCCACCTCACCAAAGTCAAAGTTTGTTTTATATTATTTCATGTAATCCATATACTAAAAAGCCGATACTACACTTATCAAACAGAAAGGTCCTTGGATTCCTATAAATTATAATGAAAACCAGAACCTCAAAACTGTCATTTCAACCTCACATAAAAAGGCTCAAAGCTACAACTCTTTTTTTTTTTTTTTTTTTTCTTGTAGTGCTTCCCCTTTTTATGTCTGTTATTTAGTGCTTTCAGCCACACTCCCAGATTGATGGGACAGGTGTTATTTCCCCCATTTTATGATGAGAAACTTGTGACTAGAAGAGATTAACCAGCTTCTCTGGTAGGCGATGCCTTCAAATTCAGGTCTTCTGATTTCAGAGTCAGTGCCCAGTTCACTACTCCACAATATCCTAAACCTTAAGCCTTCTCAACAATCGTTGTGCAGGAATGAGTAGACCCCAAAAGGCACAGCCTGGACCTGTGAGTAGAGGGAGGTAGGTCTGGCTCAATAACAACAGGATATTCCAACAATGGCATGGATTATTTTGTGAAGTTGCATATACCCTATCACTTGAAATGGTCACTTGGATGTTGCAATGGGGTAAAACACAATACTGCATTAGGCTAGGCGACCTTTTGTGTACCTTACAATTCTGAGACTTTGTTAAAATCACCTGTCTGGTTTCCTCTCTCTTGTTGTAGCCACATATATCAAACACCCAATTTCATGGTTCCCTTTCCCTGCTTTCCATCAAAAGTACCTGTCAGGTTATGTGAGGGTACATACATATGCCCAGGCCTGACCCCAGACCTCCTGTATCAGAATTCCAGCATGGGTGAAATGTGGAGTGTGGGCTGTGAGAGTATTTTTCCAAAAGTTCTATGTGATTCTAAGGTATAGGGCTGTGAACCACTCTTCTGAGTAGCCCACTAATAACAAGATACAAGCAGACCTCACTTTGGACTTTTGGGTGGAATTTGGCAGCTTCAAGGAATCATAGTTTCTCAGCAATCAATACCATTTTTAGTATTAATCAAGCCATTGAATAGCACTGTGTTTTCTCTTGGCTGCAAGGATACTGTGATCTCCACTTGGTAGGTTAGCTTTGCTGACATTTCATAATGCCTGCCTATCTCCAGGGTGGGTGGGAGTTGGTGCCAGTCTAGGAAATAGACATTGATCAACTCAATCACATAGGTCCTTCCATAAGCTTCCTGTTCTGGGGGAAAAAAAAAAAAAAAAAAAAACAGTTCAAAGAGGGTGAAGACCAGCCTCTACAATCAGCAAAAGTGTTTGTCGCTCGGTTGTGTTTGACTGTTTGTGATCCCAAGGACTGTAGCCCACCAGGATCCTCTGTCCATGGAATTCTCCAGGCAAGAATACTGGAATGGGTAGTCATTCCTTTCTCCAGGGGCTCTTCCCAATCCAGGGATTGAACCGTGGCCTCCTGCCTTGCAAGCAGATTCTTTACCCACTGAGCCACCAGGGAAGCTCCTATGATCAGCAGGTTGGATACGGAAACTAGTGAGCCGCTCACTCCTAGACTCATTACCTCCTAGTTAGCTTTGTAGCATTAAGAAACCTCAGGTAGCATGAAAAACTAATGGTTATAGCTTATTGTCTTCCTGAGGAATTTTCCTGATAAAGTACTCAACAGTGTTTATAGCACTGCTCTGAGAGAATGATCTCTGAAGGATTACACACCTCCCACCATGTCTCCCCATGGTGGACCAGGAAAAAAATTACAATTGCTCTAACAGTATTTTTTTTTTCTACTTTTCAATCAATAGGATGCTTTTTAAAGCTTACATTTCTCTTTGGACACTTTAAGTGACTGATGAGACAAAAGGAATAAAAAAAGCCAAGATAAAATGACAGTAGAGACACTCCTCAAGTCCTGTAATGAACTCCACAGGGCATCCAATTTTGATGTATTAGGGATTTTTTTATATAATGAGTACATTGTTGGAAATCACATTTTGTATCTGCAGGAGCTAGAGATGAAACTGAGCTGACATCTTACCTCTTTTGTAGTTAATTAGCAAGAGGAAAGTAGTGGTTTGAATCTTGTATGGTAAAGGGAGGTATTAGTCATCCACTGCTCCCCTTTCCCCTTCAACCACCTGGATCTTTTTCTGTGCTCTTTGATTTGGTTTGACGGTTTGAATTGGTCTTGTTGGCTGGGAAAGATGAGGAGAATTGAAGAACCGTTATTATTTAATGAAAAAATAACTGTAGCTCACTTCTCCCCTCCATCTTGCCTGTAGGATAAATAAAACAGATCGAGTCTTTTTCCTCCAAATAGCAGTTCTTTACCTGGACTCAGACGATAAGCAGTACTGGTACTGCAAGAGCCTTTAGTTGTCACTGAATTAACATTTGCCACTATTGAATCCCTAGCACTTGGTACAGTACTGGAACTTAGTTAGTATTCAGGAAATATTTATTAATTAATGAGTAAACGAAGCACGGTGTTGACCCAAACAGCAAGGTATTCACTTGCATTCATGGTATCTGATCACTTTCTCCAGGAAGTGTTGTTGTTATTCAGCCACTAAGTCTTGTCCGACTGTTTGCAGCCCCAAGGACTGAAGCATGCCAGGCTCCCCTGTCCTTCACCATTTCCCAGAGTTTGCTCAAACTCATCCTACCTACTATGCATAATGCCTCTTCTCAAGGTCTCATACTCAGGGAGGGCTCTGTGGAGGAAGCAGCACATAAGAGGACCTTGAGAATAGGAGATGACTTGGACTGCAGATAACTGGAGGGAGTGCAGTGTGGGCTTCACTTGGGGGCAGCAGGATCTGGGGGTGGAGGTGGGGTGTGGAATGCCTGGGTCAGGAAAATGGCATGGGGAAATGAAGTTAGCATACCCCCAGCTATGGAGAAAGAGAGCTGGTGACCAGGTGGGGCTCAGGAGGGCAGAGGACAGCTGTGGGGGAGGCAGCAGGGAGGGGGTGCCTTGTGCCCTGGCCACATTCTGGTCAGTGGCCTGGAGGCAAGCCCAGTGCTGACTGTGACCACTCATCACTGCTGCCCACCAACCTGCAGGCACATGGCTCTGGCCAGAGAGAGGGGCCTCCCACACTCCCAGCCCAGGGTCCAGGGGGCTTCTGCTCATCTCAGTTCAGGCAGCTCTGTGCCGTCTCCTGCCTGCACCAACTGTGATGGACAGAGGCTCTTATAGGAAGGAAATTGTCACAACCGTAGCACAGCTGTGTCATTGTTGTTCAGTTGCCAAGTCATGTCCGACTCTTTGCAGCCCCATGGACTACAGCACACCAGGCTTCCCTGTTCTTTATCATCTCCCAAAGTTTGCTCAAACCCATGTCCATTGAGTTGGTGATGCCATGCAACCATCTCATCCTCTGTCATCTGCTTGTCCTCCTGCCTTCAATCTTTCCCATCATCAGTCTTTTCCAATGAGTCGGCTCTTTGTATCAAGTGGCCAAAGTATTGAAGCTTCAGCGTCAGTCCTTCTGATGAATACTGAGGGTTGATTTCCTTTAGGATTGACTGGTTTGATCTCCTTGCTGTCCAAGAGACTCTCAAGAGTCTTCTCCAGTGCCACAGTTGGCACTATGGTAGGACACAGCTCCTCCAGGAAGACGAGATCACAGCCTCAGCTTATGCTCCTAGAGCCCTGCTTTGAGAGGTTTCTTTTTACCCAAATTGACCACTCTTTCACTGTCATTTTATTCCTGATTCTAAAGTGGGGAATCGCACTTGAAAATCACAGTCTTCCTCCACCACCCTACACACGATCAAAAGAGTGAGCATCTGGGTTCTTCATAGTGTAGAAAAACGCCGGACCTCCGTCCCCATCAGGGCCAGAATGTGCTGGCTGGGACTGCATCTCAACACCTGGGTCAGTGGTTGTAGACACTTGACTGATGTTTCTGTTAGTTGAATGGATAAATAAAATCAGAATTACCCACCTGCAGAGATACATGTTTCCTTCTGCAGTTTAATCCTTATGAAACTCAGAAAGGTAGCGGTGCTAGAAGCCTCCTGTCTATGTATAGAGAGCTGGCTTCTTCCCCAGAACTTCCCTACATCTGACCTTGTTCAGTCTTTATGACTCTTCTGTCACAGAGATTATATTTATTCCCATCTAAAATCTGAGGAGGCCTTACAGATAGCTGTGAAAAGAAGAGAAGTGAAAAGCAAAGGAGAAAAGGAAAGATATAAGCATCTGAATGCAGAGTTCCAAAGAATAACAAGAGATAAGGAAGCCTTCCTTAGCGATCAATGCAAAGAAATAGAGGAAAACAACAGAATGGGAAAGACTAGAGATCTCTTCAAGAGAATTAGAGATACCAAGGGAATATTTCATGCAAAGATGGGCTCAATAAAGGACATAAATGGTATGGACCTAACAGAAGCAGAAGATGTTAAGAAGAGGTGGCAGGAATACACGGAAGAACTGTACAAAAAAGAGCTTCACAACCCAGATAATCACGATGGTGTGATCACTCACCTAGAGCCAGACATCCTGGAATGTGAAGTCAAGTGGGCCTTAGAAAACATCACTAGGAACAAAGCTAGTGAAGGTGATGGAATTCCAGTTGAGCTATTTCAAATCCTGAAAGATGATGCTGTGAAAGTGCCGCACTCAATATGCCCGCAAATTTGGACAACTCAGCAGTGGCCAAAGGACTGGAAAAGGTCAGTTTTCATTCCAATCCCAAAGAAGTGAGTGAAGTCGCTCAGTCGTGTCCGACTCTTTGCTACCCTGTGGACTGTAGCCCACCAGACTCCTCCTTCCACGGGATTCTCCAGGCAAGAATACTGGAGTGGGTTGCCATTTCCTTCTCCAGGGGATCTTCCCAACCCAGGGATCAAACCCGGGTCTCCAGCATTGCAGGCAGACACTTTAACCACTGAGCTACCAGAGAATCTCTAAGAAAGGCACTGCCAAAGAATGCTCAAACTACCGCACAATTGCACTTATCTCACACGCTAGTAAAGTAATGCTCAAAATTCTCCAAGCCAGGCTTCAGCAATATGTGAACCGTGAACTTCCACATGTTCAAGCTGGCTTTAGAAAAGGCAGAGGAACCAGAGATCAAATTGCCAACATCCGCTGGATCGTGGAAAAAGCAAGAGAGTTCCAGAAAAACATCTATTTCTGCTTTCTTGACTATGCCAAAGCCTTTGACTGTGTGGATCACAATAAACTGTGGAAAATTCTGAAAGAGATGGGAATACCAAACCACCTGACTTGCCTCTTGAGAAACCTATATGCAGGTCAGGAAGCAACAGTTAGAACTGGACACGGAACAACAGACTGGTTCCAAATAAGACAAAGAGTACGTCAAGGTTGTATATTGTCACCCTGCTCATTTAACTTCTATGCAGAGTACATCATGAGAAACCTTGGGCTGGAAGAAACACAAGCTGGAATCAAGATTGCCAGGAGAAATATCAATGACCTCAGATATGCAGATGACACCACCCTTATGGCAGAAAGTGAAGAGGAACTAAAAAGCCTCTTGATGAAAGTGAAAGGGGAGAGTGAAAAAGTTGGCTTAAAGCTCAACATTCAGAAAACGAAGGTCATGGCATCTGGTCCCATCACTTCATGGGAAATAGATGGGGAAACAGTGGAAACAGTGTCAGACTTTATTTTTCTGGGCTCCAAAATCACTGCAGATGCTGATTGTACCCATGAAATTAAAAGACGCTTACTCCTTGGAAGAAAAGTTATGACCAACCTAGATAGCATATTGAAAAGCAGAGATATTACTTTGCCAACAAAGGTCCATCTAGTCAAGGCTATGGTCTTTCCTGTGGTCATGTATGGATGTGAGAGTTGGACTGTGAAGAAAGCTGAGCGCCGAAGAATTGATGCTTTTGAACTGTGATGTTGGAGAAGACTCTTGAGAGTCCCTTGGACTGCAAGGAGATCCAACCAGTCCATTCTGAAGGAGATCAGCCCTGGGATTTCTTTGGAAGGAATGATGCTAAAGCTGAAACTCCAGTACTTTGGCCACCTCGTGCGAAGAGTTGACTTATTGGAGAAGACTCTGATGCTGGGAGGGATTGGGGGCAGGAGGAGAAGGGGACGACAGAGGATGAGATGGCTGGATGGCATCACTGACTCGATGGACATGAGTCTGAGTGAACCCTGGGAGTTGGTGATGAACAGGGAGGCCTGGTGTGCTGCAATTCATGGGGTCACAAAGAGTTGGACACGACTGAACGACTGAATTGAACTGAACTGAAAATACTAAGAGACCCGGGATCACAGTCCAGAGTGCTGAACTGCTTGTGAAAGCTGTGGTTTAAGTTATTGCTTGTGGCTTTGATTTTCATTTTAAGAGTTCAGCTTCTAATAAGACATAGAGACTTAGACTCTTGTATGCCAGGTGCTGTTCTGACTCCTCATTTTGCAGATGAGAAACTGAGGCAGTGAGTGGTGAAGTAGATAAAGGGCCTTTGATAGTGGGTGTGGTGGGGAGCTGGGATTTGAGCCCCCTTTCTCCTCCCTCCCAGGGCACCCAGTGGCCAGGTCGCAGTGTGCCTGTCACCAGAGCACGATGCTGCCCCCTTGCTACCACCCCCTGCCTCCTCTGCGGCTCACCAGCTACCCGCCTCTTTTCTGGTCTCGTCTTCTGGGGAGGCCACCTCTCTGCTTTCTCTCTCACCAGCCGCCAGTAGCGACAGTTCATGGGGTAGATCTGGAAGAGCTGAAGATAGTGTTTTCCCTATGGGGTGGAAAGCAGTCACATAAGACTTTCAGAACTGGCTGATTTATCTTAGGGTTCTCTAAACACACCTGGTTCTGTGCGTGACTTGGCTTCCGCAAAGCTCTGGCTGACTCCAGGTGTGTGATTTTTCTGCTCCTGGAGCACTCCCACCTGTGTCTTCTGCGATGTTTTTTGTCTTGTACGGAGTAACTGTCCATAGTCTACCCCTGGGTGTTCATTCACCTCCCTTTGGAATCACGAGGTAAAGCAACAAGGGGACATGCTCAAAAAGACATTTGTCCTTTGCGTTTTTCCTCTCAAGGTACTTTGAACGACAACATTAAAGCACCTATAGTACTACTGTGAATTGTTAACAAGCACATTTGCACATCACATCTGTCATGCTATTTGCACGATGTTATGTGAAGAAATGACTCAAAGTATTTTAAAGATATAGCCTTTCATCTTTGGAAGCACCAGAAACTATTTGCAGATTGGTCTTGGGAATCAAATTAGCCTAGCACATTGGTGAGTTCTTGGAGGCATGGGCATTTCTGTAAGTGGTTGCTGGCCCCCTTAATCCTTTTGATCATTTGCACTGTGTATTTTTATACAGGCTCTTGTACTTTGGAGAAATAAAATAAAGAAACTTAAAGGTGAGTTTGACAAGGGCTTCTCCACACTGTTTGTCAATGCAGATAGATCCTGAATTTTAATAGCAGTACCTTCTTTTAAACAACCAAGGCTCTTTAAACCTCTCTACAAATAGTGTCAGTGCTCAGATTATGTCTGAAAGTGTTTGCTGGTGAGGAAAGATCTTTCCTGACCCTATATTGCAACCACGAAAGAAGACCCTATCCTGGAAAATAGACTTGACCACCTGGATGTCAGTTATACCCACAGCTGTGGGCCACTTCCTGTGTAACATTTGCTGTCATTGATGACTTCCGGTGATATTCAGGAGCTGGCTTGGAGTCATAGAATGAGCCAGACTTTCTACCTTCAGTTGAAACGTGGTTGGCTCCTCACCGGATCCTGCCGTTTACTGGCGGCAGGATGTTATGTGAGAAAACTTGTGGTGAGGCTTTGGTTTCCTCATCTGTAAAATGGGGATGACATCCCTGTTGTGAAATTGCTGGGGGCAACATCTGTGCACGTGAATTCATAACAGCACTATTCATGAAAGCCTAAAAGTGGAAGCAGCCCAGGCGTCCACTGACAGATAGATGGATAAACAAATGTGGCACGTCTGTGCAATGACATGTTATTCAGCCTTTAAAAAGAAGGACATTCTGCTGAGTGAAATAAGCCAATCACGAGAGGGAAAATAAAATATGATTCCCCTGACATGGGGTTTAGAGGAGTCAAATTCACCGAGACAGAAGTAGAATGGCAGTCACCTAGGACTGGGAGAAGAGGAAATTGGGAAGTTAGTGTTTAATGGAGATAAAGTTTCAGTTTTGCAGGATTAAAAAAATTCTGGAGATAAATGTTGGTGATGGTGACTCAACGATATGACTCTACTTAATGCCATTGAATTATACGCTTAAAAGTAGTAAAGATAGTAAATTTTGGAAAGTGTGTGTGTGTGTGTTTTATCTCAATAGAGAAAAACTGGGGGAAAAAAAGTATGAGCATTGAACAACATCCAGTAGGTAAGGTGCCTCCCGTATTATCAGTGTTCAGTAAATAGTAACAGCTTTTACTAGGATTCAGAGTTGTAATGCATGATTCCGTGATATCACCTCATGTGGCCGTGCCATGGTTGGTTTCATTTTGTTTGACTTCTGGATTTCTTCTGGTACTTCACCACTGTATTAATAGTAATGACGGAACGAGTTTTTGTGTTAGTGTATGCCTTTTCTTTTCTTTGGGTTTATATCTTTGAGGTTGATTTCCCGGGTCACTGTTAATCAAGGTGAATTCATCTTGGAGGCGCTTGCTTCATATGCCCATGGGGTTTCAGAAGGGTCCTGTCATCTTCCACCCAAGGACGCCTCACAGTGTCCTCATCAGCACTAGGCGTGATTTACAGGGTGACATGAGTAGGAGATGGTATTTAATGTTTAAGGTGCATTCATTTGCTTTTGTCGGATCACTGAAACTGTTGAGAACCTTTCATGTCTTGATCTGCGTTTATTGTTTTCAGTGTGTGTTGCCTGTTTACACCTTTTGCCTGTATTTCTAGTGTGCTTTCAGTGCTTTTCTTTTTAAAAATAATTTTAATTCATTTTTAAATTTTATTGGATTACAGTTGTTTCACAATATTGTGTTCATTTCTGCTCTGTAGAGCTATATGTTTACGTGTGTTTCTGTTAGTTGGTCAGTCATGTCTGACTCTCTGCAACCCCATGGACTCTAGCCTGCCAGTCTCCTCTGTCCATGGAATTCTCCAGGCAAGAGTGCTGGAGTGGGTAGCCATTCCCTTCGCCAGGGGATCTTCTCGACCCAGGGAGAGAACCCAGATCTACTGCATTTTGCAGGCAGATTCCTTACCATCGGAGCCACCAGGAAAGCCCCTTAAGTTTACATATATCCCCTCTTTCTGGATTTCCTTCTCATTTAGGCCACTACAGAGCACTGAGTGGAGTTCCCTGTGCTATGCAGTAGGTTCTTATTAGTTATCTATTTCAGTGTTTTTCTTATCTAGTATATTCTGTCACGTTTGTAGCATGTCATTTTTAATATTCAGTTTTACTAGTTATGTAGTTAAATCATCATTCAAACATTTCAAAACACAAAATAGTAAGATTTTTAAAGTAGATTTAAAATGGTTTTACAATAACATGGTTATTATACTTAATGAATCTTCTTCACATAATCCCCCTGTCATACTTTTCTTGTCTATTAGCATAACATCTGTTTAGATGTTAATTTACATGACTATAGTATTTGAATTAAAATTATGTAGACTGACCAATTAAGAATAAAATATTAATAACCTAACGTAAAGAAGACATAACAAAGTTAGAGAAAATAAATGATTAAAATTATTAATAAGCATGACATTTTACCTCACTAATAATTAAATTCATTAAAATAAAATGACAGGCTACTATTAATATCTTCCATCCATAAATTAGTAGGAATTAAAAACACTCTGAAGGTAACTGAGACTGACCCTCAGATATGCTGCCAAAGGGGAGAGAAAATTGGCTCAACTTTAATGATTAGCAAGAAACTTAAAAATGTTTATAAACACTGATTTAGAAAATTCATTTATATAACTGAGGCTAGAGGCAGCCTCAAAGGTGGAGAAAAAATATTTACATTCATAGATAGAAAGAGGATTCAGTACAAATGCCCAATGACAGAGAATAATTGAATAAGTAATAACACAGTCATCTTTGGAGTGTTATTTATTATGTATGTATAAATGGTATTTACTAAACATTTCAGTCGTGAGGAAAACACTTACAATGTGCTTTTAAGTGGAAAAGGCATGATGCAGTGATTATAGTAAAATAAGTTGTGTGTCCTGGTGTGCATATGTGTATGTTTTGTGTGTGTGTGTGTCTCGTGCATATCTAGAAAGAAATGCATAAAAAATACTGAAAGTATCTGGTAGGAGTATGGATGATTTTTATTTTCTTTTTTATATTTCTGCACATGTTCTGAGCTTCATTTTATCTACAAATCATTGTTTCTACAATCATAAATATATTTTACTGTTAAGGAAGACTAAAGATGATGAGTCAGTCTCTCTCCTTTACTGGATTCACGTTCACTTTGCTCTCATTGCTTTAATGCATTGAACAGAATCCTGGACAAGGAGTCAGAAGGTGTTTTTTCAGGTTACGGTCCAGAAGTTTACTAGGTATAGGACATTGGGCAAATCTAACTTGTATGTGCTGTTGATGTTTAGTTGCTAAGTTGTTTCTGACTCTTTGAGACCCCATGGGCTGTAGCCTACCAGGTTCCTCTGTCCGTGGGATTTTCCAGCAAGAATACTGCAGTGGGTTGCCGTTTCCTTCTCTAGAGGATCTTCCCGACCCAGGAATCAAACCCACATTTCCTGTGTCTCATGCACTGGCAGGCAGATTCTTTATCACTGAGGCACCTTAACTTATAAAATGGGGATTTCTACCTTCCCTGCATGTACCATTGGAGGATTGTAAGAATTCAGGTGAAAATACCAACATGGATGAAAAAACTTTGCAAACCACGATGCAAAGGATTCCCGAAACCCCTGTGAGGTTTGATAATTTCTTAGAAGGACTCACAGAACTCAAAAGCTGTTATCCCTACAGTTACAGTTGGTTACAGGAAAAGGATACACATCAGTCAGCTGAAGGAAAAGTCCCACAGGGCAGAGTCTGGAAGGGCTCAGGGAAGAGCTCCAGTGTCATCTCCTTCTTGGCCTCTGCGTGTGACACTATGCAGAGCATCGCCACCCAGGAACCTGGTGGCGTCCCAAACTTTAGTGTCCAGAGTTTTTACTAGGGCTTCAGTACCTAGATATGATTGATTGATTGCCTGCATGGTTGAACTCAGGTTCTAGGTCAATCAATACTATGTTACCCAAAGCCCCCTCCCTCAGTAAGATGGTTGGCCTTTCTGGCATAACAGCCCCTACCCTAAGACTGTTAGCATAGCAGCCCCTACCCAACCCTACCCTAAGATTAAGTGTGGCCAATCTCCACCCTAAGAGCACTGGCGTGGCGGCCCCTCTGTAGATAAAGACACTCCTATCAGGTATGACCTAGATTACCTACCAGAATCAAGGCAAAGACCAGCTACCTATTTTCAGTTGAGTTCAGTCGCTCAGTTGTGTCCGACTCTTTGTGATCCCATGAACCACAGCACACCAGGCCTCCCTGTCCATCACCAACTCCTGGAGTTTACCCAAACACATGTCCATTGAGTCGGTGATGCCATCCAACCATCTCATCCTCTGTCATCCCCTTCTCCTCCTGCCCTCAATCTTTCCCAGCATCAGGGTCTTTTCAGATGAGTCAGTTCTTCACATCAGGTAGCCAAAGTATTGGAGTTTCACCTTCAACATCAGTCCTTCCAATGAACACCCAGAACTGATCTCCTTTAGGATGGACTGATTGGATCTCCTTGCATTCCAAGGGACTCTGAAGAGTCTTCTCCAACACCACAGTTCAAAAGCATCAATTCTGCACTCAGCTTTCTTTATAGTCCTACTCTCACATCCATACATGACTACTGGAAAAACCACAGCCTTGACTAGACAGATCTTTGTTGACCAAGTGTCTCTGCTTTTTAATAGGCTGTCTAGGTTGGTCATAACTTTCTTTTCAAGGAGTAAGCATCTTTTAATTTCATTTTGGACCAGGCTAAAGTCCTTACTAGGACTTCCCAGCGGATGCAAGTAGTAAAGAATCCACTTGCCAGTGCAGGAGATACAAGAGTTGAGGGTTCCATCCCTGGGTTGGGAAGATCTCCTGGAGTAGGAAATGGCAACCCACTTCAGTATGTGACCAAAAAGAGATGGAAAACAAATTTGTGGAGGGCTCTATTATTTACTGGCTTCCCAGGTGGTTCTAGTGGTAAAGAACCTCTCTGCCAGTGCAGGAGAGACATAAGAGATGCAGGTTCGATCCCTGGGTCAGGAAGATCCCCTGGAGGAGGACATGACAACCCATTCCAGAGTTCTTGCATAGAGGATCCAATGGACAGAGGACCCTGGGGAGCTACAGTCCATGGGGTCCCAAAGAGTCCGACCGGACTGAAGCAATTTAGCACGCTATTATTTACTATGTTACAACACTGAAATAGGATAGGATTTCCACAGGTACAAGTGGCAATGCAAATACATTCTTCGCTGACCCACAGAACCTTGGGGACCACCTTTGAGAAGGGAATGTGCTAACAGGGGTGCTGCAGAGAGACATTTGCTACAGTCGTTATTTACCACAGAGATGAATTAGGCTGGGGAACCACTTACCGACCCGCGGGTATAGGAACCTGACCCTCTTCTCAGTGTTAACAGCACAGCAAATGTGTCTCTCTGTTAACAAATGTATCCAATGTGAGCGAGTTATAAGCCTGTTTTTTCACAGGTTTCTTTATCTGGCACCATCTCCCTCTGTAGTGCAGCTAAGCTTGCTACATACAGCGAGGGGGAGATGATAAAAATAAACTGGCTCCTTTCCCTTTGCAGAGTTTCAAATCTCTAGCACCATGTCAGGTTGGATCCATAAGGTTTCATAAGAATGAGATTAGAAAAAGGAAAGCCCAAGTTTATTTTCTCATGAAATTAAGAAAAAAAATTAGAGCACAATGAATAGAAAGATCCTCCTCAGAAAACTTGCTCGAGGACAACCGCATGCTTTTATGGGAAAGGGACCAGTGACAGAGCCTCAGAATGAAAGTGTTCAAGTACAGTTGCCTTCAGAGGGAAGAATTTCAGCCTGTCTGGTGGTTTTGGGGAAACAAATAACTTGTCATAAATCGATGTTGTCAGTAAATTGGGGTTGTATATTCTGTCTCTTTCAAGGAAAAACTGGCCACGCAGAAGTAGTCCGGGTGATATACCAGCCAGAACGCATCAGCTTTGAGGAACTGCTCAAGGTCTTCTGGGAGAATCATGACCCGACCCAAGGTAGATGAGTGAGCCAGTATTTAATTATCTTACTAATTACAGCTGGGATAATTAGTGTTTGAGCTGCACGGAAGAGATGAACCTTGAAATCACACAGGAGCTCAAGAATATGATTGCAGACATTTATTGACGGAGAAGGGGAGGGGCGGGGGAAAAGAGGGCGAGAGAATAAAGGCACAGCCCCCCATCTGCGCCCCTCCCTCCTTTACAGCTGTCAGGGGTGGGAAAATTCCCACAGAGAAAGACGCCAGACAATAGAGATTCGTTCACCTTTGATTATTGCATTATTCCTCCTTAATGCAGTCTTTTGTCTACAAAATTAAAGTGTCTTTCTAGCAGCTCCAAAGTTTTCCTGATTTATGGTTCCTTTATTTCCCTGAATTTAGCCTTTCTCATCTTTTGATGTTATCAGCCTGTTTTTTTTTTCCCTTTAAATGTCTGAGGGTGATAAAAAAAAAAAAATAAAGGTAAAATGCAGTATGCAATGGGTTCACAATGTTTGGGTTATTTAAATATTTATTTTGTCTTCTTTGGAATTTATTGTATGGAGATATTAATATATTGGGGCTGTAAACAATGGTGGTCAGGAATTTTATTTGAATGCACACACAAGCGAATATCTCATGCTGGCAAATATCCTTGTAATATCCAATAATGGAGCAGTTTCCAGACTTCAGCTTAACAGCCTAACAAGCACTTCTTTGCCAGTGTGATGATCTGGTATTATGAGACTTGTGAACTGAAAAGTCCTATATGTACGATATGATTTTCACAAACCCTGTTCATTTAGCAGGCTTCCCTGGTGGCTCTGACAGTAATGAATCTGCCTGCAATGCAGGACACTGGGGTTCGATCCCTGGGTCGGAAATGGCTATCCACTCCAGTATTCTTACCTGGAGAATTCATAACCTACATCTAACTAGGTTGAGAATTCTGTTGGCTTTAACAAAATATTTGGGCTTCCCAGCTGGCACAGAGGTGAAAGAATTTGACTGCCAATGCAAGAGATGCAAGAGACGTAGGTTCAATTCCTGGTTAGGAAAATCCCCTGGAGAAAGAAATGGCAAGTCACTCCAGTATTCTTGCCTAGAAAATCCCATGGACAGAGGAACCTGGCAGGCTACCGTCCATGGGGTTGCAAAAGATAGCAATTGGTCTATTTAATGAAAATATTTTTCCCTTTGGTGTCAGGTCTTGTGGGAGTGGGTGAGTGGTGTTGGCTCTTTCCTGATGAATGGATGTGTTCTTCCAAACATGCATTGTGTTTTGGGGTGGAACCTTACCAAGATCCCAGCAACCCCAGCGCCAGGTTGGTAAGTCCTGAGTCCTGGTTACACCCGAGTCTAGGGTGATTTCCCAGAAGGCAAAGGTCAGAGCTAAGGCAAGAACAGCAACATGATCAGCAGAGGAGCCAGGGTCAGGCAGGTCCAGGATGCAGGTCATCTAGCAGGGTGACTGAAGGTGGGAATGAGGCCAGGAGCAGGTTCTCCATGACCGTCAAGTCTGGTTGACGTAGGGGCATGAGTCCCTGGTGGGGAAGCAGTGAGATGGGGGGCAGGGAGGTATAGGACTGTTAAGGGCAAGAGTACTGTCATCAGAAGGTTCAGATGCCACCCTGGTTTGGTCTGCCGCGCTGTCACGTCATATAACGGCAGGCCTGATGGCTTAGACATCTGTGACTCAATGAGAAACTGATTGGTGAGCTCCATAAAGAAGGGGGTGACTGCCAGGGTCATTCTGAGGAGCCTTTGATTCAGAGGCAGTAGCCTCTTGCTCAGAGCTGAGGGTCAAGGCAGGATGCTGGGGGCTCTAGGGTTCTGAGTGGAGACACCTATCAGGAGCCTGAAGCAGACAGGCTCTATGCCAGCCCACAAGGCTGGGTATGTGGTCTTGGCCTGGCCACTCGTGTCCTGATAGAACCACCCTGTTCTTGGCCTCTGCAACATTTTAAAGAAGGTGAAGACTGCCATCTACTTCTCTCTCCTTACTCCTCTTAACATCTTACCCATTTTATCATTTTCGGGGGAATGGGGATGTGAACCATTTTTAATGGTCTTTATTGAATTTGTTACAATATTGTTTCCATTATATGTTTGGGTTTTTTTGGCCCCGAGGCATGTGGGATCTTGGCTCCCTGACCAGGGGATTGAACCCGCACCCCCTGAATTGGAAGGTGAAGTCTTAACCACTGGACTGCCAGGGAAGTCCCTACCCATTTTATCACATCTTTACTAGTGCACCTCAGGTCACTAGTTCTCACCCCTGATTCTCAGGGGAATTCCACCTGTAAAAGCATTTTATTAGAACCTCTTGTTCTCCCCATCCCATGAATCAGATTGGTCTCAACTTTGGAAATTCTTGGTTTGCTATCGGTATGAATTTGCTAGGGCTGCCATCATAAAGTATCACAGACTGGGTGGTTTAACCAACAGAAATGAATTTCCTTACAGTCCTGGAGGCTAGGGGCCGAAGTCGAAGGCATTGGCAGGGCTGGCTTCATGTTGGCTTGCCAATGGCTGTCTTCTCGTGTAGCCTTCCCTGTGTGTGTGTCTGTGTCCTAATCTCTTTGTATAAGATCACGAGTCAGATTGGATTAGGGCCCACCCAGATGGCCTCATTTAATCTTAATCATTAAAGACTCTGTCTCCAGAGTCAGTTACACTCAGTACTGGAGATTAGAGCTTCAACATGTAAATTATGAGAGGAGGTGGGATGCACTTTAGCCCACAGCACTGTCTGATAATGTAACATTTAATAGGTTGATGTGCTCGTTTTTCAGAGGTACTTTTTTTCTGACAGGGTGTTCATAGGCTTATAGACTGAAAGAGACTGATCATCTGTTCCAACCTCAGCTTTAATTCTATGAGTCAGAAGATGAAATTACTCAGGGTGGGGGTCACAGACAATGGGATTGGAGTATTGAGTCACCTATTCTTACACTAATATTTTGGGCAAATTATACATGTAGGAGGAGAGTTTTTCTACCCTGTGTATACTTGTTTCTGCTTAGAGTAGTGCTTCATGCAATGTACACAGTCATGCATTAAATCCCAAGGTATCTGATCTTCCCACATTATTATAAGAATTATTTTTTAGATAGTTCAGTGTAAAGGGTCACGGTAAAAATATTTTTCTGCCTTGTAGGGTTTCCTATGACCCTTCTGGAAATAGGGCCAGTGGAATGATCTATATGATCTAGGCCTGATCAGTCACAGTATCTTTTCCTGTTGTTATCAATGGTCAATCCAAACAACAGACGTGTGACTCCAGCAGAACCAACTAGAGTCCTTCCCTGGGAGTGTTGTATGTTGTCACTTGGCTATGGGTGCCAGGGGAATAACCCACACAGAGCACCTGACCATGTGGTCCCCAGACTTCCCCAGTCTCCAGACACCGTGGCAGAGCCTGACATTTAGATCTGGGTTCTGGCCCCAGTTGGACCTCTTACCAACCTCTCAACCTTGGCCAAGACACTTAATCTGAAACTTTGTTTTCTCATCTACAGAGAGGGGATAATAATGTCTATCCTGCCCACTTCTTGGGTTGTCATAGGAATGAAAGGAAACCATGTGAAAATCACTTGAAAGAACCATGGTCAAAAACCAGGGTCAAGAACCCTGCAGGTGGTGGCCTTATAGCTGTGTCCTTCTCAGCACAACACAGTGTCCCCAGAGTTATTTATTTATTTTTGTTTCCTTGATTTCTGTGGGGAACTATTTACTGTATGCCTACTACAGTGTGGGTTTTCTGCCACGAAAGCTCTTCTCTACTTCCTGCTAGTTGGAAAGATTTCCGTGTTGCTTGCGTTCTCATTTGGTGATGTAACTGCTGGTGGTGATAGTGATGAGGTTGATAGACAGAAAGCTCCTTATCTTTGCTGCTGATAACAGTCCACAGAAGAACCAGATAAAGTCCCAGCCTCTCATACATGCTCTGCATCCGTGTACCTCATATGCTCTGTGCATGAATTCCATCATTTTGGTCCTCCTGTTTCTGCATAGGAATGCAGGTCCCAGACCCTGAACCTTGGGCCAAACGACAAACACAGAAGTACATAATGTGGAGACTCAGCTTTGCCTTACTTGATTGTGTAAACCTGACTTCTCTATTCCAACCTGTTTCAGTCTCCTCGATCCTGAGGGAAAGGACAACACATTTATGAAGTACCCTTTATGGCCCAGATGCGTTATACCTATAATTTCATTTAACCCCTACCATAACCTGATGCACTGGGGTTTACTGTCTTCACTTAACAGCAGAGGAGAAATGAGATTCCAGAATACTGACAGTCTTGCTTGATGGTGTTGGCAGTATTTGAACACAGCTCTGACCAAAGCCCAGATCTATTTTCTTTCCCCTACACTGGAGGGATCCATGCTTCCTCATGAGGAGGACCTCTTCTAAGGATAAGCATTGTTCAGGATCCCCCATGTAATATAGCTGTGCCCCTAACAATCTTTTTAAAGCAAATATATGAAGATGCTACTACAAATTTAATCATGCTGTAAATTGAATGCTCCTTTTATTAACCAGGAGAAGGCAATGGCACCCCACTCCAGTACTCTTGCCTGGAAAATCCTATGGATGGAGGAGCCTGGTAGGCTGCAGTCCATGGGGTCGCTGAGGGTCTGACACGACTGACTTCCCGTTCACTTTTCACTTTCATGCATTCGAGAAGGAAATGGCAACCCACTCCAGTGTTCTTGCCTGGAGAATCCCAGGGATGGGGGAGCCTGGTGGGCTGCCGTCTATGGGGTCACACAGAGTTGGACATGACTGAAGTGACTTAGCAATTTATTAACCAGCACCATGTCACTTAACTCTGCAAAATGGAGATGCTCCCATGCACAATGTGCTCAACAATCACTAGGCCACACCTGCTGCCCAGTTGGATGTACGGACCTCTGGTAGTAGCTCCAGACCTTGCCAGGGACTAGGGCACAGCTGGGGAATTTCTCCAGTGTACTACCAAGGGAGCAGTGGCCTTTCTGCAGAGGCCTTCTGGCTGAGACTGTGAACTGAACCCAATACCAGTTTCCCCATTTCTGAAGGATTGAAATTTCAGCTGGATGTGCAGCCACCAATTAAAAGTGAAATTTCCCAGACTCCGAGTGACAAAGTATAGCCACGTGTCCAAAACCAGACTAGAAGACCAGGAGTGCAAGTGACAGTGTGAACTTCCGGGTTAAGTGCACTTAGAGGAAGGGCAGATGACGTCAGCTTCCCAGTCTGGTGCGGTTAGAGGAAGGGCAGATGATGTCAGCTTCTGGGTCCAGTGCACACAGAGGAAAGGCCATTCTCTCCTTCCTTCTCCCTTCTCACATATTGCCTGCGGTTGCAGTGATGACTGTCTTGGACCACAGGGATGGGGGCTTCACCCTTGTAATTGAGGATCTACAAGATAGAAGTTTACAGAGTCAGTACCCCCAGGCTGGACTCTTTATGTAAGAACTGTCTTGTCTAAGCTACTGTTATTTTGGTTCATTTTAGGCCTTTTTTTTTTTTTTTTTTCTTTTCCTTTTTTTTCTCCTACAACAGTTGTGCTAATCCTTACTAAAATAGCTTTCAATATAAGCTGGTGATGAACTCCCAGTCACTCCTCTGAAGATCTTAATTAAAATGTTTCTTAATTAAAACATCTTTAATCAAATCTGTTAAGAGTATGGACTCTAGGGTTAGAGGATATGGCTTTAACCAGTCCTGTCACATGCTGTCTGAGTGGCCCGGGGAAGTTAACAGTCACTCACCGCCTCTTTCCTCTGTGCCTGACCACCAGGTCCCAGCTCTAATTGCTCTCATCTGTCTGCCATGCCAGCCTCCACCTGGCCTTACCCTTTCCTGATGTAGTACCCATAGTGACCTGTCAGAAGCACAAAAGGGAACTACGTCCCTCTCCTGACTTTTCTTTGTGATGATATACACACTCTTCAGACTTCCCTGGTACCTCAGTGGCAAAGAATCCGCCTATAGTGCAGAAGCTGCAGGTTTGATCCCTCAGTCTGGAAGATCCCCTGAAAGAGAGCATGGCAGCCCACACCAGTATTCTTGCCTGGAGAATCCCATAGACAGAGGAGCCTAGTGGGCTACAGTCCATGGGTTCCCAAAGAGTTTGATACGACTGAGCGACTAACCCTTTTGGAAAGTAAGCTTCATATTAAATAATTTTTCACTGAACAGCTAGATGAATGAACCTCAGTTTTCCCATCTGTACAATGGTTGTTCTCCTTTCAGTGGTGTCAGGATGTATTAAGGAATATAGTCTGTTGTGCATAGCCCAGCGCTGGGTACAGAATAATGACATTGTGTATAATAGCCGCTATCCTCATCCTGCCCATATCCTAAAGAGCCATTTCACCAGCTCCCATCCATCTGCCTTGCTTTCTCTTGTAGCCCAGTACTTCTCTGTTTTTTTCTTTCTCATTTCCCACATCTCATGTTCTGAATACCCTTGATCATCCCTTACACTTGGTTCATACCCTTTATCCTCAATCAACATTCCTTTTCCTCCCATGCCCACCCTCCACCCTCCCACAGGGAGCTCCCAGTTGTGCTCAGTAGCTTCATCTGTCTGCCCTCATGGGCCACATTGTTTCTGGTGTTGGTTTCATGGAGCCCTAGGACCACACACCCTAGCTTCCTGCCTTCCCCTCAGAGCCAACAGTAGGGGATTAATGTGGTTTCTCAGCTTGTGGTTGGAACTAGAGACCCCAAGGACTCTTCTCCATTCAGTGCCCATGGACCACACAGTCCCCCCTCCCAGCCTACTCCCACACTCCCTGTGCAGCATTGTTCAAGGTGCATGGTTCCCAGGAGGTCCCCAGAAGGTCAGGAGTGGGGCTGGTCCACTCCGTCTTTAGCAGGTTTGCTTCATAGCCTCTCTCCAGGTGCATCGTAGAGAAGCCAGTGCCCTGTGCTGCCTACTGACCAACGTTAATTGGAGAGAAAAAAAAAATCCTCTTGTGTTTTCTCAACAAGTTGCCATTTAAGTGCTAGTGCTTATATATTTGAACTTGCCAAATTAATATCTGAACTTCATTGTGCTGACCCTTTTAAGTTAGTTTTTTGAAAATACGTCCCGGTTTTGAAGGACTATCCCTTTTTTAGCCCACGTACAAGGAATCTATCATCTGCAAATAATTAGACAGTGGGAATTATATTGTATTGCTAATGAGCAGATGTGCATACTTATAGTGGAGGAACAGCTGCACACATACAAAATGCAAAAACGACCCAAACCCAGCATTATGAATTCTGAAAGAGATTGCATTCTTTTAAGAATTTCAGAAACAGGAGAAAAAAAAAAGAAACAAAGAATTTAACTGATACTTTTCTTTATTAATTGTTCTTTCAGTCGTACTTTTCCTTGCATAACATTATCACACAGGGACATAGCATCTTTGCTATTTGCAAATGTGCTATTTGCACTTTCAAATCCCTCTCTCATATAATACTATAAAGCTTATATTTAACATTTTTCCTCTGCCTTTCTAGTGCTTTAAGGGTTTGGTGCCTACAGACTCAATGACAGACTCCTCCTGGGTGTTTACTCTGGGCTGGGCGTAGTGCTAGGTTCTTGATGTGCATATTATCCTATTTGATCCTTAAAGCAACGCAAGAGTAGGCAGTCTTAGACCCATTTTACAGATGAGCAGATGGGCCCAGGGAGGTGAAATGATTTGCTATGAGCCAGTTGGTACATTATTGTCAGAGCTGGGATTTGGACCTACCAGTTCAATTTCAAACCCTGTGTTACTTCCATTGTATGGTATGTGGTCCTGCATTGAAACAAGATTCTATGGACTGACAGAAAACACAGCTGCACCCTAACCTGCAACAGCAGCAAATTATCCAGTGAAGAGTATCTGTCTTTTCACAGATTAGCACCTTGTAATAGCTCTTACAATTTTGTAATCCTTTTAAGGATTTTCAGTATGAAAAAGTTCAAGTAGACTTTTTTTAATACTATAAATCAAAATTTGTTTCTAAGGGATAGTGTGGTAGCAGTGTGTGTGTGCGTGCTCGCACTCGCTCAGTCATATCTGACTCTTTGTAGCCCCATGGACTGTAGCCCTCCAGCTCCTCTGTCCATGGGATTTCCCAGGCAAGAATACTGGAGTGGAGAGGGTTGCCATTTTCTTCTCCAGAGGATCTTCCTGACCCAGGAATCAAACCCATGTCTCTTGAGTCTCCTGCATTGGCAGTGGATTCTTTACCACTGACATCACCTGGGAAGCCCCAGAAGAGTTTACGAATGCCACTGTCTTTTGTCAGCCTATACAAAGGGCACATGTCTGAGAATTTCCTTTGAAAGATGTGATTGGATCAGTGAATTCAAATAGACTTCTGCAGACTTTCAGCCAGGAAGAATTCCACATATCTTAGATTGGAGTGGTTAGGTCATTTAAACTTTGCTGATCAGTTCCTGAAATAATGTAAAATCAGTAAGAAGAAATGAAGTCAGAAGAATTAATTCACATAAAAGAATATTAAATTAGATAAGAGGAAAAATTAGAAATGATAACATTGGCATAAACTAGAATTTCCAGGTTCTTAAATGGCAGACTAGCTATTTGGATCAGCTATCTCATCAAATAATCTCACCAGATAATCATGATGGCGTGATCACCGACCTAGACCCAGACATCTTGGAATGTGAAGTCAAGTGGGCCTTAGAAAGCATCACTACGAACAAAGCTAGTGGAGGTGATGGAATTCCAGTGGAGCTATTCCAAATCCTGAAAGATGATGCTGTGAAAGTGCTGCACTCAATATGCCAGCAAATTTGGAAAACTCAGCAGTGGCCACAAGATTGGAAAAGGTCAGTTTTCATCCCAATCCCAAAGAAAGGCAATACCAAAGAATGCTCAAACTACCGCACAATTGCACTCATCTCACACGCTAGTAAAGTAATGCTCAAAATTCTCCAAGCCAGGCTTCAGCAATATGTGAACTGTGAACTTCCTGATGTTCAAGCTGGTTTTAGAAAAGGCAGAGGAACCAGAGATCAAATTGCCAACATCCGCTGGATCATCGAAAAAGCAAGAGAGTTCCAGAAAAACATCTATTTCTGCTTTATTGACTATGCCAAAGCCTTTGACTGTGTAGATCACAATAAACTATGGAAAATTCTGAAAGAGATGGGAATACCAGACCACCTGATCTGCCTCTTGAGAAATCTGTATGCAGGTCAGGAAGCCACAGTTAGAACTGGTCATGGAACAACAGACTGGTTCCAAATAGGAAAAGGAGTACGTCAAGGCTGCATATTGTCACCATGTTTATTTAACTTATATGCAGAATATATCATGAGAAATGCTGGACTGGAAGAAACACAAGCTGGAATCAAGATTGCTGGGAGAAATATCAATAACCTCAGATATGCAGATGACACCACTCTTATGGCAGAAAGTGAAGAGGGGCTAAAAAGCCTCTTGATGAAAGTGAAAGTGGAGAGTGAAAAGGTTGGCTTAAAGCTCAACATTCAGAAAACGAAGATCATGGCATCTGGTCCCCTCACTTCATGGGAAATAGATGGGGAAACAGTGGAAACAGTGTCAGACTTTATTTTTCTGGGCTCCAAAATCACTGCAGATGGTGACTGCAGCCATGAAATTAAAAGACACTTACTCCTTGGAAGGAAAGTTATGACCAACCTAGATAGCATATTCAAAAGCAGAGACATTACTTTGCCAACAAAGGTTCGCCTAGTCAAGGCTATGGTCTTTCCTGTGGTCATGTGTGGATGTGAGAGCTGGACTGTGAAGAAGGCTGAGCGCTGAAGAATTGATGCTTTTGAACTGTGGTGTTGGTGAAGACTCTTGAGAGTCCCTTGGACTGCAAGGAGATCCAACCAGTCCATCCTGAAGGAGATCAATCCTGGAATTTCTTTGGAAGGAATGATGCTAAAGCTGAAACTCCAGTATTTTGGCCACCTCATGCAAAGAGTTGACTCATTGGAAAAGACTCTGATGCTGGGAGGGATTGGGTGCAGGAGGAGAAGGTGACGACAGAGGATGAGATGGCTGGATGGCATCACTGACTTGATGGGTGTGAGTCTGAGTGACATCCGGGAGCTGGTGATGGACAGGGAGGCCTGGCGTGCTGCGGTTCATGGGGTCGCAAAGAGTCGGACACGACTGAGTGACTGATCTGATCTGATCTCATCAAAAGCCACTCAACATGTTGGATAAGATATAAAAAACATATTAAAAGCATCACGTCAAAATACTGATGAAATGATTATGAATTACCATGTTAAAATTGAAGGGAACACAGGAATCTAGAAAGGTAAACAGGGGGCTAAAACCCTTTTGCTCTAGGAAATTTGCCAGTTCCAGAAGAGTTGAGTCTTGAAGGCCTTATTAATCAAACTACAATGAGATGCCCCCTCACACCTGTCAGAATAGCTAACATCAGTAAGTCTACAAATTACAAATGTTGGCTAGGATTTGGGGAAAAGGAAACCCTTGTTCACTCTTGGTAGGAATGTAAATTGGGGCAGTCACTAAGGAAAATAATATGCAAGTTCCTCAAAAAACTAAAAATAGACCTGCCATATGATCTAGCAATTCTACTCTTGTGTATATATCCCCCCCCCCAAAAGAAAATTGAAAACATTAACTTGAAAAGATACATGCACCCAGTTTTCATAGCAGCATTATTTACAGTAGCCAAGATATGGAAGTAACCCAAGTGTTCATTAACAGATGAATGGAAATAGAAGTTGTGGGGTGTGTGTGAATGTGTGTGTACAATGGAATATTACTCAGTCCTAAAAAAATTATATGCTACCATTTGCAACAGTGTGGATGGACCTAGAGCATATTATGTTTAGTCAAATATATCAGAGAAAGACAAATGCTCTATGTTGTCACTTATATGTAGAATCTAAAAAATAACACAAACAAATGTGTGTAACAAAACAGAAACAGACTTGCTAATGTAGAGAACAAATTAGTGCTTACTAGTGGGGAGACCGGAGAAGGCAATGGCACCCCACTCCAGTACTCTTGCCTCGAAAATCCCATGGACAGAGGAGCCTGGTGGGCTGCAGTCCATGGGGTCGGTTAGAGTCGGACACGACTGAGCGACTTCACTTTCACTTCTCACTTTCATGCATTGGAGAAGGAAATGGCAACCCACTCCAGTGTTCTTGTCTGGAGAATCCCAGGGACGGAGGAGCCTGGTGGGCTGCCGTCTATGGGATCGCACAAAGTTGGACACAACTGAAGAGACTTAGCAGCAGCAGCAGCAGTGGGGAGACAGGAGGAGACGGGCAACATAGAAAGTTAAAGTACAAACTACTAGGTATAAAATAAATAAGTGCAGGTCATCTAAAACCCCCAGTCCCAACCTCATGGGCCACCTAGCTTGGCCTTTGAATGAAGTTTCTGAAAACCAAGCAAAGCCCCAGGGCAAGCTTAACATGTAGGCTGTAAATAAATAATAAAACCTGCCAGCTTCCTTGCCAAGAACTCCAGGCAAATTTGTGCTGAAATTCCACGTGAAACGAATGTATTTTCTACCTCCTAGTCCCCGCCGCACTGTCCAGGTCACTCACTCCCATGCTCTGGCTTTGACTCAAGGTCTGTAATTGAAACCACAGTGACAAAGAGTCAGCTAACTTTTGCAGAAGCAAGAGCAAGTACAAACACCCTAAGTAGCTAAGTTGTGTCTGATTCTGTGATCCTATGGACTGCACTACGAGTGGAGGAGTGGGGGCTCCTCTGTCCTCCACTACTTCCTGGAGTTTGCCCAAATTCATGTCCATTGAGTCTGTGGTACTATTTAACCATGTTATCCTCTGCTGCCCTCTCCTCCTTCAGTCTTCCCCAGTATCAGAGTCTTTTAAATACAATTCAATGTCAAACAGCCTGAAACCATGGATAATAATGTATGAATGCAGGACAACTTCCTTGTGTTAAGAGGTAAACACCAGGGCTGGCATAGGGATGGTGGCAGAACCTGTGGGCTAGGTGGGAAGCTCACCCTCTGTGAGGAAGGGAAGTAGGGACCGCTGCTGCCAAGGGGTGAGGAGACACCTGGAGGCCAAGGGTCAGGCCACCACTATCTCGTCCAGCAGCAGACACCATAGAGATCATGCAGCCGGTGGGTGCACCGGCGACCCTGCGCACAGGTGGCAATGTAGAAGCCAAGACGGGAGCTTCCAGAAGTACTTTCAGAAAAATAAGAGTGAACCTCAGTACATAAACAGAGGGAACTGAGAAACCACAGTAAGCCTTGTTACTGAGTTTGAGAGCAGAAGAGACTGCAGTTGTACACTTAACAAGTTCTTTCGATATCTGGACCCTTACCTGTCTATAATGAATTGTCCTCAGATGGAGAACTGAGTCCTAAAATGTTGCAACATCTTTGAAGTTATGCAAAGAACAAAAGTAGCATGTGGCTTATCTAGGAGGTAAAGATGGGAATGGCTTCTGCTTGGTTGGTGCCCTCTTGAAAACAAATACTTTTGCTTAGTTTAAGATCAAGCCCTGAGCCTATGGAATGGGACCACTGACTCCAAGACCCTAGACTACCAGAGAAGTAACCCTAGGGAGTATCAAATAGTGAGAACTCACACAAATGAAACCACTTGCATACAAGACCCAGCATCACCCAACCATCAGTAGTAGCACCCTGGGCAGGATGCCTCATCTAAGCAAAATTCAAAACAAAAATACAAACCCAATCATCAGCAGACAGGATTACCACCTCACTCACTCTTGCCCATCAGAGGAAAAACAAAGAAACAAACAAAAACTCAGCAGAAATCTCACGTTATATAAAGCTTACACAAAACAAAAAGGAAGAAAGAATTCAACCTTCTTCAAGGAAATAAGTAAACTTTCCTTGAAGCCTGGTAAAAGGAAACCTCAAACACAATAAGTTAAAAAAAATAATGAAAAGGCAGAGAAATACTACACAGGTAAAGAAACAAACTAGAAACACAGAAATTCAAATAAATGAAGAGGAAATAGGCAAACTACCTGAAAAAGAATTCAGAATAATTATAGTAAAAATAATCAAAAACCTTGAAAACAAAATAGAGAAAATGCAAGAATCAATTAACAAAGACCTAGAAGAATTAAAGAATGAACATACAGAGACAAACAGCACAATTACTGAAATTAAAAATACTCTAGAAGGAATCAATAGCAGAATATCTGAGGCAGAAGAATGAATCAGTGAACTGGAAGGTAAAATTGTGGAAATAATTTCTGAAGAGTTAAATAAAGTAAAAAGAGTGAAAATAACTGAGGATAGTCTCAGAGACCTCTGGGACCATATCAAACGCACCAAAATTCAAATTATAGGGGTCCCAGAAGAAGAAAAGAAAAAGAAAAGGTATGAAAAAAATTTTGAAGAGATTATAGTTGAAAATTTCCCCAGCATGGAAAAGGAAATAGTCGATCAAGTCCAAGAGACACAAAGAGTCCCATACAGGATAAACCCAAGGAGAAACACACCGAGACACATACTAATCAAACTAACAAAGACTAAACACAAAGAAAGAATATTAAAAACACCAAGGAGAAGCAACAAGTAACATACAAGGGAAACCCCGTATGCTTAACAGCTGATCTTTCAGCAGAAACTCTGCAGGACAGAAGGGAATGGCAGGATATATTTAAAGTACTGAAAGGGAAAAATCTACAACCAAGATTACTGTACCCAGCAAGGATCCCATTTAAAATTGATGGAGAAATAAAAAGCTTTTCAGACAAGCAAAAGTTAAGAGAATTCAGTATCATCAAACCAGCTTCACAACAAATGTTAAAAGGGACTTATATAGTCAAGAAATACAAGAGAAGAAAAAAGATCTACAAAATCAACCCCAAACAATTAAGAAAATGGCAATCAGTTCAGTTCAGTTCAGTCGCTCAGACGTGTCCAACTCTTTGAGACCCCATGAATCGCAGCACACCAGGCCTCCCTGTCCATCACCAACTTCCAGAGTTCACTTAGACTCACATCCATCGAGTCAGTGATGCCATCCAGCCATCTCATCCTCTGTCGTCCCCTTCTCCTCCTGCCCTCAACCCCTCCCAGCATCAGAGTCTTTTCCAATGAGTCAACTCTTCTCACGAGGTGGCCAAAGTATTGGAGTTTCAGCTTTAGCATCATTCCTTCCAAAGAAATCCCAGGGCTGATCTCCTTCAGAATGGACTGGTTGGATCTCCTTGCAGTCCAAGGGACTCTCAAGAGTCTTCTCCAACACCACAGTTCAAAAGCATCAATTCTTTGGCACTCAGC
The DNA here is from genome assembly GCA_935064755.1 of Tragelaphus eurycerus. NCBI lineage: Eukaryota > Metazoa > Chordata > Mammalia > Artiodactyla > Bovidae > Tragelaphus > Tragelaphus eurycerus. The sequence continues at coordinate 1,698,815 of CAKXYN010000177.1, read as the reverse complement.
TTTCTTCACAGTCCAACTCTCACATCCATACATAACTACTGGAAAAAGCATAGCCTTGACTAGAGGGACCTGTGTTGGCAAAGTAATGTCTCTGCTTTTCAATATGCTGTCTAGGTTGGTCATAACTTTCCTCCCAAGGACTAAGCATCTTTTAATTTCATGGCTGCAGTCACCATCTGCAGTGATTTGGGAGCCCCCAAAAATAAAGTCTGACACTGTTTCTCCATCTATTTCCCATGAAGTGATGGGACCAGATGACATGATCTTTAGGAACATATATATCAATAATTACTTTAAATGTAAATGGATTAAGTACTCCAACCAAAAGACATAGACTGGCTGAATGGATACAAAAACAAGACACATATATATGCTGTCTACAAGAAACCCACTTCAGACCTCAAGACACAATATAGACTGAAAGTGAGAGGCTGGAAAAATATATTCCATGCAAATGGGAAGCTAAAGAAAGCTAGCGTAGAAATCTTCATATCAGACAAAATAGATCTTAAAGAAGATTATAATAGATAAGGATCTATTATAATGATCTATTATGATCTATTATAATTGATCTATTATGTAGTACATAATGATCAAGGGATCAATCCAAGAGGAAGACATAACAACTGTAAATATCAATGCACCCAACATAGGAGCACCTCAATACGTAAGACAAACACTAACAGATATAAAAGGAGAAATTGACAGTAACACAATAATAGTAGGAGACTTGAACACCCCACTCACACCAATGGACAGATGATCAAAGCAGAAAGATGGTAAAAATAACCCTATTTACAAGACAGCAAAAGAGACACTGATGTATAGACCAGACTTTTGGACTCTGGGACCGGGAGAGGGTGGGATGATTGGGGAGAATAACATTGAAATATGTATAATATTATATCTGAAATGTATTAACTGTTCAAACTAAACACTGTCATGTTACAATTTGTTCATATTAGATGTTTGTAATGTTTCTGATAATCAATAAAAGAGATTCTTGATAAAAAAATAAATAAATAAAAATATTGTATAAATAAAAAAAAAAGAAAATTAATAAGGAAACACAAGTCTTAACTGACACATTAGATGAGATGGATCTTGTTGATATCTTCAGGACATTCCATCCAAATGCAGAAGAATGCACCTTCCTCTCAAGTGCACATGGAACATTCTCCAGGCTAGACCACATCTTAGGTCACAAATCAAACCTCAGAAAATTTAAGAAAATTGAAATTGTATCACCCATCTTCTTCGATCACAATGCTACAAGACTAGATATCAATTACAAGAAAAAAACTGTAAGAAACACAAACACATGGAGATTAAACGACATTTCTAAATAACCAATAGATTACTGAAGAAATCAAAAGGGAAATCAAAAAATTTCTAGAAACAAATAGCAGTAAAACACAACAACTCATAACCTATGAGATGCAGCAAAATCAGTTCTGAGAGGGAAGTTTATAGCAATACAGTCCTACCTCAAGAAACAAGAAAAGCATTGAATAGACAAACCAACTTCACACCTAAAACAACTGGGGAAAAAAAAGAACATTTCTATATACTAACAATGAAAAATCAGAAAGAGCAATTAAGGAATCAATCCCATTCACCATTGCAACAAAAGCAATTAAATATCTAGGAATAAATTTCCAGTGCTTTGGCCACCTCATGTGAAGAGTTGACTCACTGGAAAAGACTCTGATGCTGGGAGGGATTGGGGGCAGGAGGGGAAGAGGACAGGGGATGAGATGGCTGGATGGCCATGACTTGATGGACATGAGTTTGAGTGAACTCTGAGTTGGTGATGGACAGGGAGGCCTGGCGCATGCTGCGATTCATGGGGTCTCAAAGGGTCGGACACAACTGAGCGATTGAACTGAACTGAACTGAACTGAAGGAGACAAAAGAATTGTGCACAGAAAATTATAAGACACTGATGATAATTATCCTCAATGGTGAAAAACTGAAAGCATTTCCCCTAAAGTCAGAAACAAGACAAGGGTGCCCACTTTCACCACTACTATTCAACATAGTTTTGGAAGTTTTGGCCACAGCAATCAGAGCAGAAAAAGAAATAAAAGGAATCCAGATTGGAAAAGAAGAAGTAAAACTCTCACTGTTTGCAGATGACATGATCCTCTACATAGAAAACCCTAAAGACTCCACCAGAAAATTACTATAGCTAATCAACGAATATAGTAAAGTTGCAGGATATAAAATCAACATACAGAAATCCCTTGCATTCCTATACACTAATAATGAGAAAATAGAGAATTTAAGGAAACATTGCATTCACCATTGCAATGAAAAGAATACTTAGGAATATATCTACCTAAAGAAACAAAAGACCTATATATAGAAAACTATAAAACACTGGTGAAGAAATCAAAGAGGACACTAATAGATGGAGAAATATACCGTGTTCATGGATCAGAAGAATCAATATAGTGAAAATGAGTATACTACCCAAAGCAATCTATAGATTCAATGCAATCCCTATCAAGCTACCAACGGTATTTTTCACAGAGCTAGAACAAATAATTTCACAATTTGTATGGAAATACAAAAAACCTCGAATAGCCAAAGCAATCTTGAGAAAGAAGAATGGAACTGGAGGAATCAACTTGCCTGACTTCAGGCTCTACTACAAAGCCATAGTCATCAAGATAGTATGGTACTGGCACAAAGACAGAAATATAGATCAATGGAACAAAATATAAAGCCCAGAGATAAATCCACGCACCTGTGGACACCTTATCTTTGACAAAAGAGGCAAGAGTATACAATGGAGAAAAGAAAATCTCTTTAACAAGTGGTGCTGGGAAAACTGGTCAACCACTTGTAAGAGAATGAAACTCGAACACTTTCTAACACCATACACAAAAATAAACTCAAAATGAATTAAAGATCTAAAGGTAAGACCAGAAACTATAAAACTCATAGAGGAGAACATAGGCAAAAGTCTCTCTGACATAAATCACAGCAGGATCCTCTATGACCCACCTCCCAAAATATTGGAAATCAAAGCCAAAAAAAAAAAAAAAAGGGACCTAATTAAAATTAAAAGCTTCTTCACAACAAAGGAAACTATAAGCAAGGTGAAAAGACAGCCTTCAAAATGGGAGAAAATAATAGCAAATGAAACAACTGACAAAGAATTAATCTCAAAAATATACAAGCAACTCCTGCAGCTCAATTCCAGAAAAATAAACGACCCAATCAAAAAATGGGCCACAGAACTAAACAGACGTTTCTCCAAAGAAGACATACATATGTCTATCAAATACATGAAAAGATGCTTAATATCACTTATTATTCAGTTGATATTGAGTTCAGTTCAGTCGCTCAGTCGTGTCTGACTCTTTGCAGCCCCATGAATCGCAGCACACCAGGCCTCCCTGTCCATCACCAACTCCCAGAGTTCACTCAAACTCACGTTCGAGTTGGTGATGCCATCCAGCCATCTCATCCTTTGTCGTCCCCTTCTCCTGTCCCCAATCGCTCCCAGCATCAGTCTTTTCCAATGAGTCAACTCTTCGCATGAGGTGGCCAAAGTACTGGAGTTTCAGCTTTAGCATCATTCCTTCCAAAGAACACCCAGGGCTGATCTCTTTCAGAATGGACTGGTTGGATCTCCTTGCAGTCCAAGGGACTCTCAAGAGTCTTCTCCAACACCACAGTTCAAAAGCATCAGTTCTTCGGTGCTTAGCTTTCTTCACAATCCAACTCTCACATCCATACATGACCACTGGAAAAACCATAGCCTTGACTAGACAGACTTTTGTTGGCAAAGTAATGTCTCTGCTTTTGAATATGCTATCTAGGTTGGTCATAACTTTCCTTCCAAGGAGTAAGTGTCTTTTAATTTCATGGCTGCAGTCACCATCTGCAGTGATTTTGGAGCCCCCCAAAAATAAAATCTGACACTGTTTCCACTGTTTCCCCATCTATTTCCCATGTAGTGATGGGACCAGATGCCATGATCTTTGTTTTCTGAATGTTGAGATTTAAATCAACTTTTTCACTCTCCACTTTCACTTCCATCAAGAGGCTTTTTAGTTCCTCTTCATTTTCTGCCATAAGGGTGGTGTCATCTGCAAATCTGAAGTTATTGATAGTTCTCCTGGCAATCTTGATTCCAGCTTGTGTTTCTTCCAGCCCAGCATTTCTAATGATGTACTCTGCATATAAGTTAAATAAGCAGGGTGACAGTATACAGGCTTGACATACTCCTTTTCCTATTTGGAACCAGTCTGTTGTTCCATGTCCAGTTCTAACTGTTGCTACCTGACCTGCATATAGGTTTCTCAAGAGGCAGGTCAGGTGGTCTGGTATTCCCTTCTCTTTCAGAATTTTCCACAGTGTATTGTGATCCACACAGTCAAAGGCTTTGGCATAGTCAATAAAGCAGAAATAGATGTGTTTCTGAAACTCTATTGCTTTTCCCATGATCCAGCGGATGTTGCAATTTGATCTCTAGTTCCTCTGCCTTTTCTTTGTTTTTTTAATTTAATTTTATTTTACTTTACAATATTGTATTGGTTTTGCCATACATCAAAATGAATCTGCCACAGGTATACACGTGTTCCCCATCCTGAACCCTCCTCCCTCCTCCCTCCCCATACCATCCCTCTGGGTCGTCCCAATGCACCAGCCCCAGGCATCCGGTGTCACACATCGAACCTGGACTGGCGACTCGTTTCAAATGTGATATTATACATATTTCAATGCCATTCTCCCAAATCATCCCCCCTCTCCGTCTCCCAGAGTCCAAAAGACTATTCTATACATCAGTGTCTCTTTTCCTGTCTTGTATACAGGGTTATTGTTACCCTCTTTCTAAATTCCATATATATGCATTAGTATGCTATATTTGTGTTTTTCTTTCTGGCTTATTTCACTCTGTATAATAGGCTCCAGTTTCATCCACCTCATTAGAACTGATTCAAATGTATTCTTTTTAATGGCTGAGTAATACTCCATTGTGTATATGTACCACAGCTTGCTTATCCATTCATCTGCTGATGGACATCTAGGTTGCTTCCATGTCCTGGCTATTGTAAACAGTGCTGGGATGAACATTGGGGTACACGTGTCTCTTTCAATTCTGGTTTCCTCAGTGTGTATGCCCAGCAGTGGGATTGCTGGATCATAAGGCAGTTCTATTCCCAGTTTTTTCAGGACTCTCCATACTGTTCTCCACAGTGGCTGTACTAGTTTGCATTCCCACCAACAGTGTAAGAGGGTTCCCTTTTCTCCACACCCTCTCCAGCATTTATTGCTTATAGACTTTTGGATTGCAGCCATTCTGACTGGCATGAAATGGTACCTCATAGTGGTTTTGATTTGCATTTCTCTGATAATGAGTGATGTTGAGCATCTTTTCATGTGTTTGTTAGCCATCTGTATGTCTTCTTTGGAGAAATGTCTAAACCAGCTTGAACATCAGAAAGTTCTCGTTTCACATATTGCTGAAGCCTGGTTTGGAGAATTTTGAGCATTACTTTACTAGCGTGTGACGTGAGTGCAATTGTCTGGTAGTTTGAGCGTTCTTTGGCATTGCCTTTCTTTGGGATTGAAATGAAAACCAACCTTTTCCAGTCCTGTGGCCACTGCTGATTTGTCCAAATTTGCTGGCATACTGAGTGCAGCACTTTCACAGCATCATCTTTCAGGATTTGAAATAGCTCCACTGGAATTCCATCACCTCCACTAGCTTTGTTTGTAGTGATGCTTCCTAAGGCCCACTTGACTTCACATTCCAGGATGTCTGGCTCTAGGTGAGTGTTCACACCATCATGATCATCTGGGTTGTGCAGATCTTTTTTGTATAGTTCTTCTGTGTATTCTTTCCACCTCTTCTTAATATCTTCTGCTTCTGTTAGGTCCATACCATTTCTGTCCTTTATCGAGCCCATTTTTGCCTGACATGTTCCCTTGGTATCTCTAATTTTCTTCAAGAGATCTCTAGTCTTTCCCATTCTGTTGTTTTCCTCTCTTTCTTTGCATTGATCACTGAGAAAGGGTTTCTTATCTCTTTTTGCTATTCTTTGGAACTCTGCATTCAAATGGTTATATCTTTCCTTTTCTCCTTTGCTTTTCGCTTCTCTTCTTTCTACAGCTATTTGTAAGGCCTCCCCAGACAGCCATTTTGCTTTTTTGCATTTCTCTTCCATGGGGATGGTCTTGATCCCTCTCTCCTGTGCAATGTCACAAACCTCTGTCCATAGTTCATCAGGCACTCTATCTATCAGATGTAGTCCTTTAAATCTATTTCTCACTTCCACTGTATAATCATAAGGGATTTGATTTAGGTCATACCTGAATGGTTTAGTGCTTTTCCCTACTTTCTTCAATTTAAGTCTGAATTTGGCAATAAGGAGTTCATGATCTGAGCCACAGTCAGCTCCTGGTCTTGTTTATAGGTTTAGAGAAATGTAAATCAAAACCGCAATGAGATATCACCTCACACTGGTCAGAATAGCCATCATCAAAAAGTCTACAAACAATAAATGCCAGAGAGAGTGTGGAGATAAGGGAAAGCTCATGCACTCTTGGTGGGAATGTAAATTGGTATAGCCACTATGGAAGATGGTAAGGAAATTCCTTTAAAAACTTGGAATAAGTCACCATATTACCCAGCAATCCCACTCCCAAGCATATACCCTGAGAAAACCAAAATTGAAAAAGATACGTGTATCCCATTGTGGCACTATTTACAATAGCTAGAACATGGAAGCAACCTAGAGTTCTAGCAAGCTAGAACATGGAAGATGTCCATTGACAGATGAATGGCTAAAGAAGTTGTGGTACATATACACAGTGGAATATCACTCAGCCATAAAAGGAGTGCCTTTGAGTGAGTTCTGATGAGGTGGGTGAACCTAGAACCTATTATACAGAGTGAAGTAAGTCAGAAAGAGAAAGATAAATATCATATTCTAATGCATATATATGGAATCTAGAAAAATGGTACTGAACAATTTATTTACAGGGCAGCAGTGGAGAAACAGTCAGAGAGAATAGACTTATGGACCTGGGGAGAGGGGAAGAGAGGGTGAGATGTTTGGAGAGAGTAACTTGGAAACTTACATTACCATATGTAAAATAGATAGTGAGAATTTGCCTTATGGCTCAGGAAACTCAAAAGGGGCTCTATATCAACCTAAAGAGGTGGGATGGGGAGGGAGTTTCAAAATGGAGGGGATACATGTATACCTATGGCTGATTAATGTTGAGATTTGACAGAAAACAACAGAATTCTGTAAAGCAATTATCCTTCAATAAAAAATAAATAATTTTTTTAAAAAGCATTAAGGATATGGTGTACAACACAAGGAAATATAGTCATTATTTTGTAATAACTTTATTTTTTGCTTTAGAAAGTTGATATTTCACTTAAAAACTTTTTTTTGGAGTATAGTTTCTCCAAGCCAGGCTTCAGCAATATGTGAACCGTGAACTTCCTGATGTTCAAGCTGGATTTAGAAAAGGCAGAGGAACCAGAGATCAAATTGCCAACATCCGCTGGATCATCGAAAAAGCAAGAGAGTTCCAGAAAAACATCTATTTCTGCTTTATTGACTATGCCAAAGCCTTTGACTGTGTGGATCACAATAAATTGTGGAAAATTCTGAGAGAGATGGGAATACCAGACCACCTGATCTGCCTCTTGAGAAATCTGTATGCAGGTCAGGAAGCAACAGTTAGAACTGGTCATGGAACAACAGACTGGTTCCAAATAGGAAAAGGAGTACGTCAAGGCTGTATATTGTCACCATGTTTATTTAACTTATATGCAGAGTACATCATGAGAAATGCTGGGCTGGAAGAAACACAAGCTGGAATCAAGATTGCCGGGAGAAATATCAATAACCTCAGATATGCAGATGATACCACCCTTATGGCAGAAAGTGAAGAGGAACTAAGGAGCCTCTTGATGAAAGTGAAAGTAGAGAGTGAAAAGGTTGGCTTAAAGCTCAACATTCAGAAAACGAAGATCATGGCATCTGGTCCCATCACTACATGGGAAATAGATGGAGAAACAGTGGAAACAGTGTCAGACTTTATTTTTCTGGGCTCCAAAATCACTGCAGATGGTGACTGCAGCCATGAAATTAAAAGACGCTTACTCCTTGAAAGGAAAGTTATGACCAACCTAGATAGCATATTCAAAAGCAGAGACATTACTTTGCCAACAAAGGTTCGCCTAGTCAAGGCTATGGTCTTTCCTGTGGTCATGTATGGATGTGAGAGCTGGACTGTGAAGAAGGCTGAGCGTCGAAGAATTGATGCTTTTGAACTGTGGTGTTGGAGAAGACTCTTGAGAGTCCCTTGGACTGCAAGGAGATCCAACCAGTCCATTCTGAAGGAGATCAGCCCTGGGATTTCTTTGGAAGGAATGATGCTAAAGCTGAAACTCCAGTATTTTGGCCACCTCATGCAAAGAATTGACTCATTGGAGAAGACTCTGATGCTGGGAGGGATTGAGGGCAGGAGGAGAAGGGGACGACAGAGGATGAGATGGCTGGATGGCATCCACTGACTCGATGAATGTGAGTCTGAGTGACCTCTGAGAGCTGGTGATGGATAGGGAGGCCTGGCGTGCTGCAGTTCATGGGCTCGCAAAGAGTCGAACACGACTGAGCGACTGATCTGATCTGATAGTTGATTTACAATGTTGTGTTAGTTTCAGGTGTGGACTTCCCAGGTGGCTCAGTGGTAAAGAATCGCCTACCAATGCGGGAGATGTGAGTTCTCTCCTTGGGTCAGTAAGATCCTCTGGAGTAGGAAATGGCAACCCACTTCAGTGTTCTTGCTTGGAAAATTCATTTGCTCAGAGGAGTATGGAGGGCCACAGTCCATGGAATTGCAAAGAGTCAGACACGACTGAGTACACATGTAGGCTGGGTTAGTTTCAGGTGTGCAGCAAACTGATTCAGCCACTCTATACACATAGCCACTCTTTTTCAGAGTCTTTTCCCATATAGGTCATTGCAGAGTACTGAGTAGACTTCTTGTGCTATCGAGTAGGTCCTTATTAGTTATCTGTTTTGTATACAGTGGTTTAAATGAAGTATAGTCTAAAAATGAAGTATAGTCCTTAAAAATATGGACTCACCATGTGGTATACCTGAAATGAATATAATATATATATAAATTATTCTTCAATAAAAATAAGTTAAAAAGAAAATCTAAAATACTGTAAGAGGAGTGAAAAAAATAAATTCTAAGTAGATTACAGACCTAAATGTGAAAACAAAACTACAAAACTTCACATAGATAGTATTATTATGATCTTTGGTTTGAGAAGTGTTTCTTAAACAAGATATAAAAAGCACTAGCCATAAGGGAAGCTATTTGATAAATTTAACAATATTAAAATCACAACTTTGGTTCATCAAAAAACATCATAAAAAGATGTAAGAGTAGATTATATTTGCCAACATATTAATATCCAAGACATATAAAAAGTAGATTTTAAAAATATCTGCAATATATTTTTTAAAATGCAGGCCACTGACTAGAAAAATGGGCAAAGGACTTGTGCTGCTGCTGCTGCTGCTAAGTCGCTTCAGTCGTGTCCGACTCTGTGCGACCCCATAGACGGGAGCTCACCAGGCTCCCTGTCCCTGGGATTCTCCAGGCAAGAACACTGGAGTGGGTTGCCATTTCCTTCTCCAATGTATGAAAGTGAAAAGTGAAAGTGAAGTCGCTCAGTCGTGTCCAACTCTCAGCGACCCCATGGACTGCAGCCCACCAGGCTCCTCCGTCCATGGGATTCTCCAGACAAAAGTACTGGGGTGGGGTGCCATTGCCTTCCCCGAAAGGACTTGTAGTGGTGAGGAAATATGAAATGATAATCTATGCCATTATTAATCAAGGAAATGCAAATTAAGATCAAGTGAGATTTCATTAGACAGCAAGTTCAGTTCAGTTCAGTCCCTCAGTCATGTCCAACTCTTTGTAACCCCAGGGACTGCAGCACACCAGGCCTCCCTGTCCATCACCAACTCCCAGAGTTTACTCAAACTCATGTCCATTGAGTCAGTGATGCCATCCAACCATCTCATCCTCTGTCGTCCCCTTCTCCTCCTGCCCTCAATCATTCCCAGCATCCAGGGCTTTTCAAATGAATCACCTCTTCGCATCAGGTGGCCAAAGTATTGGAGTTTCACCTTCAACATCAGTCCTTTCAATGAACACCCAGGACTAATCTCCTTTAAGATGGACTGATTGGATCTCCTTGCAGTCCAAGGGACTCTCAAGAGTCTTCTCCGGCACCACAGTTCGAAAGCATCAATTCTTCTGCACTCAGCTTTCTTTATAGTCCAACTCTCACATCCATACATGACTACTGGAAAAATCATAGCCTTGACTAGACGGACCTTTGTGGGCAAAGTAATGTCTCTGCTTTTGAATATGCTATCTAGGTTGGTCATAACTTTCCTCCCAAGGAGTAAGCATCTTTTAATTTCATGGCTACAGTCATCATCTTTAGTGATTTTGGAGCCCCCCCCAAATAAAGTCAGCCACTGTTTCCACTGTTTCCCCATCTATCTCCCATGAAGTGAGGGGACCAGATGCCATGATCTTCGTTTTCTGAATGTTGAGCTTTAAGCCAACTTTTTCACTCTCCTCTTTCACTTTGATCAAGAGGCTTTTTAGTTCTTCACTTTCTGCCATAAGGGTGGTGTCATCTGAATATCTGAGGTTATTGATATTTCTCCTGGCAATCTTGATTCCAGCTTGTGTTTCCTCCAGCCCCGTGTTTCTCATGATGTACTCTGCATAGAAGTTAAATAAGCAGGGTTACAATATACAGCCTTGACGAACTCCTTTTCCTATTTGGAACCAGTCTGTTGTTCCATGTCCAGTTCTAATGCTTCCTGACCTGCTTACAGATTTCTCAAGAGGCGGGTCAGGTGGTCTGGTTTTCCCATCTCTTTCAGAATTTTCCACAGCAAGCATATTGACAAAAAGTAAAAAGTCTAACATTAATATACTTGAATGAATTGGTAAACATTTAGAGCTCTGAACACTCTCATGCATTGATGTAGGTTTATTCATTGGTACACCTACTCTGAAAAATGGTTCAACATCTAGTTAAGATGAGGACATGCAAACCCAGCAAGCCAAGAATTTTATTTCTAGGTATGTACTCAAGTGAAATTCATACATATATTACAGAATCCAAGTCTTAGCAGCCCCAAGCTGGTAATGTTCATCAGCAGTAGAATGGATAAACAAATTATGATCTATTCATACAAAGGGATATTTCAAAGCAATGAAAATGAAGAAAATAAAACAATCTCATGAACATAACAGTTAGTGAAAGATTAAAACCACAGTATAACTTCACTGATGTAAATTTTTTTAAAAAGGTGATGACTGTTATAAAAATCAGGTATGGTTACTACTGAAAAAGGGAAGGGACTGTCATCAGCAGGGACACATGGTGGGTTGTCAGGTTGCTGATAATGCTCTGTTTCTTGACATAAGTGGTGGTTATGTTTTCACTTTATCATAAAAATGTATAGTAATATATCTTGCCTTATATAGTATGAGAATATTAATGTCAATACTTTAATAAACTGCATTTATGTTTTATGTAGTTGTCTAAGGGATCACACAGAGTCGGACACGACTGAAGTGACTTAGCAGCAGCAGCAGCAGTACATATATGTACCTTTCTGCATTCAGATCTAGAAATTATGAAGGCATTGCAATATTGATTCCCGGTGCTTGTGCTCAGTTGTGTCCGACTCTTTGTGACCCTGTGGACTATAGCCCACCAAGCCCCGCTGTCCATGGAATTCCCCAGGCAAGAGTACTGGAGTTGCCATTTCCATCTCCAGGGGATCTTCCTGACCCAGAGATCGAACTGGGGTCTCCTGTGTCTCCTGTGTTGGAAGGTGGATTCTCTACCACTGAGCCACCCGAGTAACTTGTTGATTGCTACTTTTGTTAATAATATGAACAATGCCCATGATGAAAGACTAGCTTTGTGAATGTATGTGCACATACGTGCTTGGTACTGACTCAAATGTAAGCATCTTATAAATCTAATTTCATGCCTAATGTTCTGTAGGGAAATACTTTGGCTGACTTATTGCTACAAAACTTTAAGATCTGGATAAGAAATGGTGACATAGACGTTTTAACATTCTGGAAATTGTCATACATTTTGATGATAGTCTGAATATTTCAAGATTCATTCATTGGTCAAAATTGGGAGTTTTGACTCCCAAGTGGATATGGAGTCCCAGACATTCTTTTCCCTTTCATAAAAGCAAAGCTATATTAAAATGATTTCTTTTTTTTTTTTTTCTTTTAAGGAAGAAATCATCACATCTTTTCAAACTAATTTATTTATGGTTACAGAAGTAGTGTTTTTTCATTACTGAAAATCAAATCCTTCTTTTTAGGCACAGAGTGAATATTTGACACCTCTGTTACATACCAATTTTCTTTTATCCCTTTTGAGATACGTTGCGTTAAAAAAATAGAATATTGGGAAATGATAGGGAACACGGAGTATTTCCTTTTAGAAGGAGCCGTGTGATATCTCTCATAATCCACTACATGCTACTTCTTTTTTTTTTTTTTTTTACTTAAGTGATACATAATGTACAAGTTGAGGTTGTTGCGTTTGTTCAGTTGCTAAGTCATGTCCGAGCCATTGCGACCCCACGGACTGCAGCCTACCAGGCTCCTCCATCCACGGGATTTTCCAGGCAAGACTACTTCATTTTTTTTTTTTTTTAACTTAAGTGATACACAATGTACAAGTTGCGGTTGTTGCGTTTGTTCAGTTGCTAAGTCATGTCCGAGCCATTGCGACCCCACGGACTGCAGCCCGCCAGGGCTCCTTGCCCCTCACTATATCCCAGAGTGAGACAGCAGTGGTTAAGAGCACGACTTTGTAGTTGACTAGTTTCCGACCAGCACTGGCGTTGGGCAGGCCCTCGACCTTTCTCTGAGTATTAACTTAGAGTTTTAACTTTAAAACGAGATGTCATTTAAAATGGACAGAGTTAATTTTCAGTCAGGTAAAGTGAGATAATTCCACATGAATAAGACTTGTCTCAAACACCTGAAGTAAAGTCTGGGTGTGTCAGGAATGGTCACATGGGTGATAATAAGAGGTGCCACCTCTTGCTGTGGGGGATGCGGGTTCATCTACCTGCTGGAGGACTTCAGGGCCAAGTGAGATCTTGCCTCCAAATTATTTTGAAACCACAGTGAGATACCATTATACATATTTGACAGTGGCTAAAATTAAAAATTACTGATCATGCCAAGTGTTTAAGTAGATATAAGATGACTGGAGCCTTCATACATTGCTGGGAGGTAACAGAAAATGTTATAACCACTTGGGGAAAACTTTTTCCGTTTCTTAAAAAAAAAAAAATACAAATGTACCAGCCATTCCACTCCCAGGTCTTTATCCAGGAGAAGTGAAAGTATATATATAAAATGAAAGCATATATAACCAGTACATGAATGATCACAGTAGCTATATTTTCATAGCCAAAGGCTGCAGACAACTCAAATGTCCATTAGTATGTCAATGACTAAACATATTTGGCATAGCCAATCAATGGAAATTCCCTGTGGCTCAGACGGTGAAGAATCTGCCCACAATGCGGGGGACCTAGGTTCAGTCCCTGGGTCGGGAAGATCCTCTGGAGAAGGGAGTGGCTACCCACTCCAGTATTCTTGCCTGGAGAATCCTATGGAGAGAGGAGTCTGGTGGGCTACAATCCATGGGATCTCAGAGAGTCGGACACAACTGAGTGACTTACATTTAATCAATGGAACACTGCTCAGCAATAAAAGAAAGCAACATACAACAACATAGTTGAGTTAGAAAAAAAAGAGTACATATTATATGATTCCAATTGTATAAAATTCTAAAAAAATACAGATGAGTCTGTAATGACAGAATTTAGATCAGTGTTTGCTTTGGGCTTTTTAGGGTGGGGGCTGGGAGTGGTGAGAAGGTAAGATCTGAAAAGGGTATGAGGGGCACTTGACTCATAACCATACAGTGGGTACATACTCATACAGTGGCTAAGATTCCACACTTCCAATGCAGGGTACATGGCTTCCATCCCTGGTTGGGGAACTAAAGTCCCACCTGCAGCCAAAAAACAAAGGAAGGGAGATATGAGGAAACTTTTAGAAGTGTTCATTATCTTGACTGTGGTAAGGGTGATTTCCTGGCTTATGCATATGTCAAAATTGATCAAATTGTACAGTTTAAATATATACAATGTATGATATGTTGATTATACCTCAATAAAGCTGGTTTTAAAGGATCTAACCCAAATCCATCTTTGGCTGCAAAGAATATAATCAATCTGATTTCAGTGTTGACCATCTGGTGATGTCCACGAGTAGTCTTCTCTTTTGTTGCTGGAAGAGGGTGTTTGCTATGACCAGTGCATTTTCTTGGCAAAACTCTATTAGTCTTTGCCCTGCTTCATTCCGTATTCCAAGGCCATATTTGCCTGTTACTCCAGGTGTTTCTTGACTTCCTACTTTTGCATTCCGGTCCCCTATAATGAAAAGGATATCTTTTTGGGGTGTTAGTTGTAAAAGGTCTTGTAGGTCTTCATAGAACTGTTCAACTTCAGCTTCTTCAGCGTTACGGGTTGGGGGCATAGATTTGGATTACTGTGATATTGAATGGTTTGCCTTGGAAACGAACAGAGATCATTCTGTTGTTTTTGAGATTGCATCCAAGTACTGCATTTCGGGCTCTTTTGTTGACCATGAAGGCTACTCCATTTCTTCTAAGAGATTCCTGCCTGCAGTAGTAGATATAATGGTCATTGGAGTTAAATTCACTCATTCCAGTCCAAGACCAGGAGCTGACTGTGGCTCAGATCATGAACTCCTTATTACCAAATTCAGACTTAAATTGAAGAAAGTAGGGAAAACCACTAAACCATTCAGGTATGACCTAAATCAAATCCCTTATGATTATACAGTGGAAGTGAGAAATAGATTTAAGGGACTAGATCCGATAGAGTGCCTGATGAACTATGGAATGAGGTTCGTGACATTGTACAGGAGACAGGGATCAAGACCATCCCCATGGAAAAGAAATGCAAAAAAGCAAAATGGCTGTCTGAGGAGGCCTTACAAATAGCTGTGAAAAGAAGAAAAGCAAAAAGCAAAGGAGAAAAGGAAAGTTATAAGCATCTGAATGCAGAGTTCCAAAGAATAGCAAGAAGAGATAAGAAAGCCTTCCTCAGCGATCAATGCAAAGAAATAGAGGAAAACAACATTGATCTATATTTCTGTCTTTGTGCCAGTACCATACTGTCTTGATGACTGTGGCTTTATAGTAGAGCCTAAAGTCAGGCAGATTGATTCCTCCAGTTCGATTCTTCTTTCTCAAGATTGCTTTGGCTATTCGAGGTTTTTTGTATTTCCATACAAATTGTGAAATTATTTGTTCTAGCTCTGTGAAAAATACTGTTGGTAGCTTGATAGGGGTTGCATTGAATCTATAGATTGCTTGGGTAGTATACTCATTTTCACTATACTGATTCTTTCATTCCATGAACAAGGTATATTTCTCCATCTATTAATGTCCTCTTTGATTTCTTTCTTTTAGTTTTCTATATATAGGTCCTTAGTTTCTTTAGGTAGATTTATTCCTAAGTATTTTATTCTTTTCATTGCAATGGTGAATGAAATTGTTTCCTTAATTTCTCTTTCTATTTTCTCATGATTAGTGTATAGAAATGCAAGGGATTTCTGTATGTTGATTTTATATCCTGCAACTTTACTATATTCATTGATTAGCTCTAGTAATTTTCTGGTGGAGTCTTTAGGGTTTTCTATGTAGAGGATCATGTCATCTGCAAACAGTGAGAATTTTACTTCTTCTTTTCCAATCTGGATTCCTTTTATTTCTTTTCTGCTCTGATTGCTGTGGCCAAAACTTCCAAAACTATGTTGAATAGTAGTGGTGAGAGTGGGCACCCTTGTCTTATTCCTGACTTTAGGGGAAATGCTTTCAATTTTTCACCATTGAGGATAATGTTTGCTGTGGGTTTGTCATATATAGCTTTTATTATGTTGAGGTATGTTCCTTCTATTCCTGTTTTCTGGAGAGTTTTTATCATAAATGGATGTTGAATTTTATCAAAGACTTTCTCTGCATCTATTGAGATAATCATATGGTTTTTATTTTTCAATTTGTTAATGTGGTGTATTACATTGATTGATTTGCCCATACAACCCAGCAATCCCACTGCTGGGCATACACACTGAGGAAACCAGAATTGAAAGAGACACATGTACCCCAATGTTCATCGCAGCACTGTTTATAATAGCCAGGACATGGAAGCAACCTAGATGTCCATCAGTAGATGAATGGATAAGAAAGCTGTGGTACATATACACAATGGAGTATTACTCAGCCATTAAAAAGAATATATTTGAATCAGTTCTAATGAGGTGGATGAAACTGGAGCCTATTATACAGAGTGAAGTAAGCCAGAAAGAAAAACACCAATACAGTAAACTAACACATATATATGGAATTTAGAAAGATGGTAACGACAACCCTGTATACGAGACAGCAAAAGAGACACAGATGTATAGAACAGTCTTTTGGACTCTATGGGAGATGGAGCAGGGTGGGGGGACGATTTGGGAAAATGGCATTAAAACATGTATAATATCATATAAGAAACAAAGAAAGAAAGAAAACAACAGAATGGGAAAGACTAGAGATCGCTTCAAGAAAATTAGAGATATCAAGGGAACATTTCATGCAAAAATGGGCTTGATAAAGGACAGAAATGGTATGGACCTAACAGAAGCAGAAGATATTAAGAAGAGGTGGCAAGAATACACAGAAGAACTGTACAAAAAAGATCTTCATGACCCAGATAATCACGATGGTGTGAACATTCACCTAGAGCCAGACATCCTGGAATGTGAAGTCAAGTGGGCCTTAGGAAGCATCACTACAAACAAAGCTAATGGAGGTGATGGAATTTCAGTTGAGCTATTTCAAATCCTGAAAGATGATGATGTGAAAGTGCTGCACTCAATGTGCCAGCAAATTTGGAAAACTCAGCAGTGACCACAGGACTGGAAAAGGTCAGTTTTCATTTCAATCTCAAAAAAAGGCAATGCCAAAGAATGCTTAAACTACCACACAATTGCACTCACCTCACATGCTAGTAAAGTAATGCTCAAAATTCTCCAAGCCAGGCTTCAGCAATATGTGAACTATGAACTTCCAGATGTTCAAGCTGGCTTTAGAAACAGCAGAGGAACCAGAGATCAAATTGCCAACATCCGCTGGATCATCGAAAAAGCAAGAGATTCCAGAAAAACATCTATTTCTGCTTTATTGACTATGCCAAAGCCTTTGACTGTGTGGATCACAATAAATTGTGGAAAATTCTGAAAGAGATGGGAACACCAGACCACCTGACCTGCCTCTTGAGAAATCTATATGCAGGTCAGGAAGCAACAGTTAGAACTGGTCATGGAACAACAGACTGGTTCCAAATAGGAAAGGGAGTACGTGAAGGCTGTATATTGTCACCCTGCTTATTTAACTTGTATGCAGAGTACATCATGAGAAATGCTGGGCTGGAAGAAACACAAGCTGGAATCAAGATTGCCAGGAGAAATATCAATAACCTCAGATATGCAGATGATACCACCCTTATGGCAGAAAGTGAAGAGGAACTAAAGAGCCTCTTGATGAAAGTGAAAGTGGAGAGTGAAAAGGTTAGCTTAAAGCTCAACATTCAGAAAACAAAGATCATGGCATCTGGTCCCATCACTTCATGGGAAATAGATGGGGAAACAGTGGAAACAGTGTCAGACTTTATTTTTCTGGGCTCCAAAATCACTGCAGATGGTGACTGCAGCCATGAAATTAAAAGACGCTTACTCCTTGGAAGGAAAGTTATGACCAACCTAGACAGGCAGTGGCACCCCACTCCAGTACTCTTTCCTGAAAAATCCCATGGATGGAGGAGCCTGGTGGGCTGCAGTCCATGGGGTCGTGAAGACTCAGATACGACTGAGCAACTTTACTTTCACTTTCACTTTCATGCATTGGAGAAGGAAATGGCAACCCACTCCAGTGTTCTTGCCTGGAGAATCCCAGGGACGGGGGAGCCTGGTGGGCTGCCATCTATGGGGTCTCACAGAGTCGGACACGACTGATGTGACACAGCAGCAGACAGCATATTGAAAAGCAGAGACATTACTTTGCCAACAAAGGTCCTTCTAGTCAAGGCTATGGTTTTTCCTGTGGTCATGTATGGATGTGAGGGTTGGACTGTGAAGAAAGTTGAGTGCCAAAGAATTGATGCTTTTGAACTGTGGTGTTGGAGAAGACTCTTGAGAGTCCCTTGGACTGCAAGGAGATCCAACCAGTCCATTCTGAAGGAGATCAGCCCTGGGATTTCTTTGGAAGGAATGATGCTAAAGCTGAAACTCCAGTACTTTGGCCACCTCATGCGGAGAGTTGACTGATTGGAAAAGACTCTGATGCTGAGAGGGATTGGGGGCGGGAGGAGAAGGGGACGACAGAGGATGAGATGGCTGGATGACATCACTGACTCGATGGATGTGAGTTTGAGTGAACTCTGGGAGTTGGTGATGGACAGGGAGGCCTGGCCAGCTGCGATTCATGGGGTCACAAAGCGTTGGACACGACTGAGCTACTGAACTGAACTGAACTGAACCCAAATCCTTTCTATATAGATGATGAATTGAGGCCAGAGAGGTTAAAATGTGTGGATTCTAGGTGGATCCATGTTCATCCTAGTGATCATAGCTTGCCTCTGGTCATTTGTATCTGTTTGTCGATACATTGTAGACATTTCTCTGTTGATACATTATAGACATTTCTGGAAACTGAGATCAGGCTTAATGGTCTGTGTTATAGCTAAAGCTTTAACAAGTTTCCTGGACTCAGCTAGATGCCCAGTGACTCTTTTTCTTGACAGAATTTTAAAATTTCTTAAGTACTAGGTTGAAAACTCCTCCTCTTTGAATTTCTGCATTAGAAGTCACAAGGGGACAGGGGAGATGTGTTTATTGAGCTTCTATGTTAGACACCTTACAACCCTGTGAAGTACACATCACCATCCCCATTTTCCGAAATTAAGTCACTGAATCTTAGATGGGTCTAGTCCCTTGGCTGAGGTTGCCCAGTTAATAATTGCACAGAGATGGAATTAGTAACAGAACCATCTCTTGACAAAACTCATGCCAGTTTCTCTGCTTCATTTAGCAGACATGGCTCAAGATCTGTTTTTCTCCCTCGCAACAGTCTGTAGAAGAGAATACAGATTTATCCTGGTGGGAGTCACCCTGTTTCTGCATCCAACATGGGTAATCCTCTAATGAAGTTGCCCCTTTGAAGTTCCCTAACAGAGTCAGTAACTCCAGACCCTTAGGAATGTGTCCTTCCTTGCCCTGTTGTTCTTTATCAGCTGGTGACTCCTAAAATTTCTTAAAATAATTACCTCTCAACAACTCATAGTGTGAACTTCCCTTTAAAATTCCCACATTCACACATATTTCTCATCTCTTGAGTCTGAATATGTAAAAAAAAGGCTAGCACCCAATGAGGAGCTAAAGTTTAGAGGGCTACTGGGTAGATGAGAAGTCATCTGCTCAGTCTTTTCGCTTCATTATAGACTAAGCATTTCTCTTTTTTTCCAGCAGTTTCTCTGGCCCTGCTGAGAGAGAGGGAACTCTAAGAGCAGTCTCAAGATAGCTTGTCCCTTTCAGACCTTACTTGGAGAACGTAGATGGAGAAACCTCAAACAGTTGTGGATGCCAAGAGGTCAGTTCTTTCCAAGAATGCCCCAAAGCCCAGTCCCCATTAGTCAGTGCAGAGAGGGTTCTGGAAGAATTTTAAACACAGAATGTTGTTTCTGAGCCAGTAGTTCTCTCTTCACCCCCTGCAGCAAGTCCATTGTTTACTTTCCTGGGATGTGAAGACAGCCAGCTAATGTCAATAATTTATCTTCGTTTTCCTAAAGCCAAGTGGAAGGCACAATGAACTTTGCAACAGTCATTGAATCGGTGTGAAAGAGAGCTCTGGATTTTTGATGATTATGTTCACTCAGGGTCCCACCGGAATCTGTGGCTTCCTCAAAATGGATCTTTCCATTTGCACACTCATTGAATCAGTGTGAAAGAGAGTCTGGATTTTTGATGATTATGCTCACTCAGGATCCCATTGGAATCTGTGGCTCCCTCGAAATTGATCTTTCCATGCATCTCTGGTCTCCTGTGTGTCCTTTCAAAATACCTGTGTGGTCTCACACACAAGCGACCGACTTCACTTCCTTGCAGGGCACTTGGCGGAACCCAGTCTTGTCTGCTCACAGCCCTCAGTGTAGAGCAAGCTCGTCCTTGTTCCTGGGTCTCGGGCTGGGATTCTCCACCCCCCACCAGTTGCACCATGCACACACACTTTGTCCCGCTGTCTTCCGTCGGTTTGCTCTGACTTCTTGTGTATCAGTCTTGGAAAGAGAAAGCGCATCAGGGACATGTAGGTTTAAATCCTAGGATGGCATTCCCATGCTATCTAGGAGGGGGACCTCATTGGAAAATGAGACTGTCTTATTTCTGAATCCCAGGACCTAGTACCTTGCCTGATTCAGGGGAAAATGGATGAATGAGTGGAAGGAAGTAAAGAAGCCAGGAAGTCAGAAAGAAGGCCTTTCAAAATTGTGTTTTTTTAAAATAATTTGTAATTGTTTTGTTTCTTTCTACCACCCACTCTGCAAGTCTTTCTTTCTCCCTTTTTGGTAACCCAGTGGGTGTGAGCTTGAGGGAGACAAGACAATATTAACAGGCCAGATTTTTCCTAATTTCAAATTAGAGACCAAGAGTGGGGACATTGCATTTGAAAGCTCTTCATGGGTAGGAGCAGGGGAGGGAGAATTTACTCAAAGAGTTTTTCCCTTTTCTTATGTTTGGATCTGTTGAAATGAAGAGCTGGGATGGAGATTAACAAAGTTAAAATATAACTGGGAAGGTAATTCTAGTTTTTAAAAAAGTACTAAACTAGTTAAAAACAGAATAATACATTTCTATACACGTAAAATGAATCATGACCATTTACCTGCGTGACCCCTGCTGTTTGAGTATCTGAGGTACTGATTTAAATAATGCTTTTCTGGGGATAAGGGGTTACTCCTCGAGTACCCACCCCAGTATTTTTGCCTGGGAAATCCCATGGACAGAGGAGCCTGGTGGGCTATAGTCCATGGGGTCATGAAGAGTCAGACACGACTGAGCAACTAAGCACTGGAGTATCTTGTGCGACATCATTTGTTATTTTTATTTCAAACTAGTTATTATGAGCTTTTCTAAGATTATGAAAAGTTTTAAAAATAAAACTAACAGTTTTTTTGTAGTTGACGATCTTTTAAATTTCATCTTGTTTACTTCTCAAACAAATCGATAGGTTAGGCCCTTATAATCCTTGTTCTACAGAAGAGGTTTGAAGCTCAGAAAGATTAGGAAATTTGCATAAAATGTAAAATTTGTCAGTGGTAGAGACAGACTTGAAAACAATCTCTTGCAGCTCTAAGTCCTAGACTTCTTACACGAGATTTAGTAAACAGGTTTTCCTCACATCTGAATTACTGTTTTGCGTTCATTATATAAACCAATGGAGGTTGAAAGAAATGGTGGAAAGTTTAATGATGCTAAACATATACAAATGCAATGTATTAAAAGTAATAAGAACAGAAAAGCCAGAGTTCTGTATGTTTCTCAATCTGTTGAGCATCAAATCATATTTCCTAGTGAACCATCTGCTTTCAGACTTGAAGCTTCTATCCATTTAATACTGGAGTAGGAAATGGCAACCCACTCCAGTATTCTTGTCTGGAAAATTCTATGTATAGAGGAACCTGGTGGTCTTCAGTCCTTGGGGTCTCAAAGCATCAGACATGACAGAACACACACACACACATACACACACACACCCATCCATTTAATAAGTGCCTTCATTAGTGATACTGTTCATGGGGTTCTCAAGGCAAGAATACTGAAGTGGTTTGCCATTCCGCTTACTCCTTGGAAGGAAAGTTATGACCAACCTAGATAGCATATTCAAAAGCAGAGACATTACTTTACCAACAAAGGTTCGCCTAGTCAAGGCTATGGTCTTTCCTGTGGTCATGTATGGTTGTGAGAGCTGGACTGTGAAGAAGGCTGAGCGCCGAAGAATTGATGCTTTTGAACTGTGGTGTTGGAGAAGACTCTTGAGAGTCCCTTGGACTGCAAGAAGATCCAACCAGTCCATTCTGAAGGAGATCAATCCTGGAATTTCTTTAGAAGGAATGATGCTAAAGCTGAAACTCCAGTATTTTGGCCACCTCATGCGAAGAGTTGACTCATTGGAGAAGACTCTGATGCTGGGAAGGATTGAGGGCAAGAGGAGAAGGGGACGACAGAGGATGAGATGGCTGGATGGCATCACTGACTCGATGGGTGTGAGTCTGAGTGACCTCCGGGAGCTGGTGATGGACAGGGAGGCCTGGCGTGCTGCGGTTCATGGGGTCGCAAAGAGTCGGACATGACTGAGCGACTGATCTGATCTGATCTTCATTAGTGAAAGGAAAGTACACGGATTGCAAGTGACCAAATACACACACGTGTGTGTGGATATGGATGTAAGGTTTGAGTTTAAGATATTATACCTCTTCCTGAGGATGAACTCTGATGGGAAAATATATTCAAAATAACCTTATCCTTGAGTAGACTGGAGAGTTAACTCCTAGTCACAAGATATTATACTTCTTCCTGAGGATGAACTCTGATGGAAAAATATATTCAAAATAACCTTATCCTTGAGTAGACTGGAGAGTTAACTCCTAGTCTAGTATCAAGACTTAAAGAAATCTGAACAAAGGTTTTGGTGTTTTCTCTCCATCCCCTACTATATGTCTTTAACACTCTCTTGTCTTCCTGGTCAGTCAGGCGTTTATCCAGAGTGACCAGGAAGAGAGTGTCTTGTTTCTGACAGGAGGAGCTTTTAGTTTTATTAGAACATCCAAGAACCAATGTGATCAGAAGGTCCAGGCTGTAAATTAAAATTGGAAAGATTTCTGCCCACAGATGTGGCTGTAACTGTGTGGATAACTTCCATCTCTCCAATGGATGTGTAGTTTGGGTTTGTACAAAAGGTAAAAGGTTCAGTGAGTCTAGTGTAGAGCTATGGGTAATGCCCATAAAATTATTCCTCTTTTTGTAAAAAAAAGATTTTTTTTTTTTTGATGTGGACCATTTTTAAAGTCTTTGTTGAATTTGTTACAATATTGCTTCTGTTTTATGTTTTGGTTTTTGGCCACGAGGCATGTGGGATCTTAGCCCCCTGACCAGGGATCAAACCCGCACCCTCTGCATTGGAAGGCAGAGTCTTACCCACTGGACCACCAGGGAGGTCCTCAAGTCACCCCTCTTTAAAGTTACTCCTCTGTGCACAGTGTGTTGGGGACAGCCCAAATCTGCGCAGGAAGACAGGGACAACAGTGTCAGGAGCCATATCAGTATGACAGTGTTATAATGAACAGATGATCAGGTTAGAATGTAGAGTCAAGGGGTCATGGCTTCAAGGAAGAGTCCAGAAATTCCTGTCCCAGAGTACAGTAGTAGTATGAACTCTTAATTGTATAAATAAACCCATGAATTATTTTTTATAAAAATCCATTACCATACACGGGCTTGTCTGGGGGCTCAGCAGTAAAGAGTCCACCTGCCAACGCAGGAGCCGCCAGTTCGACCCTTGGGTCGGGAAGATCCCCTGGAGAAGGAAATGGCAACCCACTCCAGTATTCTTGCCTGGGAAATCCCGTGGAGAGAGGAACCCGGTGGGCTACAGTCCATGGGGTCAGAAGGAGTCGGACACAACTGAGTGACTAAACAGCAACAACAATTACCTTCTGTACTTGCCCAAGATGACAGCCGTGTGCCTCTTTTCTGCCCAGACACACAGTGTTGTGAAATCTCCCAGATGTTTCTACCCCTTAGGTTGTCATGTCACTGCAAGAGGAGCTCTAGACATGGAGGTAGACTTAAGGGTTTCGCTGTGTCATCCTTCTGCCAGATAATCTGTGAAAATATCACCAGTGCAAGAGCCCACTGTAAACCATATCCTAGGAGGGATTCTTCATTATTCTCACTCTGTTTTCTCAAAAGCAGATCTTTATCCATAAACCACAATTTTCCATAATCCTATGATAATTTAGAGACCTCCAGATACACACACAGATAATTATTGTCTTCTGTGTACAAGATGTATGTAATCTTATTCAAACTTGTTGAAAAATATAAATAATATAACCATCTGCAGGCTCTCTTTTCCTCACATGCTATTTTTCTTTAAAAAAAAAAAATAGATTTAAACAACTGCACATGGAGTTGCAAAAGTAAGTAGTCAAGATACCTGGAGTAACAGGCAAATTTGGCCAAAATGAAGCAAGGCAAAGGCTAACAGAGTTTGACCAAGAGAATGCACTGGCCATAGCAAACACCCTCTTCCAACAACACAAGAGAAGACTCTACACGTGGTCATCACCAGATGGTCAACACCGAAATCAGATTGATTATATTGTTTGCATCCAAAAATGGAGAAGCTCTATACAGTCAGCAAAAACAAGACCAGGAGCTGACTGTGGCTCAGATCATGAACTCCTTATTGCCAAATTCAGACTTAAATTGAAGAAAGTAGCGAAAACCACTAGCCCATTCAGGTATGACCTAAATCAAATCCCTTACGACAAGGGATCAGATCTGATAGACACAGGGCCTGATGAACTATGGACAGAGGTTCGTGACACTGTACAGGAAGCAGGGATCAAGACCAGCCCCATGGAAAAGAAATGCAAAAAAAGCAAAATGGCTGCCTGGGGAGGCCTTACAAATAGTTGTGAAAAGAAGAGAAGCAAAAGGCAAAGGAGAAAAGGAAAGATATACTCATTTGAATGCAGAGTTCCAAAGAATACCCAGGAGAGATAAGAAAGCCTTCCTCAGTGATCAATGCAAAGAAATAGAGGAAAACAATAGAATGGGAAAGACTAGAGATCTCTTCAAGAAAATTAGAGATACCAAGGGAACATTTCATGCAAAAATGGGCACAATAAAGAACAAAAATGTTATGGACCTAACAGAAGCATAAGATATTAAGAAGAAGTAGCAAGAATACACAGAAGAACTATACAAAAAAGATCTTCATGACCCAGATAACACAATGGTTTGGTCACTCACCTAGAGCCAGACATCCTGGAATGTGAAGTCAAGTAAGCCTTAGGAAGCATCACTATGAACAAAACTAGTGGAGGTGATGGAATTCCAGTTGAGCTATTTCAAATCCTAATAGATGGTGCTGTTAAAGTGCTGTACTCAATATGCCAGCAAATTTGGACAACTCAGCAGTGGCCAGAGGACTGGAAAAGGTCAGTTTTCATTCCAATCCCAAAGAAGGGCAATGCCAAAGCCGGTTCAAACTACTGCACAATTACACTCATCTCATATGCTATGCTAAGTCACTTCAGTCGTGTCTGACTCTGTGTGACCCCATAGACGGCAGCCCACCAGGCTCCCCCGTCCCTGGGATTCTCCAGGCAAGAACACTGGAGTGGGTTGCCATTTCCTTCTCCAATGCATGAAAGTGAAAAGTGAAAGTGAAGTCGCTCAGTCGTGTCCGACTCTTAGCAACCCCATGGACTGCAGCCTACCAGGCTCTTCCATCAGTGGGATTTTCCAGGCAAGAGTACTGGAGTGGGGTGATATACTAGCAAAGTAATGCTCAAAATTCTCCAAGTGAGGTTTCAGCAGTATGTGAACCGTGAACTTCCAGATGTTCAAGCTGGATTTAGAAAAGGCAGAGGAACCAGAGATCGAATTGTCAACATCTGTTGGATCATGGAAAAAAACAAGAGAGTTCCAGAAAAACATCTATTTGTGCTTTATTGATTACACCAAAGCTTTTGACTGTATTGATCACAACAAATTGGAAAATTCTTCAAGAGATGGTAATAGCAGACCACCTTACCTGCCTCCTAAGAAATCTTATGCAGGTCAAGAAGAAGCAGTTAGAACTGGACATGGAACAACAAACTGGTTCCAAATTGGGGAAGGAGTACGTCAAGGCTGTACATTGTCGCCTTGCTTATGAAATGCCAAGTTGGATGAAGCACAGCTAGAATCAAGATTGCTGGGAGAAATATCAATAACCTCATATACACAATAACCTCAGATGATTCTGCCACCCTTATGGCAGAAAGTGAAGAGGAACTGAAGAGCCTCATGATAAAAATGAAAGAGGAGAGTGAAAAAGCTGGCTTAAAACTCAACATTCAAAAAATGAAGATCAAAACAATGGAAACAGGGTCAGACTTTATTTTGGGGGGCTCCAAAATAATTGCAGATGGTGACTGCAGCCATGAAGTTAAAAGACGCTTGCTCCTTGGAAGAAAAGCTATGACCAACCTAGACAGCATATTAAAAAGCAGAGACATTACTTTGCCATCAAAAGTCTGTTTAGTCAAAGCTATAGTTTTTCCAGTAGTCATGTATGGATGTGAGAGTTGAACTATAAAGAAAGCTGAGCACCAAAGAATTGATGCTTTTGAACTGTGGTGTTGGAGAAGACTCGAGAGTCCCTTAGAGTGCAAGATCAAACCAGTCAATCCTAAAGAAAATCAGTCCTGAATATTCATTGGAAAGACTGATGCTGAAGCTGAAACTCCAGTACTTTGGCCACCTGATGCAAAGAACTGACTCATTGGAAAAGACCCTGATGCTGGGAAAGATTGAAGGCGGGAAAAGAAGGGGATGACAGAGGATGAGATGATTGGATGCTATCATCGAATCGATGGACATGAGTTTGGGCAACCTCCAGGAGTTGGTGATGGACAGAGGCCTGGCGTGCTGCAGTCCATGGGGTTGCAAAGAGTCAGACACGACTGAGTAACTGAACTGACTGACTGCCACATGGAGAACCTGGTTTTCTGCATCTTGTGCTAAATGGAGAGGGATGTGACTTGATTTAAAAATCAGTCATCTGGCAGTGTTTTTTCTTCACAGGAATATTTCAGAAGGAACAGTGATGCTACATCCTGCCATTATGCAAACAGATGTTAGGACAAAAGGGTGGGATATAGTGACACTGAAGAAGCCCTACTTGTAAGAGAAGGAGAGAAAACTGAAGAAGACAGAGAACATTCTGGAATGTATATTTATCCACTCTCTTACAGTCTCTTAAGTAACATTTACAAGAATACATACATATCATATACTATAAATAATACTTAATATAATATATGCGTTGGTGTGTGCTAAGTCGCTTCAGTCGTGTCTGACTCTGCGACCCTATGGACTGTAGTCTGCCAGGCTCCTCTGTCCGTGGGATTCTCCAGGCAAGAATACTCGAGTGGGTTGCCATGCTCTCCTCCAAGGGATCTTCCCGACCCAGGGATCAAAGCAGTGTCTGTCTCCTATTAGCTGGTGGATTCTTTACCATTAACACCACTTTGGAAGCTCCTACTAATATGTATCTACACTATAGTACCACCACTATAATACTTAAATGAATATATAACTTACAAAGAAATGAAATAGATATCCTAATTTGATATTACTCCGTACTTATTGGAGGCATGGGATGGTTAATTTTTAGTATACAATATTAATATTTCAATGTCATTATTGATATTGAGTTTTTAATAATGAGTTCCTGATCCGCCTTGTGACCTTTGTATATGGAGGAGAGGAGGGGGTTCCACAGGTGAGACAATAGGATTTCTAGGAAGTCACCTAAGCTGGCTGGAGGAGGCCATGGCAATCTGCTCCAGTTTTCTTGCCTGGAGAATCCCATGGGCAGAGACGGAGGAGCCTGGGGGGCTTTTCACGGGGTTGCAGCATTGGACAGGACCGAGCAACCCAACAGCAACAGCAGCAGCACGTACGCTGGGGGCTCGGAAACTTGGAACTGTTGCTTTAGGAAGGTTGCATCTTTTATGGGAGGAGTTTGCAGGTACTTGTTAAAACTGAAACTGATGCTTTAGTGATGCAGTAAATGTGTGTGAAGTTCTTTCTTCAGCAGCATGGGGATCTGTAGGGGATCTCTGACAGGCCGGTGACAGTGTAAGATGGGGACTCCATCATTCAGTTAGAAGTTGACCTTGAGCTACTGTTAGCTCTACACTCGAGCTGCTGTGACTGTGGAAAGTGCCCTGGGCTGACTTGAAAACGCCAGGTTCTCCTTTGACTGGGTGTGTGACCTTAGGCAAACTCTTTAAACCCGTTGCGCATCAGTCACTTTGTCATTTATTAGGCATCTCCTCTGTGTGGGGCACCACGCCAGGCACTTCTCTGCATATTATTCCATGTCCTTATCTGCCAAGCAAGGGATGGTACCACCTGCCACCCAGAGTATCTCATTAGAATCCACAGAAACAGTGTGTTATCACAGTGCTTCACAATTGAAAAATGGTTATAACTTCAATATCTGCATGGAAGAATGCGTGTTTGTAGAGCATCTACTATGATACGAGACTTGAGATAAATTTTCCTAAAACGCAGATAGGTTATAATTAAAACAGGCAAAGCAAAACAGATACGTTGCCTGCTTGTTCAAGGAGAGTTGTGTCAGGATGAAACTGAAACGAGCACTTAGCAGGACGTGAGTCCTGAAGGACGTGACACTGGCCTCATGGCCCGGGCCACCCCAGTAACCCTATGCTTTCTGCTTCCCCAGGCATGCGCCAAGGCAACGACTACGGCTCTCAGTACCGCTCCGCCATCTACCCGACCTCTGCTGAGCACGTGGGGGCAGCCCTGAGGTCCAAGGAGGACTACCAGAAGGTAGGTCCCATCTCCCTCCCAGGCCACCTGTAGAGGAAGAGTCTGGTTCTTGGCACCTGGCCCTGCGTTCCATTTGCACGTTCTGGGAAGTTTCTATCAGCCTCGTGGAATAGAGCCCTTCTGCTCCATAGAAGAACGTGCTGTTATGAATGTTTTCCTAAAGTCAGCTCATCTAGATGAACATACAACTTAACATCAAATTTCTCTCTCTCTCTCTGAGTCTCTTTTTTTTCTTCTTTCTGTATTAATCTGCTTGGGCTGCCATGACAAAGCACTACGGATGAGATGCTTAAGCAGCAGAAATCTGTGGTCTCACAGCTCTGTTGAATCACAGGGAGTTTAAAGTCATGGTGTTGCCAGGACTGATTCTGCTCGGGGACTCTCCCCTGGGCTTGTAGCCGGCTGTCTTCTCCCTGTCTTTTCATCATCGGCTCTCCGTGCGTCTGTTTCTGGGTCCAAATTAATACCATTTATGACAACTCCAGTCATGTTAGGTCAAGGCCTTAGCTAATGACCATATTTAACTCCATCACCTCTGGAAATGTCTCCAGGGGTGGTCACATGCTGAGGTCCTGGTAGTTGGGATTTCCACGTATCTTTTTGGGGGACACATAATTATGACTGTTAACTGGGTTGATGTTTGTGAAGCATGGAGCGTAGCAAAGTGCTCAACAGATGGTAGCCCATATTACTGTTGGGATTTCAACTTCAGTTTGGTAGATGAAGGCTTGGTTGCTGATACCGTCACTTGAGAAAAGTAATGCATGACAATAGAGGAGGCTTACGGCCTGAAGAACAGTAGCACTTGAGAGATGGGTTAGAGAAGTGCCTAGGGCAGACGAGACATGGTGAGACATGGGTTAGAGAAGTGCCTAGGGCAGACGAGACACGGTGGCAGGTTCAGTTGAGGACCAGCGCCAAGCAAAAACTTAACAGTTTGTTCTGTTTGGTTTAATCTCACTATATTTAATTATAAAGGTTATGTTATTAATACTAAAAGTAACATATAATTAGTGCTATATATTGATTTCCTAATGTAATGATTCACAATCTCTCTTATAAACTCCAGAAGAATATTAATTTCCCTCCAGACCATCTCAAAATGAGTTGATCTTCTTGTGTTCACCTTGAAGAGGTTAAGGTCAAAAGGTTAGTGCCTCCCACATGAGGACGAAGAGGCTAACTTACACCTAATAGTCTGGTTTCTACCCCAGTATAGTTTTTATTTTTAGCTTTGAGTAGAACCCACATTGGTCTTAGATAACTGATAGACATATGAAGTAAAATTTAGACCTTAAGTGTTACTTGTTTCAATAATTTCTCCATTACTTTTGTAGATTGGAGGACTGTTAATCTTGAACAATCTTGTTCAATGTCAATCAATGAATAATCTTGACAGTTGTTTTAACCTAGTGCTCTTTGAATGCTCTGTACCTAGCCACATGGGAATTAAACACATTCCTACATATACATATATCCCCTTCATGGATCACAGCCTTGGCTTTTAAAAGTAAGGTCTATTTCAAAAATAAAAATTGGGCTCTTCTGTGTCCCCAGCATCCAGATATCCATTGTGGTTCATGTACCACATAGAACTGCTTGATCACCAACTTGGAGAACAAATAAGGTCATGTCTCTTTTATTTTTATACATAAATAAAAACTGGCTCTGAATTATACTGACAGATGAGTAGAAAGTCCAGTACTTTTCTCCTGGCAAACTGACTAACTCCAGAGAGTCTTGACTCTAGACCAGTGCCGCCATCCAACCCTCTGCCCAGCAGCAGTGGTCTGTCCTGCAGTGTCCAGGTACTGCAGGGAAGAGAGAGGTGAGGCCAAGGGCATCCGAGCTGGTGCATGAGAGGTGGCTAGTGTGACAATATGCAAAGGCTCTTTCACTTGCCCCCGCCTGGTCCAAGCCAGGCAGCTGACTGCAGTCTCCAGGATGATTTGCTATGATTTAGTGGCTTTTTTTGGAGAAGGAAATGGCAACCCACTCCAGTGTTCTTGCCTGGAGAGTCCTGGGATGGCGGAGCCGGGTGGGCTGCTGTCTCTGGGGTTGCACAGAGTCGGACACGACTGAAGCGACTTAGTAGTAGTAGTAGTGGTGGCTTTTTGGCTCCTCTGTTAGAGCAAACAAGTCTAGTTTTAGCAGGGATCCTAGTACAATTGTTGAGTCATGTAATGTGCAGAGATATAGAGAGCAGAGTACATCATGAGAAACGCTGGGCTGGAAGAAGCACAAGCTGGAATCAAGATTGCCGGGAGAAATATCAATAACCAGAAGCAGGAGCTATTAAGAAGAGGTGGCAAGAATACACAGAAGAACTGTACAAAAAGATCTTCACAACCCAGATAATCAAAATGGTGTGATCACTGACCTAGAGCCAGACATCCTGGAATGTGAAGTCAAGTGGGCCTTAGGAAGCATCACTACAAACAAAGCTAGTGGAGGTGATGGAATTCCAGTTGAGCTATTTCAAATCCTGAAAGATGATGCTGTGAAAGTGCTGCACTCAATATGCCAGCAAATTTGGACAACTCAGCAGTGGCCAGAGGACTGGAAAAGGTCAGTTTTCATTCCAATCCCAAAGAAAGGCAATGCCAAAGAATGCTCAAACTACCGCACAATTGCACTCATCTCACATGCTAGTAAAGTAATGCTTAAAATTCTCCAAGCCAGGCTTCAGCAATACGTGAACCATGAACTTCCAGATGTTCAAGCTGGTTTTAGAAAAGGCAGAGGAACCAGAGATCAAATTGCCAACGTCCGCTGGATCATGGAAAAAGCAAGAGAGTTCCAGAAACACATCTATTTCTGCTTTATTGACTATGCCAAAGCCTTTGACTGTGTGGATCACAATAAACTGTGGAAAATTCTAAAAGAGATGGGAATACCAGACCACCTGACCTTTTGAGAAACCTATATGCAGGTCAGGAAGCAACAGTTAGAACTGGTCATGGAACAACAGACTGGTTCCAAATAGGAAAAGGAGTTCGTCAAGGCTGTATATTGTCATCCTGCTTATTTAACTTATATGCAGAGACATCATGAAAAATGCTGGGCTGGAAGAAGCACAAGCTGGAATCAAGATTGCCGGGAGAAATATCACTAACCTCAGATATTCAGATGACACCACCCTTATGGCAGAAAGTGAAGAAGAACTAAAAAGCCTCTTGAAGAAAGTGAAAGAGGAAAGTAAAAAAGTTGGCTTAAGGCTCAACATTCAGAAAAGTAAGATCATGGCATCTGGTCCCCTCACTTCATGGGAAATAGATGGGGAAACAGTGGAAACAGTATCACACTTTATTTTGGGGGGCTCTAAAATCACTGCAGATGGTGACTGCAGCCATGAAATTAAAAGACACTTGCTCCTTGGAAGGAAAGTTATGACCAACCTAGACAGCATATTAAAAAGCAGAGACATTACTTTGCCAACAAAGGTCCTTCTAGTCAAGGCTATGGTTTTTTCAGTGGTCATGTATGGATATGAGAGTTGGACTATAAAGAAAGCTGAGTGCAGAAGAATTGATGCTTTTGAACTGTGGTGTTGGAGAAGACCCTTGAGAGTCCCTTGAACTGCAAGGAGATCCAGCCAGTCCATTCTAAAGGAGATCAGTCCTCGGTGTTCATTGGAAGGACTGATGCTGAAGCTGAAACTCCAATACTTTGGCCACCTCATGTGAAGAGCTGACTCATTTGAAAAGACCCTGGTGCTGGGAAAGATTGAAGTCAGGAAGAGAAGGGGTCGACAGAGGATAAGATGGTTGGATGGCATCACCGACTTGATGCACATGAGTTTGGGTAAACTCTGGGAGTTGGTGATGGACAGGGAGGTCTGGTGTGCTGTGATTCATGGGGTCGCAAAGAGTTGGACACAACTGAACGACTGAAGTGAACTGATGGTTGATGTATCTATGTGTATATATGATATTGATAATAGAATAGCAACCATCAGGTCAGATCAGATCAGTCGCTCAGTCGTGTCCGACTCTTTGCGAGCCCATGAACCGCAGCACGCCAGGCCTCCCTGTCCATCACCAGCTCTCAGAGGTCACTCAGACTCACATTCATCGAGGCAGTGATGCCATCCAGCCATCTCATCCTCTGTCGTCCCCTTCTCCTCCTGCCCCCAATCCCTCCCAGCATCAGAGTCTTCTCCAATGAGTCAACTCTTCGCATGAGGTGGCCAAAATACTGGAGTTTCAGCTTTAGCATCATTCCTTCCAAAAAAATCCCAGGGCTGATCTCCTTCAGAATGGACTGGTTGGATCTCCTTGCAGTCCAAGGGACTCTCAAGAGTCTTCTCCAACACCACAGTTCAAAAGCATCAATTCTTCGGCGCTCAGCCTTCTTCACAGTCCAGCTCTCACATCCATACATGACCACAGGAAAGACCATAGCCTTGACTAGGCGAACCTTTGTTGGTAAAGTGATGTCTCTGCTTTTGAATATGCTATCTAGGTTGGTCATAACTTTCCTCCCAAGGAGTAAGCGTCTTTTAATTTCATGGCTGCAGTCACCATCTGCAGTGATTTTGGAGCCCAGAAAAATAAAGTCTGACACTGTTTCCACTGTTTCTCCATCTATTTCCCATGTAGTGATGGGACCAGATGCCATGATCTTACTTTTCTGAATGTTGAGCTTTAAGCCAACGTTTTCACTCTCCTCTTTCACTTTCATCAAGAGGCTTTTTAGTTCCTCTTCACTTTCTGCCATAAGGGTGGTGTCATCTGCATATCTGAGGTTATTGATATTTCTCCCGGCAATCTTGATTCCAGCTTGTGTTTCTTCCAGTCCAGCATTTCTCATGATGTACTCTGCATATAAATTAAATAAACATGGTGACAATATACAGCCTTGACGAACTTCTTTTCCTATTTGGAACCAGTCTGTTGTTCCATGACCAGTTCTAACTGTTGCTTCCTGACCTGCATACAGATTTCTCAAGAGGCAGATCAGGTGGCCTGGTATTCCCATCTCTTTCAGAATTTTCCACAGTTTATTGTGATCTACACAGTCAAAGGCTTTGGCATAGTCAATAAAGCAGAAATAGATGTGTTTCTGGAACTCTCTTGCTTTTTCCATGATCCAGCGGACGTTGGCAATTTGATCTCTGGTTTCTCTGCCTTTTCTAAATCCAGCTTGAACATCAGGAAGTTCACGGTTCACATATTGCTGAAGCCTGGCTTGGAGAATTTTGAGCATTACTTTACTAGCGTGTGAGATGAGTGCAATTGTGCGGTAGTTTGAGCACTCTTTGGCATTGCCTTTCTTTGGGATTGGGATGAAAACTGACCTTTTCCAATCTTGTGGCCACTGCTGAGTTTTCCAAATTTGCTGGCATATTGAGTGCAGCACTTTCACAGCATCATCTTTCAGGATTTGGAATAGCTCCACTGGAATTCCACCACCTCCACTAGCTTTGTTCGTAGTGATGCTTTCTAAGGCCCACTTGACTTCACATTCCAGGATGTCTGGCTCTAGGTCAGTGATCACACCATCATGATTATCTGGGTTGTGAAGCTCTTTTTTGTACAGTTCTTCTGTGTATTCTTGCCACCTCTTCTTAATATCTTCTGCTTCCGTTAGGTCCATACCATTTCTGTCCTTTATTGAGCCCATCTTTGCATGAAATGTTCCTTTGGTATCTCTGATTTTCTTGAATAGATTCTTAGTCTTTCCCATTCTGTTGTTTTCCTCTATTTCTTTGCATTGATCGCTGAAGAAGGCTTTCTTATCTCTTCTTGCTATTCTTTGGAACTCTGCATTCAGATGTTTATATCTTTCCTTTTCTCCTTTGCTTTTAGCTTCTCTTCTTTTCGCAGCTATTTGCAAGGCCTCCCCAGACAGCCATTTTGCTTTTTTGCATTTCTTTTCCATGGGGATGGTCTTGATCCCTGTCTCCTGTACAATGTCACGAACCTCATTCCATAGTTCATCAGGCACTCTATCATTGATAATAGAATAGCAACCATAGTACTGACTATTTACTACATGATAATTACTGTTTTAAGCATTTTATATTAAGGGTACCATTTCTATATCTCTGACTCTATCTATAAACATACATAGATATAATGGATGTATAGATATAATGGATATAATGGACATGTTTAGATATAGGTATGAATATATCTCTATCTTTATATAAAATTGTATGCACCCATGACTCTTGTTTCTAATTTGGAAGCTCGTATCATTTTCCAACTGTCCATTTAATTGGTGTAATTGATTAATACACAGAGAAAAAGAAAAAAGAAAAATTAATAATCACGGTGCAGTGAGAGGCGGGTGTAATTAGCTTTTACACCATAAAGAGGTTGATCTGTGCTTTTATGTTTACCTTAAAGAATAATGTGGTCTTTATTAGGTCCACTAAGTAGGGAGAGAGACTCAGATATCACAAGTCGCCTTCTCACAGGTCAGTGAAGGAGCAGAGGCTTGGCTTCCAGGGTTTCCTCTCTAGGGTAACCCTTGGACAGATCCCTAAAGCAGTAGGGGTCTTTCATCTGGGAGAGTTATTCTTAACAAAACTGGATGAGGGTCTAGGAGTCTGTAATCTATCTCATCACAAACTTTTGGGTTTACTTCTGAGAGTGGGGAGATTCTGAAGATGGATTTCCATCATTTTACATGTACTGTTTTCTCCTGTAAGAGTTGGCATTTCTGGTGGCTCTGTCACCGCATCTGGGGGGGATCATCTTATTTGAACCTTGGCAGGACCCCTCTGCACTAATTATAACATTGTTGACTCAGATTACTAATTTAATAGTCTTCACTAGTTTGCCCCCAGTGACCCCCTAATAACCAGCTTCTTCAGCAACTTCTTTATGCCATGCAAAGTTGAGAGTGACAGTACTGCTTACCACCGAGCAGCCATTTGAACATAAAACTAGCTGATTTTATCACAGGGACCAATTGTTGAGCTAATTAGAGGTGCAGTACTGCTGATGAGCCAGAAACCCAAAGTGATTTTTCCATCTAAGCCATGGTTTTCTGCAGAGTTGGCTGGGTTGTAGACACCAGGCTCACCAACAATCCTTGAAAAGGAAGAATGGCTGAAGACATTTGCTAATTTCCATTCAGATTCGGGCAGGCTGGAGAATCTCACAGGAGAGGACCGGAGTGGAACCTCAACTTCACACTGAGTTCCTTGACCTTGAAAGGGCAGGTTTCTGTTTATAGAATTTGACAGCTGCTTCATATCTTTGGTGAGCTGCAGCCTTGGCACAAAGTGTGGGATCTTGCCTTTGGACAAAGTCTTCATGGTGGTGGTGGTTTAGTCAGTAAGTTGTATCAGACTTTTGTGACCCCATGGACTGTAGCCCTCCAGGCTCCTCTGTCCATGGGATTTCCCAGGCAAGAGTACAGGAGGGGGTTGTCATTCCCTTCTCCAGGGGATCTTTCCCACCCAGAGATCAAACCCAGGTCCCCTGCATTGCAGGTGGATTCTTTACCACTGAGCCACCAGGGAAGCCAAAGACTTCATAGTCTTTCGTTAACAGCATTTTCATATTTTTTTTTGCCAGAGTTTCATAGTGGAATCATCTGCTTATGGTATTCACTGGAGGAGATAATTGGATGTATTCTTGTTTTTGGATCACCAGATGTAGACAGTTTCCCTCTCAAGTGAGCCTGTGATGTTTTCTAATATTCTAAACTGAATCACAGCTTCTGGCAGGGAGGGGGGTTGTTCACATGTGATTTTTATGTCCTGAAAATCCAACTCTTCCTCATTTAGGAACTGAATCTTTTGATCAGTAATAGATTATGTTCCCTGAAATTTGCTGAAGAATTAATAAATCAAAAGACTGTTCTGGCTACATGACCTACTTCCTTCCCAATGCCTCAGAGCCTCATGAACAGTAAGCACAAGCTTTCCTCTGGATAACCTTTTTGGGTTAATGTTAAATTACCCACCATGTGTCCAATATGAAACAGGGCCTTAATGTCTCTGTCTCCCAGCATGTTTGTTTATCCATCCACCCACCCATCCACCCATGCATCCGTATCTTCAGCATAGCTATAGTCTCTAAGTGTTTATCATGTTTTATCTTTAATTTCAATTATCTAGCAATCTGTTACTGTACACGGTGTCATTTTAAAGCAAAGTACCCAAAATGAAAGGTAAAAAGCAACAAGTATTGTTCGGCATTGCTTCAACTTCCCTGATGGCTCAGTTGGTAAAGAATCTGCCTGCAATGCAGGAGACCCCAGTGCAGTTTCTGGGTTGGGAAGATCCACTGGAGAAGGGATAGGCTATCCATTCAATATTCTTGGGCTTCCCTTATGGCTTAGCTGGTAAAGAATCTGCCTGCAATGTGAGAGACGGGGTTTGATCTCTGGGTTGGGAAGATCCTCTGGAGAAGGGAAAGGCTACCCACTCCAGTAATCTGGCCTGGAGAATTCCATGGACTATATAGTCCATGGGGTCATAAAATCAGACGTGACTGAGTGTCTTTCAGTTTCACTTTGATTATTTAATTTGATCAGTGGCTGCCAACATTCCTTGGCATGTGGCCACATCCTCCCAGTCTCTGAGTAGGTGGCCAAGTGGCCTTCTCCACTCCTGTGTGTCCAATCTCTCCCTCCTTCTCTCTTAAAGGACACATGTGATCACATGTAGGGCCCACTGGATAAGCCAGGATGATCTCCCCATCACGAGATCCTTAATTTAATCACAGCTGGGTAGTCTTTGCTGTATAAAGTAACATTTACACGTTCTGGGGATTAGGGCATGGACGTTTGGCTGGCAGCAGTATTGAGCCTACTACAGTCCTCAGGCCTGGATTCCATCCTGCAATTGTCACGTGCCATGACTCATGTGACAGTGGTAGCCTTTGGAGGCTGAAACCGGAAGTTCTTTTTTTCCTGGGTTGCTCACCCAGTGGGCACACAGCTGACTTCTTCTGAGCCCCAGGGCCACACACAGATCACACTTGATACCCCAGAGAGGATGGGGCTTGCTCTCCTTTCTCTAGGGAACCTTGTCTAGTTTTGAACAGAGATACAAATTTGCATCAGCTTATCCTCTTTCAAACATCTCTACCTTCAAAAACGATCCAGCTTCATCCCCATCCTGCTCACCAAAATAAAGTAGCCTACTAAAAATAACAACAGAGAAAAAATCCTGAGAGCTAGATTTGGAGGAGAAAATTGCGTGTGTGTGTGCACGTGCGCATGTGTGTGTATAATCAAAATAATGTTTGAATGGTTGGAGAGGATGTGCTAGCGCTGTCTTAGTCACTTACTACCTGTGGATCCCTGACTTCTATTTCTTGTCTTCATTTTAAAATTATCTGAGTGTGGAAAGCATAATTTCCTCATAGATTTGTTAAAAGAATTAAATAATATTTTCTATATGTGTAAAAATATATTAAAAATTCTATATATGTAAAAATACCTCTTGTTATGGACACATATATATGTATGTATGTACACACACATACACACACACTATAATATAGCTAGCATGTTGTACCCACCCAATATTCATTCAATGAAGCTAAGCCCCTTCAGTCTTCCAGTCAAGAAAATAGTTCCAATTATGCCAACTCAATTGAGAGAAATTAAATATACTCAATAAATATCCAGTTATGCTATAATCATCATAATATAACTGGACCTGATAATCCCCTACCAGAAGGTTCAGATCCTTTGTGTTTCCTTATAAGCATCAATAGCCTGAAAATTTGAAAATGTCTTTCCTTCTGTACCTTCCCCCACCTTCCCCAGTAAATTCATACATTAATTACCTTATCAGCTATTAATTATATACTGATTAGTTGCCAGACTCACATTACAGTTGTTTCAAACACAGCTGTCGGAGGAAGGATCTCATAAGGTTTCTTGTGATAAACTGTGCTACACAATGGCACAGAAGCCCATGTGTCACAAATGCTCTTACCTGTAGACCATTCTCTGGGAACTGCCCTGACTTTAAGTGGGCTGTTTGGGGGCTCCCGGTTCATCCTTGTTTCCCCCAAGACCTGGTTCTGTTCTTCAAATCTAGCAGATTGTCAGCAAATATTTGTTGACCTGAACCGAAAAGGTGTAGCAGAGTAAGGAACCATCTTTACTCCTTGTTACAGACTGAATAGTTGAGTCCTCCAAAAATTTGTGTATTGAAGCCCTAACTCTCAGTGTGATAGTATTAGGAGCTGGGGTCTTTAGATGAGGTCATGAGGGTGGGGCCCTCATGATGGGATTAGTGTCCTTGTAAAAAGAGACGCCAGAGAGCACCCTCTCCCTCTCTCTCTCCTCTCAAGCACAGAGGTTACTTGAGCACACAGTGAGATGGTAGTCATCTCTAAGTGATGAAATAATACAATGAAACCGATCCTGCTGGCACCTCCCTTCCTCCAGAACTGGGAGAAATAATTGTCTTTTTTAAACCCACCCAGTCTGTAATACATTGTTGTGGCAGCCAGAGCTTACTTAAATGCCAGCAAAGGGTAGGGAGAACCTCGGCGGTGGGTGAGGGCACCTGGCTGGGGTCCTGCTCTGCCCTTCCTGACTCTGACCTTGGATGAACCCTCACAGCTCTACTTCCTTGTGTATAAAGTGGGAAGATAAGAACGGCAAATGTTTTTATAAATCGTAACGGTTTCCTGTGCTTTGTCCCACATCATGAGTGGTAACCCTCACCCCACACAAGGAGGTAGTTCAGGAT
Source organism: Tragelaphus eurycerus (assembly GCA_935064755.1). NCBI lineage: Eukaryota > Metazoa > Chordata > Mammalia > Artiodactyla > Bovidae > Tragelaphus > Tragelaphus eurycerus. Next base: position 1,659,238 of record CAKXYN010000177.1, on the reverse strand, counting down.
CTGCCCTCCTACCTGCCTTAGAAAGAAACCGAAGCTTCAAGGGCTTCATTCACATTTCCAAGATGACCCAGGGAATACATATAGACAGTGAAAGCCATCTCACTCTGCATTCCATGTGATTTCCTCACACACTGTACTGAGTAACCTGTCAAGCATTTCACGAATATCATGGTTTAAGGGGGTGACTCCAGAGACAAGGCTATTGGCAATGACTTCATCCTGTTTTTCCAGGGGCCCTCAGATTTGAAACCACTGAAGAAATTTAGGATCAGAGAACCTTCCTGTCATGAACAGAGAAAATGGCAGGCTGATTCCTGTTTCTTTGTTCACAAAAAAATGGATAGGTTGCGTTCTAGATATATCCCTTCTTGATCCCTTGCATTCTCTATGCTCCGATGTGAATACCACCAACAGCACTAAAAGACTCTGCTTTCACCAACACCAAAAATCATTTATGAATATTTGCATCTAAGCACCCTGAGTAGACATAGGTAAATGTCAGTTGATTTTTTATGGTTTGGGGGATTAGCCAGCTCTTCCTTTTTTTTTTTTTAATTTGTGCTATTGTTTAAAGCATGCATGGAGTTATGATTTTTAAATGTCCACGGAAAAGCCCTGAATAATTCATTCACTTACCTTAGTCAAAGAGAAAAATCCCCTTTGTCTGCCCAGCAATAAAGATGAAATTCCTCTTACACCCCTCTTGTAGCTTTGTGGTTATCATCACAGGTATTATTATGAACCCTAAACAAGAACGTGTGAAATGAATGTTTTTAAAATGCCCATTTCTGGGAGGCAGGCGTCTATATCTCTGTGTGTGCAGCCATATAGACAGATAAATCTTTGGCCTTAATGGTTTAGTTGCATCAGGTGATTATTTTCATTTCCACTTATTACTGTGTGTTAGACTGCTCATGTATGAGTACGAATTGCTCTTTCTTGACTGTATTTAGAAATATCCGCATTACCCCTGGGTATTTGTTCATTAATAGGAGGTGGGGAGAGAAAAAGCTTGTAATAATGGGCTTTACATATTATTAAACTGTGTGCGTTCACATTAGGGTCCAAGTGGAAAAAAATCTGGTTTGTGTTACTGCCCTCTGGTGGTTGCAGTGTGTTGCTGCAGTGGCAGGGAAGTAAGCGCGTCCCTGGGGTGGAGCTCTGCCTGCGGTGGCTGAGAGCCATGCAGACCCCAGGGCTTTGCGGGCCATCAGTCTTTGATTCACATTTACTGCTTTTCATCCAGGTGCACTGCAAGCACCCTAGGATTCTTCTCAGTGGCCATAATAATGATCAAAAAGCCTGTATCCACACAAAATAACTCTGACCAACGTAGGGTGACATTCGAGTGAATTCAGATTCTCCGCGGACCACACTCCTCCTCATCTTTCCAGATCAGCGTGGGAAGATGCAGTGGCTCCCCTTGTGCGACATATGTAACCCCTGTGGTGTCCAGGGTGACTTTGGATGTCTCCAGATGAGCATTTTCAGTGTTAATAGTTATGTGTTAATATTTTACCATGTCTTAGGCACAATGCAGGGAGTGTTTGATACCCATGGCCTCCTGGACGTAGGTGCTGACCAGGAGATGGTGCCCACGCACAGCGGCTCTCTCTGCAGCGATGCAGCACTGGGTTGGTGAGCTGTTGGTTGATGGGGCAAGGCCCACATGGAGGTGGGAGGATGACTGGGAGCAGCAGCAGCTCGGCTTCTTGCTTGTGGTGTAACCTTGGAGTGTTAACCTCGATAAGCCTGGGTGTCCTGATTTATTGAGTAGGATCGTAATGGCTCCTTCTTAGGGTGCTGTAGCTTTTTAAAGGTGTGGTGCACATGTCAGGTGTCTGTCTCGGAATAGGGTCCCCTGTCTCCCCACACTCGGACACTTCTCTGAGCCTACTTTCCTCCCCGATTGAATTCTGCTGTGCTTGCCACGCTCATTCTGTTCTTCATCAGGCCCGCTGTAAGCTTCCATGTTCTTCTCCCTCTCGAATACAGGTGGGCTCTCTCCTGTGGAGTGCCCTCCATGTGGCACCCTGCGCAAAGCAGGCTCTTTTCTCATGCTTGTGGCAGGAGTTAAGCACAGGAGCAAAATAGTTCTAAGTGACATTTGCCCGTTCTTTGACAGTCAATGCCTTGCATCTATCAGATGAGGATGGGACCTCTCCATTGTCCCTCCTGTCTCCCTGATTTGTGTGGTCTGATAGGGGCTGCAGGCAGGGAGGAGAAAAGGTCTGCAGTGTCTGAAGCCCGCCTGAGCTAATCTCTCTCCTTTTCTTACCAACTGATACACATATAGATTTGTGGTCTGCGCCTGCGTGCACATGCTCTACTTGTTAATTTCAGCGGAAGAGAAAGGAAAGGCGATGGGAACATTTTAAATAACAGTATTTTGCAGTAGGATAGGATCTGTTCTAGAGATAACAGAGGAGCCTTTGTTGCTTATGCAGGTAGATTTATAAGCATTGCCCTGGCTTAATCTGTGTAAAAAAGACACTCCCGTCTCCTTAGGAGTGGTCTGATGGGAGAAACTACCCCGGGGGTGGGGATCGGTGGGGGAGAGGGGGGCAGGGGGAGGGAAGGAGGAGCCCTGAACGTTCAGGGATAAACGGAGTGAAGCAGGGTTGTTGTCTGCCTTTAAAATCCTTGTGGATTTTGTCTCAGCTCTGTGTGATTCGAAGTTTCTCCGCTTGCCCTCCGTGGAGCTTCCGACTCGCTTCCTAAATGGCTGCAGAACGCCCACTTACATGTCAGCCATGGAGACGATGTTCATTTAAGGCTTCAAGAAGTCAGAGCTTCCATGTTGGCCGTGAAAGCCAGAGAGCCGCAAGCACCTCAGTGGCGGAGATAAAAGGACTTGTGTGTGCGCGCGTGTGTGTTTGGAACTTAAAGGACAGGGAGAAAAAGAAAATAGATGTTACTGCTTTGCACTTACTTCAAAATATGCCTGACTCCCTCTGGTGGGACCGTTTAACTCCAAATGCGTACCCCCCCCATCCCCCACCACTTCCACCACACGCTCCCCGCCCCCACCACATTCATCTTGGCTCATGTGACATCTGTTCTGGGCACTGCAGAGCAAGTCTTCTCGTTGCCATGGCAGCCAGTGGAGAGAGCCCGCCCATTGGCTGCTAGCGGAGAGGAGGAAAAAGGCCCATAGTGTCAGAGGTCGTGTGCCTAGGGCCCGCCTGCCAATGTTTTCAGTCAGCTGCTGGCGGGGCCACATTAGCGGAGCCCGCGGCAGCGGGCAGAGGCCCACAGGGACCACCCGCCACAGCTGTGGGCACCGCTGGGCGGGATGGGGGCCCCCAAGGTCAATGTCATTAGTTTCTCCCTCAAGTGTGAAGTGCGTGAAGGACAAAAGCAGAGCCTGTGGAGAAGAGTGGGCTGCCTGTTCCTTCACCTTGAACTACTCTGAGCTCTCTTTTCTTCTGTAGCATTTGGATTGAAATTCCTAGGATGACCCTTCCTACTCCCAGCCTTCCCCATAGTGAGAGAGGCCCTGGGCCCCAGTTAAGCTGTCAAAATCAAAGCCTGTCTCAGATTCCATTTACCTTGACCATTACCCTGTCACTCTAACACCAAAAGAGGACAGCGTTCCATTTCAAAATCTTCACCCCAAACCTGATTGTTTTTAAAATCGTTTTCCTCTCGTTGGAGTCGTCTCTGAATTTCACGATGTGATTGGAATCAGCCATAGGGTTTCATAGTCATAGCATCAGAGCTATAGGTCACTCACATTCTTACCTCCTGGCCAAGTGGATCTCTGTCCCCAGCACCTGATCGCACACATGGACAGGTAGACGGAGGAGCAGCCTTGAAATCCTCATTTGCTGCCTCTCCTGGGCTCCCTTCTCCGGGTGGGCTTTAGGTCCCCACTGATGAGTGATGGGGTGTCCTGGCACCAGCCACACTCGAGGTCTTCAGTCTCCAGAGCGTGGCACCAGTTGGGATTTGGCTGGGTGGCTCCCTGGGCAAACACTGACAGCGCCAGTTCAGCATAATTGAGGCTGGAGAAGGAAGGTTCACGAACATTCCCTCATCTGTTCCTCCCACGTGTGGTCCCTGCTTCACAGGAGGCTGAACCTGGTAGTCTCCAAGGTCACACACTTGTAGATGTGTGTGAGCTCGGAATGCACACTGCAGTTCTTTGCTTCCAAACTCTGTTCGCATTTGTCACTCAAGCCGCAGTGGGCCCCTGGATGTCTGAGGCCCCCACAGATTTATCTATGGAGAAGGTAGTCTATGATGAAGACCATTCCTCCCAGCTCTACTCATGCTTTGTCATGCCTGTTTCATACCTGATGAGAAGGTGTCGTTGTGTTTAATTTGTCGAGATCAGGGACTAATGGCTTGAGGAATTTTTCTTGCTCCTCATGGCAGCTGCTTGGTTTATAACCTGACTGAAAGCACTGTGCACTTTCACTGAGCAGAAAGCTCCCGGCTGATGACAAGGAGGGAATTTGTGTCAGAACCAGTGAGACCAAGTTGAAAAGTACTGTCCCCTTTGCTTCATCCTCTCAGACTTATTTTGGCCCCCTTATTTATTTTCATATAGTTTGGGCTATATCAGAATAGAAATGTGGGGGAAATTCCCTGGTGGTCCAGTGGTTAGGACTCAGCACTTCCAGTGCAGGGAGCAGGGATTCGAGTCCTGATCAGAGAACTGAGATCCTGCAAGCAGCACGGAGTCGCCAAAAAAGAAATGTACCACAAAAGAATGTTGGAGAAGGTCTGTGTTGTTAATGTCTGCCTCTCTGCCATCTTTGCTCATTCCTTTGGCCTGAATCTAGAAGTTTGAGGGTTTACTCCTAAATCTTTGAAAGAACTATGGAACAGAAAAAGAAGTCATGTCACTTACCTGTCTTTGTATGATTATAATAGAGTGACTGCTTCTGCAGTTCGGTGAAACCAGGACCAAAACAGTTGCCAGTGATTCAGGTACTAATCTTTCTATCCACATGCTGATCAGTCAGGAAAGTTGACAAACAGCGGGATGGGTTGGAAACTTGCTGTCAAATCCAGTATCCTGAGTCACTAGAGGTTATTAAACCTACCAGCAAAACTGAGCTCGTTCCTCTCCTCCCTCTTACACTGAGAACAGTACCCACTTAGGGAAAATTAAGCAAAATTGAGAGCCTTTGCATTTCTAGAAATAGGACCTTAACAAGCATTCAGAAGAATGTGCTTCAGTGGCAAGAATGCTAGAATATTTCACACTGCAATTCATATGATGCTTTTTATCAGAACTCCAGTGGTGAAGTTACCATGAGTCATATTTTGCCCAAAAAGATAGGATGAAGTCTGTAGAGTAAAGATATAAGAAAGTAGGTTTTCACCTACAAAACCTACAAACAACTGTTCTTCTAATTACACTTTGCACTCACCCCAGCATTCACTGCTAATACTCTTTTTATCGTCCTTGATCCATCTTTATGAGGCCATAAGAAAAAAATGTAGTGAGAAACAGGTTAACAGCGAGCTTTCCAGAAAGAAAATCAAACAAGCAAAAGCCAGAGAAGTTCCTGATGTCCGTTTAAACTCATGGAAGAGAAGTCAGTCAACGCCCTGAACTGGTAAGAAATCTTCCACCGCCTGCCATCATGATTCCCTGGAGACGCAGGACTAAGACCACTGACATCACTCCTCCTGCTGCCCACTCCACTGGAAACACAACCAGGTTTCTTTCCTCCCCCCACCCATTTTCTTATCTGTAAATTTAGACTCATCTATCTGGAGAAATTTCTCTAAGATATTTAGTGCAACGTTATTTAGCCATGTGATGTGGATTAATGGTTGTATAAAATGACCTTTACGGCTTCCCAGGTGGCTCAGTGGTAAAGAATCCGCCTGCCAATGCAAGAGACACAGTAGATGCAGGTTTGACCCCTGGGTCAGGAAGATCCCCTAGAGGAGGAAATGGCAACCCACTCCAGTATTCTGTCCTAGGAAATCCTGTGGACAGAGGAGCCTGGTGGGGTACAGTCCATGGTGGTCACAAAGAGATGGCCATGACTGAGCATAGCACAGCAGCAAAATGACCCTTAATGGCCTCACTAATTCTCAGATTGTATAACATAATGACTTAAATTGAAGAAAGTGGGGAAAACAAATAGACCATTCAGGTATGACCTAAATCAAATCACTTACAATTATACAGTGGAAGTGAGAAACAGATTTAAGGGACTAGATCTGATAGACAAAGTGCCTGATGAACTCTGGATGCAGGTTCGTGACACTGTACAGGAGACAGGGATCAAGACCATCCCCATGGAAAAGAAAACAAAATAGCAAAATGGCTGTCTGAGGAGGCCTTACAAATAGCTGTGAAAAGAAGAGAAGTGAAAAGCAAAGGAGAAAAGGAAAGATATAACCATTTGAATGCAGAGTTCCAAAGAAGAGCAAGGAGAGATAAGAAAGCCTTCCTCAGTGATCAATGCAAAGAAATAGAGGAAAACAATAGAGTGGGAAAGACTAGAGATCTCTTCAACAAAAATTAGAGATACCAAGGAACATTTCATGCAAAGATGGCCTCAATAAAGGACAGAAATGGTATGGACCTAACAGAAGCAGAAGATATTAAGAAGAGGTGGCAAGAATACACAGAAGAACTATACAAAAAAGATCTTCACAACCCAGATAATCACGATGGTGTGATCACTCACCTAGAGCCAGACATCCTGGAATGTGAAGTCAAGTGGGCCTTAGGAAGCATCACTACGAACAAAGCTAGTGGAGGTGATGGAATTCCAGTTGAGGTATTTCAAATCCTGAAAGATTGTGCTGTGAAAGTGCTGCACTCAATGTGCCAACAAATTTGGAAAACTCAGCAGTGGCCACAGGACTGGAAAAGGTTGGTTTTCATTCCAATCCCAAAAAAGGCAATATCAAAGAATGCTCAAACTACCGCACAATTGCACTCACATCTCACACGCTAGTAAAGTAATGCTCAAAATTCTCCAAGCCAGGCTTCAGCAATACATGAACCGTGAACTTCCAGATGTTCAAGCTGGTTTTAGAAAAGGCAGAGGAACCAGAGATCAAATGGCCAAAATCTGCTGGATCATCGAAAAAGCAAGAGAGTTCCAGAAAAAACATCTATTTCTGCTTTATTGACTATGCCGAAGCCTTTGACTGTATGGATCACAATAAACTGTGGAAAATTCTGAAAGAGATGGGAATACCAAACCACTTGACTTGCCTCTTGAGAACCCTTCCTGCAGGTCAGGAAGCAACAGTTAGAACCAGACATGAAACAACAGACTGATTCCAAATAGGAAAAGGAGTACGTCAAGGCTGTATATTGTCACCCTGCTTATTTAACATCTATGCAGAGTACATCATGTGAAACACTAGGCTGGAAGAAGCACCAGCTGGAATCAAGATTGCCTGGAGAAATATCAGTAACCTCAGATGTGCAGATGACACCACCCTTATGGCAGAAAGTGAAGAAGAACTAAAAAGCCTCTTGATGAAAGTGAAAGAGGAGAGTGAAAAAGTTGGCTTAAAGCTCAACATTCAGAAAACGAAGATCATGGCATCTGGTCCCATCACTTCATAGGAAATAGATGGGTAAACAGTGGAAACAGTGTCAGACTTTATTTTGGGGGCTCCAAAATCACTGCAGATGGTGACTGCAGCCATGAAATTAAAAGACGCTTACTCCTTGGAAGGACAGTTATGACCAACCTAAATAGCATATTCAAAAGCAGAAACATTACTTTGCCAACAAAGGTTCGCCTAGTCAAGGCTATGGTCTTTCCTGTGGTCATGTATGGATGTGAGAGCTGGACTGTGAAGAAGGCTGAGCGCCGAAGAATTGATGCTTTTGAACTGTGGTGTTGGAGAAGACTCTTGAGAGTTCCTTGGACTACAAGGAGATCCAACCAGTCCATTCTGAAGGAGATCAGCCCTGGGATTTCTCTGGAAGGAATGATGCTAAAGCTGAAACTCCAGTATTTTGGCCACCTCATGCGAAGAGTTGACTCATTGGAGAAGACTCTGATGCTGGGAGGGATTGGGGGCAGGAGGAGAAGGGGACGACAGAGGATGAGATGGCTGGATGGCATCACTGACTCGATGGATGTGAGTCTGAGTGACCTCCGGGAGTTGGTGATGGACAGGGAGGCCTGGCGTGCTGCGTTTCACGGGGTCACAAAGAGTCGGACATGACTGAGTAACTGAACTGAACTGAACTGATAACATAATGATGATTAAAAAATATATATATATGGATTGGGTTAGAGCTTGATATCCTCTCAGTAAATTTATTGGGCACCTACTGTATACCAGGAGACTACATGACAGCAGTTGTTTTTGATCTGAACACTAAACTCTTGACACCTTTGTTGTTTGCATCCATTTCTTACAGGGCAATAAACACAATGTACAGGATCTTCCAAATGTAGCTTGAACGCTTGTTTTATTTAGACATTCTCATTTCCTTAAGGAAAGCATCAGACCCCTCATGCCACAAGGATTCCTTTCCAAGCTTAGAAACACATTTACCAATGTAGATACTGTATTACCAAATAGAAAGATTCAGTAGGAAAGAAAAATCCTTGTGGAAGGAAAAAGGAACCTGGTTTCAGGAATGTCATTATTTGTGCCATGAATACCAATTTATTGTTTTTACACATATTCACCCAAAGGGTGTGGTATGGTTTCAGGAATTCACAGAGCACAACACCCAAACACTTGTGATAGGAAAATGGTATTCAGCAAAGTGCTCTTCTTTCTGCTACATCAGTTTGTAAAGTGGTCCTAAAACACACACACGTTCTTTGTTATGACAGCATGGCTTTGTGTTTCTGATGTAAGACTAACAGGATTTGAAAGCAGGGGTAAATTAGGAGCCTAGAAAATTGAGGACTGCAGGTTGATAAGCAGTAAATGAACAGTGCTTGGCATACCTAGTCACCTCAGTCGCATCTGACTCTTTTGCAACCCCGTGGAACCCACCAGGCTCCTCTGACCATGGGGATTCTCCAGGCAAGAATACTGGAGTGGGTTGCCATGCCCTCCTCCAGGGGATCTTCCGAACCCAGGGGTCAAACCCGTGTCTCCTGCACTACAGGCAGATTCTTTACCACTGAGCCCCTGGGGACGCCCAAATGAACAGTAAGGATCCTCAAAGAGTAGTGGAAGAGAAAGTATCCTTATGTAGGAGGTTAGGGCAAGTAGGGTGTGTTGAGGGATCAGGTGGGACTAAGAAGAAAATCCAGGCCACTGTATGTACATTGTTGGTGGAAAAGGAACCTGGGACCATAGACTTGGGGAGAGAAACAGAGCAGAAAATGAAAGATGGGCCAGAATCAGGGTTTCTTGGTAGGAAAAAAAACCAAAAACGCATATTTTAAGACTGAGAGAAGATCACACAGACCAAAAAATGTATGAGAGGCGCTGCCTCTGTGCTGAAAGTCTCTACCACCACCTGATGGGTTTTTGTGGTGCTTCAGCCGCTCATGGGTTCCCAGGTGGCTCAGTGGTAAGGAGTCCGCCTGCCAATGCAGGAGACATGGATTCGATGCCTGGGTCGGGAAGAGCCCCTGGAGAAGGAAATGGCAACCCACTCCAGTATTCTTGCTTGGGAAATCCCATGGAGAGAGGAGCCTGGTGGGCTACAGTCCATGGGGTGGCAAAGAGCCGGACACGACCAAAGAGCAACAGCAGCCACGCATACGACTTTTTAAAAGTGATTTGCTCATCTGCACAGTGGAGCTAATAATCCTCAGCCCACTTGCTCACACTGTGGGGCTGGAAGATCTAGGGAGATGTAGGCATGAAGACCATTGTCATCTCGAAATGTAGATGCCCGGCCTGAGCTGGATTGTGGTTGCTGTGGCAGAAGAGAACCCAGTTCCCAGTCCTGGAAGCCAGGCCACATTTTCCATCTGATGGCAGAGCTGACATTTTGTTCTTTTTGTTTTTTTTTTCACTCACTGGGGTTCTTAACTGGTTCTTATGCACTGTGATGACATGATTGCCAAGAGAAAGTTGAGGGTGGCTTCCATATAAAAGTTTTATCTTCTCTGCATCACCAGCTACCACCCTTTGCTTTAGCTTGAAACACCATAGCTCATGGACCCACACTCCTGGTCCATGTGTCAGTTGGTGTTTGTGAAATCCTTTGTTTTTTAAATTTTTTCTTTTATATGGGAGTATAGCCAATTAACAATGTTGTGATAGTTTCAGATGAACAGCGGACTGTTCAGGGACTCGGACATACATATACATGTACCCTTCTCCCCCAAAAGGCCCTCCCATCCACATAACATTGAGCAGAGTTCCCTGTGCTATACAGGGGCCTTATTGGTTATCCATTTAAAATATAGCAGTGTGTACATGTCCGTCCCAATGGATTTTGTGAAATTCTTTCATTACTGTCCCATTCTTTGAGTTTGGAGGCAGGCGCGTTTCTGTAACTTCTTGGCTAAATAGCTTCTTGAGAATGCAACCAATCCTTTAAATCAGAGTTGAGTGTGTATCATGAATTGCCATAATTTATAATTCAGATTCTAAACTGGCCGCTTTTAAATTGGGATCTGTTTAGAAGTCAGCATATTTAACACAAGCAAAATAAAGTCCACACCTATCTGTGCGGGATTTTTTCTCCCGTAAGTAATGGGGTTTTCACTGTAGATTGTCTGACAGCTTAGGAGAAGCGGGGACCTTTGTGGCCTGTCCTTTTATTGTGTCCTCAGGCCCCATCCCACCCAGGCCTCACACACACACACAATCCTGTCCTGGGACTTCCCTGGGGGTCCAGTGGTTAAGACACCGTGCTTCCACTGTAGCGGACATGGGTCGATCCCTGGTCGGGGAACTAAGATCCCCCATGTCGAGTGCGGCCAAAAAATGGAAAAAACAGTAACTAAAAAAAATTTATTAAAAAAAAAAAAGCATGTCTGCGTGACTGCTCAGCGTTTGGAAGAACACTCTGCATCAGTTTGGCTGCATTTATTGGCTGAGCCTCCAGTTCGTTTCAGGTAGAGAGCAATGCTCATGAGGTAATAAACATAACATTTCTTCCAGGAAAAAAAGGCAGAGAAGAAAGCCAACTAGTAGTGCTGGTGTGGAAAAGACTTTCAAATGTGAAATGACTTATCCCTCTAATGATATAGTTATTTAAAAGCCAAGCCAGAAGCTGACTTGTTTATAGGGTTCTATATTCTGGAGTCCCACCCAGATCTACCGAATTAGAATCTTCAGGGGTGGAGCCAAGAATTGTGAAATGGTTTAAACTTTCCAAGTGATTCTGATGCATAGTTAGGTTTGGGAAGCTCAGCATAGCAGCTGAGCCCTTAGTCTTGGGTGTCCCTAGTCCCTAGTTCTCAGTCTTGGGGGTTTGGGCCTGGATGACTCCCTGAACCAGTCAACTTCGATTTCCTAATCTCCAACATGGATCTAATCTAATCATGTGTTCCTGGGGAGAGTACTGTATAGAATGAGATGCCATATTCCAAGTCCCTGATTTGCAGAAGAGCTTTGATCAGTAGAAATCATCTTCCCCCCTTTGGTGCATCTTGGCACCTTGTGCTCAGTGGAAACTGAAATCTTGAGTCACATCAGCAGTTGGCATTTCGCGCAAATGATGTGCTCGACAAACGAGACACTGAACACTCAGCTGTTGATGAGGAAGGGCTGGGCTGGAGCACTTGCTCACTGAGGTGTGTTGATAACTCACTTTGCACCAGTACATTTCCTCCCCTGACGTCAGCTGCGCCCCCGAGGCGCTCTCTGCCCCTCGAGGTGCTCATCACAGCTGTCCGTCCCACTCTCCTTCTGTGCCTGTGAATCAGCTGGGTCGGCTCCACTCCAGGAGTTAAAATGGCTTGTTCGTAATCAGCTGTGCCAAAGCTAATGGTCCTTTTTGTTCTTAAATGCTGCTCTCCAGGCTTTGAGATTTTAGGCGATTTCATTTCCATTGGTCTTCTAGGCGTGACTTGAGCAGCAGTTCTCTTAACTTTTTGATCCCTGGACCTCTAAAGTCTCCTAAAAGTCATTGAGGACCCCAGTGATCTGTTTTGAGGGGTTGTGTCTATAGATAGTACCATATTAGGAATGAAGGCTGAGATTTTGAAGACACAAGCACACATTCCATTAGCCATCAGAGTGATGATGTCATCACGCTTCCTGTAGCTTCCTGAAGGTGGAAAATCCCACCTTCACTGGTAAGAAAATGAGAGTGAAAGAGGGAAATAGATCTTAGTACTTGGACAATAGTTTTGGCCTTGTGGACCCTGGAAAAAGTGTTGGGGGCACTCAGGGGTCCCTTTTTCACTCTGAACTGCTGATGGTGAGCCTTCAGGCAGGGTGTGTCCTGCCCTGTTGATCTGTCCCAGAGAAACACAGAAATCAGAGCAGAGGTCATTGAACCACTCACCCATGCAACTGGGAGGATCTCTTCCAGAAGGCCTCAGAGCTTGGTTGCCAAACTGAGTTCACTCAGGTTAGTGACTTACGGCCAGGCTCAAGTGAAAGATAGCTGGGTTCCAACCCAGCTGTGCTTCTGGTGACTTTGGGCAAGTTTCTTAGCTTCTCTGGCCTCTGTGTCCTCACATATGAAATGTGGATCATAAAAATACTCACGTGGTGGGCTTGCTAGGAAAATTAAATAAGATAATATTTAGAAAGGAACAAGCATCTTGCAGAAGTATCCAGTAAATATTAGCCATAACTATGTTCTGATGGAACCCCCTGACTTGTTAATCCTTTTATACTCCTCTGTCAGCTTCAAAACCACAACATCTTGGAGGTGTGTGTGCACGCTCAGTCGCTTCAGTCGTGTCCACTCTTTGTGACCCCATGGACTGTAGCCCACTCAGCTCCTCAGTCTATGGGATTCTCCAGGCAAGAATACTGGAGTGGGCTGCCATGCCCCCTTAGAGGTGTATGTTTGTATTAATAACAGGTAGCCGCCACCGCTCCTAGAAATTACTGCTGCTTTCCACAGCCCTGGTCACCATTGCTCCTCTTTCTGCCAACCCCCAGGCTGGCTGAGCAAGTGAGCAGAGCACAGGGTTTCCAGGCTGCACGGCGAGTGCCATCTCTCTCTGCCTTCCCACCAGACTGAAGGCAGAGCTAAAATCAGATACGATGAGTGTACACGTCAGACCCAACAATCATGCTGTACATCATGCTGGCTTGCTTGGTGTTTTCAAGGTGGTATGAAACCCCTAATGCTCCAACTCATAGTATTATTACACTCGAATAAACAGAAGCATGATTTATAATGATTAAAATTTGTTTGCAGCATATGTTTGTCTTTTTCTTTTCTTCCCCCCTAAGTAGAATGTGTGTTTCTGTAGCACCTTCCATGTTGCAAATTGCATTCCCAAACCTATTTTTAATTGTCTATTAATCAATTCATGGGAGAATTCAGCGATGGTAGGTGACCCAGTTTTCCTTATTTGACAAATGTAAATGTAATGTCTCATTCCTTGCAGGGGGTGGTGGGGAAGTCCCTGGTGGCCCTCACGTGTAAGTCAACAGATTTCTGTTGCAAAAAATGTTAATATTGTTTTTAAACCCTATGAGTGAATTTGAAGACTTTACTAACACGCAGACAACAAAAGACTGGGGTTTTAAAGTGATGTCCTGTAAATAATTTGACATATCCAACCACGTGAGATAATCTACAAGCCATCTCAGATCCTGTCCAGCATATACAGGGTTATCAGTAAGGAATGAATACATTAACTCATCCTCATTCTTGCTGGGTGTCTCTCTGGGAGCCACCTCTTGTGGCTGTTGGTCACCCAAAGGTCTTTGAAGCTATAACACCCTGTAGTCCCAGCTGGCAGCATCATGCCCAGAACTGACGTGGGATCATCAGCTCCGAGCTGTGGGATTGGAGCTTCTTCTCCCTCTAGCAAAGGATTTAGCATGTATCCTCTAAAAGATGTTGGCTTTGGATGAACAAACGTGGGTCCTCACCCTGTCCCTTGTAGCTGCAGCTGTAGGAGAGGGGACAGGGCCTCTGTCTCTCTGGTTGTCCCTCTTCCCATGGGTACAAAGGTGTCTCAGCAGCTGTCCCCTCTAATGCTGGTCTAGAGAGTGGTGGCTGGTTCCCTCCACCCTTAGGCATGCAAGACCAGTCACACCCTATGGCCTTGAGGGGAGGAGGAAGTGGCAAAAAAGGAGAATCAAAAAGCATCAAGCAGCTGGACAAGCTGATCTCAGTGATTTTGAGTGAACCTGGAACTTGGATTCTCAAGTTTCCAAGACAGGGAAGCTCAGTTCAGCAAAATATTCTCTATTCCTGGGTGAGGTGGTGGATTTCGAAGACCTCACATCCAGTCTTGGGTCTGTGAATGACTGGCGTGGACAGATTTCTTTTTCCTTAGTGTATCAATTATCTATCACTGCATAACAAACCACCCCAAAGCTTACTAGTTGCAAGCAAAAATGATTTTCTGTTTCTTGTCCATGTGACTATATTTAGATGGTGGCTTGGCCCAGTTGGGCAGCTGGGAGGTCTGGACCTCTTTCTCTTCACAAGGACTTTCCTCCTCCATAAGGTTAGAGCAGGCTGGATTGCCTCACAGGGCGGTAGTGGCAGCATGCTATGCCCTGGTGTGCAAGTGCTAACCACACCTCTGCTGACTTTGCTGATGCTCCATTGGCTGAAGCACATCACATGTTCAAGCTCAAAGTTGGTATGGGAGGGGCTCGCCCAAGAATGTGTGTATTAGTAGGTGTGAGGCATTGAGGCTATTAGTATACAGTCTCTCCTTTACTCTTGGCCTCAGTCTTTTGGTCAGTGGGATGGAAATGCATTGCATAGAGGACCAGTCTGGGAGTCAAGAGACACACTTTTTACATCCAGTCTGTTTCTAACTATGTGTGTGATTACAGGCTCCATTTTCCTCAAGAGTAAAGGGAAAGTCTTGGACCAAATGATCCAGGGGCTCACCAATGAACACATACACACACTCCCTTTTCCATCTTCCATATAATATGGAAATCAAATGTGCTTGGAACTATCTTGAAAGTGATAGAGAGCTATACAAATGTAATTTGTTATGACAGATACTATTTGTAGAGAACTTGGTAAATGTATTTTCAAAAATAGCGTGATGAGATTATAAACCTATCTATGAAAATACAGCAGAATTAAAAGCAACACCTTATTCATAGTCCCTTAAAACACTCTTCTGGTGTTTTTAAGTTCACTCTATGGAAGTTTGGCCAGTCAAGGCATGTTTGTATGAAGTTAAATTTAATAGTGGGGGGGAACTAAAAGGTCAAATCCACCATTGGGCTGGAGCCTTTGTTCAAAATGAAGGTGCTTAGCTAATTCAAGTTTTGGTTTATTCTAGCCACTTAACAGGCTGCTCTGACACAGCATCATAATTCAGCCTTTTTTTCTTGCCTTCCTCGTGTTTTGTTTATTTGCTTGCTTCGTGGTGTTGTGTTTGGTTCTCTGTGTTTGTGCATGCATGTGTATTAGGGCAGCTCCAGCATCACTCAGTGTCCCAAGCTTGTAGAGGTCCCTAAGGGGACCAGGGCATCCATGGACCCTGCACTTCTCATATGGCGGGCAAAGACTGAGTGATTTCCTTACTCATTAACAGTTGGCACTTGTATGTTACCCTGGAAAGGGTGAAAGGCTGCTAGAATTTGGGACCAGCAGATAGCTGGGATCTGAGAGGCAGTAGGGTAGAGTAGGTTTGCTAAAGCAGAGGAACACGTGACAAAAGTCCAGCGTGGTGGAAAAGAAGGAGACAGTGGCGCTGTGGCTTGTTCATTTCAGTTCAGTTGCTACATCGTGTCTGACTCTTTCTAACCCCATGGACTGCAGCATGCCAGGCTTCCCTGTCTGTCAGCAACTTCTGGAGGTTGCTCAAACTCATGTCCATCGAGTCGGGGATGCCATCCAACCATCTCATCCTCTGTTGTCCCCTTCTCCTCCTGCCTTCAATTTTTTCCAGCATCAAGGTCTTTGCTAATGAGTTAGCTCTTCACATCAGGTGGCCAAAGTATTGGAGTTTCAGCATCAGTCCCTCCAATGAATATTCAGGACTGATTCTCTTTAGGATTGACTGGTTTGATCTTCTTGCAATCCAAGGGACTCTCAAGAGTTTTCTCCAACACCACAGCTCAAAAGCATCAATTTTTCAGTGCTCAACTTTCTTTATAGTCCAACTCTCACATCCATCGTTTTGACTATATGGACTTTTGTCAGCAAAGTAATGTCTCTGCTTTTTAATATGCTGTCTAGGTTGGTCATAGCTTTTCTTCCAAGGAGCAAGCGTCTTTTAATTTCATGGCTGCAGTCACCATCTGAAGTGATTTTGGAGCCCAAGAAAATAAAGTCTCTCACTGTTTCCATTGTTTCCCCATCTATTTGACATGAAGTGATGGGACCAGATGCCATGATCTTCATTTTTTGAATGTTGAGTTTTAAGCCAGGTTTTCCAGCTGTGGCTTATACTATCTGAAAGAACTTGCCTACCTGGTATTTTAGTTCTTGGATCCCTGCATCTAACGTAGAGAGTGCTGGCACAGTGTAGAATGCTGGCCTAAGAAAATGGAATAAAAAGAATGCCTACCAAATCTGAACAATCACACGCAATACATCTATTCATTTTAAAACGTGTTTAGATAATGAAAATTGTACATGATCATCATCAACAAAAACAATTACAGTAAACCAGAATGCATTTATTGCTTAAATTGCAAAAGTTTATATTTAGATATTGCTTTTGGTGGCATCAACATTTACACCACTGGCAAATTCACCTTTGCTGTCACGAGTTGCAAGGCAGTTATTTCTAATGGTTTTTAATAACGTGCACAGTTTATGCAATAAAACGTCTCCCTGATCCACTGTGCTTCTCCCCATTCTCCTCGGTTGCACCGTCATATGCTTTTATACGTTCTGTTCCCACTGCCTAGAATATCTTTATCCCTTCTCCATTTTTTTTCATTCTTCAAGATTTATTTAAAACCCAACTCTTCAGCGATGCCACCCCTAATTCCCTGTGGTGTTGCCTTCTCCTCTGCAACCACACTGCCTCCTGCTCATCTGCTAACATTTGCACATTTGCACCCATGACCTTGGTGATATACCTTGAGAATGCACGTCTCTCTCCCTGTAACTCTTGACCATAAGCAGGCCTCCCTGGTGTCTCAGTGGTAAAGAGTCTGCCTGCAATGCAGGGGCAGGAGACATGGGTTTGAGCACTGGGTCAGGAAGACCTCTGGAGAAGGAAATGGCAACCCACTCCAGTGTTCTTGCCTGGGAAATCTCATGGACAGAGGGGCCTGGTGGGCTACTGTCCATGGGGTCTCAAATAGTCAGACTCGACAGCACACACACACACACACAATCAATCAATCACCTTCCTGATCACTCCCAGAGTCCCACCTCCTAACACCATCGCCTTCGAGATTAGGTTTCTAATATGTGATTTGGGGGATGGGGCACATTCAGATCAAAGCACGCCTCAGTCTACAGGCACAAACTTACCAGACTGGTGAAGGGACTAATGGAAGGTCACAGGTTCCCTTCAAGTTGCTATTTAAACTTTTGAGTTTGTTAAACAAGCCTCTATGGAGAAGGAAATGGCAACCCACTCCAGTGTTCTTGCCTGGAGAATCCCAGGGACGGGGGAGCCTGGTGGGCTGTCGTCTATGGGGTCGCACAGAGTCAGACACGACTGAAGTGACTTAGCAGCAGCAGCAGCAAACAAGCCTCTACAGGAAAATTGGAGACCTGGCTTTTCATTTTAGACTTTATGTTAACCAAAGAACTATTGGGGCACTTCCTCTCTTTTTAAAAAAATCCTTAGTCACAAACCAGTGACTTGTGAGTGGAATTTGATGTGTAATCTTTTTTTCTTGTTTTCTTTAATCTTGAGTTTTGATGCTTTTCAGAAGGCATCTGCTTTGTGGTTGGCTGTAGTTTCCATGCTTCCCCGTTGTTCCAGACCAGCACTGTCCCGTAGAAATATGATATGAATCACAAACCGAGTCACATACGTAATTTAAAGTTTTCTAGCATCCACATTAAAAACATTAGAGAGAAGCCAGAGAAATTAATCATTTCTTTAACCCAATATATCCAACGTACTTTCATTAAATTAATATAAAACTTATTAACGAGCTATTTACTTATTTTCTTCTTCCATGCTTTTGAAAATCATTGTATTTTCTACTTACAGCACGTGTCCTTTTGAACTAGCCACATACAAGGTGTTCAGCTGCCACCTGTGTCCAGGGGTTTAGAACTGGACCGTCCAGGTTCTAGATCCTCCTCACGGAACTCACATTTACTGCTCTTGGTGCCCTCTAGAGGCATTTGAACCCAAAACCCCTGGCTGAGAGGTTCATACGAGGTTCTTTCCGCTGTGACATCCTGTAATTCTATGGTCAGGGTGAATTTCTGAGTTAAATTAGTCCAGAACTCCCAAAGTTGTTTCACCAAATTAGAACTTAGCAGCAGCTAGTGTTGAAATGGGATCCAGAAAGTGACTCTCATATTTGCAGGGTTGGAGTTTTTGGCCCCAGAGCTGAGTGGGCTTGTAACTAGTTCCTCCTTTGTTCTGACCCAGGCATGATGGTCTGTGACGCAGCAGGCAGCCCCCCTCCCCAAGCTGAGCAGCATAGAGACCAATCCCCCGGCAGCTCACTCCTCATAGCAGTGCCTGCAGAGGCCCCTGCCTTCACAGCAACAAGCTTCCTTCTTGTGCGTCTCCTCTGGATCTGTCATTTCAGACTCTCTCAACCCTTTGCTACAGTCAACTGGGCAGGGAAGGGTTAAGTGGGAGCTTCAGAAGTCCACTGAGGCCTTCTCCCTGCCCCTCCTTGCTGGTGGCTCCCAACTAAGATGGCAAAGAGTATGTTTTTTAAACCAGCGCACAGAACTGTTATTTCCTGTAAGTTCTGTGCACCTGCTTCAGAAATTGGCTGCAAAGAGAACCTCGTTTAAGCTGCCCAAGCAGGAGAAGGCTGTGAGTCAGAAGACATCTTGCCAAAGGAAGCCGGAGATCCTTCCCTGGAAGTTTATCTCTTGGTAGTGACACCCTGTTTTCAAGCTCATCCATTCAAGTGAAAACCAGTATGCTTTTCCTCCCTCCATCCCAAGAACACTTCGTGATGAACGATGATTTTCTTTTTCTTCTTCTTCTAACCAGCAGGGAGACTTTGTAAAGACGATCACTATTGAAAAAGTCAAAGGTTTTTGTTCAAGCCTGGTACTTGTAAAATATCTTTAAAATATCTTTAGTTCTAGATAACTAAACTACCTCCCCACGAAGGCAGTGCAACTTGTAAGAACACCTGTAATCTGGATTCAAACATTGTTATACATGATTAGGGGCTTCCTTGGTAGCTCAGCTGGTAAAGAATCTGCCTGCAATGCCGGAGACCTAGGTTCAATTCTGGGTCGGGGATAACCCCTGGAGAAGGGAATGGCAACCCACTCCAGTATTATTGCCTGGAAAATCCCATGGACAGAAGAGCCTGGTGAACTACAGTCCATTAGGTTGCAAAGAGTCAGATGTGACTGACACTTTCACTTTTACATTCATGATTAGATGACAATAAGGCCATGCTTTTCAAGCTTATATCTACGTAGGAATCACTGGAGGATCTTGTTTAAATGAATGTAGATGTGGATTCAGAAGGTTTGGAATGGGGCCTGAGATTGAGCATTTTTAAACCAGCTCTCATGTGAGACCCAAGTTTCTAGGATATAAGGAGTTTGTCTGGACCTTGGATGAACCAACGGTCACAGTTCAAGAGAAAGGAACTCGGTTTGTGGCTGTCAGCTTTGCTGGGAGAGAGACTAGAATAGAGCTGACTTTTGAAGCTATGACTTTAATGTTTGTATGCTGAATTGCCAAGAGTTAGTCAGATAGCAGGAAGTGGGGGAGTTTAGAGAAGAGAGCAAGGGATCTATACTGAACAGCTTCCTGTTCCCTGATTCTTTATTAGGAGCCCACTATTTTGTTTGCTGGTGATGACGACCAGGAAAATACTTAGTTGAACAAAGTTCTACCCCAGTTGGGCAAGACGGAGATCTTATAGAGTTAACGAATTTTTTTCTAAATCCTAAAATTGTTGTTATAGGTAAGAACATATAGATTAAAAGAACATGTGAAAAGATTGTGTGTGTGTGTTTGTATGTACCCTGTGACAAATGTTTTTGCTAGTATGCAAATAAGAAAATCTTATGTTTGGAATGAATTCTACATTGTGCTTTGGGACCACAAGTTCAGCTTGGGGCAGGATAGGGGGTTGGTAAAGAGAAATGGGGTGGGAAGGCAGGATGGAGCTATCATTCCTGGGCAGTTCATAGTGTATTACTTTAATTTTGGTTAAAGGCTGATCTGAGAGCTGGCTTATCAACGCATAGGAGACTGCAGTTGCAATTTGCTGGTTAGTCTCTGTTCTTTTAATGCTTTCCTGAAGTGCCATTTTGTCTCAGTAAAATGCTCCCTAAAAATACTCAAATATTTTTAGTTGGAGAGTACAAATCAGATTGAGCTGCACATTTCCCTGGTGAGCAAAAGGGATGAGTTTGTGTTCATTAACTCGAGGCCATCTGGTGCAGACACGCAGCAGTCTGTGAATCAAACCTGCATCAAACTCCAGGGATCAGAACCCGCGCCAGACCCAGTGTTCTGGAGAGTCAACAACTAGGAGGAGAAGAGGGACTCGACTCTCTTTTTCTTTCACTTTAAAAATCAGCTCCGCCCTGCAGAATATCAGAGCCACATCGCCTCCTCTTCATTGCCCATCTGAGCTGTCTTTGGGGGGGTGTTTCCGCAGTTGAAGTCTTTATGGTCCCCACCTCCCTTTGCGTGGGTGGAGGAGAGCAGGAGCCTTAGCCTCCCTCCCTTCACGTTGGGCCAGAACCAGGGCTGCGCATGCGCACACAGGCACACTGCCTCTCGCCACGAGACAAAGAATGCGGAAGTAGAGCAGTACTCAAGGTAGTTTGCGAATAGCCCATTCCTGGAGGAGAGAACCTGTCCTTCTTGTACCCTTGCTAATAGCTTTCTGTTTAGGCGTGCTCACCAAAATATCAATAAAGGAAATAAATCGCTTCGCTGATTTGTTACTGATGCCACCAGACCCCTGAATGGAGTATTTGGAGAACCCTTTCCTCCCACCCGTGTTTCCCAATATTGGAAAGGTCAGTGTATTAAAACGAACGGAGGGGTCCCAATATTGGAAGAGGGTCAGTGTATTAAAACGAATGGTCAGTGGGTCGGTGTATTAAAACCAATGGTCAGTGCCTCCTGCAGAGCCGCATGGATGACTTTGCCTTGATCAGAGACAATCTTCAGGGTAACGTCTGTTCTTTAATGCTTTCCTAAGTACAACCTTTCCAGCTCGGCAACTCTTTTTAAGACTTCGAGGGGCTGCCCTCTACTGAAGATCTGAACTAGTGTCTATTCCTCTCTAGGTCTCTGCATCTGTCAGAACCCTTCTGTGTTATAAGATGCCAAGCAGGTGGCAGTTCCATTTGGAAAATTTTTTGAGTGCCACGCAGGAGAGTAATGAGAGATAAATAAGCAGCTATCTTCCTACGTCTTGTGACATGTCTTAGCAAACTGCATTTCAAAAATCATAAAGAAAAATGATGAGACAAAGGACTTTAAAGATGGATGCAAACAACTTTATTATTAATGGGAAGCAGGAAACCTGTGTCTAAGAAAATTTCCCTAAGTGCTATAAGGAATGTTAGAACTAATTCTTTTTCTTTTTTTAAATGGGTTAACTTTCAGAAGTGTGTATTATTCAGTGTGGTGCATTGCAATACTTCTTATTACAGTCTTACCAGCCCCAAGTATTATCATTGTTTCTAATATTTGCTGATATGGGAAGCATGAAACAGCATTTTATTTTGTTTTGCATATCTTTGGTTAGCACTAGAGTTTAAATTTATTGTTGTTTTTTTTTTTTAAGGAAAAAAAAAAACCCTGAATAAAGATTTTTTTTGTACTTAGGAAAGCTCATCTTCTAAGTTGCAGAGAAGAGCTAGCTCAAGGTCCTGTTAAGACATGAATTCTAATTCATGTGTTTGCTTTGGATTTGATCTCAAAGTTTGTGGAATCCACACTGTTTGCAAGATTCAAGTGTAGAGCACAAATTTGAGGATGCACAAGTGAGAATGAGTGAGAGAATCAGACAAGTTTCTAAGTTTTCTAGAGGAAGAAAGTTTTGTTTTAATCGTTTATTACACACTGATGTATGTTTATTGTGGAAAACACAAAGAGACTAAAAATTACCTTTAATAATAATATTTTTAAGCATTTGGTATATATGTTCTGTTCCTTTCTCTGTGGGAGTGAGTACCTTAAATAATTGAATCTTAGTATACATTCTATTTTATGTGTTTTCACTGATCAGTATTTCATGAGTATCTTTTCATATCATTTCATGTTATTTTCCTATATTATTTTTTGACTACATAGTTTGCACTGAATGGATATACCACAATTAATTTAAACAATCCAGTATGTTGGACATTTCACAATTGTAAATACTACTGTGGTGTGCATACTTGTAGTGAAATCCTTTC
The DNA here is from genome assembly GCA_935064755.1 of Tragelaphus eurycerus. NCBI lineage: Eukaryota > Metazoa > Chordata > Mammalia > Artiodactyla > Bovidae > Tragelaphus > Tragelaphus eurycerus. The sequence continues at coordinate 1,636,701 of CAKXYN010000177.1, read as the reverse complement.
ATGCATCCATGATTATTTAACTGGGACAAGTTCCTAGAAGAAGGATTGCTGCATATATGGGCATACATACACTCATAGCTTTTGATATGTGTATGCCCACAACACCATGTTGTTTCTATGCTTTGGTATTGTTACAGAAGGAAGTATTCATGACATTTTAAAATTATTTTTTAATTGAAGGATAATTGATTTACAATGTTGTGTTGGTTTCTGCCATGCAACCAACTCGAATCAGTCATAACTGCATATATATTCCCTCCCTCTTGAGCCTTCCACCCCTCCCCCCATCCTTTAGGTCATCTCAGGGCACCAAGCTGGGCTCCTTGTGTTATATAGCAACTTCCCACTAGCTGTCTATCCATGGCATTTGTTGAAGGTGAAAAGGAAGACTTTATTCACCAGGCCATGTGGAGATATAGGGACCACTGCAATGGGGGTCTTGCAGTGGGGTAGAGATTGGACTCAATTCCAAATACAGCATGAGCAAATGGGAATTTATAGTCAGGGAACAGTGTGGGGGTCAGTGCATAGAAAATTACTGAGAGGAAACATCAGGGGTGAATGGGGGGCTCTACCTAAACCAAGCTATCAAGATTCTTGCTGAAGGCAGGACAGATGCTCAGGCATCACCTGTGGGATGGGGGGTAATGAGGAACTTGATCAGATGTCAAGGGTGATCACATAGTGGGGTTGGGAGGGTCTATTCAACTGATTTAGCAAGATTCTTTCTCAATAAAATTGGATGATGCAGAGATGAACACAGATATCCAAGAGTCAGGTCTGACTGGAAAAGTGTTCAGGGGAGTCTGAACAGAGTCTGGTCAATGAGAGAGTCTGTCCGCATTTAGCATGGTGTTTGGTAATAAACTTTTTGTTTATTGCTCTTCCTGTAAATCTTTATTAGTGGTACGCCAGGGGTGTGTGTCCCTGTAGCACCAAGAGACCCTTCCAGCCCCCAGCGCCACCTCTGCCCACCCAGCATCATTCCTGGCACGGAGGTAATGTCAGCTTGCATGGAAGTGCCGAGTATTAATGCACATTTAAAAAGAAGCAATGGCCAAGGATGGGTAGAGATGGAAGGGTGAGAAAGTCATTGTCAGAGAATCCTGGGTCTAGTTCAAACCTTATCAATTAAATGTGGGGTCTGCCAAACCTGACATCTGTTCTTTGATGCTCAGTTTCCTAACAAAAGTGAATGAGGTAATTTTTAAAAGATGATCTGTCCAATGGCATTTCAGATCTGCAGATTTATGAGTCTTTGACCGTGAGTCATGTGTGAGGGCTGGAAAAAAGCTGACATGAGTGAGGTGAGGAAGATACTGCAGTGAAGCTGGGGAGGTTTATCTACTGGATGAAGGCCTCAGAGCGTAAGTGACAGCAGAAGGGCCTGAGCTGCAGCAGGACAGTCATACTCTGGGCTCTCAGGGTGACTTGGAAAGAGGCAGCATAGAGGCCAACTTCAGACTCCTGACGATCTCCTTCAGGACGTAGATGATAGGTGTTCTTGGGGGAGGACTTCCAGAAACGGGTAATAGAGGTTCAGCCAGGCAGATGGCCTGCATCAGGGTGACTCAACACTCACTGAAACCCAATTTCTTTCTTTTTAATATTTATTTATGTATTTATTTGGCCGTGCCGGGTCTTCATGGCGGCATGTGGATACTAGTTTCCTGACCAGGGATAGAACCTGGGCCCCGTGCATTGGGAGCCTAGAGTCTGCCACTGGACCACCAAGGAAGTCCCAGGAAACCAATTTCTTAGAGATTTGGAGATGATAAAGTCTGTCCTTTTCTCACTGAAACTGGGTTTGTGGCAATAAGAAATCTTGTAAGCCAGGCTAGAACTGGGTTTTTAAAAAGGCTTGTTCACAACGGTCAGGGTGGGGCCAGCAGCCTAGTCTGCCGAGCTGTTGACCAGAAGCTCCTTACCTTATCTGAGGAGCTAAAAGATTAAGTGGTCCCAGCCTTGCAGGTTGAGTGGCTACAGCCGTGAAATCTGGACATTCCCTACTGTTAACTCTTTAGTTGGCAACCCGATCGCTTGTTTGTTTGTTTTTCTATAAAGAGTTTAAAGCATTCTGAACATTCTTTAAAATTTATTGCTGTTGGAATTTTTAAAGATTTGTTTTCACCTTCGTGTTGTGAAATAAAACCGATACAGAAAGCAATACTAAACAAATCCATAGCTTAGTGAATTTTTATAAGGCAAACATGTTTGTTCCCATGACACTTTGCCAGCTACCCTGGAGGCTCCTCCATTGTCCATTACAATTATAGTTCTCTCCACCCTTCTCAACTTTTATGGTAATCACTCTCTTGCATTTATCTGTAGATTTGTCACCTTAGTGTGGCTTCCTCACTATTTTTTTTTTACTGTATACATATATATTTTTATTGAAATATAGTTGATATACAATATAACATAATTTTAAGGTATATAATAGTATGAAGTGAAGTGAAGTGAAGTCGCTCAGTCGTGCAACCCCGTCCCTCTTTGTGACCCCATGGATAGTAGCCTGCACCAAGCTCCTCCGTCCATGGGATTTTCAAGGCAAGAAGTACTGGAGTGGGTTGCCATTTCCTTCTCCAATATAATAGTATAGTGATTCACAATTTTAAAGGTTATATTCCCTTTATAGTTATTATAAAATGTATAAAGTATATAAATATATTATAAAATATATATTCCCTCTGTTGTGCAGTCTAATATATCCTTGTAACTTATTTTATACATAATAGTTTATACCTTTAATCCCCTACTCCTATATCACCCCACCCCCATTCCTCTGCCTACTGGTCACCACTAATTTCTTCTCTATATCCGTGACTGTCTTTCTTTTTCGTTTCATTTCATTTCATTCACTAGTTTGTTGTACCTTTTGGATTCCACGTATAAGTGATGTCGTGCAGTATTTGTCTTTATCTGTCTGACTTATTTCGTGTCATAATACCCTCCAGGTCCATTCATGTTGTTGCAAATGACAAACTTTCGTTCTTTCTTATGACCGAATTCCTTGGTATGTATGTATGTATGTGTTTAAGCCTGGCGTGCTGCAGTCCATGGGGGTCGCAAAAAGTCAGGCACAACTGAGCGACTGAACAACAAATATACGTATATACGTACATATATAATATACCCACATATACGTATATACGTACATATAAAATACCCAATATCGTATATACGTACATATATAATATACCCACATATACGTATATACGTACATATATAATATACCCACATATACGTATCAGATCAGATCAGATCAGTCGCTCAGTCGTGTCCGACTCTTTGCGACCCCATGAACCGCAGCACGCCAGGCCTCCCTGTCCATCACCAGCTCCCGGAGGTCACTCAGACTCGCATCCATCGAGTCAGTGATGCCATCCAGCCATCTCATCCTCTGTCGTCCCCTTCTCCTCCTGCCCTCAATCCCTCCCAGCATCAGAGTCTTCTCCATACGTACATATATAATATATCCACATATACGTATATACGTACATATATAATATACCCACATATACGTATATACGTACATATATAATATACCCACATATATGCCACATCGTCTTCATCCATTCACCTGTTGATGGACAGTTAGGTTACCTCCACATCTTGGCTATTGTAAATAATGCTGCTGTGAACATTGGATGCATGTATCTTTAAAAATTAGTGTTTTTGGTTTTTTTTTTCCTATATACACCCAGCTGAGTCACATGGTGGTCTTATTTTTAGTGTTTTGAGAAACCTCCACACTGTTTTCCACATTTCACTGCTGTTTTTTAGGTATGCCAGTTTAAAAAAAAAAAATTGTATTTGAAACTTCTCTTAAAAGCTGCAGCATCCCCTCCGTCCCTTTCTTTCCTTACCCTTTTTCTACAGAAGGACTCAGGCATCTTAAATCTCTAGAGTTACACAAGCCTCTGTATTTGTGGCACGGTTCAATGTGTCCTTCTGCCCTTTGTGTTTCCTGCACCCTGGCAGCTGCTTCCAGAGACTTGACCAGACTCAGTTCCAACCTCTTCAGCACGGCGATGATGTTTTTCATCAGGAAGCGTGTAACACGTGGTTTCTACTTTTTTCATGTTAGCACTCACTGGTGCTTAATGTCTAGATCCACTGCTTCCCTGAAGGCTGAAAAATGATGTAATTCTCACTCTATAATTTTGTTTTCATTTACTGGCTGTGATAATTTTTTAATGCTTCCAAATGGAGAAGCTTCCATTTTTCTATCACTTGGCCACCCAACGGTACAGTTCTTACAGGAAAGGCAGGATAAATATCCAGTTCATTTATATATCCAGTTTTCAAGATAACACACTGGCTTCCTGTCATGCTTAAAATGGGACTTCCCAGGTACCTCAGTGGGTAAAGAATCCACTTGCAACACAGGAGATTCAAGTTTGATCCATGGATTGGGAAGATCCCCTAGAGAAGGAAATGACAACTCATTGCAGTATCTTGCTTGGAGAATCCTATGGACAAGGGAGCCTGGTGGGCTACAGTCCATAGGGTTGCAAAGGGTTGGATGTGACTGAGGCAACTGAGCATGCACACATGCACACATCCTTGAAATGTAACCAATTAGTTCTTTTAAAATATTATTATGAACTTATGGATTTACACATTTTTGATGCATTTCAATCCACTGCCATTTGGAGCTTCTTCAGTTGGTTCCCGGGTCCCCTTTGACGTGACCTCAGCAAGTTTGTGATCTTTCTAAGTTTCTGATCTTTCTAACTATCTGATATAGGAATACGCTCCAGACTCATGTTGTGTATCTCCTGCCCCAGCTTTGGAATCAACCATTTCTGCAAGAAGCCTGGTTTCTGTTAATAGGAAAAGATATTTCAAGACCACAATCCGGATATTCTGCATACTCATTCCTAACTGGGCTGGTCCTTGTTTCTAGCTTTTCAGCAGACATAGCTTACACATGTGTAATATGCTGCTGCTGCTGCTGCTGCTAAGTCACTTCAATTGTGTCTGACTCTGTGTGATCCCATAGACGGCAGCCCACCAGGTTCCCCCGTCCCTGGGATTCTCCAGGCAAGAACACTGGAGTGGGTTGCCATTTCCTTCTCCAATGCATGAAAGTGAAAAGTCAAAGTGAAGTCACTCAGTCGTGTCCAACTCTTAGTGACCCCATGGACTGCAGCCCACCAGGCTCCTCCATCCATGGGATTTTCCAGGCAAGAGTACTGGAGTAGGGTGCTATTGCCTTCTCTGGTGTAATATGAGTGAGATCAAATATTCTGTAAGTTCAAACCATTTGAGATTCAGATTCAAAACTATAGATGTTTTACTTAACTTTTATATTGCATTCGTATCTCTTTATTTCAAACCAAGAGTCCTGATTCTTAAAAACATAGAACTAGAATTAGAACATCTCATAATTATTACAAAAGTCTCATATAATAATAAGAACAACAATTCTACCACCATCAACTTTGATTACTGAAAATAGCTAAATTTGTAAAGCTCCAAATTCTCTTCCATTCCCCCCCCGTTTTTCTAGTTATATTTGTATTATTAATCATATAGTCAACATATACTATAGTCTATTCCTTTTAACCCTCATTTAGCTTTAGTTCTATAGGTAGATCTATACTTCACTGTCCTTATTGATACCAATTTAGTAATTTTATTTGTCTGAAACTAATTCTTTGGTAGATTCCTTAGTCAGTGTTCATTTCACGGAAACAATATTCTCTGAGTTCATGAGTGTTGATAACAGTTTGTGCTCTTCCTACATGAAGTCAGTTTTGCTGGGTATAAAATCCGTAACCAACTTTTTTTCTTTAAATATCATAAATATAGGTATTAAAAATAAAGTAGTCTAGTTTCTTTTGGAGAAGGCAATGGCACCCCACTCTAGTACTCTTGCCTGGAAAATCCCATGGATGGAGGAGCCTGGTAGGCTGCAGTCCATGGGGTCGTTGAAGTCGGACACAACTGAGTGGCTTCACTTTCACTTTCCACTTTCATGCATTGGAGAAGGAAATGGCAACCCACTCCAGTGTTCTTGCCTGGAGAATCCCAGGGATGGGGGAGCCTGGTGGGCTGCCATCTATGGAGTCGCACAGGGTCGGACACGACTAAAGCGACTTAGCAGCAGCAGCAGTCTAGTTTCTTTTAGCACAAATATTGTTATCAAAAATCATGTGAATTTTGTTTCCCTTACAAGTATTATAAAGACATTTTTCTTTATCTTTAAAGTCCTATAATTTTATCACATCATGTCTTGATGTTGATAGTTCCGGGTTGAGAGTTTAAAATATGAAGTGAGCTCTTTCAATGTGTATTTTCAAATCTTTAAAAAAAAAAAATCCAGGAAAATTGTCTTGAATCATACATTTAAATATTTTTTTATTCCCTTGCCTTGGGATTCTAATCTGGAGGTGCTTTTGGTAACTCATCCTATTTCCAAACACACTTGTGTTCACTGGGACAGCAGGAACACAGGGTCTGTGTCTGGTGCTAGAGGAGTTCATCATCTAGTGGGAGGACAGTGTCTCTTTGCTGCCTGTTACATGGAGATAATGAGTTGCAAATGTTGAATTGGCTTTTGGAGTTCACAGCCTGCCACTTTGAACCACAACCAGGATGGGAAGCAGTTGGGCAAGCTTGTGACTCCCAGTTCCTTTGTCTATTGAAGCAATTTATGACTTATCTGCTTCTTTGCTTAGGTCCCTAATTAAAGCTATTTTCAACCCAGTAAACATCCTCATCCCTCATCCAGCCAATAGACTTAGACAGCTCCCCTGTGGCCTCTGCCTTCATCCTCTTCGGCTCTGTGGTTCAGGGTTAAGTTCCTATACCTTTAGCAGGGCCACTCTCTGAAATGCAAGGAGAAGAGTATTGTTACTTAGAGACATAATTACAGATAACAGGCCTTTTGAAATGCAACGTGCGAGGGGACGATCCAGCCCAGGTCAGTGACTGCCTTAGCTGTCATGACTCCTATTAATAGTGCTGTGTTTCTGCTTGGCTGAAAGGCTCTGGGGTTGGTATCTAAAGTTCGTTAACCTTTTGTCTGAGGGACTTGTACTTGGGACTTGTGGTTCTATGTCTTTTTTTGTAGCTTTTCAAGCTGTAACTACAGTTTGGTGGTTGTGGCTATGGGCACAACTGTGAAATAGCTAACTTCGCCTTTGAATCATCCATTACTTTTAAGAACATTATGTTCTAGATATTGGGAGCACATAAACCTATTTTTGCATTTGGTTAGCCTAATGGACGATTCAAAGGCGAAGTTAGCTATTTCACAGCTGTGCCCATAGTGGCTTAGACAGTAAAGCGTCTGACTGCAGTTCTGGAGACCCAGGTTTGATCCCTGGGTTGGGAAGATCCCCTGGAGAAGGAAATGGCAACCCACTCCAGTATTCTTGCCTGGAAAATATCATGGACAGAGGAGCCTGGTGGGCTACAGTCCATGGAGCCGCAAAGGGTCGGACATGACTGAGTGACTTCACTTTCACTTTCTTTCAGGATTCTTAGAAGACTGAAAGCTCTAAATGCAAACAAAACTACTGCTGAGAGACACATTTAAGGACTTATATTTTTTTCTGTCTTCTCAGGAGTCTGCCTGTCTTTGTCCAAAGTTATATGTGAAAGATTTTTATTTGTCACTTAGTTTAAAGGTACAATGTACATTGGATGCCATTTACCTAAAGTAACTCTTAAGAAAATCACTTTGTGAAGTAAATGCAACTTTGGCAATGTGAAAAATGTCTCCCTAATTTATCTGTCTTAAACTTACAACTTATTACTATCACACTGTCATCTATGAAAGCAAAGCTGTGTTTTATTCTTTTTTTCCCCTTCCCATTGCCTCCCTGGGAAGGGAAGTTTATTCCCTGGGAAGGGAAGTAGTTTCCTTCAGGTGAGATAGGTGATTTCTCTTTCTCTCACCTCCTATGGCATTGTTTCACTGCTCTCAAATCTTTTGTTTATGAGGAAACAAGGAAAAATCTTGGGCTTGGAGTGAGAGAGCCTAGCATTCCCATCTGGCTTTGTCCTAACCAGCTATGAGACTTCAACAAGCTAGTTAAGCTCTTTGAGTCTTAGTTTATTCACCAATAAAGTGGGTATGAATATCCCTTCATCACTTTATTGCTGCAGGATTAATTGTAATAATATATGTAAAGCACTTGGTACCTGGCACAAATAATCATCCTTATTTGGGAACTCTTGGCATCATCGACTCAGAGGACATGAGTTTGAGCAAACTTCACGAGATAGTGAAGGACCGGGAAGCCTGGCGTGTTGGAGTCAATGGGATCACAAAGAGTTGGACAAGACTTAGTGACTGAACAACAGCAACCTGCCAATGAAAATGTTACCACTTGCCTATGAAAAATAGTTAGTGATATCTGTTCTCACTCCCCCGACTCCCTTGGGTGGGGCTTCACCCCTGTTTTCCTTCTGTGCTGTTGAGGATGTATTGCTCCATACAAATACATCTACAGCCACTAAAACAAATCAGAGATACCATTCACAGTGATCCATAAGCAAAGAAACCCAAACTGAGCCCATGGGTATGGATCTTTAACAATGTGGGGGGTGGGATATGAGAGGAGGGGTCACCCTGCCATGTCTCACCTCCGTACCCACATCTGAGTTTTTCGTGCCTCAACTATTCTCTCTGCATATGCGTGATGGGCTCTTTTTATAGATGTGACTCCTAGCCAAGCAGTCCCCATAGACTCAGAGAAGCCCCCTCTCTCACTTGCCCCCACATTGTGTTACAAGGGGAGGGTGGTCTCTGATGGGGGCCCTTTTGCAAAAAGTTGCTTCAGAGGCTGGAAAATCAGACTCATGTGTGCCAGTCCTGATTTCCCTCCCGGCCCTTCTCTTCCCTTCCTGTTCAGGTCCCTCCACCAAGCTAAGCTGTCCCTGATCCACCCCACCCCTCCTGACCCCCAGTTCTTTTGTTCATCCATCCCTGCCACTGCCCCCTCCCCCCACCTCAGTACAGTCAGCCTCACTGCTGCTTAAATGTCATTTTTGAAACAACAGAAGGACATGCTGATTTTTGCGGCATCTCGGGGGGAAAAATTTTTTTTTTTATCCATTTGGTGTTGAGAGAACTCACAAGAAATGTATTCAGGGACCCTCGCCAGCCTCTCTCACTGCTGCGGTTCACATTTGGTGGCTGGTGATACACAACACACACAGCATTTTCCCCCAGAAATGTCCGTGCTCCCCTCATCCTCACCCTGCTTCCTTTAGATTTCTTTGTCTCTCGGCTAATCCTGTACTTGAAGCACTGCAGTTCCCGATTTATTTTCAAGCTGGGGATCCATTCTGATCCCGTCTCGGGGGTTTGAACCAGGCTGGGAAACCTGGAAACACAGTCAAGCCTGGCTTACATCTCTGGAGGGGAAGGCATGAGACACTGCACCGCCACCCCCCAGCCCGCCCCTTGACCCATGGGCAATCCGTCAGGCTCCTGTGTCAGGCCCTCAGTTCCAGAAGGGAACGGTGCATCTCTGCAGGAAACTGGAAACTCGAGTTCCCTTTGTCCTTCATCTGTCTGTCCTCCAGGCCCCGCCGTGCTCCATCCGTGATGATGTATATTCACACCTTATTATTCCCATTAGATGGAAAGTTCCAGAGGGCAGGATCCATGTGTGACTCATGTTCTTGTCCCTCAGCCCTGGAACAGGGCCTTGCAGGTGGCCCCATGGCTGCAGCGTCCTCCTGTGTGAGGAGGACATGGGGAGCGGGGCTCACCTTCTGTAGGCTTCTTCACTGCCACACGCTGCTGGGGAAAGGGCTCACACTGGCTTGGAACATCATTTTAAAACCCAGAGACCCTCTACTCATTACTAAAGGTCCAGATGAGCAATTAAGTTATGAATTGGAATTGTAATGAGCCGATGCTCTGGCCCCAAACACCTAATTGCAGTACAGTGACTAGATTATCCCCACCTGTCTGCGTTTCTCACCGTCACTCAGACCGTCTTGCTCCAGGTTTAGTGGTTGTCATCCACAGACACCCAGAGTGGGGGGTCTGCTGCGTCTCGGGATCATCAGAGCCAGCCCCGCAAGCCTTGCCTCAGCCAGAGGACCCTCGTCCAAGAGTGGTTTGAGGGCTGCTCTTAATCTCCAAGTCTCACCTGGCACATCTCCATCCCAGCTCCTTTCCTGGGCCTCCTGCCCACGTGGGGCACCCTGGAGAGAACTGCAGGTCACCTAACAGGTGCTCCCCTACTTGCCTTCTAGCCATGATATGAATTTGGAGGAAATGAGAGAAAGTTCAGTTTTCACACCACACACACACATGCACACACACACACACACACACACCTTGGAGGAAATGAGAGAAAGTTCAGTTTTTCACACCACACACACACACACACACAATTCTTGTCCTAATGACTTGTTTGGACATTCTCCTTGACGAGTGTCTGAAGTTTGAGGTTTGCAGCCTGAGCAACCTTCTTTAAACGGACCCTGTGTCTTCCCTGGCTTTAAATAGACCTTCCTGATGGCTAAATCTGGGCAGAGTCCAGATGCCCTGCTGACCGGCACACCACAAGTCACACACTACCCAGAATCTAATCGAGCGAGTCGTGGACACTGCCTCCCTCTGACTCTATGTGGGGACATTCCCCGGATGTAGAAACACCTGTGTTGTCCGTTTCACGAGTGGTGGCCTTTCCTTAACCGTGAATTCTAGTCCCTCCTTCCTGAAATGTCATTAATTGTTCCTGTCTTAAAAACCGTCTTGGAGACAGGCTCCTTATGTGACATTGTTCCTGGCGTCTCTCTGTTGAAGAATATGTTTGAGCTTCTCTTTATCTGCTTTTCCCTCACCCTGGAATTCCTCATGGGGGCTAAGCTTTGCCAAACAGACAGTTATGGAGCAAAATTAGAAGATTTTTGCTGGGCCGGCTTCTAAGGGCCCGCCTGGTTTTCTAAGAAGCAACCATAAAAAGAAGAAAGAAAAAAAAAAAAAAGAAAAAGTAGAGACTGGAAGAAGCAAACTTTCGGCTAATTACCATCTTTTTTTCCCCTCTGAGCTCAGAGTACTGTTCTTAATTTCCTGACCAGCTTGCGCCCCTCCCCCGCTCCCTCCGAGCATCTGTGGTGGTTTCAAATTGAACTGCATACCTGCTGCTCTGAATTTCCAACATACCATACCAGTTGGTTTGCCAAACAGTGAACTGCCAGCCATCTGCCATCCAAAGTCAGAATTTACATTGTTTCATCTTAAAATAACGCCTCCGGAATAGCAAGCCACTCTGTGCATCAGGTTTTAAAGTTGACAATCAGCCAGAATTAAAAACAAATACCAAATGGGCATAAAAAAAGAACATAGTGGGGAGTTGGGGTTGGGGAGGGGGTGGCTGGCATTTGACAGAGAGTTTATTTTTCAGCATTTCTACCTGATTTTCCACCAAAATAGCCATGCCATTTAATTTTATCTGCAACAGCAGGAGCTACTTATAGACTGAGAGCCTTAACTTTTTACTTGCCTGGCTCTCCCCAAACAGACGAGGCTGGAGCTGTTGTCCGCATCTCAGGGAGGGTGGATGTCTCTATAACCTCCCCAGATACAGAGGAGGAAGAGCTGCCGTAACCTCTTCTCAGTAGGACTTCCTGGTTGCTCAGATGACACAGCTAAGATGCATGAAGGTGGGCTACCGTACGCTAGTTAATGGGGAACCCAGGACTGCCAGGCCAGTCTTCCCAGCCCTGGATGTGTCCATGCAGATGCGGAGTCCCTCCACCCCTGCCTTGGTTTCCCCTTACCGACCGTAGCAACCCTTCTGCCCTTCTGTGCCTTACTTCCCTGCTGCTCCAGGGCAGTTGTTTAGTTGCTAAGTGGAGTCAGCCTCTTAGCATCCCTATGGACTGTAGCCCGCCAGGCTCCTCTGTCCATGGTATTCTTCAGGGGAGAATACTGGAGTGGATTGCTATTCCCTTCTTCAGGGGATCTTGCAGATCCAGGTCTTCTGCATTGCAGGCAAGTTCTTTACCACTGAGTCACCAAGGAAACCCAGGAAAGAAGGGGTTCCTGCAGGGTCAGGAGCGCCTGGTGACCTGTGATGGTGGCCTTGTGGCAGAGCCGCCATGAAATCTGGGTGACTTTCCAGAGCAGATGAGCCTGAAGGAGGTTTGTTTTTTTTTTTTTTTCTTATGAGAAAAATGAAAGAGGTTTCATGTTTCCTTTAGGGAAGCTGTTCCAGGCGAAGGCAGCTTGGGGAAAAGTGTGAAGTTATGAGTGGGCAGAGGAAGCAGAGGGCTCTAAATTTATACCAAAGCCACCTGCCTACAGCGTGGCGCCCCAGGCCACAGGCCTGCAGACGAGGAGGGCTTGTCCCTGAGGCTGGGCTGAGCGAGATCTCCGAGTCAGCCTGATGCACTCCGTGGAAATCTCCAGGGGCCGACCTTGGACATTGTAGGTCCAGGCAAGCTGCCAGCTCAGTCCGGTCCTGATGTGGGTGTCAGAAGTGGGTACTCTGGTCACTGCTGGGCCAGCTGGTTCTCCTCCTGGAAGCCATATCCCAACCCGGACCAGACCCAAGACCCATCTTGTGTGTTTCCCTGGCCCCTGCCTTTGGCTCTGACCTACCCTCCCCACAAGGTGTCTCTGTAGCTGGGATAAGCTCTACTTCCTGTGAGGCGGGGCCATGTCCCCCATCTTTGGGGTCCCGAACACCATTGTTGTTGAGTTGCTCAGTCATGTCTGACTCTTTTGAGACCCCATGGACTGTAGCCCGCCAGGCTTCTCTGTCCATGGGGATTCTCCAGGCAAGGATACTGGAGGGGGTTGCCATTTCCTTCTCCAAACACCTTTGGTGAGTGGTTAAAGAATCTGCCTGCAGTGCAGGACACTCAGGTTCAATCCCTGGGTGGGGAAGACCCCCTGGAGGAGGGCATGACCGCCCACTCCATTATTCTTGCCTGGGAAATCCCATGGACAGAGGAGCCATGAAGGCTACAGTCCATAGGTCACAGAGTCAGAATGACGGAAGCGACTGAGCACTCAGCACACACTCCAGTGGTGTGTGTGGCACTCGTGCTCACTTAGCGAGTGAGTCAGCGCTTTGCTGGGATAATGCAGAACCTAACTGGTTGTGCCGATCGCAAGACTCAGTCCCACAGTACTGAACTGGCCAGTAAGTTCCTTCAGGTTTTTCCTTAAGATGGAACAGAGAAACCCAAACCAAGTTTTTGGCTAACACAATATTTCTCCTGTGAAAGCTGCTTTGGATTTACCCAAAATCTTCCAATTTTGTTGCGTTCCAGTTAGCATTGTTGATGCTGAGAGTGTTCAGGGGCGAGTCACTGTCCCGAGGTACCTTGCATATGTTCTTATCTCTCATGCATGGATGCCTCTTTGCGATCCCATCGATTGTAGCCCCCCAGGCTCCTCTGTCCGTGGGATTTCCCAGGCAAGAATGCTGGAGTGGGTTGCCATTTTCTCCTCCAGGGGTTCTTCCTGACCTGGAGATTGAACCCGAGTGCCCTGCATTGCAGGCAGATTCTTTTACCGCTAAGCCATAGGGGAAGCCATTCTTATCTACTTTGACTTAATTCAGTTTATTAATAATACGTTGTGAAGCCCCTGTGGTCATTACAGAGATCAGCCAACCAAGGCTGAATAGGTGTTAGTTTTCCATGAGATGCCCCTCAGGCAGGTGTCAGAGGCCGATTTTAACCCAGGGGCCCAAGAGCTCCTGTGAGGTGAGCCCATTGCTAGGAATCTGGCCCTGGCCTGGGCCAGTGTTCAATATGGGTGATAGCCAAAATGCTTGACACCCGCTGCACACCTGGGGAGGAGAACTAAGATGGGAGGGTCCCCATGAGGAAAGTTCGAGAAAGTGGCTCCATTTAGCGTTTAGCCTGGGAAGAAAACACTGACGCGAGAAATGTGAAGGCTGCATGCAAGATTCCCACGATGAGCTGTTCTTGGAGAGGAAGGGTGTGCGCACTTGCTCCAGGGCTCGGGAGCAATGAGGCAGATGTTAGCCCATCAGGAAAGATTCCCAGGCAAGTGGAGCTGCCCATCAGTGGAATTCCCTGCTCACAAAGGGGTGAACCGCCTGCCCAGGAAGATCAGGCAGCTGCAGAATGACCCTTTGTCAGGATGTCCCAGAAAGGTCAGCTCGTGATCCGGAGCTTGGTGCAAGTGCTCCCTGAAGATGTCCGTTCCGACACCGAAGCCCCTCGGCTCTACGTTCTTAGTTTAGTACATAAAACAATGGTGCTCATGATGACACATTTCTAAAGCTTAAAATAGTCATAACTCCTTTTCCCAGAATGAGTCATTTTAAGACCTCCTCCCCATTCCCCGCTTTGAGAGTCTAATCAGAAGCCCGAGTTTTTAAAAACTAGAAATGTAAAAAACAAAACCTAAACGCAACACTGTCATTTGATTTCCTAAAAAGGCGTTTTTCCTCTGCAAAATCGGAAGGTGAAGGAGTGACCCCTCCAGGCCCTGGAGCTGTTGGTGTGCAGGGGTCCTGGGGAGAAGGCTGCAGTCCCGCTCAGCAGGGCTGGGGTGTGAGCTGGCGGGTGGGGAAGGGGTTCTGATTCGGGCCAAAGCCACTAAACAGGGCCTCGCCTGCAATGGCTTCTGGGCATGAAAGCTTCTAGACTAGAGCTGAAAACTCTGCCTAGCTGTCTGCACAAATGCTGTTTGCAGGACGTACTGTTTTGTGATAAAGATAAAAGAGATCTTCTCTAAAGCAGTTGTGAGGCAGTTTGTATCTGACCCCGAGTTAGAGTCGTTACTAAGGGAACCACAAAGAGAGAGAGCCTGTATTTAAATAAGCCAACATCTCAAGATTCCCTTGGGCAGGAAGCATGTTTCTCCCCTAAGAAAGAACAGAACATGACTTCCTTCCATGTAGCGGAAGGACTCGTGGTGTTCGCTGCCCACAGGTGCTTGTACCTGTCTGGCGCTGCTTTTCCCCTCTGTCTGAGAGACGGAATCTTCTCGCTGATCTGACAGCCAGGAAAGCAGAGCGTGGCTTCCCCTCTAGTTGTCTCTGAGCAGCTCAGCAAGACAGTCGAGTTCTTGTGGTTATAGGACACAGCTATGCCAACCCTATGCAAGGGATCTCATCCCACAGGGGTGTGGGAACAATGGGCATGAAGTTCAAAGCGAAAAGGGCGAGTGTCAGAATCCACATTCAGGACGCTCAGTGAGTTTGAAATGAACTCTGAATTCAGTTCTGGGGGAGAAGCAGGTATATTAAATAATGACTACACAATTGGGCTTCCATGGTGGCTCAGACAGTGAAGAATCCGCCTGCAATGTGGGAGACCTGGCTTCAATCCCTGGGTTGGGAAGATCCCCTGGAGGAAGAAATGGCAACCCACTCCAGTATTCTTGCCTGGAGAATCCCATGGACAGAGGAGCCTGGCGGGCTACAGTCCAGGGGGGTCACACAGAGATGGACACGGCTGAGTGACTGAGCGCAGCACAGCACAGTTAATATAAAGATGATAATGGTTTTAATACTTGTTCAGTCGCCAAGTCATGTCTGATTCTTTGCCACCCAATTCAAGATTCCTTGGGGAAGGAGTAGTTTGATACTACTTTTATCTTAAATATTAAAAACTATAGTGGTATTTTAAATGCTGTTGAAATATAGGTATTTTTGTAATTTTTTTTTTTTTTTTGAGAAAATTAGATTCTCTCAGCTAAGACTCTATTGTAGACAGTCTGTAGACAGTCTTGCTTGAATACAGCATGATTATGACACTACTGCCACCTACTGGTAGATTGCCTTAATTGCAGACCAAGTGCCTAAAGAAATGTTTAGTTACCAAGTCCTGTCTGATTCTTGGTGACCCCATGGACTCTAGTCCACCAGACTCCTCTGTTTGTGGGATTTCCCAGGCAAGAATACTGGAGAGCGTTGCCATTTCCTTCTCCATGGGTCTTCCAGACCTAGGGATAAAACTTGAGTCTCCTGTGTTGCAGCTGGATTCTTTACCACTGAGCCACCAGGGAAGCCTGCCTAAAGAAATGAGCAGACACTAATTTCAAAACTAAATTACAGGGACTTCCCTGGTGGCTAAGATTCCATGCTCTCAATGCAGAATGTTTGGTCTTGATCCCCGATCCTGGAACTAGACCAGTTAAATATACTTTTCTTTTAATGAAATGTCAGTTCTCATCAATTCATTTATTCACTCAACAATAATTACTATACGAGTTGCAACCATATCACCTGTACTGT
The DNA here is from genome assembly GCA_935064755.1 of Tragelaphus eurycerus. Taxonomy (NCBI): domain Eukaryota; kingdom Metazoa; phylum Chordata; class Mammalia; order Artiodactyla; family Bovidae; genus Tragelaphus; species Tragelaphus eurycerus. The sequence continues at coordinate 1,620,493 of CAKXYN010000177.1, read as the reverse complement.
CAGCAGCGAGACAGGCATCCTGGCCCGTGGCCTGGAGGGTCCCACATTATGATGACCTGTAAATACCTCCCCTTTGTCCCAAACCCTCTTTTTCTTCACCTGCCATCTCCTGTCCGTGTTGCATCCCTGGACTGTGAGGGAAATGTCCTCGCTTGTCATGATGGGCAGCGAGGAGGAAAACGTATTAAAAATGCCTAAGACTTGCCAAGTCTTGTGGGTCACCAAGCCTGTGTGGTTTGGTGCTTGGATCTGTTCTGCCAGATGCACCGGGGTTGCCATGGAGGCAAAAAGGCACCTGTGTTTTGTTCTGAGGCCTGTTGTCACATATGCATGGGCACACACACCAGCTAGTCCTTAAAACACGTGTCTTAAGTATGGTCGACGTCTCCTCTCCATAATTCTACTCCTTTCCTGACTTTGGTCCTTCCTACAAATGAACATTTCTTTTTCACCATCCCATGTGGTCATATCCACGTGGGCATATCATAGTCCCCTATGGATGTTGCCCGCCATGCTCACCTACTGCATCCCCTCTGCAACCCCTGTTTTAACACAGAGCTCTCTGTGTCATGAGAGGTCATAAGCAACTGAATTCATTGCTTATTTTGGGGTGTATTATTTGGGGACAAGACCAGGAAGGAGATAAATACCAGGAGGTGCTTCGGCGTCAGAAAGGTCATTTGCCATCCGAGCCGTTAGAGCTGGTGCAGATTGAAGATGGGGAAGCGCATATGTTACAGGAGAAGGCCTCTTCCGTGGCTCTTCTTCATGCTGGACACCAGCCCCCACACCTCAGCTGGCCCACGCCCATTCCCCAGTTTCCCTGACCCTCCCATGGTGAATTCAGGATTCACACGGGCCTTTCTCAAATGGTCCCTGCACTTAGGGAATGGCAGAGTTGTTTCTCAGCTTCTTGGCCCATCACCCTTCACCTCCAGTTCTGCTCTGGGTCCTCTCACCAGGTGTCACTGGCCCTGCTGGGCAGCGGCTGCCATCTGAGCCAGAGGGGTCCAATTAAGAATTAAGAACTAGACTATTACAATCACAGGCTTCATTGAGCCGAAAGTGTTGAGAGTAATTTTCCAAGTGAACTCCATGGAGACTATTTTCACTATGCTTGCAAATCAGATCAACAGATTCCTCATGCATCTGTAGTGCTCTGTCCTTAGAAGAGGCTTCTGCATACATTTTCCTCTCTTTTGCTCCCCATATGAGTGTTATGAGGTAGGTAGGGCACATACTCTCTTCCCTGTTTCTGGATAACTCAGCTGAATCCCAGAGAATCTGACTTATACAGCCACTCTGTTCCAGGTGACATGGATCTTCTTCTCCCTCGATCTCTCTCTGGAATGTCAACAAAGGCAGGAAGTCTACACTTAGACAAAGCCAAGATAGGAAAGGGGCTTCTCATGTGGCACTAGTGGTAAAGAATCCATCTGCCAAAGCAGGAGATGTGAGAGACTCAGGTTCATCCCCTCAGTTGGGAAGATCCCCTGGAGGAGGAAATGGCAACGTTCCCTCGTATTCTTGCTGAAAAAATCCCATGGACAGAGGGACCTGGGGGGCTACAGTCCATGGGGTCATGAAGAGTCAGACATGACTGAGCGTTTGAACACAGCACAAGACAGGAGAACCACAGTGAATAAAGCTGAATGATGGGGATCAGACCGCAGGTTCTACAGGGATTGGCAAGAGAAGGTGGGCATACTTAGGGAGCAATAACTAAACTGTTCGTGGGCTTAAACACTGAGGGAGACAACTAAAACTGGTTTAGAAGCTCCCATAAAGTTAAAAATGGGATTTCCTATAAAGGTTTAACTCCATGCCAAGCCCTGTGCTGAGTGAGTGTCTGCAAGCGTGATCTTATTTCGTTCTCTGTCCAGCCCAGGAGACTGTTGCTATTATTGAGTCGCAGGGGCAGGACAGATGAGGTCTCTGAAACTCTGGGGATGCCAGGAGGGGTGGGGGGCAGTGGGGATCGAGTGGGAAGTGGTAAGGAGGGGCCAGGTTATGATGAGACCTCAGAGTCAATCGGGGCTCTTGGACGTGGCTCAGGGCAGGCCGTGCCGCGCCTGGAGGGTTTTGAGCAGGTGCAGGGCCCGAGAAGGGTGTGTATGTAAAGACCTCTGAAGCAAAGCCTTGGCTGTGGGGTCCATGTCACGGCCACTGCTTTCAGAACCAAGGAGAAGTCCACGGGCCTGGCCTGAAAGCAGGTGCCTGACTCACTGCTATGTGAGCATCCTGGCGGGGGGCTTGCCCTCGCCTGGCCACCGCACAGCCCCGTTCCTGGCTTACATGCAAACTCAGGGACACGCATAGAGACTCGTTCCCCTGCCGTCAGGCTGATTGATGGCGGAGTCAAGCCTCCTTCTGCTCAGTACGCTGAGCTGATGGGCTTTGTTCTCCAGGCCAAATTCCTAGGATCCTTTTGGTCTCAGAACGCTTTGCCTGTGGAGTTTAGAATAAGAAAGTATAGAAATGAACTCACAATATAGTTTGGGGATTACAGAGAGACATACTATCTGGGGAAATGGTGATTCTCCTAAATCCAGGACCTTGAGTGCTGGGGTTCATTGTCTGCCTGGGTGAGAGTGGGCAGACCCTGCGGGGCGCTGAACTGTTTCAGAGATGAGGGTAACCAGCAATGATGCAGATCCTGCGTGCAAGGCTCCAGGCCGGGTGCCTACAAGTGTGTCTTACAGAACTGTGTGAGGAAGGTGTTCAGAGTCCAATTTGTTGTTGCTTTTGTTTGGTCACTCAGTAGTGTCCGACTGTGACCCCATGGACTGTAGCCCGCCAGGCTCCTCTGTCAATGGGATTCTCCAGGCAAGAATGCTGGAGAGGGTTGTCATTCCCTTCTCCAGGGGAATCTTCTTGACCCAAGGATAGAACCCGCTTCTCCTACATTGGCAGGTGGACTCTTTACCGCTGAGCCACCTGGGAAGCCCTGAATCCCATTTACAGATCAGTAAATTTAAGTCCCAGAAATCGTGTCTCATCTGCCTTCCAGCCAGCAAATGACAAGTGAAAGTGCAGTGTGGGTTGCTCTGTGTCCTTCCCACTGTATGTCGGAGAACACTCTCGCTCACGGAGCCCGCTGGGTCTTTGCTTGGAACCATTCAGTGAGGTTAACCATTTAGAGTCCAGTCTCCCCTCAGTTTTGCTTTTGCAATCTCTCTAACCTTTGAATAGATGAGAGACTTTGTCTGTTCCTCTTCTGCCTGCCTTTTTCCTCTTTCTGGCATCTTCCCTCTTCCCCATCCCCAATACACTTAGAAAAATTAAGGCCAGCCCTCGCTCTGTCGAAACATGACTTAACTGTTCAACTTAAGCTGCCCAGGAGTTATCAGCACTGGGTACCACAGATGGACGCCCAGAGTGGCTCGCTGGTCTTTGAGGTGGACAAGCGAGTCATGGCCAGGGCGCCGCCACAACACGTGTGTCTGCAGAACTGAATCCATATGCTGGTGGTTCTGTCTGAATGCCGCAGGGGGCTGATCGTCAGTGGAGCCCACGGTGCCGTGGGTGTGTCAGTGGAAACAGGCTGTGTCTGAAGAAGCAGGGACCTAGGGCAGGTGCAGGACGTCGTGGGCCGAGCACCAGCAGGGAGTCGAGGATTCATGGGAGAGGGGTCCCCACGCTGTGGGCTTTCCAAAGTGGCAACCGACTGGTAAATAAGGTGCCAAGCCCGCGACTGTCCCTTTGCCTGCAGGTGGCCACATCACTAATGGGAACGGGGGGGACGCACAACGTACATACACTCTGCAGGTGCCTGCCACCCTGCAAAGACCAGTATAGATCTGGGGGGCGGTGGAGGGGGCAAAGTCAAGTTGCAGGACTTGGTACAAATGCCAGGTCATAGTCGCTCCCATTTTTGTAACTGTGATTGTCCCAGTTTGGGACTGTTTGTGACCCCACGGACTGCATCACACCGGACCTCCCTGCCCCTCACTAACTCTCAGAGTTTGCCGAATTCATGTCCATTGAATCAGTGATGCCATCCAACCATCTCATTCTCTGTCACCCCCTTCTCCTTCTGCCTTCAATCTTTCTCAGCAGCAGGATCTTTTCCAGTGAGTCGGCTGTTCTCATCAGGTGGCCAATGTATTCTCAAACCTGCTTCCTGCTGCTGCTGATGCTGCTAAGTCGCTTCAGTCGTGTCTGACTCTGTGAGACCCCATAGACGGCAGCCCACCCAGGCCCCGCCGTCCCTGGGATTCTCCAGGCAAGAACACTGGAGTGGGTTGCCATTTCCTCCTCCAATGCATGAAAGTGAAAAGTGAAGTGAAGTCGCAAGTCGTATCCGACTCTTAGCGACCCCATGGACTGCAGCCTACCAGGCTCCCCCATCCATGGGATTTTCCAGGCAAGAGTACTGGAGTGGGGTGCCATTGCCTTCTCCCAAACCTGCTTCCTAAGGTTTGGTAAATAGTAATAAGTTATTCCATGTGACTCACAGAATAGCTCCTCATATGTAGTAAGTGGTCAGTAAACATTAGCTGTTATTAAGCTCCTCAAACCCCAAGGAAACACTATTTTAAAGCAGCGGAGGGGTGTTGAGGCTCAAGAGGACTGAATGTAAACCCAGATACATTCATCGTGGACCTTGGGTGAGCCACTCATCTATAAAATGGGCTGCAAAGTACATCCTAACTGCTCCTGGTAACTCACATTATGCAGCTATGCGGAAGGGCCATGGCGATCCATGCTACTGAAAGTGACATTCACAAGGGTTTTTGGGGACTAAGTCACAGGTGGGCCCAGCCAGAGGGTAAAAACCAAGCCTGTTTGCCTGCTTGCTTTTACATTAATCACATATGACGTTCTCGGCTGGAAAAATCCCAAACCTGAAGGTGGCCTGCACGCCCCTTATGGAGATCTCCACCAGTATCATGGTGGGGCCGCCGGTTTGAGGCACAGTCTGACCTGTGAGGAGCCAGATCCTTTCGTGTTACTGGTGGCCATCTTTTCCCATTAGCAGATATCGATTCTTTGTCTCTTACTGGAGCAGCAACTGGCTGTGTTAGAGGGCATAGCTTCTCTGTAGCGATGTTCTTAGGGTGGATGAGAAGGGACATCTGAGGCAATGAGCGTCGTATTTTCACCCGGAAACGCACTGTGTGCCTCCGACCTTTGGGTTTTGTGTCTGCCCAGCAAGATGGCAGCTCCAGACTGTCTCACAGAGGCTGCTGGGAGCCTGTGAACCAGAGCCGGGCACAGCAGGCAGTGTGTTTCTTTCAGAACACCGAGCGGACTGATGCCAGGCTCTGAAATCAGATCTGACCCTCTGCTGGGTCTCTCTGGACAGCCTTAATTATGGCAGGCTCACAGGGCCAACTCCTGCTGGCGAAACATTTTTTTTCAGAAGAGGGTCACGAACTCGGAGGTGCTGGGTGTCCTGGGGCCCTGGGTCTCCCAGGACCAGCCGGATGGCACCTGCTTTGCACAGACCCCACCCCCACCCGCCCCTCCTGGGTGAAGCTTCCTGGTGGTGCTGGCACTCATAGTCTAGGAGGGTCTCCCTGTGAGCCTGGGTGGTGGTGGAGAGCGGGTGACCCCCCAGGCTGGGGGTGCTGGCCCGGGGAACAGCTGCTTCCATCAGCGACACCTGCTTGGGGCTGGGGGAGACTCCAGGCGTCCGGGGCAGATGTCTTTATCGGTGACTGCGTGCTGGCAGAGGGGCTCTGCTTACTCTTGGGAGCAGTGTCAAGGGAGAGGATGGGCTGGGAGCTGTGAGCCCCGGGTTCTGGTCTCCGCTCTTCCAGGAGCCAGTTGCGTGGCTTCTCTCCCCCTCTCATTCCCCAGGCTTTGGTTTCTTCACATTTGAAAGCTGTGAGTCGGGTTAGGTCACTCAGGGGCCTCTGGGATGCTCTCACTGTGTTCTGGATTCCAGGGGACCACAGGGATGGGCAGATATGGAAGAGCAAGGGCCCAGTGAGAGATTCTGAAGACTAGGGTGCCTGGTAGCTGTAATATCTGGGTGCAGTAATAGTCCCTTGGTCTCTTGTGAGCCAGGAGGAGCTTCCCAGTGAGATTTCAACCCCAGGAACCTTGCTGACTTGGTGACCCTGACCATGAACCAAGGCAACCAGGCCCACTGCATCTGTCAGCACATAGTATGGCATCATCTCCTGGGCCAGCTGGAGCCTCGCTGCACAGGTTCCTGACAGCCTCCTCACCATCTCCACCTTCGTAGCAACCACACACTAGTGCAGTGGTTCTCAAAGTGTGGGCCCAGTGGCACCAGCATCAGCTGGGAAATTGTTGAAAATGCAGAGTCCTGGGCGCCCCCCCAACACCAGACCCACTGACTCAGAAACGCTGGGGGTGGGCTTAGCCATCTGTTTAACAAGCCGTGCCCGTGGTCCCAGGCATACTGAGGTCTAAGAATCACTGCACCAGCCCACGCCTGTAGTTGGAGAACCATTGTCTGTCTGTCTCTCTCTTTTGTGTAAAACTATTTTTAGTTATTAAAGCAAGATTACAGCAATACTTTTTAAAAAATTGCCAGAGCCCTACTGCCCCAGCACAGTCGCTGGTTTCATCTTTCTGGCTCTCTTCTGGCCTTTGCCCACCTGGACACCTTTTCCCCTGTGGCCTCATCACCTTCGCACTTACCATTTTCAGTGACTGAAACACTTCCCTCTCGTGACCGGCTTTACATGCTTGGCCGTCCTGTCCCTAGACATTTGGCAACTTGCTGCTGTCCACTGTTGGAGAAGTCGCTGTCCATCCAGGGTGAGGTCAGCTTCTGGGATGTTCCATATGACCCGCTGTCAGCCCCACGTCTGACCTTCCTGTAAGTCTATGACCCGAGGCTGTCTGAAATAAGATTATTCAGTGGAGAGAGTAAACAAACCCAAAATACCCCTGAATCTGCGGTGATGCACTGTGACTAAAATGCCCCCGTCTGCCGAGTTTTGTTAACCGAGCATCTTCTCATTTGGCTCACAGGTGGCGTCGGCAGAGGGGGGCATGGTGAGGGGGCGGTGCCCCCACCCCCGCCCCGATGGGCTGGGTGCCCGGGGCCTCGCCCTGTGCCAGGCCTGCTGTCGGTCATTTCCTGAGCATCCTGGTCCCCAGCAGGAAGGGCCCCCCTTCTTTCTCATACTGCCCTCACCTCCCCGCCCCCACACCTGTGCACCTCTTGTCTCCTTCCTTCTCCCAGCCTGGCTCAATCCTGGGGTGGGGGGGCACGGGGGAGCCCGAGACACACAGCTTGACCAGCACGGCCTCTAGTAGTAGCCCCTTTGTTTTCACAAGACCACTGACCATTCTTGGATCATATACACAATGCTCTATCTTTTGAAATGATTTGGTTAAGGTAACCCCCTAGATACGGGCTGAGGGTAATCCATAGGGCAGTCTTCTATCCACTGTCCCTTCTGTTAGTGATGACGTGTGTTTATGCCCTGTCCGTGGCTCCATGTTGCTCTTCACTGCCTGGCAAACTAGGCTCTTCCTTATTTGGCTCTTGGATCACAAAAGAGCTCAGATGCCTGAAGGAGGCAGGCCGGTTGATAGGGGCAGACGGTGGGAGAGGAGAGGGACTGTGTGCAAAGGACTCCCAACTAAGACGTGCTCGTGTGCAGCGGGGAGAGAGCTCCAGGGAACTAGAAAAGATAGAGGATGTGCGTTTCAACCTCAGCTGTCGTTCTCTCTCTGGCGTCACCTACCCCATGTCCCCTGCCTTTTCCTGCCACACCCAAGTGGACCTAGCTCACTCACTCTTGCCTGCTCAGGGTTTGATTGGGCCTTGTGGCCTTTTCACAAGCTGTTTCCTTGCCTAGAAAGTCTCTTCCCTTGAAGACTCAGTCAGAATGGTCTCCTCCTCCAGGAAGCTTTCCCAGACCAGTGGTCACTGGCTTAGGAGGAGGCTTGGCCTCTGGGTGGGGGAGCCAGAGAGGGCGCTCCCTGCACTGTGCTTGAGGGGATGGCCACGGGGTGCTGGCTCTTACTTCCCTTTGAGAGCATCTCTGCAATTCAGTTTTGAAGCTGCTTTAAGAATATCCCAAAGGACCTGTGAAGGACACGGATGGTGTGGCCATCTGTCTTTTGCACCTTTCCTGGGTAGGTCAGAACTAGTGACAAGCCCTTAGGAAAATCCGCTTACAATCAGCTCCATTCCTTTCCCCTTTCTAGACTAAGGACTATGTTTTTTCATCTTTTTGTCTTCAGAAATCAGTAAGCTGCTTGGCGCACAATAGGTACTTGGTAATTTTTTTTTTTTTTGGATGTATGGGTAGATGAACGGATGGGTAGGTAGATGGATGGATGGATGGATAAATGGATGGAAGGATGGATGGATGAATGTTCTATATTTGGATGCCCTGTGGCCCCTGAAAGGACACTTAAGCAGTGTCTTCTCCAGTGGGTCTCCGCCAAGCCTCTCCCTCACTCAGTCTCCCCATCTCTCTCTCCCTTCCTTCTTTCTCACCTTCTACTCACCTGTGCTAGCCCCTTCCTGGGAAGTTTCCACCATCTTTCACTTTGGCCTCAGTCCTCTGCTGGGCCTGGCTCAGGGGAGGGACACAAGCATGCACCCAGCCTCTGTGGTGCAGACTATAGGTTCCTGTCATCTCTCTGCAGTTTCTAGATTGAACCACCAGGGGGCCCATGTGCCACACCTGCCCTGTGATGGTGCAGTTCAGTTCAGTTGCTCAGTCGTGTCTGACTGTTTGCAATCCCATGGACTGCAGCACACCAGGCCTCCCTGTCCATCACCAACTCTCAGAGTTTAGTCAAACTCATGTCCATCAAGTCGGTGATGCCATCCAGCCATCTCATCTTCTGTCGTCCCCTTCTCCTCCTGCCCCCAATCCCTCCCAGCATCAGGGTCTTTTCCAGTGAGTCAGTTCTTCGCATCAGGTGGCCAAAGTATTGGAATTTAGGCTTCAGCATCAGTCCTTTTAATGAACACACAGGACTGATCTCCTTTAGCAGGGACTGGTTGGATCTCCTTGCAGTCCGAGGGACTCTCAAGAGTCTTCTCCAACACCACAGTTCAGAAGCATCAGTTCTTCGGTGCTTAGCTTTCTTTATAGACCAAATCTCACATCCATACATGACTACTGGAAAAACCATAGCTTTGACTAGATGGACCTTTGTTAGCCAAGTAATGTCTCTGCTTTTTAATATGTTGTCTAGGTTGGTCATAACTTTCCTTCCAAGGAGCAAGTGTCTTTTAATTTCATGGCTGCAGTCATGATCTGCAGTGATTTGGGAGCCCAAAAAATAAAGTCTGATACTGTTTCCATTGTTTCCTCATCTATTTCCCATGAAGTGGTGGGACCGGATGCCATGATCTTCGTTTTCTGAATGTTGAGCTTTAAGCCAACCTTTTCACTCTCCACTTTCACTTTCAAGAGGCTCTTTAGTTCTTCGCTTTCTGCCATAACGGTGGTCATCTGCATATCTGAGGTTATTTATATTTCTCTCTGCAGTCTTGATTCCAGCTGGTGCTTCTTCCAGCCCAGCGTTTCTCATGACGTACTCTGCATATACGTTAAATAAGCACGGTGACAATATATAGCCTTGATGTACTCCTTTCCCAATTTGGAACCAGTCTGTTGTTCCATGTCCAGTTCTAACTGTTGCTTCCTGACCTGCATACAGATTTCTCAAGAGGCAGGTCAGGTGGTCTGGTATTCCCATCTGTTTAAGAATCTTCCACAGTTTATTGTGATCCACACAGTCAAAGGCTTTGGCATAGTCAATAAAGCAGAAATAGATGTTTTTCTGGAACTCTCTTGCTTTTCTGATGGCCCAGCGGATGTTGGCAATTTGATCTCTGGTTCCTCTGCCTTTTCTAAATCCAGCTTGAACATCTGGAAGTTCACGGTTCACATACTGTTAAAGCCTGGCTTGGAGAATTTTGAGCATTACTTTGCTAGCGTGTGAGATGAGTGTAATTGTGCAGTAGTTTGAGCATTCTTTGGCATTGCCTTTCTTTGAAATTGACCCTTTCCAGTCCTGTGGCCACTGCTGAGTTTTCCAAATTTGCTGACATATTGAGTGCAGCACTTTCACAGCATCATCTTTCAGGATTTGAATTGGAACTGGAATTCCATCACCTCCACTAGCTTTGTTCGAAGTGATGCTTCCTAAGGCCCACTTGACTTCACATTCCAGGATGTCTGGCTCTAGGTGAGTGATCATACCATCATGATTATCTGGGTCATGAAGATCTTTTTTGTACAGTTCTTCTATGTATTCTTGCCACCTCTTCCTAATATCTTCTGCTTCTGTTAGGTCCATACCATTTCTGTCCTTTATTGTGCCCATCTTTACATGAAGTGTTCCCTTGGTATCTCTGATTTTCTTGAAGCAATCTCTAGTCTTTCCCATTCTGTTGTTTTCCTCTATTTCTTTGCACTGATCACTGAGGAAGGCTTTCTTATCTCTCCTTGCTATTCTTTGGAACTCTGCATTCAAATGGGTATATCTTTCCTTTTCTCCTTTGCTTTTCTCTTCTCTTCTTTTCACAGCTATTTGTAAGGCCTCCTCAGACAGCCATTTTGCTTTTTTGCATTTCTTTTTCTTGGGGATGGTCTTGATCACTGTCTTCTGTACAATGTCGCAAACTTCCGTCCGTAGTTCTTCAGGCACTCTGTCTATCAGATCTAATCCCTTGAATCTATTTGTCACTCCCACTGTATAATTGTAAGGGATTTGATTTAGGTCATACCTGAATGGTCAAGTGGTTTTCCCTACTTTCAATTTAAGTCTGAATTTTGCAATAAGGAGTTCATGATCTGAGCCACAGTCAGCTCCCAGTCTTGTTTTTACTGACTGTATAGAGAGTCTCCATCTTTGGATGCAAAGAATATAGTCAGTCTGATTTCAGTATTGACCATCTGGTGATCTCCATGCGTAGAGTCTTCTCTTGTGTCATTGGAAAAGGATGTTTGCTATGACCAGGGCGTTCTCTTGGCAAAACTCCATTATCCTTTGCTCTGTTTCATTCTGTACTCCAAGGCCAAATTTGCCTGTTACTCCAGGTGTTTCTTGACTTCTTCTTTTGCATTCCAGTCTCCTATAATGAAAAGAGCATCTTTTTTGGATGTTAGTTCTAGAAGGTCTTATAGGTCTTCAGCTTCTTCAGCATTACTGACCATGGCATAGACTTGGATTGCTGTGATGGTAGGGGTGCTAGTTTCCCTCCCAGCCATAGTGTCAAAGCACAGGCAGGGCAGCCTCTCAAGGAGCTGATGAGACTCTTGCCTTTCCTTAGAGATCTAGGAACTGTGGCAGGGACCCTTGAAGTCAGGACCATCCCTGGGGGCTGGAAAAGTCACCCCGGCCTGGTCCGCTCCCTGCCGCACCTCCAGCACCATCACTGTTGTGATCCTAGGACCAGAGGTGCCCCACGGGCCAACCCGCAGGGGACAAACCAAGAGTAGGCACCTGGGAGGTTGAACGTGGCTGGAGAATAGTGAAGCCAAGGCATTTTGTGTTGTGTGTGTGGGTTTGGGGGTGGGTGCTCCTATCCACTCTGTGTTTAGTTGCTCAGTCGTGTCTGACTCTTTGCAACCTCATGGACTGTAGCCCATCAGGCTTCTCTGTCCGTGGAATTCTCCAGGCAAGACTACTGGAGTGGATTGCCATTTCCTCCTCCAGGGGATCTTCCTGACTCAGGGTTTGAACCCAGGTCTCCTGCATTGGCAGGCGGAGTTTTTACCATCTCAGCCAGGAGACAGGCCAAGTGGGGTTAGGGGGCCTGCAGTGCCCACTGGACTGGGTGGACTGGGGCCAGGACTGTCATGTGTTACCTGGTGATGCGTCTTTAGTTTCACCTCAGCAGGTGGGGCCACCTCCTTCCCCTCCTCCAGAGGCTTCTCCAGCCGCTCAGAAGCCTTTGACCTTGGAGAGACTCTGCCTCTGGGCATCTCCTCCCCCCACCATTGTGGTCCTCTGACTGTGGTCTCTAGGATGACAGACCAGGGTCAGAACCTGGTTAATCGTTATCCCTAGACCCGCACTGGTTTTGAGGAGACACCTGACACCGGAGTCTCCCTTGAATGGCTTTTCGTGCCAAGCCCTGTCAGTAGCAGCTGGCGGACAGGCTCAGCTCACCCCAGGAGGGAGGCGCACCTTGAGTGCCCTATTTGCAGACTGAGCAGCGGCTGTCATTCTACACCTGCCTCTCTTTTGGAGACCTGAGCCAGAGCTGTAAAGGTGGTGCCAGGACAAGCCTTTGTCAGAGCATCTCACGAAGATATGGCCAGCAGGCCTTCAGGGTCTGCTGGCTACAGCTTCATGTAGCAGACACCTAATCTCTGCTTTCAGACATGGCAGGTGGCAGAGGTCTCAGTGGGGCTGAAGGTCATTCAACGGCCAGAACGGCATCCTTCCTTCAAGGGGATGCACCAGGCCACTTGTGGAAGGACAAGGCTATGCTTGGAAGAAGCCCAGCTCTGCCTCCGAGTAGCTGACAATGCGACTGGAGCGACCCAGGCAGCTCCAGCCCATTGCTGGCCCCTCCTGACCTACCTTAGAGCCCCGCCTCCCCCACACACTGCGCCCTTGTGGCTATCAGCTTCCCACCAGTGTTTTTCTCCTTAGAACTCCCATCTTCTCCCGGGTGCTGGTGGGACCAGAGAATTCCTGAACCTTCACCGCTTTTCCCTAGAGCTGGGACAGTGCCCATGAAAGAAAAACACCAGTTCAGCCTCCTGACCTTCAAAGCAGGACATTCGAGGGTGATGATTTGCTCAGGTCCAGGGACTGGTGGGGTTTCCCTGTGGCTCAGCTGGTAAAGAACCTGCCTGTAATGCGGGAGACCTGGGTTCGATCCCTGGGTTGGGAAGATCCCCTGGAAAAGGGAAAGGCTACCCACCCTAGTATTCTGGCCTGGAGAATTCCATGGACTGTGTAGTCCATGGGGTCACAAAGAGTCAGGCACGACTGAGCGACTTTCACTTTCAGGGGACTGGTTGGGCTTCCCAGGTGGTGCTGGTGGTAAAGAATCCCCCTGCCAGTGCAGGAGATGTAAGAGACTCAGGTTCGATCCCTGGGTCGGAAAGATCCCCTGGAGGAAGCCATGGCAACCCACTCCAGTATTCTTGTCTGGAGAGTCCCATGGCCAGAGGAGCCTGGCGGGCTGCAGTCCGTATGGTCGTACAGAGTTGAACACAACTGAAGCGACTTAGCACGCACGCACACGTGGGATTGGCTGTCGGCACATTCAGGACTGTCCAGGGAAGGACATTGCCGTCTGGACGGCAGGAAGGCTGAGGAGAAGGGGAGGGGTTCAGGCTTTAGTAGGATTGCCCTGTGAGCCGTGGGTCATGGGGCGCTCAGGATGGCATGTGGGGCAATGGAGGTCCTGTGACAAGAAGAGGCTCCAGTGCATCCCCACTGGTTCCATTAAAAAAAATTGAAGTATATTAAGATAATTAAGAATTGTACATATTTAAGTTGTATAATTTGATGATTTGATACACACTGTGAGACAATCACCACATTGAATCTTATTGATCTCTCTCTTCTGATGGTTACGACTTTTCTTTATAGAGGAAAACCTTAAGTTCTGCCCTCTTGGCAACTTGGCTCAGTCTTAAAGTCTGTGAGTATGTGTGTGTGCGTCGTGAGAAAGGGAGAAGGAGGGGACTCGAGGGGGTGGGGGGGCGTGTTTTGTGGTCTATTCTTACTCAGGCAGTTTCTGGGCTTGCTTGAAGCAATTTCAATTTGGTTCTTGTGGCTTAAAAGGTCCCTGAAACACTTCAGTGAAATTATAGCTCCTTAATTTAGCTGCCTGTCAGTTTCTTTTTTTTTTTTTTTTTCCAGGTGGTTTAGGGTTGACAGTGCGCTTGACATTTGTAAAAATGTTTTGGAAAGCATAACAGACGGCTTGAAGTCAAAAGGAATATAAAACACATTATTCCGGGAAGTGCAATTGGAATTATTCTTCTGGCCACTCCAAGTCCTGTCTCTCTTCTTTCAGCAGTCTTTGCAGACAGAGCCCAGTGATGGGCTGTGAAATTGCAGACTATACGTGAGCCTTGCCATCTTTGTGAATTTCCTTCCGGCTTCCTGTCACCCTCCTGTTAGTGACTTCTGCTCCATTGGCTCACAGCTAAGGACAAAGCACTCCTGTTGTGTCGGCCTGAGTGCTGTAGGGTATTAGAGATGGAAAGTACTTTCGGGACCTTCTTCACCTGCTCACCCCCACTTTTCTCCCGAGGGAGGGCAGGGGATATGACCACGTTCATGTGACTGACACCCGCAGAGCTGAGATTCACCGCCAGATCTATGACTGTGTGGCGACGACACATTAAAATGCTGTGACCTTTACGTGCCAGTTTTAGGACAGCGATGTGTCCAGAGTTTGTGCCTTAAGTTGGAATATGCATGGCACACAGGGCTGTGTCTCCCGGGGAACACTGTGCCCTTATGAATGGGACGAGGTAGCAGGGGCCTGCCTTGAACTTGGAGTCTCTCCCTCTGCCCCACCTGGTTGCTCTGACTCCTTCCAATCAGTTCAGAAGCATTGACAGGCACCCTGCCAGTGCTGGGCATCCAGAGAGCGAAAACTCCACAATTCCTCCCCTCCAAACGATGACAGTACAGTGTGGGAATCACCCTAATGCCAGTTGGTATGGAGTCCCTCCAGACAGCCCGGCGGAACTGCTTTCTCCATCTAGGTGGGAATGAAGAGAGTATTCTCAACCTTGGCTGCTCATTGGGGCCACCTCTGGAGTTAAAAACTCCACCTACCCAACCCACAGCCCCATTCTGATGTTTGAGGCAAGCACAAGGAGGTTTATTTTTTTAAGAACCTTCCAGATGTTTCCAGGATGCATCCAGGATTGAGAGATGCTATGTAGAAGGACTCTGTCCATGGGGTTCTCCAGACAGGAGTGCTGGAGTGGGTTCCACCACCACCAGGTGAAAAGACTTACATTTGAGTCTTATTCGAAGTGAAAGAAAGTGAAAATGTTAGTCGCTCAGCCATTTCCCACTCTCTGCAACCCCATGGACTATAGCCTGCCAGGCTCCTCTGTCCATGAGGTTCTCCAGGCAAGAATACTCGAGTAGGTTGCCATTCCCTTCTCCAAGGGATCTTTCCCACCCAGGGATTGAACTCAGGTCTCCTGCATTGCAGGCAGATTCTTTACCATCTGAACCACCAGAGAAGCTCAGTCTTTTTTGGGGAACTGTTAAAAACCCGTGTGTTGCTTGTTAAAGACTAGAAGAAAGACGTGTTTCAAAGGGCTTACTACCGTAGGGCTTTGCAGTAGGGAAGAGAGTCGGGGCTCAACTCCACAGACAACAGGACGAGTGGGGACTTACCGCCATGGAGCAGGGTGGGATGAGGGTTGGAGAAGTACATCAAGGGTAAACCAGCCTCACAGGGTTCTCACTGAATGCCCGGGTGATCAAACATCACCAGGGGGACCCATCTTAGTGAGGGCGGTCGGACGTGGAGGCGGGGGTTCCGGTTAAACTGACCTCGCAGGCTTCTTGCTGTGTCTGGACACTACAGAGACAAACACAGAGTCCCCGAAGTCAGGCTTGGCCCCGAGAGTTCCAAGGAGCCTGAATGGAGCTTGGTGTAGGAGAGAATTTGTTGGAATATTGCCACAGAGGCTGTGCCTAGGGTGTAGGGCAGAGGGAAGGGTGGGTGAGTCGACAGGGATGGGTTTGACCTTTACGATTAGGGTGGGGTGGGGGCAGGGGAGTGAGATGATCAGGTCTGTGATTCTAAATGATTATTCTCTGGTCAGGAGATCGGTGGTGGGCGGGGATGGGTGCTGATTCTCAGAGCAAGAGACCCTGTTCAGTGTGGGGCATGTGATTATCTGAGGTCCTCATGGGACCGTCCAGGAGGCCCTGAAATAAAGATGCAGGCGGAGGAGATACAAAAGTAGGAGTTGTCAGCATGTCAGGAATGGTTAATGGGTTCTGCAGCCACGGGAGTGAATTGTGAATTTTCTCCCCCACCCAGCGGGAGGTGTCCTATAAAATCAGGTCAAGGGCTGAACATGGGCAGTTGCAGAGGCGGCAGAGGCACTTGCAGAGGAGACCCAGAGTGAACAGTGACAGAGGAGAAAGAGCGGGTATCGTGGAAGCCGGGGGTGGGGGGTGCTTTTTAGGGTTGCTGCCCCTCCTTTCGGCATCGCCTGTTCCTCAGTGGGCCCTGCCTGTGGGAATTTCATGAGGGTGAGAGAGATGGGCTGTCTCATGTCCGTTCTTAAAATTTCAGAACGTAGGTATCATTCAAGGGTACATTGTCCATATCGCTGCCTATTTATTAAAAATAATGATGAAACTAATACATTTTGAGTTTCCTTTAATTCTCATGTCTTCTGTGAGATAAGTATTATCATCTGCAGTTTACAGATGGAGAAGTCAGAGCTCAGAGAGGTGAAATAACTCCCCAGAGTGAAAGAGGCAATCGAGATCTGTCTGATTCCAGGCTGTTCCAATGTCTCACATGATTTTTGCACCAGTTACTTTCCTCTGATTAGACTTTGGGAAGGCGGCTAAGGAGTTGGGATGCGGAGGGTGGTGGTAGAGAAGAAACCTATGTTAATAACTAAAGGAGGAAAGAGAAAGGGTTTTGTAGGATGATGTGTTTCCATTGCCCACAACCAGACAGAACTTCTTCCAGAAGTTCAAGGCAATTCATTATAGCACTCGTGCACGCACTAACAGCCTGGATGTCCGACTCTCCCAGGCCTCCCACTCTCCCGTCACCTTGTCCTTCCCCCACAGCCGAGCTCATCTGCCACATCTGCAGCATCCTCTTCTTAGACCCCAGTCCCTCTTGTTTTTGTATCCCTTGGTTCCCAGCTGGACCACTTTCAGATTTTCCCAGAGTCCTTCTGACTTAAGAAAGCTCTGTGTCCAGGTTGGGTGTCTAGCCCAGTTGGAGTTTTGCCGTGAGGGAACCAAGGCATCAGTAGGGAGGAGGCACATCCAGACTGAGTGCAGGGGGTCCTCGGGTGGTCGTGTGTTGGCAGTCTCGTGTTTCCTTGTGCAAAGGCAGGGGCCAGGCAGCTATCGGGTTAATGATCCATCAAGGACAGTTAAGCCTCTAAAGTCTGGTGAGCTGTCAGCTCTGACCAGGCTCATCTGTCAGGGCTCCTCGCCCTGTGGGTGTCTCAGCACAACTCTGGATCCTTCTCCTACCCACCCCCGGGGGCAGGGGCATCCAAGTGGGCACTAGTGATGAGACAGAGGGCAAAAGGAAAACTTGTGGTTAAACTGCATCCTTATACATCTGATCATGGTGGCATGATGATTTGAGGAACCTCTTAGATATTTATCAAGGCAAAGTAATAATTATAATAAAATTCCACCTTCTAATTGTGTAGGGAGTTATGGTTGTCATACTGGTTTTATATATTTATCTTTCTTGAGATTCCCAAGAGGTGTGGGTATCAACTCCATTTTAAAGATGAAGAAATGAAGGATAAAAAATTACGTTTTAAAAACAACATGAGAGGCTGTTTTTAAAAGTGAATTCTACCTAGTCTTAAATGGAGCTCCTTCAAAACGCAAAAACAGAGGGAAATAGTTCTCAAACTTACTTATCAATATTCTGACTCCGTAGGGGTCAATGTTTATAAAGACATTAACCTAATTTTACATTGACTTTTTATTTCCCCCTCCAACCTTTACTCTATCTGTAACCCAACCCAACCTAACCCAGTTAGAAAAGAGCTTTATTCATCATCACTGTGGCAGCAGGGACCCTGGGTTCCAGTCCTGCTCTGACACGGAGCAGGCTTGATGCTCCAGCATCTTCTGTTCCCATGTGTTCATCTGAAAATGGGGATCATTCTTTAGACTGGCTCTGTCTGGGGGAAAACTCTAGCCTGTCTTGAGCACAGCCTGGGACCCAGCAGACAGTGGTAGGTATCTGTGACTTTCTGGGTGATTAAACCAAAGTCATATCTTTAATGAAAACTCTAGAAAAATATCTTTCATCACGCATTGGGGCTTCTGTGGACATTTTATTAGCACTAAATCCAGAGGGTTTGCTCGAGGTCCCATAAAGCCAGCAGTGCCGTGACAGAGATTGACGATGCTGGGGCCAGAAGAGGTGGGAGATCCCCAGGGTCGCACCACTGAAGTCTGAGTCCTGGTGAGCCAGGCTCAGCAGCCCATTCTCCTTCCACTCGCCACGCCGGACACCCGCTGTCCCAACCTGCCCTGCCCTTGAGTCCAGGAAGAGGAATTCGTGGCCTCATTTGTCCATGGCTTCATTTATCCCACGTCAAAGAAGCCGATGAAGCAGTGAGCGGGCAGATGGTAACAGCTTTAAAATACTGTGTTCCCCTTGCGAGGGCCTTGGGTCGGTGGCCTAGTTTTGCCACAGGGCTGGTCATGCCGTGAACACGTCCTGATCTATAGAAACATCTGAAACATTTCCCTACATTTCTAAAGGCTGGTGCCTTAATCTTAGTTTTCAGACTTTTGTCTTTACACTGCGTGAATGCAGATTGTTCAGACAACAAGACACAACCCCGCCCGTTGGCTTTGCAGCAGAAGGTTCACCTCTGTGCAGGTAAAGTGGTCAAGGGTGGTCTTCCTGGACGATGATCACAGTTGCTCAAGTCCTTCATGATGAGGGAGAGGCTGAGGGACCCTGCTAGGCTGGCCCAAGCTGAGTGGGCAAACATCTGTCCCCAGCCCTCGTGAGTTTCAGCTGTCTGCCCGCCAGGGCTTCCTTCCACTATGAGTGATGCTCGTACCTCCTGAATCCTTCTGAATTTAAGCATGAAGGGATCATAGAGGCTGGCTTCTTCCATGTACAGCTTGAGAAGTGGCTGGCCGGAGAGGGAAGGAGGCTTCCCTGAGACCACACGGCTGGTCAGGGGGTCAGTGCCGGCCACCAAGTCCAGCCCGGCGTCCCTCCCAGCGGGACCCTCGCACCTCCAGCCTGCTCTCTGTCCTGAGCCCCACGTCCCACCCTCATCTCCCACTCCTTCCCTCCTTCTGGATCTGGCCATGATGCTCTTTTTGTTATTCTTAGATGTGCTCAATAGCCAAGCAAACATTAAAATTAAAAGTTCATCTGGTGGCTGTGTATGTCATTATGAAGAGACGTCAGCCTTCCATCGGGATGCAGCCCTCGGCCATCAGTGCGCCTCTAGCCCCAGCTGCTCATCTGTGACGTGAGGAGGCTCAGTCAGCCGACCTCAGGGGAGCACTCGCCTGCTGAGGAAGCGTGGTGCTGAGCAGAGCTACGCAGTGAGAACTGAACAGACCTCAGTGGCCCATAGCTACCCCTGAGTCCCGGGAGGAGGGGCTGGGGGACAGAAAGCAGAGCCTGCCCCCACCCCCCTGCCAGGGTTTCCATCCAGGGTGTGAGGAGGCAATGGAGTCTCTTTTAGAACCAGTGCGACATCAGTCTGAGGTCTGTGTCCTTCCCATTGGTTGGGCACGTGTTTACCTGATTTTCCCATCGAATTTGCCGTAATGGAGTTTTCAGACTTGAATCCCAAGTTATGACAGCAAATCCTGCTGTAGAGCTGAGAGGCATTTCTTGGCCTTTGGTGAAAATGGGCTTTGTGGTCTGGGCAGAAGGTCTAGGCACAGCAATTCTATGCATGGCACATGCTGCCTTCCTGGGTGCTGTGTGAACAGTGCTGTGACCAGACATGGAATGCATGGTCCTATATGCACAACCGTATATGGAAACGCTCCGTGCAGTAGATTACAACACGGGAATGATGGCGTTTGGGACCAGCTAGCATGCAGCTCTCCTGGACGGTTGGTGACCTGGGTCAGGCAGTGGTGAATCTCAAGGTGTCTGGTAAACCCGTGGCTCTCACACACATGCGGTGATGTGGCTGGCAGGTGAGCACGCTGGTATCAAATTGTGACACTTTGGGGACTGGCCGCTGGGTATCAGGTGTGCTTTTCTGCAGGTCACCATGTAGGCTTCAGGCGTGTACGTGTATCGGGCAGGCATGAAGATGGCCCCTGGGTGGTTTTGTGGTCTGCGGGCAGAGTGCTGTACGCATGGCCACACGGCTGGCCCCAGGCTCTGCCATCACTGATCCCATCCTGCCATCAGTGGTGAAGTCAAGAGTAGAGGGGAGAGACCCCCAAGATCACGTGCACAGGGTTGGATTTGCATTTCTAAGGAGTTGCTGTGAACTGTTAGCTAGATGGCATCTGTGTCTTGTGTGTTTATAACAGCATTTAAATATTTCACCAGTCTTAATGGACTGCGCTGGTGGCTCAGTGGTAAAGAATCCACTTGCCAGTGCAGAAGACTCAGGTGTGATCCCTGGGTCAGGAGGATTCCTGGAGGAGGAAATGGCAACCCACTCCAGTGTTCTTGCCTGGATGACCCCATGGACAGAGGAGCCTGGGGGGCGATAGTCCATGGGGTCGAAAAAGAGTCAGACACAGCTGAGCAACAAAACAACAACAATCTGTCCCATATATACACTATTGATAGACTGTATGGAATGAATAATGGGAACCTACAGTATAGAACAGGAAATGACACCCAGTGCCCTGCAGTGACCTCAATGGGAAGGAAATCCGAAAGAGAGGAGATATTTGTATACATATAGCTGATTCACTTTGCTATACAACAGAATATCGTAAAGCAGTGATACTCCAATAAAAATTTGGTCAAAAACTATTTTACCAGTTTCTTCATCTTCCTTGTTACAATGAGTTTTTCTCATTGACCTTTCCAAACCCAAAGGAGACTGCTCAATGTTTGTGTTGTAGAAAAACATGTTAACACTAGGTATCTGTATTTTTGGCAGCCAGGAGGACCCTGTGGTCCCCAAATATAATAGTTTGTATTTTCAGAGAAGTTATCCCAGAGTATCAGACCCTTTACCAGCTCAGGGGTTGTTGTTGTCTAGTCGCTAAGTCATGTCCAACTCTTTGCAACCCCATGGACTGCAGCATGCCAGGCCTCCTGTCCCTCACCGTCTCCCAGAGTTTGCCAAGTTCATGTCCACCGAATCAGTGATGCCATCCAACTGTCTCATCCTCAGTCACCCTCTTCTCCTTCCGCCTCCAGTCTTTCCCAGCATCAGGGGAAGTCAACGCAGGGCTATTAACCATAAATAGAGCTCCCTACTCTTCCTATCCCATCCTTTCTTCACTCAGGCCAGAAAAGGGGATTAGCGTTATATTAACTACAAAAAAATTTGCTTATCATAGTAGGATTCACAAAATGATTATGTAAGTTTTCTTATTTGAATAGTACATTTTTAGTTCTTAAATCCCTTTTATAAATAACGTCTCATCGCTTCTCTGAGCAGCCTTGCTTGAGTGGCAAAATTCATGCATCCATTTTATGGATGGGGGAACCAAGGCTCAGAAGGTCAGTGGGACTTACCAAAGTCACAGCTGCTGGGGGACAGACCGATTCCTCAGCCAGCTCATGTTCCACACCTCCCACTGCTCTCAGTAATGAACCAAGACCTCTTCCTTTCAAATGGCATCAGTTACTTTCTAAATCGTGTGTGTGTGTGTGTGTGTGTGTGTGTGTGTGTGTCCTGCTAAGCTGCTTTGGTCGTGCCCGACTCTTTATGACCCCATGGACTGTAGCCTGCCAGGCTCCTCTGTCCATACGGATTCTCCAGGCAAGAATACTGGAATGGGTTGCCATTTCCTCCTCCAGGGGATCTTCCGAACCCAGGGATCAGACTCGCCTCCCTTACATCTCCTGCATTGGAAGGCGGGTTCTTTATGATTAGTGCCACCTAAATAATGTGTACTGAAGTACAAATGTGAATTGGCTTGCCAAATTTCTGTCTAATACTAGAGAGACTGTTTGTTCAGAATTGAATCCAGAGTCCTTTCAGTATTGTCCATACTTACTGACTGTAAATCAATGACTTGCAGTTACAGACTCAATTCAGTCTAGCCACTGAGTACCATCAAGAAACTGCCTATAGGCCTGGGATAGGAGGGAGGGTGGTGAGACCAGTAAGAACGGTTTCAGCTCCATCTCTGCCATCTAGCTGACTTACATTCAAGTGGCAGAAACTAACACACACACACACACACAGAGGCTCCTAGAGCAGTGTGATCAGTGAGTCATCCAGGTTATCTTGATGCTCTAGGAACTTCAGGGTGCTCATGCCTAAGAGAGTGTCAAATTCCAACCTGGGAAATAGGAAGGCTGTCCAGAGGATGCTCCCAAAGAATACTCCTCAAAAGATGAGTGAGATTTTTAACCAGACATGGAAGTGTGTGTGTGTGTGTGTGTGTGTGTGTGTGTGTGCGCACATGCGTGCACCTGTATGCACACACACACATGTTCTCAAAGGGCCATAATGTACCCATGGGGAGAGGCAATGCATTTCAAGGAAGAGTAACCTACACTGTTGTGATTCTGGGCAGCAGCGTGTTCACTGGGGCAGAACCGTGTGGTGCACGTAGAATGAGCATAGAAGGTGGAGGGATCAAAATTGGAAAGTTTGGTTGAGGCCAAAATTCAGAGAATACATTTAGCCATACTCTTGAGCAGGGGGAGGACATGGCCGGGGTGTGTTTGAGAAAAACTGCTCTGGCAGTGATAAGAGGAGGGGAGCAGAGGAGGCAGAGGCTAGAGCTTGCTGCTGAGGCCAGGGTGAAGGGTCTGGCAGGTCCTGGTCAAGCAGGGCGAGCGTCTCAGCCTGGGACGAGAGGCGTCCTTGCCGCCACCCCTCCGCTTATAATGAAATGCTGCAAAGCCTATCAGCTAACCCTGGGTCCAGCCTGGCTACAGAAATAACCTTTGGGCAGAGGGCAATTCTTGCCTTATTCTGAGAGTGTTTTTCAGCTTCTCTGAAATCTCCTTTACTGCTCTCCAACTGGGACCTTTGGCCAGTTGGATTATGGGGACAGGCAGAGGGTGTTCGTATGGAGGGTCTCTGTCCTTGGTACAAGGACCGACCTCCCTGGGGAAAGCACGCATGCACTCAGCTGGGGCTGCTGTTCTTCAGAATCATGTGTCCTCCACCTGGGAAGTCCCCTCCCCGCCCCAGTGCTTTTCTCTCTATATATTGAGTGGCAAGGGCTCTGAAAGAAGATGATGTGCTTCAGTGGGGAAAGATGCAACATTTCAGTAACTTCTCACGTTCCTGTATTTGGAGCTTCTGTGTGATAAGAGGCTGTATCATTAAAGGAAAATACTATTTGAAGGAAAAGCAGATAAGCATTCTAGCGAAAATGGGATTAGTTTTTGAAGATTATGCATTGAGGACTCAGGTTGTGATCCCCTGAAAGGGTGTCCTGGCTGTTAAACCTTTGGGGAATGACTGTTGGTCATTTCAGATTGCCGGGAGTGAAGGACTTCAGGTGTGGGTTGAAGATAATTTAAGGATTATAACTTTCTAGATGATAACGTGTGTTTTTGGCTGTTGAATGACCTTGTCTCTTTACCCAAAGGAGCTACCATTAGAAGTGTCCCAAGACCGGTAGCTCCAGGTAGAACTTTGAGGTTGTTGAGTGAATAGAATCTCCCAAGCCTAGGGAATTGCAGATCTGAGGTGTGACCCTGAAACTGAGGTTCCAGCCCCTCTGTTGCCAGCACACCCTGTTCAGTGGGGCCACCATCACTTGAGGACCCATGTGGCATTTTTTCTTCATAGCACCACTTCCATTCTAGCATAATGGCGACAGTAATGACTGGCTTGGCAAATTTGGGCAGTCTTTCCATCAAAGTGGCCCAACGGAGATGAAACCCTGGACAAAGCCCTCCCCCGACCCTCCCAGCCCAAGTAATTCAGCCGAATGTCAGGCTCTGAGGCATGACCTTGTGTTCTGATGCCCCGGTGGGCATCCCAACTGTGAACCCATCTAGAGCATCCACTTCTATGCTTTTGTGCCAGGAAATTGGTACAAGGGCTGCTCTTCCATCCCCAGACAGCTTGGAGACTATGTTCTGTTCATCTATGGAGTCACATCTGTGGTTCTATCAAAACCTCACCAACTACCTAGGACTCTATGATGTCCATGTGGGGTGTGCGGGACCTACCTTTGTCTCTTGGCTTGACTTCCCACTGTTTAGTCACTCAGTTGTGTCCAACTCTTTGCAATCCTACAGACTGTAGCCTGCCAGGCTCCTCTATCTCTGGAATTCTCCAGACAAGAACACTGGAGTGGGTTGCCATTCCCTTCTCCAGGCGATCTTCCCAATCCAGGGATGGAACGTGGGTCTCCTGCATTGCAGGCAGATTCTTTACCATCTGAGCCATAAGGGAAGCCCCTGACCTCCCCTGCCCCTGTTTTGTGTGTGTGTGTGTGCTCAGTCACTTAGCTCTGTCCGACTCTTTGCAACTCCATGGAAGGTAGCCTGCCAGGCTCCTCTGTCCATGGGATTCTCCAGGCAAGAATACTGGAGCTGGGGTTGCCATTGCCTTCTCCAGAGGACCTTCCCAACCCAGGGATCGAACCCTCGTCTCCTGTGTCTTCTGTATTGGCAGGCCAGTTCTTTATGACTGGGCCACCTGGGAAGCCCAAGCTGCCTCTAATTCTGGGGACTCAAGTGGAGATACAAATAAACAAGAAGTTTAGAAGCTGCTTACCTCCTCCTCCAAGGCCATTACATTGACCTCAGCACTTTTTGTGGGGGGTTAACAAATTTTGCTTGAATTGAGCTCATTTGAAATAAAGCTACAAGAGGACAAAGCTGTCAACATGCAGAGTCCATGGGGCTAGGTGGAGGGTGTGTGGAGAGGTAAGAACCGCCCACCCAGGTGGGCAGCGCCCTGGGGTGAACACCCTGGAGGGCCCGTGCCACATCCCCAAAGGGCAGGGTCCCACCTTTGGTGGTAGCTCAGATAGGGGCTGGCAGGTAACAGGTAACCTCTCAGTTTGAATTGGAGAGCTCTCTGCCAGTGAGAATTATTTTTTCTTCTAGCGACTTCACGTTCTCTTGCTTCAGACTTCTGTTATTCCACACTGAACGTGAAGATGTTTCTGGAGTGCCAGATAGCTGGATTGAATAGCCATGCAGAATCTTTCTTTGAAGAACGTTTTGTTTTCTCACAGTCTTCAGGACTTTCTGTTCCCGTTGTTCTAAATTATCACAAGTTGGGGCGGGGAGCAGAAGTAAAGTGAGCCCATTGTGACAGCTTGGCGAAGACTAGAAGTGGGCACTGGCCCTCTGTTCTCTCGCACATGGATGTGGAAAGCCTTGAACTTGGGCTCTCACATCCGCATGACAAAAGGCAGCCTGGATTCAGCACAAAGTCAAGAAGTCTGGCTATTACTCAGTGGCTTTCATCAGAGGAAAAATCAACAAATGCGTAGTTTTGCCTAAAAATCCTCTCTGGAGTCTCTTAAAATTTTAGTGTCCTGTGTCCAGTGGCCTGTCCACAGTGATTATTTTCATCAACTCCTAAGTGGTCTCCACTGCCCTTCCCAGCTTTAAAAAATGAACTCCCTTTTACTCATCCAAGGATCCCTCTTATAAAATTTCTGGCAAGTGGTAAGCCCACCAGCCAGCATTTAATCAGTTCTAATACAGCTCATTCCACCACCGGGGACCTCTGTCTGAGGGGTTTCTTGCTTATAATGAAGTGGCTGCATTCTGCCTTCATGCGGTCCCACCGGCCGGTCCTGGTCCCAGGTTTAGACCAGACAGAGCTGGTCTTCTCCCCTGTTCTAAAAGGGAACTTCCTTGGAGGGTAGCAGTGACATTCCCCTGGAGCCTCTACCCTTTTCTCCACTAAGGGTCCCCCAGAAGGTCCGACCTGTCCCTGGGAAGATCAGAACCAGGTGCCCAGGCCGGGAAGATGGCCCTGGAACCTCTGCCTCTGTGGGGGGAGATGCCACCCGCTGCCAGCAAGTCCTCCACCAGCTGTTCTGCCAAAAATAAGTTCTCAGCTGCCAAGGGCTCATCTTTCCGCTCCCCTTCTTCTCGGAAGCTGAGAGTCCAGCAGCCTGCCAGCTGGAGACTGGGATTTTTTTTTTTTTAAGTTCAACTGAAAGGAAAGGCAGGATGGGGTTTTTCCTCTTTTTTTTTTTAAACCTTATTGTGTCAACGCAGTTGTCTTGTTCTTCAGGGGAAAGAATACCTTCGCCACCGCTTCTGAATTTGCTTTTAAAATAGCCCTCCAAAGGGTAGGGCTGCGGGAGCGTCTCCACATCCTGGGGCAGGAGCCCCACACAGGGCGTTGGACGTGGGGGGTTCCGGCTCGAGTGAAGAGCCGGCTCTGGGAGAAAGCTTGGGAACTGACCTCGGCTCAGCAGATCCGCTGCCAGCCTCGGCACTCATGAGCTGCCCGTTCACACAGGGGATGTGCGCCGCTGCCCCAAAAGTGGAATTCTCCACGGGCTGCAAAACTTGAAAGTGGGCACTTGAAGTCATTCCCTTTTTTTTTTTTTTTTTAAGTCTTAGCCTCTGCTGGGTATCAGACCCTGTGCTGTAGCTTCAGAGGTG
This sequence comes from Tragelaphus eurycerus, assembly GCA_935064755.1. Taxonomy (NCBI): domain Eukaryota; kingdom Metazoa; phylum Chordata; class Mammalia; order Artiodactyla; family Bovidae; genus Tragelaphus; species Tragelaphus eurycerus. The sequence goes on along the minus strand of CAKXYN010000177.1, from coordinate 1,594,131 downwards.
AAGACAAGGCAGTCCCCATCCTCATGTCTCTCACTGTCCAGGAAAGAAAGGGACAAGAGAAAAAACCAGCGAGGCCTTCCTGGGACAGGTGGTGTACAGGCATCCCCCTAGTGTTGGAACAGGCAGGACTGCAGTATGTCCCTGCGGAGATGGGGCTGGTAGTGGTGGAGGAACATAGATTATTATCGTCTTTGTGGTTGCAGCTAATAAACCACACTGATAAGTCACCTATGCATGAAGGTGAAATTCTGCTTCACCTAGATGGTTTGGGGGGATGATCCAGAACTTGTCACAAAGGAGGTGATATTTGAGCTGTTTGGGAACAATAAGGTAGATGGACAGTGGGGAGCACAGACTCTCTTGACCAAAGGAGAGTAACGTGCAAAGACAGGAGGGATAAAACAGGATATTTTGAGACTTCCCTGGCGGTCCAGTGGCTAAGACTCCACGCTCCCAATGCAGCGGGGGGCTGGAGCGGGGGAGGGGGGCAGGCTTGATCTCTGGGCAGAGAACTAGATCTCACATACCGCAACTAAAGATCAGAGAGTCTGTGTGCTGCAACTAAGACCCGGGGCAGATAAATAAATATTTCAACCGAAAACAAGATATTTACGGACAGCAGGGGTTCTGGCGTGAGAGGGAGGCCTGGTGTCGTAAACAGTTGGACACAACTGAGTGACTGAACTGAACTAGGGTTCCGGTGTATCTGAGGCAGTGTGTGTGTGTGTGTGTGTGTGTGTGTGTTGCGGGTGGAGAGGTGATAGACTGCCTTCCTGGACTGGGCATCTTTGAGCAACTCTGAGCAGCAGAGACCACATCAGACTGACCTGTTCCACGATCCCTCCAGAGGAAGTGTCGGGGCTGGGCTGGCTACGGGGGTCTGGGAGCAGGAGATGGTGGTAGGTGAAAAGTGATGAGAGAGAGCCTGGATTAAGGCAGCTGTACAGAGAATGGAAAGGAGGAGACAGATTGAAGGGGAAAAACCAGAGATAAGATGGGAAGGATGATGACCTGTTCTGTCTGTGGAGGGTGGGGGGCTAGTGATGATAAACGACGAGGGCATGAGAGCCGGGGCCGGGGCTGACAGGAAGGTTTTCCCTTGTGTGGCTGGCATGGGAACTGAGGAAGGGAAGCCAGGAGTGGGAACAGATGTGGGAGAACAGAGGGAGAATGAGGGTATCTGTGCCGACTTTGAATAGTGCACCTGCTTTTGGGGGGCTGTGGCCCGGAGGCAATAGTGATCTGGTTGGAAGGTGTTGGGGATGGGCCGTTGTCAGCCTTTGGGGGCAGCCACGATACTGCTGTGGTAGCAGAATGAAAAGGGTATGTGACGGTATTGAAAAGGAAGGCCGGACCGTCACACGTTTGGTCAGTTGACTTTTGATAAGAGTGTCAAGACCATTCCACGGGGAAAGGACAGTCTTTTCAACCAAGGGCACTGGGATAACCAGATATCCGGTTCTATGACTGAATGTAAGGCAAAAGAATGAAATTCCCTTACACTGCATATAAAAATTAACTCAACATGGATTAAAAACCTAGTATTCAGAGCTAAAGCTATAAAACTCTTCGAAGAAAACAGAGAGGAAAATCTTCATTGGATCTTTTTCGGTGGATTTAGTGCAGATCTGCATTCGATTGGGCAATAATCTCTTGGCTGTCACAACAAAAACACAGGCAACAAAAGAAAAATAAATTGGACTTCACTAAGATTTAAACCTTTCGTGCATCCAAAGACACAGTCAGCAAAGTGAAAAGCCAACCGGGCAGGATGGGAAGGAGGCCCTGCCACAGAGGGTCTCGTGGTGGAGTGCCAAGCTGTTTTACAAAGGATAACACAGTGTTACCTTGGGGTGGAATTTGTTACTTTGCTTTGCAAGATGAGTCAGTCGGGAATTTTCCAGACTTGAGTTGAAGCCCAGAACTATGTTTTCCCTGCCCTGCCTGGCCCTGACAATGGTGGGGTGTGGGGTGGGAGGTGGGGGGTAAGTGTGTTCCTCCTTCCTTTGTTTCTGAGAAGCAGAGAGCCAACCACACCTTTCATGTCCTTGGCCCCTGAGCCCACGGCTGAAGCGTGTACCTCCCAAGTAAGGAAGTGTGTTCAAGTATCTGAAAACAGCAAGAGACAGTTTCTGAGTGACCGCAAGTCACCAAGTCCTTGCACTTGAGCCAGGGCCCCCCATCCCGCGGGGCTCTGGGGTTTGTCCTCCATACACAGCAATCTGGAGAATCTTGTTTACCAGCCCCTCACAAGTTAGAAGCCACCGACTCAGACATCTCAGGATTGGATTGAGGATGGTTCTCTGAAGGCATCAGTGAAGCTTCTGGAAGTTTGAGTGGAAAGAAAGCAGCCTGAGTGGAAAGCAACACCAGCTGGCACACCAGGGCAAGCAGGTGTGATGATTCCAGAAGCAAGGTGCCTCGCTGTGTGACGTCGCAGGAGAAGAAGGACGTGGACCAGCCAATAAGAAGTCCTGCCGTGAGAGGGTGGAACGGCGCCTCCCAGGGTTCAGCAGACTAACTGAGCAGCAGCTGCAAGTGACCACCTAAGACACGTTGTTGCTCAGTCGTGTCCGACTCTTTGCAGCCCCGTGGACTGCAGCACACCAGGCTCCTCTGTCCTTCACCATTTCCCAGAGTTTGCCCAAGTTCATGTCCATTGAGTCAGTGATGCCATCCAACCATCTCATCCTCTTTTGTAATGAATCAGCTAAGACATAACAGACTTAAAGGCGTGGTCGGCAGGGGAGTGCATAGCTCACTTTGGAAAGCAATTTGGAAAGCTTTTTGGTGAAAAGGGATCATAGTAAAGGTTTTCACTTCCATCTTACTGAAGGTCACTTGTACCTGAAAGAAGATGCTTCAGAGGACTCAGCCCCGGACCGTGTCCCCATCTAATGGTCCTCATCCCAGCTCTTGGCTCACTGCAGCCCCCCGACATAGAGGGGACGTCTCCCTGCTAGCAGGGCCAGGAGCGTGAGTGTCACTGCTCTCCCTCACAGGCAGAGAGGCAGAGACCCTCGCGTGGGAGTCTTGCGCTCACAGCCCCAGGGGAGAGTTGCCCCCAGAAGTTCTCTCTTCCCAACAGGAATCCTGAATGCGTTTCTCCCCCGGCCCCCATGACAAGCGACAGTCACAGCCGGTGCCGGGGAGTAAGGACACGGGTGCTCCTTCTGTCCTGCTCGCACAAGGATGTGACGGACAGCTCGGGGTGTCATCACATCCCCTCTGAACTGGGATGGGCTTCAAAGTGAGCAGCTGGCCCTTCTGCGGGGACAGGCCGCGCTCCCTGCCATCAGCCGCAGGGGTGGGGCCGCTCCCCCTCCTCACCTCCGATCTGCCATCTGCAGCTGTTTCGGACAGGTGCTTTGGCTGTCCGCGGCAGATGGTGACCAAAATGGGCCGCTTGGCAGGGCCTACCGCACGCCGCCCTCCGCCACACGCTGATGTGTGTCCAGACACATGTCCGAGCGCGGCTTTGTCCTAAAGGACCGCCTGGGGGTCCAGGTGACGCCAGAGGGCTCATTCCAGAGGACACTCTTGGTCCCTGGGCTCTTCCCCTCCACCTGAGACCCTTGGTGTTTGGCCACCAGACTGGAAATGACCCCGGACCACCCCCAGACGCCACTTCTCCCTCCCACACTCGGCGGCCACATGAGTCCTCGCTGGTGCATTTGCCCAGCGTGCTGCCTGCCTCCCCAGGGCGCCCCGCAACGCTTCGGGCCCAGCCTGGTGAGACCCACGGAAGCCAGGCTGCAGCGTCCGCATCGCAGGACTTCAGAGCGGAGGCCGCGCCCCGGGATGCTCCTGCCGTCTGTATCCCAGAGCACAGTCCTGTGGACATAGGCTGGGGACACCCCCAGATGCACTCGGAGTGTCACCCTTGTGAAACAGCAGGACACGTCTGTGCCCTAGTGCCAGGGATAAGACACACAGCTCACCCTCAGGAGGGAGAGGCAGGCGCAGTGAGCGGGGCAGTGAGCGGGGCAGTGAGCGGCAGGCGCTTCCCAGGCCCCTTCTGCACCTGAGTGTAGAGGCGGAGAGCCGCCTGCTGACAACGTGTCCCGCCACGCCCCCAGAGGAGCAGGGCCACCCCCAGCCCACAGCGTTCCTGCCCATGGCCTTCCAGGAGCCCCCCACACTGTGTTTGGGCTGCTCTTTCTAAACAGCAAAGCAGCCAAGGCAACCAGATGAGGTGACATCTGGCTTGAGACCGCTGCCAAGTCACTGCCGCTCCATCCCTGGCAGGAACGAGGTGAGCTATTTGTGCCAGATTCTTAAAGAGAGAGAAAGAGAGAATAAAACTGTGTGTTCCATGCCCCACATTTTTTCTTCTTTTTATACCCTGACACCTCGGCTGTCACTTTTTATTTCCCTGGTACTTGGGTGCCAAAGACCCAATATCCATTAACTATTTAGAGCGGATTCTTACCACCTGATGGGGATCAAAGCGCTGGAGTAAATGATGTGACTGGGGCTGGCATGGGGAGATTTAAAGGTGAATTCTGAGGGAAATGCAAGGTAAAGAATCTGCCTGCCAGTGAAGGAGACACAGGAGATGTGGGTTCAATCCCTGGGTCAGAAAGATCCCCCGGAGGAGGAAATGGCAACCCACTCCAGTATTCTTGCCTGGAGAATCCCATGGACAGAGGAGCCCCGCAGGCTACAGTCCATGAGGTCACACAAAGTCGGACACAACTGAGCACACATGCACGCACACACACACGTGAGCACACACGTACGCATGATGGCTCGTAAGGGACAGAGGGTGACAGAGGGCAGCCGTCCACAGTGCTTGCCATGGAATGAAGGGCCCTGTTCCCTGCCTTTTCACGGTGTGGAGGAGAAACGTTAGCAGCTCTCACTGTATCCCATTCTTTGTGGAGTGACAGGAACAGCCTGGTGCCTGTGGGCCAGGCTGAAACTGGGAACCAGATTCATCCGTTTGTGTCAGGCAGCTAGAGGAAGTCCAGCTGGCGGGCCAAGGACGGTACCGAACAGTCACGGTAGCTTGTCAGCTGTGTGACCTTGGGCAAGTTCCTTAACCTCTCTGAGCCTCTGTCATCCATCTGGAAAATGAGACGTTTGTGAATGTCCAGCAAACACCTCTACGAGGTGATATTCTCCTTTGTATCCTGAGAGATGAGGACATTGAGGTACAGACAGGATCAGGGACCTGGCCAGGTCACGCGGTAAGTGGGGGTGGCCTGATAGGAAGTAAAAGGACCGAAAGGGGAGAGGTGGCGTGGGGGTGCCCAGGAGCAGGCAAGCTGGGACTTATCTCAGGAAGGCCAGACAGCAGATTCAGACAGCACAACCCAGGGTGTGTTGGCCCTCTCTCCCCACACTGGCCACTAGATGTTGCTTACTTATATTCAAGGCACCCACTTGTCCCTCTTGGTATCAGTTAAGCTGATACCATACTCCCAAACACGAGAATGTGTTATTTCTTTTCCGCATGTGAGCCGTGTCTCCCCTGCTCTGCACTCGTTCCTTTGATTTTTTTGCAGCATACAGGGGCTTTCTTTATCCCTTTGAAACATCTTGTTTGGACCTACTTTTATGGCCAGCTGAGAACTTGAAACACATCCAGTTCAAGGAACCAAGGTGGGATTCATGCTGAGTCCTGCCTTGCCACACGTGACATTTTCTTCGTGGGTTGGTGAATGCAGCGGAGCCGTGTATTTCACAATGTGAAGGTTGACATACCATCCCCAGCCTTTGACCAGCTCGCCTCAGCTGCAGATCAGGGCAGGGGACAGAGTCGAGGATCATGGCCTGAGTCAGCAGGCCTGCGGGGGCAGCGGGGCAGAGGGCGTGCTATGATGACAGTGCGGGTTGCCACCAAGAGGCGACAGCACCAGAGGTTGGTGCCGGCGCCGCCTGGGAAGCGTTGATGACGACCAAGTGGACTCGGGCTGCGTTCAGGACAGACTGTCAGGGTCTGCTTGATGAGTGGGATTTGCTGGGAGACGTCAGCAAGGAGAGAGTTGGCGATGGCAGTGAGAAGTGAAGTTTGGGGACTAGGTGGCTGCTTCTATCGGGAATTCAGAGAGAGCAAGCAGAAGACGAATGACCTTGGGAGACAGAAGAGAAAGACTCCAGTTTGGGGTGTGGTGTGTCTGGAGCCTTGGGAGGGTGCGTAGGCAGGATTCAGTAAGCAAGAGAAGGGGCTGGCTCCCGCAAAGCATGGGAAGCCAGTCGTCCTGGGCCTACACCTGGAGTGTAGGATGGTTTTGCATTTCTCTCAGAATTCCTGCATGCTCCTTGCACTTCTCTTGTATGCCTCTTCTGTCTCCTGTGGTGATTGCATTCCTAATCCAGATCCGATATTGATTCTGGCAGTTTTGCCAAGGTTCCCTTAAATCTTTAAGCTACTCTGGCCATGCAGAGGTTCTTTGAGTGGATTAATGATTGTGAAAAAAAAGAGCCAATAGGTAACAAAAATTCTTTCTCCAAAGCAGTGGACACACTGACAAGCCGTGTTTCGGGGGCAATCATGAGAGGAGCCGTGTGGCAGACAATCTGTGTCATCACAGGCAGGGAGCTAGTTTAATGACAGGACTCAAAAGCCAGAGATAAATGGCCACGTCTCTGGGAGGAAAAGTATCAAAACCGAGGTTCTCAGGATCTTGAAGATCCGACATACATTGGGCCAGTCCCTAACTTACATCTTTAGAGTGATAGTCAAAGGGGAATATATTTTTTAAAATCCAAGTGTTTTTGTTGTTGTTCTTCAGTCAGTAACTCATGTCTGACTCTTTGCAACTCCGGGAACTATGGCACATGGGGTTTCCCTGTCCTTCACCGTCTTCTGGAGTTTTCGCAAACTCATGTTCATTGAGTTAGTGATACCATTCAACCATTTCATCCTCTGTCACCCCCTTCTCTTGCCTTCAGTCTTTCCCAGCATCAGGGTCTATTTTCAGATGAGTCGGCTCTTGCCATCAGGTAGAAAAAGTATTAGAGCTTCAGCATCAGTCTTTCCACTGAATATTGGAACTGATTTCCTTCAGGATTGTCTGGTTTGATCTCCTTGTTATCCAGGGGACTCTCAAGAGTCTTCTCCAGCACCAAGTTTTTAAATGAAGTTAATTTCTTCCATCATGTTGAAAACAGACAATATACATATTCTACCATGGGATATTGTCAATGGACCTGAAATACGTTTTAGTTCATAAGAGGGCAGCCACGGTGAGTGGTTAAGAGCAGGGACTCGGGAGTGGGACTGTCTGGGTTTGAATCCTGGTCCCTCCCTCTTCTCTGTGCTGAGTCCGAGGGGCGGTTACTAGGATGGCGCATGTAATGCATGCAGGATGGTGCCTTGCACAGAGTGAGGCCTCCAGGCATGTCAGCTCTCAGCTCCTTGTCATCTCTGCCCTGCCCCTTTCAGTTGAGTTCAGTTCAGTTGCTCAAATCGGTCTGACTCTTTGCGACCCCATGAATCCCAGCACGCCAGGCCTTCCTCCACACCAACTCCAGGTCCTCAGCTCGTCCGAGTCAGTGGCCCAGCCTCTCATTCTGGTATTCCCATCTCTCTCAGAATTTTCCACAGTTTATTGTGATCCACATAGTCAAAGGCTTTGGCATAGTCAATAAAGCAGAAATAGATGTTTTTCTGGAACTCTCTTGCTTTTTCCATGATCCAGCGGATGTTGGCCACTTGATCTCTGGTTCCTCTGCCTTTTCTAAAACCAGCTTGAACATCAGGAAGTTCACGGTTCACATATTGCTGAAGCCTGGCTTGGAGAATTTTGAGCATTACTTTACTAGCGTGTGAGATGAGTGCAATTGTGCAGTAGTTTTGAGCACTCTTTGGCATTGCCTTTCTTTGGGATTGGAATGAAAACTGACCTTTTCCAGTCCTGTGGCCACTGCTGAGTTTTCCAAATGTGCTGGCATATTGAGTGCAGCACTTTCACAGCATCATCTTTCAGGATTTGAAATAGCTCCACTGGAATTCCATCACCTCCACTAGCTTTGTTCGTAGTGATGCTTTCTAAGGCCCACTTGACTTCACATTCCAGGATGTCTGGCTCTAGGTCAGTGATCACACCATCGTGATTATCTTGGTCATGAAGATCTTTTTTGTACAGTTCTGTGTATTCGTGCCATCTCTTAATATCTTCTGCTTCTGTTAGGTCCATACCATTTCTGTCCTTTATTGAGCCCATCTTTGCATGAAATATTCCCTTGGTATCTCTAATTTTCTTGAAAAGATCTCTAGTCTTTCCCATTCTGTTGTTTTCCTCTATTTCTTTGCCCTGCCCCTTACATCCACATTCTCTTCCTTGCCTGCAGGATTTTCTGTAGGGTCTTCATAGACTTTCATCAGGATATTTCTTCTTCGAGAAAATCAAAGGGAAAGACATTATTCCCCGAGACCTGTGTCCAGGTTCTTCCCAGGGGGCACTGCCATTGTCCCACGGCAATGCTCAATGCTTGTGCATCAGCGCCCCAGAGCTCTGGTGCAGGAAGTCTGGTTCCTGGGCTGCCTCCCAAGTACCGAAAACCAGTGTGACATGTAAAATGTGAAGTCACGCATCAGATGTGTCTGACGAGGAAAGGGTGAAACGAGACTTCAGCTGCTAGGCCCCAGTTTTCCCACCTTCCCCGGGCATAATCCTACCACTTTCCCCAGTGGGACATACAGAGGTCTCAAAAGAAGATTATGTTGTTGTTCAGTCGCTAAGTCGTGTCCAACTCTTTGCAACCCCATGGACGGCAGCACACTCCCGAAAAGATGATAACATCTTCAAAGTAACTCACAGCATATGAGCAGTGCTGCTGGGATGGAATGTGTAACCTCATCCGTTCCTCAAAGAGAGATCACTTCATCCCCATTTTGCAGAAGAGACAGCCAGGCCTCAAGGTCACGTGGTTCGGTTGAGCCAAGAATAGAATTCAGACCCCTCTTGTCAGTCTCATCTATATAAAGTGATCTACTTGAGAAGCCCTGAGATATTAGCAAGAAGTTTTGATCCTTGGGGATACAGAGGCTGCTTCAAACACACAGCCTGTGGTCTCAGCTCCAGGTAGCACGGGCTCAGATCACCTCCACCGGCAAGCGTGAGAGGTGATCTGTGGCTGTGTTACCACACGGAAGTTGTATAATCAGCTTATGTTCCTGCCATCTTCTCTGAAGGGAGTTCCAGTTCTCCCACTGGTTCTAAGCCTTAAAGAAAATTAAACTTATGCTTCGGCAAAGAGCACCCATCGCCTATTTTGGACTCATTTTTTTTTTTTTTCCTGTTTCTGTTTCTTTTCTCTGTCCTTCTCTCCCTTCCTTTCTTCTTTTGAAAAAAAAAAAAGAAAGAAAAAGAAAAACAACCCTGACTGTGCTTCATTGCTAAGAAGCTTAAACAGCCTGAATAGAGTCTTCATTAATCCAGACCCCTCTGTCTTATCTCCACTCAGGTGTCATTTGTTCCTTTGTGATTGTGTTAGCAATTAGGAGCACTGCAGAGGCAAGGGTCCTCCCATGATGGCAGCTTAGAGGTTGAGATGCAGTTGCCAGAAACTAGGAGACGCGTAGGCCCATCACCTCCAGCTTCTGGACTTCACACTGACAGTGTCACAGGGAATAGCCTTTTGTGGGCCATCTTCCCATTTACTTGCACTGTGTCAGCTTTAAGCCCTAGAGGAAACCAACAAAAGCTTCTTTTCTTTCTTTCTTTAGCATCGTCATATATTCTCTGCCATGCGAAGCTGGAAGCAAAAGCATTAAAGTAAAATATATCTTCAATGCATTTCCTCTTAGAGCTTTTATTTTACTTCATAGTCCTATTTTTAGTTTCCTTTGATAATAAAAAAGAGAAAGCCCAATCATTTCATTCTTAGCCCTAGACAATACAGTGCGAGGTTATACATATTGCAGCCCTGGGGAGAATTTCTGCTTGCAAGCTGGCCAGCCTGTTTGCAGTTGACAGATGTAACCTACTCCAGGGCAGAGAAAGTCTCAAGGGAGGTTTTAATTTCTTAATATTGAAATGAGCACAACTTTTATTGTCTTAATCAGTGAATAAAAAAACAATAAAATTGCTAAGTCTCATTTTTTTTTAACTCAATGTAAGAGGATTTTAAGAAATTGCAATTGCTTTTTAAGTTACTGTTGGAAAGTTAATTTTCTCTATGTTTGAGAAGATTCTTCCAGCGGTTCTGCAGATAGATAGTCATACCACAGTGATATGAAACATTCTTCCGAGCTTTTGCATGGATGCCACTCCTCAGTAGGGAAAAGGTGTGTGCTAAGGTGTGCAGAGTGAGTGTACTTGTCTTTGAAGAGAACATGACTTGGCTTTCATCACGTTTTATGAGCTGAGGATCCAGGAGTATCTATTTAAAATTGCAGCAGAAATCTTTTAATGCGAACTGCATTCTTTCAGAATATATGCTACTTTTGGCAAGGGGCTCCATAGAAGAATATTTCTGACTATGAATAAAGAAAAGATTTTCTGATGGTAATTAGTAGCTTTTATAAAGTCATAATGAGCATGTTTCAACTGTTTGTCTGAACAAATACTTTTATACAAACAAAGCTGATTTATTACATGCAGTCATTTTTACGTATTCTTAATTTAATCCAACCTCAGACAAATTTCTTAAAAATGAAGGTTCACCAGTTGCTGGGACCATATGTGAGTCAGTTGTGGTTCCCTGGTACCTTGTACAGTGCCTTCAGAAGGACAGAATGGATGTTTCTTGCACTAAATTGAAAAAGAAAATAGACTAAGGAGCTGTGTGTGTATATGTGGATATATATTTATATACAGATACAGATACCATATGCAAATAAAATGTGAAACAGCATCTTACAGGTAGAGAGCCAAGATGCTCAGTGGGAGCACAGCAGAGTTTCAGGGCAGAGGTTGTGCACTTGAAATCAAAACTTAACTTTGGAACATATAAAGAATCCTCAAAACACAACAAGAGAAACAAATAAATCAGTTTAAAAAATGGGTAAAAGATTGGAACAGACACTTCACCACAGAAGATATACAGAAGGCAGATAAGAACATTAAAATATGCTTAATGTTATTGGTCATTAGGGAAATGCCAATTACAACTGCACTGGAAGACTGCTACCCACCAGTCAGGATGGCTAAATGAAAAAATAATGGCAGTACCAGGTGCTGACAGGATGCAGAGCAGTAGGACCTCTCAAACATTGCTGGTGGGAATGCAGAATGGTACGACCAGTCTGGAAAACCCTTTGGGACTTTCTCATCAAATTCACTGTACGCTTGCCACATGACCCAGCAGCCCCCCCATGAAATTAAAAGACGCTTACTGCTTGGAAGGAAAGGTATGACCAGCCTAGATAGCATATTCAAAAGCAGAGACATTACTTTGCCAACAAAGGTCCGTCTAGTCAAGGCTATGGTTTTTCCAGTGGTCATGTATGGATGCGAGAGTTGCACTGTGAAGAAGGCTGAGCGCCAAAGAATTGATGGTTTTGAACTGTGGTGTTGGAGAAGACTCTTGAGAGTCCCTAGGACTGCAAGGAGATCCAACCAGTCCATTCTAAAGGAGATCAGCCCTGGGTGTTCTTTGGAAGGAATAATGCTAAAGCTGAAACTCCAGTACTTTGGCCACCTCATGCTAAGAGTTAACTCATTGGAAAAGACTCTGATGCTGGGAGGGATTGGGGTCAGGAGGAAAAGGGGACGACAGAGGATGAGATGGCTGAATGGCATCACCAACTCAATGGACATGAGTCTGAGTGAACTCCGGGAGTTGGTGATGGATAGGGAGGCCTGGCGTGCTGTGATTCATGGGGTCGCAGAGAGTCGGACACGACTGAGCAACTGAACTGAACTGAACTGAAGAGAATTCAGGCTTATGTTAATATAAAACCTATGCTTAAATGTTTGGAGCAGATTTATTTATGATAGCCCCAAACTGAAAATAACCCAGATGTCCTTCAGTTGTTGAACGGATGGCCAGATCGTGGTATGTATACATCTGAGAATGCCTTGCTCACTCGCCTCTGGCTGACCTCAAAGCCCTACAAGAGGAGAGAGAGAGAAAAAAGGCAGAACTTAAAACCACTGTCTTGTTGAAGCTGTGTTTGCTCCAGTTCACACGCAGGCCCAAAGGATAGACGTCACATCACTTCCAAACAGGTACGGAACCCTGTGCCCAGTCATTAAGTCTAAGAAGTCAGTGAACAAACTAACAGCAGCAGAGTGAGGGTCATCCGATCTTCAGTTACCACTATATTGATGTAAATGGCTAGTTTTCAGGAAAAAATTATGGGACAAAGAAACACGGAAGCAAGACTCACTAGACGAAGACTAAATTAGCTATTATAAATACGTTCAAAGGCCTAAAGAGACCATGACCAAAAAATGAAAGGAGGACCTCCCTGGTGGCTCAGTGGTAAAGAATCCACCTGCCAGTGCAGAAGACGTGGGTTCAATTCCTGACCCAGGAAGATCCCACATCCCTCGGAGCCACTAAGCCTGGGAACCACGGCTACTGAGCCTTTGCACAGGAGAAGCCACCACAGTGAGAAGCCTGCACATCCCTACCAGGGAATAGCCCCCCTGCTCCCTGCAACGAGAGAGAAGTCCAGATGGCAGTGAAGACCCAGCACAGCCACAGCTAAAGAAATATAATTTGGAAAAAAAAAAAAGATGAAAGGACAATATAAGATCAGTGCTCACCAAATAAAGAATATTAACAAGGAGATAGAAATTATATTGAAAAGAGAACTAACTAGAAATTCAGAGGTATGATAACTTAAGCAGAAGAAGAAATCAGTAAAGAGGTTGAGTTGGCAGAAGAGAGAGTGAACAAATGAAGCTACGTTCATTGGAATCGTCCAGTCTGAAGAACAGAATTGAAAAATATTGGTCGTGTCTACACAGCTCTGAGACTATGCTAAAAACCACTGAGATGTCAACTTCAAAATGAATCAAAGGAAGCACAGTTTAGAAAAGGCTCAGGAACACACAATTCAAAGACAGCGGTGACCGGAGGACAACCTCCTAGTTAAATCCTCTTGCTTTACAATTGGGGCAACAGGGGCCCGAGTGGGTGAGACAAGCTGCTCAGTGCCTGCAGTGTAATCGACACAAATTTCTTTATACATTTTACAATTCTAGTGACCAGCCAGCCCAGCTGACCCTAGACTTTTCTAGTTTTAACACTGACAACCCCACAGTCTGAGGAGCCCCTGGTTGGTTGGTTGGTTGGTTAGTTGCTAAGTTGTATCTGACTCTTTGCGACCCCATGGACTATAGCCAGGCTCCTCTGTCCATGGGATTCTCCAGACAAGAATACTGGAGTGGGTTGCCATTTCCTTCTCCTGAGGATCTTCCCGACCCAGGGATGGAACCCACGTCTCCTGCATTGACAGGTGGCTTCTTTACCACTGAGCCGTCAGGGAAGCCCAGAGACCCCTGGTCCTGGGCAGATCAGGGTGGTTGGCTGCACTGTCTGCAGTGCAAACTGGGATGAATATTCTTTCCTGTCACTCTGGGTCCCTGAAGCTCATACATAAATGAGAAACGGTGGTCTGCAGAAAAGTCCCTCTGCTTTGCTGAACTCAGTGTTCTAAGCTTAAGCAGCTGGCATTTTGCTTTAAGTTCTTTTCTATTCAACCTTTCAGAATGAAGGATCTTTCCTTTTAATGAAATTTGCATTTCATCCACAAGGTAAAAGCCAGTGTCCTTGACTTCCCTGAAAAGTGACAAGTGGATGCTTTTGTAAACCAAACACTAAGGATCTAACAAAAACAGAGGTTGCCGTTAATTGGGTTCAGATATGAAAAAGCAGATGATAACCCTTAGAGATATATTCGGGAGAGAGAGAGAGATTCAGAGGAGAGACAGAAAGGAGAGGGAGAGAGATCCATTTCCTGTAAAATGAAAAGCCATGAAAGGAAAACTCATATAGGAAAAGTCACTTGAATTCCTTTTTGAACCCAGCAGATTCAAAAGGAAAGAGAAACCAGCAGTCCTTGAATGTGTGATTGATGTCAGTGACCTCATAGGTGAAAGAGGAGAGTGAAAAAGCTGGCTTAAAACTCAGTATTCAAAAAACTAAGAACATGGCATCTGGTCCCATCACTTCACGGCAAGCAGGGTGGGGAAACAATGGAAACAGTGGCAGACTTTCTTTTCTTGGGCTCCAAAATCACTGCAGACGGTGACTGCAGCCATGAAATTAAGAGACGCTTGCTGCTTGGAAGAAAAACTATGACAAACCTAGACAGCATATTAAAAAGCAGAGACATCACTTTGCTGACAAAGGTTTATATAATCAAAGCTATGGTTTTTCCAGTAGTCATGTACTGATGTGAGAGTTGGACCATAAAGAAGGCTGAGCGCCAAAGAATTGATGCTTTCGAGCTGTGGTGCTGGAGAAGACTCTTGACGGTCCCTTGGACTGCAAGGAGATCAAACCACTCCATCCTAAAGGAAATCAACCCTGAATATTCACTGAAAGGACTGATGCTGAAGCTGAAGCTCCAGTCCTTTGGCCACCTGATGGGAAGAGCCTACTCATCCAAAAAGACCCTGATGCTGGGAAAGACTGAAGGCAAGAGAAGGTGACAGAGGATGAGATGGTTGGATGGCATCACTGATTCAATGGACATGAGTTTGAGCAGACTCTGGGAGTTGGTGAAGGACAGGGAAGCCTGATGTGCTGCAGTCCTTAGGGTTGCAAAGAGTCGGACATGACTGAGCGAGTGAACAGCAACCTCATGGGTGGAGGAGGCACTGCAGAAAGCAGAGCCAGTGTGCGGGGGCAGATTTCAGCTACACAGCTCTGGGCTCCTCCCTGGGGTTGCAGCCTGACTGCTCAACTCAGCCTTCCCTTTCCATGCCAGGGCTGTACCCAGTTCAACCTGCTATGTGGCTCCTCCTTTCAATGCACAAGGTAAAGAAGAAGGAAGGAGCCAGGAAATGGTGCTTGGAATTTGTAAGGTGCAGGGAGGTGACGGATGACAATGGAGTTGTGGAAAAATGAATAGCCACTTCCTTCCCCATCTTGGCTCACTTTGCCTTTGAACCCATGGCTGCAGCCAGACAAGTGAACCTGAGAGGCATCTGGCAGCTTTGCCCGGGTTCAAGTGAATCCCTTCATCCTGCAGAGAGTTCCTGCATGTCTCTGTGATCACAGGGCAGCGGATGGACAGAGAGTATGTGTCTGGGTTACCTTAAATGGGAGCGAATGGAAAAAAGTAGACCATAAACTCAATGGCTCTGAAGGTCTTTTTCTCTGTCTGCTTTTTAAAAGTTTTAGAAAATATTTATTTATTTTTGACTGTGTGGGGTCCAAGTTGCAGCATGTGGGATCTTTAATTGTAGCATACACGCTCTAGTTCCCTGACCAGGGATTGAACCTAGGCCCCTGCATTGGAAGAGCAGAGTCTTAGCCACTGGGCCACCAGGGACGTCCCTCCCCTACCGTCCCCCAGTCTGCTTTTGTCTCTTCCTGCTGTTCAGCTAAGTCCCGTTCAGATTCCTCCCACCCCAGCCAGGCCCTCCAGCACCCTTCCCATAAGCTTCATGACCCCTTCCTCCATGCACTTGAAGCAGACGCATCACTGTGGTCTCAACAGTGGTCTAAGAGTCCCATGTCAGCCTCTACTTCTTCAGGAACCCTTTCTCAGTGGGTTGGTTTTGCCCTCCTCCATGGCCTCAGTAGACTCTGCACCTCTAATATTCCAGCACGTTCTTCCCTCTGTCTTCATGCGCGTGTATGACCCATCCCTTCTAGCAGAACCCTGCCCTCTCGATGGTGCATGGTGGTCCTCCGCACTCCCAAGCCTGTGGGCGGGGCTCCCACCTTGTCACTGTGAGGGGCATTAACCATTGCTCCACACCCCAAGGCCATCCCATCCTTGTCCCTGTCTAAACCATAAGCTCCTTGAACTCAGGGGCCTTTTCCTCCTCAGTCCTGCCTCGCCAGCATCTACTACGTACATAGAGGGCATTTAAGAGTATAATTGCCCTCATGCCTGTCATGATTCCTGCTCTAGAGACTGTCTTCTTCACCTCTCTGTTCCCTATGTCTATAGCACAGTCCACCACACCACAATTGCTGAAATTCATTTATTAAATGAAATTGGAGAGTTTGAAAAACTTTATTTGCAGGAAAGTCACACGATGGGCTTGTGTGTCTGTCTGCCTGGATCTTTCAGCCTCACACCCCAAACTGTGGAAGACCAGGGCCCGTGATAGAGGAAATGAAATATTCTATGGGGACTCCACTCCAGGTGGTCACTGCCCTCACACCAGGGCCAGCTGCAGCCGTGCTGGCTGCCGTGGCAGAGTGAAAATGAAGCTGTTAGTCGCTCATTCGTGTCCGACTCTTTGGGACCACATGGACTGTAGCCCACCAGGCTCCACCATCCATGGGATTCTCCAGGCAAGAGTACTGGAGTGGGTTGCCATGCCCTCTAGCTCACGCCGATGCTGGAGGGCTTGTGCCCACAAATGACAAGGGTCCCTTCCACTTGCACCCTAGTGATCAGAGCAAGTCACATGGGCAACTTGACATCAGGAGTGACATTGGTGACCATGAACACAGTCTGCCAAGCTTGTCCTCTAGAGTAGACGTTTTCAAGTCTATGCACGTGGACCACCTGGAGAGGGTTTTAAGACACAGATCCTGATTCAGTAGGTCTGGGGAGGCGGCTGGATTTTGCACTTCACACCTTTGTCAACACTCTGAGGGCCAAGGGGAAAGCTCTGAATCCTTCCTGGCAAAACTGAACTCCTTCCCTACACCCACTTCTGCAGAGACTGAACTCAGCACATAGCGCTCTCGGCTTGTGTCGCAAACCAAGAAAAACCTCCTTGCCAGTCAGAAGACACTCGTGGTTCACCTCGAGGGCGAGGCGGGCAGAGAGGGCCAGATAACAAAACCACAAACATTGCGACCCAACCGCAAAGTCTGGAGAAGGAGATAGCACGAGGGTGGGGCAGTGGTTCTAAGAAGCCAGAGTCCTTCCATCCAGAGGCTACCATTTGCATAAGCAGGTTTGGCACAGGGGCTGAATTAGATCTAATTGTGTCACCTCTTGCTCTCCTGTGACTCCCGTAGTTTCCCGGAGCCCAGAAGGGTCAGTGCAGCTCTGACTGGGTCTCATGAAGGCTTCAGCCCCATGGAACATCCTCCTTGTCCGTGGCACGCCGTTGTTGTCCCAGGATCTTCCATTTGCCCTTGCAAGTGGTGGCGGTCACTGATGGATGGGGGTGTCCGTGGCTCCAGGACCTAGAGGCCCTGTCACTCCAGGGTCCTTTCTGACGTTGGAGGTGGTCAGCCTGTCCCCTCCTCATTGTGGATGAAGCTGAACCTCTGTGGGCAAGGGCACACCTTCTCCCCACGTGTTCCTGCGTGCTTGTGCAGTGCTGAACCACAAACACGCGTGCCTCTCCTCAGCTCAGAAGAGACGGTGTTTTTCTTCACAGTAGTTTTATTTAAAAGCCGTGCCAGTCACTTTATATCCTCTCCCCCAAAGTTTTGATTGATGGCAATCTGGCCAGCCCGAAGCTGCCGGTGGAATAAAACTGCTGACTTGGGCACTGGCTTTGACTGAGCTTATTAAAAGTGCATGGTGTGTGCTTGCACACGTGTGTGCAGGATGAAAACATAGCACAGGATTCGATGGAATGAGATCTGGAAGAAGCTGAAGGGCTCTCCGTTCAGAACAGGAAAGTAGGGACTGAGAGGCTGTGCCTGCACACGCTCCCTGCCGCCACTAGAGGGCGGAGTTCAGGCCAGCCTCTGCGTCTCTCGGTCCCACCCAGAGCCTTCTTCTGTATCTAAGGCAGAGCTGACTGGCCTTAGGCAGCAGTCTCTGGTTGATTTGTTAAAAGTCAGCCCCTAATTTCCTCTGAGCTCAGTATCAAAAATTGGATTTCACTTCTAGAACACTAATTTCTTCCCATGAAAATATCTTTCGAAAGTGATCATAACATGAAACACACTTACATGTTCCAAATAATTATATCAAAACCGAACACATGGCTGAATTCCTTTGGTGGGTGGAGGAGGTGGGGTTTGCTTGGATCAGGCATCGCGAGGCTTTAAACATACGCATCTGATGAGGTCTGATGAGGTTTGAACTGCAGGCACCTTCTTCCCTTCCTGGTGACTTTCTCACTGGCAACAGAGCCATTTCTCACTGGGTCATTGGAAAAGACTCTGATGCTGGGAGGGATTGGGGGCAAGAGGAGAAGGGGGCGACAGAGGATGAGATGGCTGGATGGCATCACCGACTCGATGGACTTGAGTCTCAGTGACCTCCGGGAGTTGGTGATGGACAGGGAGGCCTGGCGTGCTGTGATTCATGGGGTCGCAAAGAGTCGGACACGACTGAGCGACTGATCTGATCCGAAAAATGGTTAAGTTCTCCATTGGAGAACTTGAAGTTATGTGGATTTTACCACAATTTAAAAAAAAAAATAAGTGAGATGACCAAGAAATATGTTGCATGTTTTTGAGTCACAGGGATGTGAGCAGGGTGGGGGGGATGTGATCCAAGTGGGCACCTAGGTCTCCTGGAGATTTTAAAACAACTCCTAAGGGGTTGGGGGTAGCACCTTCATCTGGCTGAGGTGTTCTTGCAGCAGTGCTGGAAATAGTCAGGGGACAGGTTCTCATCTGAATCTGTTCTCATCTGAATCAACCCTGAATACTCTTTGGAAGGAGTATTCCAAAATACTGAAGCTGAAGCTGCAATACTTTGGCCACCTGATTCAAACAGCTGGCTCACTGGAAAATACCCTGATGCTGGGAAAGATTGAGAGGAGGAGAAGAAGGGGGAGACAGAAAATGAGATGGTTGGATGGCATCACTGATTCAATGGATATGAACTTGGGCAAACTCCGAGAGATGGCGAGGTACAGGGAAGCCTGGCGTGCTGCAGTCCATGGACTCGCAGAGTCAGACACAACTTCCCGACTGAACAACAACAGGTTCTCATCAGAGCTCAGCTGTGAGTGGCTGCAGACAAGCCTCCTCTCTCCCTGGGTGTTACTGTCCTCCAATGAGAAATAATAGAAATAATTGTTTCCTCTTTGGGGGCTAGAGTGTGTGGTGAAGCCCTTTGGAGACACTGAATACAGAGACTCGGGACTGAGGCTGCTTCTCTGCCTCGGTATCTGCCCCCGTCAGGCCCTGCCTGTGGATCCTCCAGGCAAGCATTCAGGGTGGTATCAGATCTGTTTTTCCCTCACAGTAGGCCGAGTAGCCCCAGACACTGGGAGAATCAAAGCTGACAGTGAGCTCCTTAGCAGGTTGCAGAAGCAGAGTGGTCTTGTGTTCACTCATTTTGTTGAAAGAAAGGCTTCCTACCAGCAGCCCTGGAAAGACAGGTCGGGCCCAGGACACCCCCACAGGCAGAACGTCTGTAAGGGAACGCCCGGCCACCTCCTCTGCAGGCTGGGGCTGGAGCCGCCGCTGGGGGCAGGGAGCTCTGCCCAGCTCTGTGAGCACCCCCCGCAACCTCTTTTTCCTGCCCCCCAGAGACGGCGGCGCAGCCATAGAAGTAGGGCGTGCGTGGGAGGGAGTGGAGGTGGAGGCCTGCCTACTGAGGGCAAGACGGTGGGCTCCTTTCCCCAGGCTGGGCGTTGATGGGAAAGTGGGCCAGGCCTGCCACGAAGTCAGCACGTGCCAGGGCCAGGTGCCACCCGTGCCTGACCTTGGATGCTCATCAGAGCACACTTACTATGCTCTAGAGTGTGTGTGTGTGTGTCTGTGTGTGTGTCCATGTGTTGGTGTGTGCCTGTGTGCGTTTGTGTATCTGTGTGTGCATGTGTGTGTGTGTCCGTGTGTGCATACCCCTTGGAGGAGGGTAGGCCCTGGGAGGGGGTGCAGGGGGCAGTGATGTGTGTGTGTGTGTGTTCTGTGTGGTGTGCCCCCTGTGTGTGCCCTTGTGTGTGTGTGTGTGTGTGTGTGTGTGTGTGTGTGTGTGTGTACCCCTCAGAGGAGGCAGGCCCTGGTGTGTGTGTGCCCGTGTCTGTGTGTGTGTGTGTGTGTGTGTGTGTGTGTGTACCCCTCAGAGGAGGCAGGCCCTGGGTGGGTGTGCTGGGGGCAGTTACTCGCTCTTGTTGTGAATGCAGCTGAGGAAGCAGAGGGCCAGGGCTCTGGGAAGGAGGCAGACCAGGGACGAGGCAGGGTTTCTCCTTTTCCTACCTCCTCTGTCTTTCCATCCAGTATCTTTGTGTGTGTGCAATTTTGGCCCTCACTCCCCAGTTTCAGGGGCGGGTGGAGGCAGGCTGGTGTGTGTTGGGGGGTGGTGTGTGTGTGGTTGTGGTGAGGACAGCCCAGTGCTGGGGGTCCTCAGGCTTCAGCCCAGAGGCCGCTGGCCCAGTGCACGGGGTGTGGCTTGCACCCTAGAGCAGACGTGGCCAGGATGTCCTAGTCTAACAGGAAGTGCAGGAGGGCAGCATGCGGTTCTGTCTCCGGTGGGCTTTCATCGCCATTTATTCTCAGGCTCTCCTCTCAAATGAGAGTGTGGTGTCTGCCATCTTGTGGCGGAGCTTGGTACTGCCGGCCCCCGCCCCACACCTCCTCCCTGCGGCTCCTGAAGGCCTCTGCTCTCTGGGTGGTGGTGGGTGGGTGGAGTCACTCCGAGCCTGGGCAATAGCGCTCATTGCTGCCGGGTCCCTGCCTCTGGGAAAAGCTTCTGGAGAAAGAGGCTTTGAGCTCCGGGGCCTTATGAAGTTTGTCCTTGTTTGTACCAGGAGGGTGGCCGTTTGTGAGGGAGAGGGGTCCATGCCGAGCGGGTGGTGAGTGAGGAGGTGACCCACAGAGTAGATGAGCCAGGGTGGGGAGTGAGCGGGCACAGCCCGGGTCTGAGATCCTCAGATCTCAGAGCAAGCTGGCTCCATCGTGGCCCCGGTGGGGAAAGGTGCCAGGTCAGAATTTAAGGTCACCTTGGCACATGGGGACTCGTGTCAGAGCTTAGGGTCTCCTGAGTGGGGACCAGGGTCCCCGCATCAAAATCCGACCATTGTGGCTGAGCTGCAGACTGGCGAGGGTGTGAACTCTGCTCATAAGTCTGGGACCCTGAGTCCAGCCTTTGATTTGGTACTTGGCTCCGGCTACAAGAGACAGGACATTAGTATCACTATTTGAAGTCAGTCCGAGAAGCTCTCTGGTTCTCTAAACTTGGGCCGGGCTTGTCAGGTCCCAGCCCTACATCTTCCTCTTTCACAAGCTCTTAAGTGGCACCCGGAGCACAGCACGCACCCCAGAGTGTTGCCTGGCCACAGTCACCTCATGTTGCAAAGCCAGCTGCCCGTCAGTGGTCCTTCTTCACAGGCAGACCTTAGTGACCTGGAAGTGAATGCCTGGCACCACACACGGAGGGTGGGGCACCGCTGTGCTCTACACTCACGACGAGGCCACTCTTGACTCGAAGTCTGACCAGTACCCTGGTCTTGATGCGCAGGGAGGTTTTGGTTCCTGCAAACAGTTCTGGCTCCAAAGGCCATGTTCACTGGCTGGGGTTCATCACAGAAACAGAACATGTTTGAGATATTTTAAGGGGTGTGGTTTTACAAAGAGAATGTGGTGCCTCCAAAATGATCTGAAAGGCTGTTGGAGTGAAGGTCAGGGAACAGCAGCTCTGGATCTGGGGATGCCAAAAAGTGACAGAAATTGCTAGAATCACTGTGATGACTGTAATCGTCCTCAGCACAAGAGCCCATGGTTCTGGGAGGAGCGGCCCAAGTCTGCTCTGTGCCCGCTCCTGTGCCCATCCTCTCAGCTACACCTGGCGGGTGGCGGCTTCTCCTTGGATTTGCCTGCCAGGGGTCGTGTGCACATCTCCCACTGGTGGGATCTAGATGGGCCACTGGCGATAGGATCTGGGAAATGCAGCTGCCTGCCTTGCAGCCATTGCTTCCCTGGTGGCACAGGTGGTAAAGAATCTGTATGCTAATACAGGAGGCCTGAGTTCAATTCCTGGGTTGGAAAGATCCCTGGAGGACGGAATGGCAACCCACTCCGGTATTCCTCCCATGGACAGAGGAGTCTGGCAGGGTACAGTCCATAGGGTCACAAAGAGTCAGACACAACTGAGCGACTAACACTTTCACTTTCAACTTGCAGCCTGTGCAATAACAGGGCAAGCTGAGGACATCAGGGACCAAAGCGCAGTACTGGACATACATTTAAATACCAACAATAGTAATAGTTACTCCCTCAGATGGCTGTTGTGAAGCTGAAATTAACACAGAGTGCAGCACATGGTAAACCCTCAATAATTGCTCATTTACAAAAGATTGTCCCAAAGTCAGAATGGCTCCCCATTTTCCTTTCTAACCCTTACAAGGAAACTACCTGCGTCTCAGCTGTGGTGTCTAAACTGCAAGCCTTGGTGAGGCCCCTTCCATTAATCCTGCACCTGCCCAGAATCAGATCCTCTGTTGGCCTCATTCTGGCTCAGAGGACTGGCAGAAGATCCAGCAGAAAGGTGAAGGCTCTCAGGGAAGAATGGATCAGTGACTCATACATGCTGGCTAAGTCAGTTCAGTTCAGTTCAGTTCAGTCTCTCAGACATGTCTGACTCTGCGACCCCATGAATCGCAGCACACCAGGCCTCCCAGTCCATCACCAACTCCCGGAGTTCACCCAAACTCATGTGCATCAAGTCGGTGATGCCATCCAACCATCTCATCCTCTGTTGTCCCCTTCTCCTCCTGCCCCTAATCCCTCCCAGCATCAGGGTCTTTTCCAATGAGTCAACTCTTCACATGAGGTGGCCAAAGTACTGGAGTTTCAGCCTCAGCATCAGTCCTTCCAGTGAACATCCAGGACTGGTCTCCTTTAGAATGGACTGGTTGGATCTCCTTGCACTCCAAGGGACTCACAAGAGTCTTCTCCAATGCCACAGTTCAAAAGCATCAATTCTTTGGTGCTCAGCTTTCTTCACAATCCAACTCTCACATCCATACATGACTACTAGAAAAACCATAGCCTTGACTAGATGGACATTTGTTGGCAAAGTAATGTCTCTGCTTTTGAATATGCTATCTAGGTTGGTCATAACTTTCCTCCTAAGGAGTAAGCATCTTTTAATTTCATGGCTGCAGTCAATACCTGCAGTGATTTGGGAGCCCCCAAAAATAAAGTCTGACACTGTTTCCCCCATCTATTTCCCATGAAGTGATGGGACCAGATGCCATGATCTTCGTTTTCTGAATGTTGATCTTTAAGCCAACTTTTTCACTCTCCACTTTCACTTTCATCAAGAGGCTTTTTAGTTCCTCTTCACTTTTTGCCATAAGGGTGGTGTCATCTGCATATCTGAGGTTACTGATATTTCTCCCAGCAATCTTGATTCCAGCTTGTGCTTCTTCCAGCCCAGCATTTCTCATGATGTACTCTGCATATACGTTAAATAAGCAGGGTGACAATATACAGCCTTGACGTACTCCTTTTCCTATTTGGAACCAGTCTGTTGTTCCATGTCCAGTTCTAACTATTGCTTCCTGACCTGCATATAGGTTTCTCAAGAGACAGGTCAGGTGGTCTGGTATTCCCATCTCTTTCAGAAGTTTTCACAGTTTATTGTGATCCACACAGTCAAAGGCTTTGGCATAGTCAACAAAACAGAAATAGATATTTTTCTGGAACTCTCTTGCTTTTTTCATGATCCAGCAGATGTTGGCAATTTGATCTCTGGGTCCTCTGCCTTTTCTAAAATCAGCTTGAACATGAGGAAATTCACGGTTCACATATTGCTGAAGCCTGGCTTGGAGAATTTTGAGCTTACTTTACTAGTATGTGAGATGAGTGCAATTGTGCAGTAGTTTGAGCATTCTTTGGCATTGCCTTTCTTAAGGATTGGAGTGAAAAGTGACCTTTTCCAGTTCTGTGGCCACTGCTGAGTTTTCCAAATTTGCTGGCATATTGAGTGTAGCACTTTCACAGCATTATCTTTCAGGATTTGAAATAGCTCCACTGGAATTCCATCACCTCCACTAGCTTTGTTTGTAGTGATGCTTTCTAAGGCCCACTTGACTTTACATTCCAGGATGTCTGGCTCTAGGTCAATGATCACACCATCATGATTATCTGGATCGTGAAGATCTTTTTTGTGCAGTTCTTCTGTGTATTCTTGTCACCTCTTCTTAATATCTTCTGTTAGGTCCATACCATTTCTGTCCTTTATCGAGCCCATCTTTGCATGAAATATTCCCTTGATATCTCTAATTTTCTTGAAGAGATCTCTAGTCTTTCCCATTCTGTTGTTTTCCTCTATTTCTTTGCATTGATCACTGAGGAAGGTTTTTTTAAAATCTCTCCTTGCTATTCTTTGGAACTCTGCATTCAGATGCTTATATCTCTCCTTTTCTCCTTTGCTTTTCGCTTCTCTTCTTTTCACAACTATTTGTAAGGCCTCCCCAGACAGCCATTTTGCTTTTTTACATTTCTTTTCCATGGGGATGGTCTTGATCCCTGTCTCCTATACAATGTCATGAACCTCCATCCATAGTTCACCAGGCACTCTGTCTATCAGATCTAGTCCCTTAAATCTATTTCTCACTTCCACTGTATAATTGTAAGGGATTTCGTTTAGGTCATACCTGAATGGTCTAGTGGTTTTCCCTACTTTCTTCAATTTAAGTCTGAATTTTGCAATAAGGAGTTCATGATCTGAGCCGCAGTCAGCTCCTGGTCTTGTTTTTGCTGACTGTATAGAGCTTCTCCATCTTTGGCTGCAAAGAATATGACCAGTCTGATTTCAGTGTTGACCATCGCTTTAGTTGTGTCCAACTCTGGGCGACCCTATGGCCCGTAACCCACCAGGCTCCTCTGTCCCTGGGATTCTCCAGGCAAGAATACCGGAGTGTGTTGCCATGCCCTCCTCCAAGGGATCTTCCCAACCTAGGGGCCGAACCTGCATCTCCTGCGTTGCAGGAAGATTCTTTACCGTCTGAGCCCCCAGGGAAGCCCTTTAGTGACTTATGCCAAAAATTAAATTGGATTTCCCATGCTGGGCCAATTCGACAACTTCATCTTAAATGGACCAACAACAGTCAAATCCTGATCTCATTCCTCCTAAAGACAAAAGCTGGAATTCTGCCTTGCACCCCCGTCCAAAACGGAATGTGTGAACCCAGGCCGTGTCTCTGTGGCCTTGAGCTCAGAGACCCCGAGCAGCGTGTACCAACAAAGAACTAGGGCACAGCTGAAATCCAGAAGGGAGAGGAAACAGGCGGAGATCCACGGGGAACAATGTCTATTTCTTAATCCGTCTCCTGCCCCAAATAGCTGGGCTCTCCTCCCCCACTGGTGTTTACTGTGTTCCTCTCCCTGGCAGCAGGTGCCACCAGGCCTTAAACTGGGTCACAGAGGGCAGCGAGGAGCCGACCAGGCCCTCAGGCCACATCCTCCCCTGACTTCACTCCCCAGGCTCCAGACTGGAGGGGCAGAGCCCAGACTCCAGGTGGCCCCTACCCTCCAGGGCATCCCGGCGGGGTCCCTGCTGCCCAGAGCCACAACCAGCGAGGGGGGCATGCTCCATCCATCCCGTGCAGGGGCAGAGGGGCCACACTGCCACCCCCTCCCACTGCAGCCGCAGTGAGTCCCCTCAGGGACCCCTCCTCCCCAGGGCAGCCAGAGGTCCCACACAAGGGCTCCCAACACTCTGGGGGCAGAGCTAGTGTAGAGGGTAGAGTATAAATTACACAATCAGAAAACAAACAAATTAAACCCCAGATTTGAAACCCCAGACCCCTGAGACACAGGGTGGGAGATGCTTGCTCAGGATAACCCAGCGGGGAAGTGGCCCAGCGCAGGTCCCAAGCATCACTGCTCACCCCCTCCCCCTGTGGCCACGTATCTGCCCCTCCCATCCCGACCCCGCCCCTCCTCCTTCCCAGGATCCCTGGCATCTGGTCCTGATGGTGCCTTTCTCTCCACAGGTTCTGTCGGAGCATGGTTTCGGCCTGATCACCACGGACATCCGAGAGGGACAGACCTTTTACTATGCGGAAGATTACCACCAGCAGTACCTGAGCAAGAACCCCGACGGGTACTGCGGCCTCGGGGGCACTGGAGTGTCCTGTCCCTTGGGTATTAAAAAGTAATTTCTCCCCCACCTGGTCAGCCCTCGAGGTCACAGCAAAAATGCTTCCAACAAATCAGGGGTTCTTTTGTTGTTCACGCCAGGGATTTTTTGAAGTGCACAAAGGCATTCATAAAAATCTGGTTTATTAAGGGGTAATTTACATGAAGTGCCATGGCAAGTTGATAACATGTAATTTATTTTCTAATAAGTTATGGTGGGAGGAGCCCACAGTGAAATTTTTTGGATCATTTGATGTCTGAGGATAATGAATAATTAGTGTTCACCTTTTTTGTGCTTGGGTGCCTGCCCTGGACGTCAGGGAACCAAGCTGGGAGAATATGTGTTGGGAGGGGAGAGGTCAGGGCTTCCTTCACCACAGCCGGTCCCCCTCAAAAGCCCTCCTGCTCTTCTTCAGTGCCTTAAAATTTGCAGACGTTTATAGCCTCAATGAATCGTTCACTGAAATACTTTGCTCAACTGATCCTATACATGTATAAGGGGCTTTCTCTCTCCTTTTTGCCCTCCTCATGGCAGGGAGAAGCTGTGAATTAGCTTGATAAATTTTAACACTTTGCTCACAGCTATGACATATGCTTATTCTAATAAAGGTCTACAGTCTGCTAATACAAACCGATGTCTCATCTGTCTTTTGCTTGTTTAGGTAGGATACTTCTAAGTGTTATACATTTTAGAGCTCTCAAAGGCTAAGTATCATTTTCCCCCAAATGGGAAATCTGATTGCAGTCTTTAGAAAACATGTACAGCTCTAGCTCCTTGCAACTTTAGTGATAATAGGTGTTTTCCATCCGCCTATTACAGTCATCACGTCAGGGGCTAGTCCAGGCAGAGAATAGACACATGGACTCCCTGCCCTTAAGAGTCTTTGTATTGAGGACAGGGGGTGGGGGACACATGCAGTAAACAGGTAAACCCGTGAATAAGTAAGATAATTTCTGGTCCTCACAAATGATAGGGAGATGGCAAATCAGATAAGCTGGTAAGCTGCGCCTGCGGGCTGTGGAGCTGTGTTCAGAGCTGTTTTAGCTAGGCGGGTCAGGGGAGGTGGTGCCACGTACGTTGAGGACGGAGTACTCTGAATGGTGCAAAGGAGAAATGAACTCACAGGTTGGGGCGGAGAACGGCATTCTGGGGTCAGGAGGGGGATGAAGAAATATACCGCGGTTCCCCTCGGATAGAACCCACAAGACCAGGAAGACGTGGCCCAAGGCAGGGGGAAATTTGTGGTGTTTGAGAACAAGGAAGCCAGTGGGGCTGGAATGGTTGTGAATGAGGATGGTATTTGGGAGAAGTATTCCAGAAAGATAGGAAAAGCCGGACCATGCTGAGTCTTCTAAAGACATGTTAATAAAATTAAAAAATTGTATTCTAACTTGTCCTTCCCCTGCCTGCTTTCCCCTTTGGTAACCATAAATTTGTTTCCTGTGTCTGCGAGTCCGTTTCTATTTTGTAAATAAGTTCATTTAGATTCCACATACCAGTGGTATCATATGGTATTTGTCTTTCTCTTTCTGATTTACTTAGTACGATAATCTCCAGGTCCATCCATGTTGCTGCAAATAACATTATTTCATTCTTTTTTGTGGCTGAGTGATATTCTGTTGTGTGTGTACGCACCACATCTTCTGTATCCATTCATCTGTCGGTGGACATTTAGGTCGCTTCCATGTCTTGGCTGTTGTAAATAGTGCTGTTATAGACATACAGGTACATGTATCTGTTTGAATTTAGAGATTTCTCCAGATATGTGCCCAGGAGTGGGATTACTGGGTCATATGGTAACTCTATTTTTAATTTTTTTAAGGAACTTCCATAATATTCTCCATAATGGCTTCACCAATTTAATTCCCACCAACAATGTGGGAGAGTTCCCTTTTCTCCACACCCTCTCCAGCATTTGTTATTTGTAGACATTTTAATAATGGCCATTCTGACTGGTTAAAACCAATTCCTCACCGTAGTTTTGATTTGCATTTCTCTACTAATGAGTGATGTCGAACGTCTTTTCATGTGCCTCTTGGCCATCTGTATGTCATCTTTGAAGAAATATCTATTTAGGTCTTCTACCCATGATTGGATTGACAAGGGCTTAGGTTCCAAACAGCTCATGAAACTCAATAACCCAATGAGCTGTGTATTTCTCTCCCACCTCACCTCTAGGACATTTCTGCATCAGTGACACGCTGATCCTGAATCTCAGCGTTGTGGTCTCTGAGAGCCAGAAGCAGCATTTACTGGGGCTCTGAACCAAGTGGAGACAAAGGAAGGTGAAGGGCAGGGACCTTTCTGGAGACCAAGTCCATAGGTCTCAGGGATGAGCTATGAGTGAAGGAAGCACGGAGTTGAAGTGTTTCTCCACGCAGGAGCAAAAGAAATGGAAAATGAAAGAAGCTGTAGAAGAGACCTGATTGTGAGGGATAAAGAGAACAGACTTTCTATTTCAGAGATCCTTGGACCACTCCCCGTGGAAAGATTCTCCATCCAAACTCTTGGAGAGGCCTCAGGGTCAAGTCGGTAATCTGCCTCCGACTCCCAGGGGAGCCACAGACCTCTGAGTGGGTCCCGGTTGTATTTTAAGCACTGCTATAGGTAGATGGATGTGAGTCTGAATGACCTCCGGGAGTTGGTGATGGACAGGGAGGCCTGGTGTGCTGCAGTTCATGGGGTCGCAAAGAGTCGACTGAGCAAAGACACGACTGAGCAACTGATCTGATCTGATAGGTAGATGATTGGGGCTTCCCAGGTGGTGCAAAGAATCCCCCTGCCAATGCAGGAGACGCAGGGGACATGAGTTTGATCCCTGGGTCAGGAAGATCCCCTGGAGGAGGAAATGGCAGCCGGCTCCCGTATTCTTGCCTGGAAAATTCCACGGAGGTGGGCTACAGTCTATGGGGTCACAAAGAGCCAGACACGACCGAGCATCTGAGCACAAATACATACAAATATGTATATGATCATTTCAGGCACGGCTAATTGTATCAGAATCCCTCCTTGCAACATACAACCCACCCTTGAACTTCCTTCAAAGGCTGAGAAGGACACTTGGTTTTGAGCCAATGCAGTGTTTAATCATGGGGATAATAGAAACATCAGAAAATACAGTACCAAGATGGCCCAGGGTGACAGAAGCAAACTGTACCCAGAGTCTGGCTCATGCTTGTAGGGCCTTTTTGACAGCTTGGTCTTCATCTCAATCCATGACAGGTAACTAGACACCTCTGTGTACACTCCAGGCTGTTTCTTCTGGCCACAGCCCACTCCCCAGCTGACAATGCCCAGTTGGTACCATTTACTTTTCTTGGTATTTTTCTGGCAAACCAGAGGCCCCCCACTGTCACCCTAGGAGAGAAAAGTTGTTTGGACGTGGAAGGTGTGGCCGCAGGTTGCTCTTGCAGCCTATTGAGGGGTGGGCATCTGGCACAAAGCACACGGTGTCATTGGATGGGTGGATGTTTTAAATTTTGATTTGACTCTCCAACCATGACTATGCTCCCAGCTCTTCAACTCTCAGAAAAGGGAGCAAGCAATTTAGTCAAAAGCAATGGGGATGAATGACAGTTTGGTCAAAAAAGTAAATATCCACCACCATCGTCCAGTCACATGCGTTCATTCTGATGTACCAAGGAGTGGTTTCCAAGTTTGTTTTGCCTCTAAGCACTTTTTTGTTTTTCAGAATTCTTCCAGTTTCCCCAGGAAAAGCTTCGTTTTACTCTAAGTTGTTCACAATAGCAAAAGGAAAAACCCAAACCAAAAACCCATTATGCTTTACAATAGGTCATTGGTTTAAGACAACAGGCATACAGACTATATATTCAGAAGGCAGAAAGTACAAAAATCATGTCAAAATGTTAGATTGTGGTTTAAAACATCAAATTTTCAGCAATTTACCAATCTTAAAGCATCATGAAAGAGATAGCTCAAAAAAGCCCAGGTGGAGCAGACATCATTGACATGAAAATGAAGGAACACAGAAACTTTCATGCCCCAAAGCTTTTGGACCATTTTACAATTTCTATTAAAGAATCATGCATCTTGATAAAAAATCAGTAAACTGAGATATGGAAAAATACTCATAATAATATTAGTAAGTAAATTTATATAAAGAATGGACACAGTTGTGTATGAAAGGTAAGATATAGTTAATACTTTGACAGTGATTTCTCTGGGGAGTGAAAAGGAGAACAATTATAAAAGGCGAACTTCCTGTTCACTGCACACCTTCCTCTACCCCTGGCATTTTCTTTACGTGTGCTCAAATAAATAAGTGAAATAAACAATACTGCTAATTCCAGCCATACAGAGGCAGCTCCTTTCTGCATCCTCCTGTTTGCAAATACACAGACACATCATTATTATTTTACAGAAAGAGGATCCAGCAGCACATAGCGTCTCCCAGCTTACAAAGATTTATTGTTGAGAATACTAAGTGACACACAGGAAAAAGTCAAGAAGAATTACCATTTTAACAACATGCCCAAAATCCAAATACAAAACAAACAAGCCCTCCCCAGTAGTATATGGGTTTGAGTTTTTAAAACCAAATTGTTTTTGTGGACAAATTGCTGTGTCCATCAACTTAATTTGAACTAAACTGTTTTTTTATCCTTGGAAATTCCCATGATCTCTCTTTAAAATGAGATATACTCACTTTAGGATGGGATGTAAACTTATAGAGTAATTCTTTGAAGTCACTGGAAATTCCCATGATCTCTCTTTATAAAATGAAGAATAATACTCACTTCTCTAGGGATTAAGGGGCGGGGAGAAGGGGGAAGAGGATGAGAGGGGGGAGGAAGGCCCGGGGGGGGGAGGAGAGGGAGGCCGGGGGGGGGAGGGGGCGAAAACGAAAGAAGACGACTGATCTGATGTGAAAGATGTGTGTGGGAAGTCACTTCATTCGTGTCTGACTCTGTGCAACCCCATGGACTGTAGCCCACCAGGCTCCTCCATCCATGGGATTCTCCAGGCAAGAACACTGGAGTGGGTTACCATTTCCTTCTCCAGGGGATCTTCCCTGACCCAGGGATCAAAGCCACATCTCTTAGGTTTCCTGCATTAGCAGGTGAGTTCTTTACCACCAGCGCCACCTGGGAAGCTGAACAATGTAGTTAAGAACTTAAATATCTAGAGCCAAACAGACCTGGATTCATACCCCAGGATGAATACTTAGTTGAGAGAATGTGAACTTTTCCTTCAGTGTTTTGAGGCTCATTTTTATGC
Source organism: Tragelaphus eurycerus (assembly GCA_935064755.1). NCBI lineage: Eukaryota > Metazoa > Chordata > Mammalia > Artiodactyla > Bovidae > Tragelaphus > Tragelaphus eurycerus. Next base: position 1,562,846 of record CAKXYN010000177.1, on the reverse strand, counting down.
TGGTGATCATCGTACCTCTCCCATAGGACCACTGTGTAAAGGGAAGGAAGTGACCCCTGTAAAACACACCCTGTGATGAATGGCAAGCCTCACTCACTAGGAGCTCCCAGTATCTTTGTGGTGGTTGAATCTTTGTGGAGCTGCTGTATTTTGGAGCCCCATTTCTATTGGAACCCCAAAGATGGCTCCTCCCCCTGATGTCATCATGCCTTGGTTAGAACTCAGAGTCTGTCATTTACCTCCCTGGTGTGTCCTCTGCAAGGCTGTCAGCTTTCCTGGTCTTCCTTTTCCCATCTGAAATAGGTCTGCCTCCCAGGGCTAGCTCACAACCCTTAGGTGTATTTGTGGAAGTACTCTGTGTGCTGTTGAGCACAGCAGATGTAAGACAGGGTGATGGGGAAGACCATATTTGTATTGTCTACCATGACTTTCCTCTGCTCTGTGCGTTTCTAAATGCTTTTGTACATGACTCACTTTATCTTCACAATAGCCCTAAGAAGACTCTTGTGCATGCTAAGTCACTTCAGTCCTGTATGACTCTTTGTGATTCTATGGACCATAGACCGCCAGGCTCCTCTGCCCATGGAATTCTCCAGGCAAGAATACTGGAATTGGTTGCCGTGCCTTCCTCCAGGGGATCTTCCTCACCTAGAGATCAAACCCGTATCTCTTACATCCCCTGCATTGGCAGGCAAGTTCTTTACCACTAGCGCCACCTGGAAAGTCCTCAAAAGACCCTTAGTTGTCCCATTTTATAGATGGGGAAATCTGAAAAGGCACAGAGAGGAGCCCAGACAGGGAGTAGAGGAGCCAGGAGGGAAGCTTAGGCAGCCTGCAGCCCTAACCACTACCCCGCACAGCCCCCATTTGGTCATGGAGCAGCCCTCCCAAATTCTTGTCCACCTGGAACCTCAGGATTTGACCTTATTTGGAAATAGAATCTGTGTGGATGTAATTAGTTCCTTTAAGATGAAGTCCCACTGGATTAATGTGGACCCTAATCCACACTATTAGGCAACCCTATAAGAAGAGAAAGCAGAGGAGACACACAGGGGAGAAGGCCATCTGACCCACGTTCTTATCTGTAGCAGGTTGACAGTGTCCACCCAAAAGATATGTTCTAACCCCTAATACCCATCACTGTGACCTTGTTTGGAAATAGAGTCTTTACAGATCTAATTAAGGATCTTTGGGGAAGATTACTCTGGATTCAGGGTGAGTTCTAAATCCAACGAGTGGTGTCCTTATAAGAAAAAAAGAAAATTTAAGAGAGACACAGAAGAGAAGGCATTTTAAGACAGGCAGAGACTGGAATAATGCACCTACATTATTGAAGATGGATGCGGAGAGCAGAAGGATGCCCCTGCAGGCTGAGCAAAACCCAGGGATGCCTGCAACCACCCGAAACCAGAAAAGGCAAAGAAGGGCCCTCCCCTAGACCCTCGAGAGGGAGCAGAGCCCCACCAGTGCCCTGATTTGGGACTTCTGGTATCTGTGAGAGGAACACGTTTCTGTTGTTTTAATCCACCTCCTATTCAGAGAGAGAGAGGGAAGCCAGGTATCCCACCCTGTCAGCCAGCTTTCTGAGGCAGCCTCTCTCCCAGCTTTACCTGGCAGGCATCCTTCCCACCTTCAAGGTCCCCGGCACACAGCATGCTCTTGGTGAGTAGAGGCATCAGCTCAAAGCAGGTTTCCCACTTGATCAGCTGGATATTGACTTTCTGGAGCCCTGTCTCCGTACTCCGCTTAGGAACTGACCCATAAAAGAAGCAGATGGGGAAAGGGCTCTGAGCACTGTGTGGTCCCTTTGGTGGACCCACCCACATCATGTCTTTTCACCTCCACAACATGGACCCACTCCGTGGCCCAGGAAACAACCCAAATTTGGACTGGCTGAGGAGGGAGTAGGAGAGTTATCCAGGAGACTCTTGAATCCACTCTCTGTGAATCAAGAGCTCCAAGGACTGGGTTTCTATTGATTTCAGCCTCAGCGAGCCAGCTTCTCGTCCTGCCAAGGGTGCCAGGTTCCAGCTAGGATCCGAAAAAGGTGTTTGATTCAAATCCATGAGGATGTAAAGAGAACCCACAGTGACAAATTCTGTCCTGGGACCCATGGCACAAAAAGACGGACTTCATGCCAGGGCCCCTGAGTTCACTGCCTATGCACTCAAGCTGAGCCCAACTCCTGGAATGTCCACTCTCAAAGACGGGCATGTTTTCCTCTTTGTATGTTGCTGAGCCCCTGGAGCCCACAGCACTGCCTGGATCCTAGAGGAGTTTCAATGAAAATGAGGTAAATGAAGCATGAGGAACCCTACGTGAATAAGGTGGCCTTTTTTTTTTTTTTTTTTTTTTTTGAAGCTATTGAAAGGCTTCTAAGGGCAATTCCCAAGGAAGAATGTAAGATAGCTTTGAGCTCTGGGACCATGTGGGGATCCACGTAGAGTCATTCAGGTGCCTCCTTGCAAGGACAGCACCAAGTGGAATCTGTTTTTCCTTTCCCTGATGATTATGGGGAAAGTCACATTAACCAAGAAGGAAAACAGGAGGACACCACTGTGTGGGTCAGCTGAACCGAGCAGCAGGAGATGACTCTAGAAGGACGATTTTATATTCGGTGAATCTCCTCTACCTTGGCCTGGATCTGTGGTTTGCGATTTTAGCCACAGGGAAGAAGAACTGGTTCCATCAACTGTGACAGAGTTGCCCTGGCTGACATCAGCGTCTTCTTCCCAGAGCCCAGCCCCTTTGCCTATTGGGATGTCCCTTCAGATTCCTCCAGATCACCCTTAGGACACTGAATATGTTTGCCTGGGTTTTCCCTGAGGCCCTATTTGGGGTTCCTATCTCACAATATGGACCTGAAACTTGCTACGGGTGCCCAGAAAGGATGGCTCCCATGCAGACCCAGAAGGTTCATGGTGGGACCTTAACTGAGAATCAGAAGTGCCCAGGTCCACCAAGCAGACCTCCAAGGGCCAGCAGAGCCTCCAGAGTCTGCTTCTCGTTGCAAACCTCAGCCAGGGTGCCACCCCCCACCCCAGGGTGGGCCATATTCACTCACCAGTGGTGCCCCACCCGCTCACCCAGCAGTTCCTCCATCTCTCTGTGTCAGTGACCTCTGTAAGGCAAATGGGTACCTTCCTGACACCCAAGCTCAGAGGGGATTTGAGCAACAGCAAAGCGATGTCATTAAGGTAGAACCAACTGTCAAAATAATTGTGAATAATTAGCTTGTCCACTTTTATCTTCGTCAAGTTCTGGGTGTCAAGATTTTCTTCACCATATGTGACCTCCAAGGTAGATCTTATTCCAAAATAAAAGAAAGAGGAAAAAGGTAAGTGGTGGGAAGATGAAAACTGAACCGTAGGAGAAAATAACTGCCCCACCTCCTCCATCTGAGACTGTGATCCTGGGGACAGGAAGTGGGGCAGCTAAGGCTCTGCACTTGGCTCGTAGCCAAGGAGGAGGAGCCATACCTGACTCCTCTGCCCTGCTTTCTGGCCAACCAGCTCTTGACCTAATGGCAAGACTTGGGCAAAATTCACCTGCAGATTTCATCAACAAATGTCTAGGGAGCCATACTATGCATAAGTCAGGGGTTTCCAACCTCTGGAATCTAATGCCTGATGATCTGAGATGGAGCTGATGTAATAATAATAGAAATAAAGTGCCCAATAAATGTGATGCACTTGAATCATCCCCAAACCATCCCCTCTCCCCATCCATGGAAAAACTGTCTTTTATGAAACTTGGTCCCAGGTACCAAAAAGTTGGAGACTGCTGGCATAAGTAATTGAGGGACTTGACCTTGATTTGCAAGAAAAACTGGACTGGCTGTATTACAGACAAATGAGAAGTTTTGGAAAAATACTGTTTTGTGGACCGGGGCTCAGACAATACCTTCTGCCATGCAGCCAGGCCTGGTGCCCTACCCTCAGGGCCTAATGCTTCTCGGATTCCCCAGTTCCATGGTCACTGTCAGCCCAATGCTTAGGAAAGGACTCTCCACAGGACTACATGCACTTTGCAAAATGCTGTTCCTTTCCTCAGCAAAGGAACATTTGCTGCACAGTGTAGAACCCACACAACAAGCTGTGCAGCGTCCTAGGAGAACAGCTTCTTTCTACCTGCAAAGCGTCATATTTAACCACACAAGTATCTGCCTCCTTGTATTTTATTTTATGCCTGATGAATGTAAATAATAGGCAAGTAGGGGCAAAATAATGTTAAAAATATAAATAATATAAAGTATAAATTAATTAATAATTAATTAAATAATTAATTAACTAATTAAATAACTAAATAAATTAAATATAAATTAAATTTTAATATAATTAAAATAAATTATAAAAATAAAATGATTAAATATATAGACATACAAATAAAATATATAATTTTAAAATATAAAATTTAAAAATATAAAATATATAAATAATACAAAAAGATAATAGGTATGTAGGATCAAAAGGCTTCCCTGGTAGCTCATCTGGTAAAGAATCCTGCAATGCAGGAGACCCTGGTTTGATTCCTGGCTCGGGAAGATTCCCCCTAGAGAAGGGATAGGCTACCCACTCCAGTATTCTTGGGCTTCCCTGGTGGCTCAGATGGTAAAGAATCTGCATGCAATGCCGGAGACCTGGGTTCGATCCCTGGGTTGGGATGATACCCTGGAGGAGGGCATGGCAACCCACTCCAGTATTCTTGCCTGGAGTATCCCCATGGACAGAGGAGCCTGGCGGGCTGCAGTCCATGGGGTAGACACATAGTCAGACACAACCGAGAGACTAAACCACAACACAGGGCAAGTACTCTACTACACTGCTTTGAAAAAAGTCTTATCTGCAGCACTTACGCATTCTCGCTTTTGAAGCAATGGGCTGCGGTCAGAATCCACCACTCACTGAGGATCGATCCTCCACAGAGGTGACTCCCGTTTTCAAGGATACGTATCTGCCAGGGGAAATCGCTGATGTTTGCAGGCATCCCACCTATGATTTCCAAAACTTCAGACTTATCAGAAGTGTTCATTCTTTGGCCACACTGCACTACGAGCAGGAAGAAGGAAGAGGGAGGAGAGACCCAGGGCATCACACAGTGGAATATAACAAATGGCAGAATGTATATACTTGTGTATACAAATTTTCATGCCGCCATATGGTCTTCACCCCTCGATACTGGACCTGAGCAAGTCTGATGCCACATCTTTAGGAAAACCATGTAGAAATCTGAAGGTCCATCCTCTTATTTTATATTATTTTATAAAATATTATATTATTTATTTTATATTTAATATAAAACATAACTTTTTTATTCTGAGTCTTATATGTAACCATTGAGGCAAACTTTAGCTTCCTCATTCTGAATTTTTGTTTAAGAGGTATATGATTTTAAGTACCACAGTTTAAGTGCAGCCATCAGTCGTCATGCAAATTGAAATGTGAATGTATTTACACAAAAAATCTTGTGCGAATACAAAAGTTCTTTTATATTTTTGCATGCTCAATGGCTCAACTTTGTGGAAAATGAGAGTTGGGACTGGCTTGGAAAATAGGAGACACATGGTTGTGAATTTTAGGAGAGTCCCTTGGAGAATGAGATGGCAACTCACTCCAGTATTCTTACCTGGAGAATTCCATGGACAGAGAAGCCTGGCAGGCTATGGTCCTTGCAGTCAGAAAGAGTCAGACATGACTGAGTGACTAACACTTACATGTATATGCTGGGGTCCTAAGGGGTTTCTATAATCTACAGGTAGAAAACTGAATGAAGCCTTGGGTCTGCCAGCACCACAGAGCAAAACTCCTGGTGGGGGAATTTGGAGATCTTCCCTTGAAAATCCCACTGGAATGAAATTTCTGCAGGCTCTAGATTTTTCCCCAGGTGACTAATTGATCCAGATCCAGAGATGTGACCAAACAGATTAAGATAGGGAGGTCTCATCTTTACTTATTATTTCTTTGCCTGCACCATCAGGATGTCTCAGAAAATCTTTTTTCCCAAAAAAGACCCTTTCAGTATATGTCACCATGAGAAAGAGAAACATGACTGGATTTTAGCGTGGTAAGTTCCTACCTGGCAGGGAACCTGTGAAGAGGGAAAGAAGTAGGGTTTGGAGTCAGAAGTTCTGAGCTGGCCCCACTGTTTGCTAGCTGTGTATCTTAGAGCCGCTGATTTAAGCTCTCTGAGCCTCTGTCCTCTAGTCTTCAATACAAAGATAAGTATTAACACAGTCTGCTGCCTATTTTTTCATGTCACATCAATTTAAAGGAATGACATTTGGTTTCATTCAAGTCTGGATCAGGGAGTCTCAGTTGAGCCCAAGACTCTTGGTTCAACCTGGGGTTATCTCTGTGCAGTGTTTCCTTGGGAGGATGTCCTTGCTGGTCATCTTCCGACATCAGTGGCCATTCCTTCTCATACTGCTTCCCTGAATCCACCTCCTCTTCCAAAACTCAAGGCTGAATCCTCAGACCACTTCATTCCCTATGCATTTTGGCTGAAATGCCAAATGCCCAGCCCAGCCCAAGTTCAGGTATCACCATTATACAGACTCAAAGCTCTCATGCTTACCCTCAGGCCTCTCCGCTGAGCTCCCCCTCTTTACTGCTAAGTCGCTTCAGTCATGTCCAACTCTGTGTGACCCCACAGACAGCTGCCCACCAGGCTCCCCCGTCCCTGGGATTCTCCAGGCAAGAACACGAGTGGGTTGCCATTTCCTTCTCCAATGCATGAAAGTGAAAATTAAAGTGAAGTTGCTCAGTTTTGTCCAACCCTCAGCGACCCCATGGACTACAGCCTACCAGGCTCCTCCATCCATGGGATTTTCCGGGCAAGAGTACTAGAGAGGGGTGCCATTGCCTTCTCCGTCCCCTCTTTAACAACTGCCCTATTCCATAGTTCCTAAGAACATCTAAGAGGAGCCTCAAATTAAAGCAGCCCAAACTGAAACATCTACTTGCCTAACCTCACTTCTATGTCTTTCTCATGAGCCTGGCACAGTTGTACAGATGGTACCACACCCATCTATTTGCTTAGGCAAGAAGATCAGGCAGGAGTTAGCCCTGACTTATCTCTTTCTCTCACTTCCTAGCGACCAGTTCCATCAACATTACCAAACAATGTTGAAACAGAAGCCAGACACTCCTCTGCATCCCTGTGGCTATAAACCCAGCCTGGCTATTATCCTGTCCTGCTCACTAATACCTCTCCCCACTTCCACTCTTGCACCCCCACAGTCTATCCTCTGGAGCAGCCAGAATGTCCTTCTCAAGCACATCTCATTTTCACTCTCCCAGTTAGACTCTCTGATGGCTTCCCATTGTCACCAGAATAAAATTCCAAAGTCCTCACTGTGCTTTTATGAGCCCATCTTTCTCTAGCACCCCCTCCCCATTCACTCTGCTCCAACTAAACTGGCCTGTCTGCCTCTAAAACACACTGGACTCATTCACAGCTCAGGACCTTTGCACTTGCTGTCACTTCTGCTTGGAAATAGGTTTCCTTCTCATAGGCTGGGTCTCCACCCAAGTCTTGTCATCCCAGGAAGGCTTTCCATGACTGCCTCCTAGGACAGTCTCAGCACTCCCCTGCAGATCTCCCATCACATTAGCCTGTTTTATATGTTTCATACCATTTAATAGGAACCAGAATTAACTTATATTTATTCATTTCTAAGTTTAATACTTCCCTCCAGACACTAGACAGTAAAACTCCTTAAGGGCAGGAATTGAATATGTCATTCTCTGCTATAAAACATCTCTCTCCTGGATTTCCCTGCTTGCCCAGTGGTTAAGCCTCTGCACTTCCACTGCAGGGGGCATGGGTTTGATCCCTGGTCAGAGAACTAAGATCACACAACACACCCAAAACAAAGACAAAACCAAAAGACATCTCTCTCCTAAAATAGCTCCCAAGTTGCTGTATAACACAGGGAGCTCAGCCTGGTGCTCTGTGACCACCTAGAGGGGTGGGATGGGGGTGGGAGGGAGGTTCAAGAAGGAGGGCACGTACTACATTTAAGGCGGACTCAGGTTGTTGTATGGCAGAAACCAACACAACATTGTAAAGCAATTATCCTCCAATTAAAAAAAAAAATAAACAGCTCCCAGCATGTAATAGAGGTTTGCTATCTGTCAACCGACAAATTGAAAATATAACACGAGTCTCCCTAAGTTCTCCAGACCCCGGGAGGTGAATCCATAGTAGGTATTAAGACACCACCTTCATTATAGCTTATATTATTTATGTTTTGCATTAGACCAATTAGGCTCCACATGACCCTTCAAAATGTTTTCAAAGAGAAAACAGCAGAGAAATTCCTTCTCAAGGATCACATGGGGCCTTAAAGCTGCAGGACAGGGCTAGTTAGCATCTTCAGATGGACAGCTGGTTACCCTTCTCAAGGGAATTACTTACATTGGCCATTCCCTCTGGAAAACTGGTACCTAACATAGACGTTACACACACCAGGCTTCTCCACAGTTGTGGGTATGTGGGGAGCAATGATCTGAAAGTCTGGTCCAGGGGCCCTGGCATCAGATTCACTGGAGGGGCAGTTCCACGGATCCCACTGAGAACTACAGAATCTGCATCCTAGAACCTGACCCTTTGAACAAGCTCCCAGGTGATACACCTGATGGCAAAGGAGCGAGAGCCCTGGAGAGGTGCAGACTACAAACACTGGCAGAGACCTACATTCCAGGCTGCTGTGTGGCCAGCGCAGCAGCAGGGCAACCGGCAGCAGGAGCACGGCTCTCCCGTCTCTCCATCCTGTCATTGGCCCTGGCGTTAACTCAAGCCCATGGAAAGGCTTCAGGTAGGACTGCTCACATGCAGTTCAGAGGGACCCCTCAGGGCCTCGCTGTCTGTGCCTGCACTCTTACAGCCCAGCCTGCTGCCCAGGTCACAATAGGGCAGTGGGTGGAGCCAGCACAGTCCAGACAAGACAGCCAGGAGGCATCCTGGACCGGAAGCTGATAATTCCACAAACCAGTCCTCTGGGATGCAGAGATCAGTGTGGAACTGGTGAGGTGGGGGCAGCAGAGTGGAAGGACTCCACACCAGCTGGTCTCCTGTAAATCAGGGCAGCTCAGATTCACTGATGCAGCAGGAAAAAGAGGGCTGAAGGTATTCTTCAGAAGGGACCCAAGACTGCTGATCCTAACACATCAGGTGACACAGTGGAGCAAGCACAGACTCAGAGTCCTACATTAGAATTCATCAACCTAACTCAAATCTCTTCTCTGCCAGGAGGGGGCCTGAAATGGGAGACACAGCCTCTTATCTCTGTTCTTTGGAAAACAACATGAATTTGGGCTCAGCAGAGAGAAATATTTCATTGCAGCTTTAAGTGTTTGCAAACTTCGGGGCCCTGGAGGGCACGTGTTCATACACGGTGGAACAGGGCATAAATAAAGGATTCCCAAGGTCACCTGGCTTATATACATGTCTTCAGGGTTGGCCCTGAACTTCTGAACAGGAAAACACAGCATGTGCACAATTGTCGTTCAGATCCCCAAGAATGCCCAATATCCCAGCACATGTATGCACGAATTCACATTTTTATCAAAACACCATTGCAGGAAGACACATGTCCACACTAAGACATGTGTGGTGTGGTACGCAATTCTTATGGTGTCTTTATAAATAATTACTGAAAACTAGCACCTTACATGGGTTTCCCTGGTGGCTTAGTGGTTAAGAATCCACCTGTAAATGCAGGAGACGCTGGTTCGATCCCTGGGTCGGGAAGATCTCCTGGAGAAGGAAACGGCAACCCACTCCAGTATACTTGGACAGAGGAGCCTGGTGGGCAACAGTCCATATAGTCACAAAACAATTGGACACGACTGACTTAAAAACAGCACCCTACCTATCAGTGGTACATCCAGACAGCAGCAATAGCCATGAATAATGAAAAGGAATAGACCACTGACCACAGGAACCTCCAAGGCCTTCCACTAAGTTGAAGAGGCTGGCTAGCTACTGCCTTCCATATGCTGCACAGACAAGCAGAGAGAGCACACCAACTGTCATCAGAGGCTGGGATTTGGGGCAGGGGGTGGGTTCCCAGGGGCACCAGAGAACTTTCTGGGGTGGTGGAAAGAGCTCTGCCTTGATTGTGGTGGTGGTTATACAACCATATGGCAGTTGTCAGAATTCATGGAACCATATGTCTTTAAAAGGTAATTTCCTAAATTATATCTCAAAGACCAGACTTAAAAAAATGCTTTCGTGCATTTCAAAAAGCCACTGTGAACCACAAAACAACTGCCTGCTTCCTTTCAAGTGTTTTTGTTGGGACCTCAAGGGCCGACCACATAGGGAGAGATTCCTTTTTCATTCTGGCTTAGTCAAACCGAGCTGCCCTAACGAAATGCCATAGACTGCTGGCTTACACAATAGAAATTTATCTTCTCACTGTGCTGGAGGCTGGAAGTCCAAGATTCAGGTGGCAGCCGACCCAGTTCCTCCCGACCCACATGCCTTCCCTGTGGATTCAGGTAGTGAGTGAGACTCCCCCACCCCCTACCCTGCCTTGTGACCTCATTTACCCATAATTCTTTCCTGGCCTGCATGCTAACCATGCTAACTCGCTTCAGTCGTGACCGACTCTGCAACTGTATGGACTGTGGCCCACAGGCGCCTCTGTCTGTGGGCGTCTCCAGGCAAGAACACTGGAGTGGGTTGCCATGCCCTCCTCCAGGGGCTCTTCCGGACCCAGGGATCGAACCAGATCTCTTATGTCTCCTGCATTGGCAGGTGACTTCTTTACCATTATCACCACTTGGGAAGCTCATTCTCTCCTTAGTGTCACCATCAGAAAACATAGCCAGGCTGGGGGCTAGGGTTCCAACATGTGAATTCTGGGTCCAAAATAAATACCCAGGGAACAGGACACTCCGGTGCCTCCGAGGTCACAGAACCCATTAGGGTTCTTGTCTAGGTACTGCTCGTGGTAATCCTCCACGTAGTAAAAGGTCTGTCCCTCCTGGATGTCCGTGGTGATCAGGCTGAAACCATGCTCCGACAGAACCTGTGAAGAGAAAGGGGCCATTAGGACCAGACGCCAGGATCGGGGAAGGAGGAGGAGCGGGGTCTGGAAGGAGGAGGGGCGGGGTCGGGAAGGGAGGGGCGGGGTCGGGAAGGGAGGGGCGGGGTCAGGACAGGAGGGGCAGACCCGTGGCCACAGCGGGCAGGGGGTGAGTAGTCGTGCTTGGGGCCTGCGCTGGGCCACTTCCCCGCTGGGTTATCCTGAGCAAGCATCTCCCTCCCTGTGTCTCAGGGGTCTGGGGTTTCAAATCTGGGGTTTAATTTGTTTGTTTTCTGATTCTGAAATTTATACTCTACCCTCTACCCTAGCTCTGCCCCCAGAGTGTTGGGAGCCCTTGTGTGGGACCTCTGGCTGCCCTGGGGAGGAGGGGTCCCTGAGGGGACTCACTGCGGCTGCAGTGGGAGGGGATGGCAGTGTGGCCCCTCTGCCCCCGCACAGGATGGACAGAGCATGCCCCCCTCGCTGGTTGTGGCTCTGGGCAGCAGGGACCCCGCCGGGACGACCTGGAGGGCAGGGGCCACCTGGAGTCTGGGCTCTGCCCCTCCAGTCTGGAGCCTGGGGAGTGAAGTCAGGGGAGGATGTGGCCTGAGGGCCTGGTCGGCTCCTCGCTGCCCTCTGTGACCCAGTTTAAGGCCTGGTGGCACCTGCTGCCAGGGAGAGGAACACAGTAAACACCAGTGGGGGAGGAGAGCCCAGCTATTTGGGGCAGGAGACGGATTAAGAAATAGACATTGTTCCCCGTGGATCTCCGCCTGTTTCCTCTCCCTTCTGGATTTCAGCTGTGCCCTAGTTCTTTGTTGGTACACGCTGCTCGGGGTCTCTGAGCTCAAGGCCACAGAGACTCCACCTGGGTTCACGAATTCCGTTTTAGATGGTGGTGGGAGGCGGGACCTGGGACTCTTGTCTCCTTAGGGGACCTGCTGTTACTGATAGCCTGTGGGCTCCTGGGGATGAATTCCTCACGTCTGCGAGGAAGGGCAGTGGGTCTAGTCTTTGAGTTCAGTGTGAATCCAGGGCTTGATCATCTGCTGAACCCTGCTGTGACTTTCTGAATTTCCTTCCAGCCCGCTGAGGGGGAAGCAAGGGAATGGCTCCAAACCTCAGGCCTGGGTGTTTAGGAAGATGACCTTGAGCAGAGAAATTCAAGAAGGTCCCAGAAGGAAAATTCCATTCAGAAAATTGAAGTGAGGCTACTCTCATGGCAGGGTGGAAGGCTGTGGGCATCATGAAGTGTCCTGATGAAGGACGGCATTTCAGAGACCGGCTGTAGCCATCAGCCACGGGACAAGGACAGAAAGCCTTGCTGTTAGAGTCCAGTGAGGAGGGTAGGTGTGGAGGGGAGATTCCAGCAGGAACCAGGTCAAGGAGGGACCCTGCCCCTGGGAGCAAGTGGCTCCAACGGAAAGGGACAGAGAGGAAGTCCCCCAGTCTCCTCCTGCCTGCCTCCTGACTCTGTGAATGCCTCCCACTGCCAAGGGCGAGCCGTGTGACATTCAGGGACACCGCCCCCTCCCCAGGTGACCAGTCTGGAGGCATTAGCCTCCTGGGACTCAGGGAAGGACAGCCAGTGGATTTGTACTGGTGAAATGGGGACAGATGGAAAATAACTGCAGTATCATCCCAGTGTTCCCTCCCAAAGAACAGAACTGAAAGCTGTGAGCCATCCTTATTTCAGAGCGGATAAAGATAGCCAACTGCCCAATAAGGCTTTTCATGGCTTTGTGTTGGTCTCAGCCTATTGATAGCCATGCCGTCAGCTAGGAATATGGGTGGCACTCGTCCAGACAGTATTACTTGCAGCCAGCCCCCATGGACATCTCCTCCAATGAGTGGCTGGATCAGCCTTTGTGGTTCTCATTAGGATGGCAGGATATGCTTCAGCAAAAACCATCAGAGAACTTAAAAAAAAAATTATTTTTTTGTGGCTGTGCTGGGTCTTCCTTGCTGCGTGGGCTTTTCTCTAGTTGCGGCAAGCAGGGGCTGATCTCTGGTTGTGAGGCAAGAGCTTCTCTTTGTGATGGCTTCTCTCGTTGTGAAGCACGGGCTCTAGGCACACGGGCTTTAGTAGTTGTGGCTCATGGGCTCATCTTTGTGGTTCCCGGGCTCTAGAGCACAGGCTCAATAGTTGTGGTGCATGGGCTTAATTGCTCTGAGGCATGTGGGATCTTCTCGGACCAGGGATCGAACCCATGTCTCCTGCATTGGAGCGCGGACTCTTTACAAATGAGCCACCAGGGAACCCCAACAGGGAACTTTGAGGAATAAGATTTATTACTCCAAGTCCTGGAGTGTACACAGCACACCTGAGGGGTCACACAGCCAGGTTGCAGGGAGAGAGAGAAAGATGTAACAGACCTGGGGATCTTGCTTTCATTAACATTGAGGATAGGGTGTCTAGGGTCTCGCAGATTCATTCTTTATTGACTAATTTAAAGCATATGACCAGGAACTGGGGTGCAAGAAGGGAGAAGCAGGTCACTCAGGCGGTTATGTAGGTTACCCAGGGCTTTCTGGAAAAGGGACCTTCATAGATGGGGACCTTCATGAGCCTGATTCCTGGTCTGGTTGTTTGGCTGATGGCTGAGCCATCCAGCTGACAATATGTGTATTCAGGATGGATGTCTTTTGAACTGGATGATTCAGCAACCAAAAGCTTAAAATGTCAAACACTTATGCATGTATAATATACTGTGCTTAGGACTTTGCAGGTGTTAGCTCATTTAATCCTCATAGCAACCACTGGAGGGAATTGTTCTTCTACTTTCCACATTTAGTTTATCAGTGTGCCGGCTATTGTATCTTGATGCTCAGCTCCATCTCTGCCTTTCTAAACTCTCCTAAGAATTTTAGATGCTGAAAGCTGCTCACATCGCTCAGAGTCCCAACACGCTTCAGATTTAGATCCTCAGGTGAGTTTTACAAGGCAGGAGGCCAGGAGAAACACTGTTTTCCTTAGCAGCTGTACACAAGCATGAAGATTTCAGCAGAAGACAGTTGGGAGGTTTTGCCTTTAAGTTTGGGTGTCCTTCCGCAAATTGTTACTTTAATGCTGAAGAGAATCATAAGATGATTAGCAGTGAGTTATTATCATTCCTGAGGCCTACTGAGCTTCACAAAGCAAGCAACTGTTTTTCTTGGCCTTTACACTCAAGCCTTTTTAATGGTTCTATAAGCATCCATCTCTATGTACTAAATCCCTTTCAGCTTGAGATATGTAGGTTATTTTCTATTTTCCTGATAGAATCCTGACTGGTATATTTATTTGGTATTGAATGTGGTTTCAGGAAATACAACTGCAAAGATGGGAATCTAAGATTTCTTGTCAGGCCTAATTTGATTTGAAGGGAATAATGACCTCTTTGCTGGTGGAAAATGGGATTCTGGGAGACCAGGGTATGCAATGTCAAAACAGTTTCTCAAATTATTACCTGTCATTCTTAGAATCCTGTTAGAGGAGAACAAGTGACATTTGCAATAGAACTTTCTGGTGGAAGAGATAAGTACAAGAGCTACTATTACCAAATATAGTGGAAAGTTTACAGGAAAAGCAACAACAATAATATATTGGAGTTTTACATTTTCAATTCAAAGATATTATCCAACAGCCAGAGAAGTTTCTATAACTGCCCTAAAGGAATCTCTTTACCTGTTGCATCAAAAATTAGACCCAGGGTTGGTCCTGCAGGTGGCAGAATGACAACATAACTTGAATTCACAACTTCATTAGGTCCATACATAAAAGGTGATTGATTGGAGAAGAAGGTGACCAAAAAAATTACAGTGGAATGTTTGGATGGATTAAAATGAGTTAGTGTACTTTAAAACCTCAAATCCGGGAATTCCCTGGCTATCCAGTGGTAAAGACTCCTTGATGCCAATGCAGAGGGTACAGACTCAATCTCTGGTTGGGGAACTAAGATCCTGAATGCTGTGTGGAGCACCCAAAAAAGAATAAAATAAAAATAAAATACCTCAAAATCTCACTGAACTTCCATTCCTGTTAGAAGCAGTCCTTCTACCTCATTCTTGGGAGGCTAGTCTCCTCTGCATGAAGACTTTGTAATGACTTAACTGAAATTACTTTCCCAGAAGATGCTGGGGACTTCCCACATGGCGCTGCTGGTAAAGAATGCTCCTGCCAATGCAGGAGACATGGGTTCACCATCCCTGGGTCAGGAAGATCCCCTGGAGTAGCAAACCCACTCCAGTATTCTTGCCTGGAAAATTCCATGGGCAGAGGAGACTGGCAGGCTACAGTCCTTGGGGGTGCATAAAATTGGAAACAACTGAGCGACTAAGCATATATACATACACGATACTGGGTTCTCCCCCATGACCCACCCCTACGACCTCCTATGGCAGTCAGAACCATAAGTGAAGTCATCCCAATATCCTTCATATGGGATCAGGTAAATCTGACCCAGGAGAAGATATTAACCACAGTAACAGACCTACAACCTTCTGCTGATGTATATTTGCAGACACTTGAGGATTATGTGTGAGAAGAGATTCTAAAGGAGTTGTTAAGATGGTCAGTCATGCTGATTCTTTTCTGACCCTGGACTGTCCATCAGGCTCCTCTGTCCTTGGGATTTTCCAGACAAGAATACTGGAATGGGTTGCCATTTCCTTACCCAGGGGATCTTCCTGCCCAGGAATCAAATCCATGTCTCTTGCATTAGCAGGTGGATTCTTTACCACTGAGCCACCAGGAAAGCCCTCTAAAAGAATTAGGCAGAGGATAAAGTAATATACGATTGGACCAAATGTATCAGTCTGAGAGCACTGTAGAGAAAATCTGTATTCTAATGAGTAACTTGGTGCAGCTAGAAGTATCTCTGTTTGTTTAGTTGACAGACTAAAACTCTGGATAAGAGATGGCCTACATTAAATGGAATTCTTTGTAAAATATAAAAGAAGGAGTACAAAATCTTGGGTAGGAATGTCAGGATGAATTTGTTAAATGTGACCTGCTCACTGATCCTCTAAGTCCACCCCTTAATTGAGTCATGAGGACATGGTGTTAAATTAGACATTGAAAAGTCCAACTCCATACGGAGGCTCAGCACCCTCAGGGTACCCTGTTGTGGCCATCATCCGTAGGCTGAGGATGGTCAGACGTGTAACCCATCTTGTGGAAGGTCAGTCATACTTGACTTCTTCCCTTTTGGAGTAGGCAGTCATTTTTCATCATAGAAATAGACGTTAAACTGTATATGGATGTGTCTGTCTTGCCCACAAAGCTTCTGCCACCTAACCACCCATAACTGACTGAATGACTAGTTATTCCTCACGTGGTTTTCCACTTGGCACAACTTCTGATCAACTGGTTATAATAGAACAGAAGTAATGGCACCCCACCCCAGTACTTTTGCCTGAAGAATCCCATGGACGGAGGAGCCCGGTGGGCTCCAGTCCATGGGGTCGCTGGGAGTCGGACACTGAGCTTTCACTTTCACTTTTCACTTTCATGCATTGGAGAAGGAAATGGCAACCCACTCCAGTATTCTTGCCTGGAGAATCCCGGGGACGGGGGAGCCTGGTGACCTTCTGTCTATGGGGTTGCACAGAGTCGGACACGACTGAAGTGACTTAGCAGCAGCAAGGCAATGTGTTGGTGTCCGTGGGATTCACTGATCTTAACATCCCACTGCAAAGCAGCACGAGCAATAGCCCCTGTGATATTCAGGATCACAGAGTCTATGTCTTCCAGGGTCTGGCAGAGAAACCCTGGAATGCTTCATAGGTACTTGTGTAAGGATGGGTGGGGAGAAAGGAGGAGAAGAAGATAGTATGGATCTGAAGCTTAGTGACCTGATTTATCACCAGTAAACATGCTGGTAAGCTGTGCTTGAAACCCCCAAGCCAAACCATAAGGGATACCACAGAACATGATGCAGGGAGCTGCTTCTCCGAGTTCCTGAGAAGGTGTAGGCTTTCCCTTCCTTTTCTGTCTCTTCCTGGATCCATGGAAGAAATTGAGCCACAGACACAAACATACCAGGCCTCCCCCTAAAGCCAGATCGTATGCCCCAACTGAACACACCCACTTGGAAGAGCCTCCGGCTTCCGTGGATAGTACAGACCATAGGTGCCCCGCTGTCTCCCTGAGAATGAGAAAAGAGAGGAGGAACAGTCTAGAGCAATCAACAGCACCTCTAACTAGAGTGCAGAGTGAGAGGGTCCTAGTGGCATGGGTCAGGGAAGTGGTATCCAACCTTTTTGGCACCAGGGACCGGTTTCGTGGAAGACAGTTTTTCCCTGGACCCAGTTGGGGGGTGGTTTGGTGGTGATTCAAGCACATTACATTTATCATGCTGCCACTGATCTGATAGGAGGTGGAGCTCAGGCAGTAATAAGAGTGATGGGGAGCAGCTGTAAATACAAATGGGGCTTGGCTCACTCACCCACAGCTCACCTCCTGTCCATGGCCCAGAGGTTGGGGACCCCTGGGCTAGGGCTTCCCCTCCTCATCTCCCTCCTAGGAACCCAGAACGTGGTGGGGCATGTGGAGGTTGGAGCTGAGATGGGGGCTGAGTACCTGGCAGTTGCCTTTGGTGCCCAGTTCTTGCCATGCGCAAAGCATGTTCCTGGAGAGCTGGTCTACCCTCTGGCTGCAATCTCTCCAGGTAATCTGCACCACTCTCAGCTTCTGCAGGTACATGTTGAAGTTGTTCTTTCGGTCTAGCAAAATGAGGAAGCTAGAGTGAGGATGCAGAGAAGGTGGTGGCAACCCACTCCAGTACTCTTGCCTGGAAAATCCCATGGATGGAGGAGCCTGGTAGGCTGCAGTCCATGGGGTCGCTAAGAGTCGGACACAACTGAGCGACTTCACTTTCACTTTTCACTTTCCTGCATTGGAGAAGGAAATGGCAACCCACTCCAGTGTTCTTGCCTGGAGAATCCCAGGGATGGGGGAGCCTGGTGGGCTGCCGTCTATGGGTCTCACAGAGTCGGACACGACTGAAGCGATTTAGCAGCAGCAGCAGCAGAGTGAGGATGAGCACTGTTCCACCACCGAGAGGGATGGGCCCACAAGTGATGAGGGTGGAGGCCCTGGCGACTATGTAGACACTCAGACCATCACAAACTTAGAGTGACCTAATGCTATGCCCACTCAATCTCCTCTCCACCATCTCCCAGGAGCGGTTTCTCCATCTCTGTTTATTTATCTGCTTCCCATTGGGAAGCTCACTCCCCTCTGGAAGCAGCCTACCAAACCCTCACCCCAGCCTCTGCCAGGTGAATATGGAATAAGCTTTCTCAGTGACCCCACCATCTCTTCACAGCCAGGCTTTGCCTTGTGCGGAGATTCATAACAGCCTAACTTCTGTACCCATCTCTGTCAGGCCAGTGGAGAAGCCAGGAAGATGGCACACCTAAAGGTGCCATCTCAAAGGAAAGAAACAACCTGGATCCAAGAGGATCCCACTCATCCCCTTCCCGCATCCCTGTCTGGTCAGCCTGGATGTAGCAGAGGACTGTGCTTGCTTGGGGAAATCACTGTCTCAGAGTCATCTCAGGATGGTGGTCTAGTCCGTGTTGCCACTCCATCGTGTCCAACTATTTGCAACAGCATGGAGCCCACCAGGCTCCTCTGTGCATTGAATTCTTCAGGTAAGAATACTGGAGTGGGTTGCCATGCCCTCCTTCAGGGGATCTTCCCTACCCAGGGATCAAACCCGCATCTCCTTTGTCTCCCGCATTGGCAGGTGGGTTCTTTACCATCTGAGCCACCAGGGAAGTCTACATGAGCTTCATCTGATGATAAACATTTGGGGAGATGTGATTGTAAAGCCACCTAGGAGGGAAGAATCCAAACTTTCTTTCTACAGTGCTTCTGGGCTCTGAAAGAAATTACCATCACTCCCATGCATTTAGGTTCATCTATGTTCCATTGGAGGGACTGATGCTAAAGATGAAACTCCAATACTTTGGCCATCTCATGCAAAGAGTTGACTCATTGGAAAAGACCCTGATGCTAGGAGGGATTAGGGGCAGGAGGAGAAGGGGACGACAGAGGATGAGAAGGCTGGATGGCATCACTGACTCGATGGACATGAGTTTGAGTGAACTCCGGGAGTTGGTGATGGACAAAGAGGCCTGGCGTGCTGTGATTCATGGGGTTGCAAAGAGTCGGACACAACTGAGCAACTGAACTGAACTGATGTTCCAGGCTTCTATTGATGGTAAGGACCTTACATGTATAATCTCACTTAATTTAATCCACAGAGTGTATTTGAAGGCTGCAGTATTGTCATTCTACAGATGAGAAAACATGAAAGAAAATAATCTGGGGGGGCTAGGTCAGAATCACAAGCGAGAGTGGTGAAGCCAAAATTCAGACCTAAGTCTTCCAAAGCATCATGCTGTCTAGCCTGGGGCTAGACATTTAGGCATAAATTTTCTGGGTTCAGAAGGGAAGGTACATACCATACGAAGGAGCCATCACCCACTCTGTCATCCAGCAGCGACCCCAGGTCTTCTCCTTCTTCTGCAGGCAGATGGGCATTTTGAAGTTATTGAATTGTACCGGTGTAGCAAGCAGCAATAGGGAGAGGTCACTGTCCAGGTGAGGTGGTTCATAATCTTTGTGAATAATTATCTTCTGCACTTGCTTTCTCTCCAGGCGGGAGTCCTCGAGTGTTCTGGATCCCATGACCACAGTGATATTTTCCAAGGTCATTTCTAACCTAAAGAATGAATATAATAACTACAAACTACCATAAAATAATAGTCATATTGCATATCTCACTTACAGACATGTTTATAAACAGTTGGCCTTCCCTGGTGGCTCTGATGGTAAAGACTCTGACTGCAATGCAGGAGATCCAGGTTCCATCCCCCTGGGTCAGGAAGATTCCCCTGGAGAAGGAAGTGTATATCCACTCCAGTATTCTTGCCTGGAGAATTCCATGGATGGAGAAGCCTGGTGGGCTACAGTCCATGGGGTCACAAAGAGTCGAACACAACTGAGTGACTAACACTTTAACACTTTTTAAACAGACTAGAGTTTACAGTTGAATACTGAAAAGTCCAAAGCATTGGGTGT
Organism: Tragelaphus eurycerus; assembly: GCA_935064755.1. Classification (NCBI taxonomy): domain Eukaryota; kingdom Metazoa; phylum Chordata; class Mammalia; order Artiodactyla; family Bovidae; genus Tragelaphus; species Tragelaphus eurycerus. The sequence continues at coordinate 1,542,738 of CAKXYN010000177.1, read as the reverse complement.
ACAGTGGCCAAAGAGAGGGTAGAGATCAGAGTGGCAGAAGTCAGGGGTCTAAACTCAAGCAAAAGTCTGAGCTAGTGAACAGTCAGCTCAAGGAGACTTTCCCACGGAAGACAGTGGGGTGAATCCACCCAAGAAACTGGACTGTGAACTCCTTGACAACTGGAGACTTGACTGTCTTGCAGACCACCATATTGTCATCACTTAAAACAGCATGTGGTAGCCTGTATGTGTACAGTGAGTGAATACAGTGCGTGATCTACACAGAGGGCAGGCAGAGGAGGGGAAGTTTGTACTGATTTTCCAGTACTGGGCGCATAGTCACGGCTAGCAGCCAGTGTTTGGATGTGGTTAACTTGAGAGCTAGGTATAGAGCAGACATCTTTCGGTACAAATCCCGTGGACACACACTTGGGGTAGAGCCCAAAGCTTCAAAAGTGTCATGTAGTAACCCACTAAGCTACCCAGCCCAGGCATTACATTGAGGAAACCTGACGTAAAAGTAAGACAACGCCTCAGAAACTTACAAGGTTCTTGGGAAGCAGTGTGCAGCCGTCAGAACCCACCACCGATGTATGATTGAGCCTCCACAGAGGTGTTTCTGCGAGATCTGGATACTCACTTGCCATGGGAACTCGCCATCCTGGACGTTCAACAGTTCGTGAGCTTGTAGCATGGTTGAGTTTGAAAACTTGGGTCTGTAGCCACAATGAACTTCATCTGAAAGGGAAAATAAAGAGCGCTTGGTCCAGGAGAAGCACTGAGAAATCCTTATCACGCATTCTCAGCGGAGACTGCTGTGATAGGGCTGGGTGAAGTGGGCTGGTGCAGAGGGGACAGACCTCAGACAACTCCAGTCAAACACACCCCCTGTACTCTTTGTCCCTCACATTCAAAAGGAGCTGTGAGATCTGGGAAGGTCAGGGTGGCAATACAGCAGGAGCTCTCAAGTTGTTGGAATGGCAGCAGAGAAGTGCAAAGATGTGCAGGGTCCACTCAGGAAACAGAGACTATGCAGGGCTGGGACAGGAAAAGCTTACTATCAAGAATTACATAGCTCATGATCAGAGTAACGCAAATCAGAGCCACAATGAGGCACCATCTCATGCCAGTCATAATGGCTGCCATCAAAAAGTCTACAAGCAATAAACACTAGAGAGGGTGTGGAGAAAAGAGAACCCTCTTACACTGTTGGTGAGAATGCAAACTAGTACAGCCACTATGGGGAACAGTGTGGAGATTCCTTAAAAAGCTAGAAATAGAACTGCCATATGACCCAGCAATCCCACTGCTGGGCATACACACCAAGGAAAACCAGAATTGAAAAAGACACGTGTACCCCAGTGTTCATGGCAGCACTGTTTATGATAGCCAGGACATGGAAGCAACCTAGATGTCTATCTGCAGATGAATGGATAAGGACATTGTGGTACATATGCACAATGGAATATTACTCAGCTATTAAAAAGACTGCACTTGAGTTAGTTCGAATGAGGTGGATGAAACTGGAGCCTATTATACAGAGTGAAGTAAGTTAGAAAGAAAAACACCAATACAGCATATTAATGCATATATATGGAATTTAGAAAGATGGTAATGACGAGCCTATATGCAAGACAGCAAAAGAGACACAGATGTAAAGAACAGACTTTTGGACTCTGTGGGAGAAGGTGAGGGTGGGATGATTTGAGAGAATAGCTTTGAAACATATATACTACCATATGTGAAATAGACGATCAGTTCAAGTTTGATGCACGAAACAGGGCGCTCAGGGCTGGTGCACTGGGACGACCCTGAGGGATGGGATGGGGAGGGAGATGGGAGGGGTTTCAGGATGGGGGGACATATGTACACCCGTGACTGATTGATGTCAGTGTATGGCAAAAAACACCACAATATTGTAAAGTAATTAGCCTCCAATTAAAATTAATTAATTAATTAAAAAGAAATAATGATAAATGAGGGACTTCCCTGGCAGTCAGCTGGTTAAGACTTTCACTTTCCAATGCAGGAAGGTGCAGGTTTGACCCCTGATTGGGAAGCTAAGGTCCCACATATCTCATGGCCAATAAACCAAAACATGAGACAGAAACACTACTGTAACAAGTTCAATAAAGATGTTTAAAATGTTCCACATTTAAAAAATCTTTTTAAAAAAAGAGTTATAAAGGATAACAGAGGAGTAACTATTTAATACAAAGGGTCTAGAGGACTCTAAGAATACCCCAGGATTAGGGAAGAAAAGAAGGACCAAACTTGGCAAGGGAGTCCCTTCCCCAGGTTGGGATTCAGAATTCACTGGAGAACATATGTTTGCCACACAAGGGAAGAGAAAGGTTTGCCAGTCTGCATCCATAGATGCTTTCCAGGTGAGGCTAGAGGTAAAGAATCTGCCTGCCAAGGCTGGAGATGAAAGAGACATAGGTCCGGTCCTTGGGCTGGGAAGATCCCCTGGAGTAGGAAATGGCTACCCACTCCAGTATTCTTGCCTGGAGAATCCCATGGACAGAGGAGCCTGGCAGCCTACAGTCCATGGGGTTGCAAAGAGTCAGACATGAAGCTTAGCACTGAACTGATTGCTCTCCATGCAGGAAACACCTCTCCAGAGAGCAGCTGGGCTAGAGCACCATTCCTGGGTGCAGGTGGACTGGTAGTCCGGGGGCAGGTAAGTGGAAGGAGCTTAGGTATGATATGTACATATTGTTTTGTAAAAGCTCTTTAGACATTAAAGATGATAATTCTTTAGCTGCAAAGGTACTATAAGGACTTTACCCAATTTGTCATTTCTTTTGTCTTTGATGTTCAGGAAATTAAAATTTGTTGCTGAGTCAAAACTATTCCTTTATGATTTTTCCCTTATGTACTTAGAAATTCATTCCTTTTGCTAAAAAGTTACCCAGTTCAGTTCATTCCAGTCACTCAGTCGTGTCTGACTCTTTGTGACCCCATGGACAGCAGCACGCCAGGCCTCCCTGTCCATCACCAACTCCCGGAGTTTATTCAAACTCATGTCCATTGAGTCGGCGATGCCATCCAACCATCCCATCCTCTGTCATCCAGTTCTCCTCTTGCCTTCAATCCTTCCCAGCATCAAGGAGCTTTTCTCTAAGGAGTCTGTCCATGTCCATCTGTCGTGATTGCCTCTACATGGCATAAGAACATCAGTAATCTCTGGAGTCCCTCCTCAGCCAAGTCAGCTGTATCATTTGCTCTAATCCTTCTCATCAATACCCAGGAGTCATCTTTGGTTGATTCAGGACAAATATTTCTGATCTCTTGCCCCTAGTTTTCATATTGCCTCCAGATTTTGGAATCTAGACATGAACTATTACTCAGCTATAAAAAAGAACAAATCAATGGCATTTGCAGCAACACAGATGTACCTAGAGACGGGCATACCGAGTGAAGTAAGTCAGACACAGAGAGACAAATACCACGTGGTATCGCTTATATGTAAAATCTTTAAAAATGGGTAAAAATGAACTTATTTATGAAAAAAAAAAAAAAAGAAACAGAATCACAGATGTAGAAAGCAAACTTACGGTTACCAGGGGGTAGGAGGAGAAGGGGCTAAACTGAGGTTGAGATTGACATATACACACTGCTGCTAAGTCACTTCAGTCGTGTCTGACTCTGTGCGACCCCATAGACGGCAGCCCACCAGGCTCCCCTGTCCCTGGGATTCTCCAGGCAAGAACACTGGAGTGGGTTGCCATTTCCTTCTCCAATGCATCAAAGTGAAAAGTGAAAGTGAAGTCGCTCAGTCGTGTCCGACCCTCGGCGACCCCATGGACTGCAGCCTTCCAGGCTTCTCCGTCCATGGGATTTTCCAGGCTAGAGCACTGGAGTGGGGTGCCACTGCCTTCTCCACATATACACACTACTATATATAAAATAGATGACTAGTAAGAACCTAATGTATAGCACAGGGAACTCTGCTCGATACTTTGTAATGACTTATCTAGGAAGAGTGTTAGTCGTTCAGTTGTGTCCAACTCCTTGTGACCCCATGGACTGTAGCCTGCCGGGCTCTTCTGTCCGTGGGATTCTCCAGGCAAGAATACTGGAGTGGGTAGACATTTCCTTCTTCAGGGAATCTTCCCGACCCAGGGATTGAACCCAGGTCTCCTGCATTGCAGGAGGCAGACCCTTTACCATCTGAACCACCAGGGAAACTTTCTCAGAAATTATCACCAATAGAATCTTTTTAAAAAAGTGAATGTTTGTATATGTGTAACTGATTGACTTTCCTGTACACCTGAAACTCAGTTCAGTTCAGTCGCTCAGTCATGTCCGACTCTCTGTGACCCCATGAACTTCAGCACACCAGGCCTCCCTGTCCATCACCAACTCCCGGAGTTTACCCAAACTCATGTCCAATGAGTTGGTGATGCCATCTAACCATCTCATCCTCTGTCGTCCCCTTTTCCTCCTGCCTTCAATCTTTCCCAGCATCAGGGTCTTTTCAAATGAGACAGCTCTTCACATCAGGTGACCAAAATATTGGAGTTTCAGCTTCGACATCAGTCCTTCCAATGAACACCCAGGACTGATTTCCTTTAGGATGGACTGGTTGGATCTCCTTGCAGTCCAAGGGACTCTCAAGAGTCTTCTCCAACACCACAGTTCAAAAGCGCTGGAGAATCCCAGGGATGGGGGAGCCTGGTGGGCTGCCGTCTATGGGGTCGCACAGAGTCAGACACGACTGAAGCGACTTAGCAGTAGCAGCCACTGTCAATTCTTTAGCACTCAGCTTTCTTTATAGTCCAACTCTCACATCCATACATGCCTACCGGAAAAACCATAGCCTTGACTAGATGGACCTTTGTTGATAAAGTAATATCTCTGCTTTCTAATATGCTGTCTAGGTTGGTCATAACTTTTCTTCCAAGGAGTAAGCGTCTTTTAATTTCATGGCTGCAATCACCATCTGCAGTGATTTTGGAGCCCAGAAAAATAATGTTTGACACTGTTTCCCCATCTATCTGCCATGAAGTGATGGGACCAGATGCCATGATCTTAGTTTTCTGAATGTTGAGCTTTAAGCCAACTTTTTCACTCTCCTCTTTCACTTTCATCAAGAGGCTCTTTAGTTCTTCTTCATTTTCTGAAACTTACACATTGTAAATCAATTATACTCCAATAATTTTTTTTTAACTGCAAAAAATAAAAATAATCAGAGAGTGAAGGGTCCCTTTCTCTCACTTCTGCTCTTGGTCTCCTTTTTCTCCTCCCCACCATCTCCTCCACCTCCTGAGAACTTCTCAAACTCTCAGGTGAGCACAAACATTTGGATACATACTCCCCTTGTGCTCTAAAGGGCATTTAGCATGAATATGTGGCAATATCTCAGCACAGCTCTCGCAGATGCCCCATGCTTATTTCAGTTTTGCTTCTTAAAGTTGATACTCAGTAGTAGGCATCCTTCTAGATACTCTGGCTGCCTCAGATAAAGCATTTGAGACAAATGTTTGTTCTTAAGAGATTTAAACTAAATCAGAGTTCACTGCTTGAATCCTTCATCCAGATTTTACCTATGAAATCTTCTGGGTTTGTTGCCACCTTGACAGATCAGGTCAGTGGTTGCAATGGTTGAATTAATTCAATATTTTGGTCAAAGACTAATGAGAACCCTACAACTAGGAGCACTTAAACAAATGATCGTCATTCACTTCATGTCGAATGCTGACAAAATGTTCAAAACTAAATGAATATAGTTTGCTGAGTACACTGAGCAGATGACAATAAATTAGTAGATATTTATTTTTGGAGATGTCACTTTCCAGAAACTGGCGCTTTTTTTTTTTTTAACTCCTCCTCCACTGTCAGAGGAGAAGGCAATGGCACCCCACTCCAGTGTTCTTGCCTGGAGAATCCCAGGGACAGCAGAGCCTGGAGGCCTGTGGTCTATGGGGTTGCACAGAGTTGGACATGACTGAAGCTACTTAGCAGCAGCAACAGAAGCCACTGTTAGAGGAGAAGGCAATGGCAACCCACTCCACTCTTCTTGCCTGGAGAATCCCATGGATGGAGGACCTGGTAGGCTGCAGTCCACGGGGTTGCTAAGAGTCGGCATGACTGAGCACCTTCAGTTTTCCCTTTCATGCACTGGAGAAGGAAATGGCAACCCACTCCAGTGTTCTTGCCTGGAGAATCCCAGGGACGGGGGAGCCTGGTGGGCTGCCGTCTATGGGGTCGCACAGAGTCGGACACGACTGAAGCGACTTAGCAGCAGCAGCCACTGTCAGAATATCACACTTCCCTTCAAGTCAGTTTTTCTTGTTCTTTTTATTATTATTATTTCTCATTTTTTAAAGAGGTTTTTTGATATGGACCTTTTTTTAAGTTTTTATTGAATTTATTACAGGATTGCTTCCATTTTGTATTTCAGTTTCTTGGTTACCAGGCATGTGGGATTTTAGCTCCCTGACCAGGAATCGAACCCACACCCCTGTGCTAATGCCGCACAGCTAGTAAGGGCTAGGACCAGGCATTCTGATTCTAGAATCGCTGAAAGCAGTGAAATTGGCCTTGGGAGTGGCTTCTCAGGACACAGCCCTTTGTGCCAAAAGATGCAAACTCTGTGTTCTAATACACACTTTATATATCTTCCTTAGGGAGCTCACTGGTACTCTACTACCTTACAAGCATGCCATCCTCAGAGACATTGCCATCAAGGATTTCCGTTGGCTGTACATCTTCTGTGACACTTCAGCCTGAAACCCATCCCTAATTGTTTTCAAGCCCTGGATGAATGCTCTAGATTCCAGTTCCCTTATACAGACACTCATTTATCACAGCTACACCACCGTTCTGCCAGATGACTCAGACTCTTCTTAATAGATTTAGATATTTTCAATAAAACACAGCAGTTCCAGATAAAATTGGGTTTGTGGTTTAAGTTTTTTTTTTTTTTAATCAAGAATCTCTTTTATTGATTATCAGAAACATTACAAACATCTAATATGAACAAATTGTAACATGACAGTGTTTAGTTTGAATGATTAATACATTTCAGATATAATATTATACATATTTCAATGTTATTCTCCCCAATCATCCCACCCTCTCCCGGTCCCAGAGTCCAAAAGTCTGGTCTATACATCAGTGTCTCTTTTGCTGTCTCGTAAATAGGGTTATTTTTACCATCTTCCAACAACACATTAAAAAGATCATACACCATGACCAAATGGGCTTTATCCCAGGAATGCAAGGATTCTTCAATATCCGCAAATCAATCAACGTAATACACCACATTAACAAACTGAAGAATAAAAACCATATGATTATCTCAATAGATGCAGAGAAAGCCTTTGACAAAGTTCAACATCCATTTATGATAAAAACTCTCCAGAAAGCAGGAATAGAAGGAACATACCTCAACATAATAAAAGCTATATATGACAAACCCACAGCAAACATTATCCTCAATGGTGAAAAACTGAAAGCATTTCCTCTAAAGTCAGGAACAAGACAAGGATGCCCACTTTCACCATTACTATTCAGCATAGTTTTGGAAGTTTTGGCCACAGCAATCAGAGCAGAAAAAGAAATAAAAGGAATCCAAATTGGAAAAGAAGAAGTAAAACTCTCACTGTTTGCAGATGACATGATCCTCTACGTAGAAAACCCTAAAGATTCCACCAGAAAATTACTAGAACTGATCAATGAATATAGTAAAGTTGCAGGATATAAAATTAACACACAGAAATCCCTTGCATTCCTGTACACTAATAACGAGAAAATAGAAAGAGAAATTAAGGAAACAATTCCATTCACCATTGCAATGAAAACAATAAAATACTTAGGAATATATCTTCCTAAAGAATCTAAAGACCTATATATAGAAAACTATAAAACACTGGTGAAAGAAATCAAAGAGGACACTAATAGGTGGAGAAATATACCATGTTCATGGATTGGTAGAATCAATATAGTTAAAATGAGTATACTACCCAAAGCAATTTAAAGATTCAATGCAATCCCCATCAAGCTACCAACGGTATTCTTCACAGAGCTAGAACAAATAATTTCTCAATTTGTATGGAAATACAAAAAACCTCGAATAGCCAAAGCTATCTTGAGAAAGAAGAACGGAACTGGAGGAATCAACCTGCCTGACTTCAGGCTCTACTACAAAGCCACAGTCATCAAGACAGTATGGTACTGGCACAAGGACAGAAATATAGATCAATGGAACAAAATAGAAAGCCCAGAGATAAATCCACGCACCTATGGTCACCTTATCTTTGACAAAGGAGGCAAGAATATACAATGGATTAAAGACAATCTCTTTAACAAGTGGTGCTGGGAAAACTGGTCAAACACTTGTAAAAGAATGAAACTAGAACACTTTCTAACACCATACACAAAAATAAACTCAAAATGGATTAAAGAGCTAAATGTAAGACCAGAAACCATAAAACTCCTAGAGGAAAACATAGGCAAAACACTCTCTGACTTACATCACAGCAGGATCCTCCATGACCCACCTCCCAGAATATCGGAAATAAAATAAAAAATGAACAAATGGGTTTAAGTTTTAAGATGTGATATTCCTGTTGCTTTGTTGGAATCATCAAATAACTTTAAAATGACTTGGAGGAAAGATGGCTTGTGCATACATTCACACACACACTCTCACTCTGCACATACACACACCCATCCCTGATGTACACTGACATTGCCCAAACTAAATTTTTTAAAGGAAAAATAAATCATTATGCTGAAATGAGAAAAACTGAAACTCATGCAGCAAACGTTGAGGGTTTTCAGACGATGGCATTATAGTTTTATCAGAGTGAAAGAAGGCACTGAGAAATAATAGACACAGCCTGTTCTGGAGTTCCTCACAGTGCAAAACATTGTAAACAAAGTGGGGAAAAAAAGCCTATGGAGCCCCACACTGGCCACAGCTCAAAGGACAAAAGCCCGCGGCCCAGGCAGGAGAAGGGGAAGACAGGGGGCTGCTTTTTTTGGAGGCACTGGACCTCTGCGGGAACAGGCTGGAGTCAACCAGCCATGTGAAACTTCTCCACCTCCATTGCCCCCCACCCCAACCCTTTGACATGGCTTCTTAATGGCTCTATTCTTCCAGAACTCTGGGTCCAGACCCTGCTGCTGCTGCTGCTAAGTCACTTCAGTCATGTCCGACTCTGTGCGACCCCATAGACGGAAGCCCTGCAGGATCATTTTAACCGGTGCATTCACTGAGGCCAATCCATCTACTTGGATTCATCCACTGTAATCTCCTCATTTCCTGAGCCATTTGCTCCAACTCTGCACCCCCTCTGGCCTCTAAATCAGCTCTACAGGAGCCAGGTAAGAGGGTGCAAGCATCCGCCCACCCTCTGCTCTGGCTCAGCCTGGCACAGACCTGAAGCTTCCTGGGCACGTCCCTTGAGTGCCATGAGCAGTGGAATTAGAAGCTGGAGCATTTTCTTTTCATTCCAGTCCAGAATTTCCCAACCTGGGCCCCGAGCCAAAGCTGACAAAATGCCAGCCGTGGCTGCTGCAGTGGCGGCCATCACAAATGCATGGCAGGGCTGGTCTTGGGTGACGTCACAGTAAGCCCGGGGTCAGGGAGGAAGCAGGGGCCGCGGGGCAGCCAGGCTCGGGCAACCACACAGCCTGCTCCCTGCCCGTCTGCCTTCTCTCTGCGGCAGGGACTAGGAGCACCATATCAGGCACACTTGTCTGCACCCACTGCCCCTACCCACGACTGTGAGTCTCTTGAGGAGGCGTGTGTTCTAGTGTCTGCTTGAGCATTAAAAGGCTCTGGGTCTTTGGGTGAGTTTTCATATTCTCTGGAAGCGGATCTCAAAGCCTGCTATTGTGACCAAACCCAGGTCTAGCTGCTCACCGCTCAAAAGCCAAAAAAGGGGCCAGGTAGGTGGAAAGGAAAGTTTGCTTTATTTTGGAGGCTGGAAACCTGGGGAGAGGGCAGACATCTGTCCAAAGGCTGACCTTCCCCCCGCCCTACACATGCACACAAGACCATCAGGGGCAAGAAATTTTATAGTCAGAAGGAGGGGGCTACATGCAGAAACAGCACAGTCAACTCTGATAGTCATCTTGAAATTGGCCATCAGAGGTCTGACCAGCCTTATCTTGATTGTTTTTACGCACAGTTACTCTTTAGTCCTAGGGTCAGTTTGCTCCTGTTTCCCTAAGGCCAGTTCTCAGAACTGTGGCAGCTCCTGTCATGGCTACAGTCTGGTCATCAGTAGCTAACTTCTATCCATGGTAGGAGTTTCAATGTCTATACAACAGCTCACAGGAGATGGTTCAGCATATTATCCATAGTCCTAGAGGAGGAACTAGAGGTCCCTGACTTTGCTTAATCGCTACATTATTATTATTTTATCTCCTTTGACTATTTTCCTTTGTTTCTGCGAGTTCTCACTTCACTGATTAAACTTATTCTTTGGCTAAAGTTTTTCCACAGGGAAAAAAAAAAGCCAGGCATTGGGGACAAATTCTATACAGTTTATCTCAATTCAGATAGTACTCAGAATCAGTGTAGACCCCATAGGTGCAAGACTCAACCTCACAAGACCACCCCCACTTCAGATGCCAATTGCAAGTCTAGGTTGTGAGAAACTGAATATTCCCTGCCATATCAGTAAACAAGAGATGTCACAGTTACTAATGATTGCAACCACACCTCCTAAGGTGAGCTGGTGAGCCTTGAGGTAACTCAGGAAGGAAAAGAATATCGGCCATCTAGTAACCATTAGGCTGCAGCCACTCCCTACAGTGAGCCCTGAGGAAATCTAGGATAAGAAAACACAGGATACTGGCCCCAGGTAGGTGAGATGCATATGAAATGAATGATTACGGTGAGCCCAGACTCTTACATCTTCCCATATAGAAAAGTGCCAAATTCCTTAATTTGAGATACCTGGTTATCTTTAATTCAGTTCAGTTCAGTTCCTCAGTCATGTCCGACTCTTTGTGACCCCATGAATTGCAGCACGCCAGGCCTCCCTGTCCATCACCAACTCCCAGAGTTCACTCAGACTCACATCCATCGAGTCAGTGATGCCATCCAGCCATCTCATCCTCTGTCACTCCCTTCTCCTCCTGCCCCCAATCCCTCCCAGCATCAGAGTCTTCTCCAATGAGTCAACTCTTCGCATGAGGTGGCCAAAGTACTAGAGTTTCAGCTTTAGCATCATTCCTTCCAAAGAACACCCAGGACTGATCTCCTTCAGAATGGACTGGTTGGATCTCCTTGCAGTCCAAGGGACTCTCAAGAGTCTTCTCCAGCACCACAGTTCAAAAGCATCAATTCTTTGGCACTCAGCTTTCTTCACAGTCCAGCTCTCACATCCACACATGACTACTGGAAAAACCGTAGCCTTGACTAGAGGGGCCTTTGTTGGCAAAGTAATGTCTCTGCTTTCTAATATGCTGTCTAGGTTGGACATAACTTTACTTCCAAGGAGTAAGCATCTTTTAATTTCATGGCTGCAACTACCATTTGCAGTGATTTTGGAGCCCCCCAAAATAAAGTCTGACACTGTTTCCACTATTTTCCGATTTCCCATGAAGTGATGGGACCAGATGCCATGTCCTTCATTTTCTGAATGTTGAGCTTTAAGCCAACTTTTTCACTCTCTTTTTTCACTTTTATCAAGAGGCTTTTTAGTTCCTCTTCATTTTCTGCCATAAAGGTGGTGTCATCTGCATATCTGAGGTTACTGATATTTCTCCCAGCGATCTTGATTCCAGCTTGTGCTTCTTTCAGCCAAGTGTTTCTCATGATGTACTCTGCATATAAGTTAAATAAGCAGGGTGACAATATACAGCCTTGACATACTCCTTTCCCAATTTGGAACCAGTCTGTTTTTCCATGTCCAGTTCTAACTGTTGCTTCCTGACCTGCATATAGGTTTCTCAAAAGGCAGGTCAGGTGGTCTGGTATTCCCATCTCTTTCAGAATTTTCCACAGTTTATTGTGATCCACACAGTCAAAGGCTTTGGCATAGTCAATAAAGCAGAAATAGATGTTTTTCTGGAACTCTCTTGCTTTTTTGATGATCCAGCGGATGTTGGCAATTTGATCTCTGATTCCTCTGCCTTTTCTAAAACCAGCTTGAACATCTGGAAGTTTACGGTTCACATATTGCTGAAGCCTGGCATAGAGAATTTTGAGCATTACTTTACTAGCATGTGAGATGAGTGCAATAGTGTGGTAGTTTGAGCTTGGCATTGCCTTTCTTAGGGATTAGAATGAAAACTGACCTTTTCCAGTCCTGTGGCCACTGCTGAGTTTTCCAGATTTGCTGGCATATTGAGTGTAGCACTTTCACAGCATCATCTTCCAGGATTTGAAATAGCTTAGCTGGAATTCCATCACCTCCACTAGCTTTGTTCGTAGTGATGCTTTCTAAGGCCCACTTGACTTCACATTCCAGGATGTCTGGCTCTAGGTGAGTGATCTCACCATCGTGATTATCTGGGTCGTGAAGATCTTTTTTGTACAGTTCTTCTGTGTATTCTTGCCACTTCTTCTTACTATCTTCTGCTTCTGTTAGGTCCATACCATTTCTGTCCTTTATCTTTAATTAGCAACCATCTTTTGATGTTCAGACTACCTGCCCTTTGTTACAAAACTATTGTATCCTGGCTCCCCCCTCACCTCCTCAGAGCAGTTCTCTCAGGTTACTTGAGATGCTGCCTCCTGGGCTTGAAGTACTAAAAATCCCCACCGAATAAAACATAGCTCTCAACTTCTGGGTTCTGGGTTCTGAATTTTTTTTCAGGTTCACCTCTTGTCACCTCTACTTCAAACCGACTGGCTACAAATCAGATTTCCATGACCCCCTCCTCAGGTTTGATAATTTGCTGGAATTGCTCACAGAATTCAGGAAAGTGCTTTACTTATGATTACCAACTTATTAACAGGTACAACTCAGGAACAGCCAAATGGGAGACATGCCTGAGTCAGTGCTGGAGAAGGTGAGGAGCTGTCATGCCCTCCCAGCACCTCCATATGCTCACAACCCAGACACTGTTCGAATCCCTTCAGTTAGGGTTTTCATGGTGGCTTCCTGACACAGGCATGATTGGTTAAATCATTGGCTGTTGGTGATTAACTCAACTCCCAGCCCCTCTCCCCTCCCTAAAAGTCTGGGGCTGGGGTTGAAAGTTTTAAACTTCTAACCAGGGGGGCTGGTCTGTTTGGCAACCAGCCCCCATCCCTAGGGGCTTTTAAAAAGTAGCCTAACTGATGCAATAAAAGTACATTTGAACCCACTTTATGACTTTAGGGGAAATGTAAACATAGTTTGAAATTTCTTTTTAAATACCTCAGCGCAAACTGTGACATGTAAGCAATGAAAGTAGATACTAAATGCAACCATATCATTGGTTCATGGGCTTCCCTGGTGGCTCAGACAGTAAAGAGTCCGCCTACAATGCAGGAGACCTGGGTTCGATCCCTGGGTTGGGAAGATCCCCTGCAGGAGGGCATGACAACCTTCTCCGGTATTCTTGCCTGGAGAATCCCCATGAACAGAGGAGCCTGGTGGGATACAGCCCATGGGATCACAAAGTCGGACACGACTGAGCAACGAAGCACAGCACATCATTGGTTCATATTGAGTTGTAACCACTTATTACAAGAGTTTGACGCTCATTTTAGTAAGCTAGTTTCTTGAATTAAATATTTATCGAGAAATTATTGGTTAATGATGATTGATCAATGAGTAAAACAAACTTACAGAAAAATAATCACCTCATTAACACAAACTCAGGTCAGGCTGAAAGGGGCTTGTTATGAATAACAAAAGACGCTCTTTTCACCTTTATCACTTTAGAGCTGTTTTAGAAGCCAGGGGGAAAAAATGAAGCAAATACTAAAGCAAAGATGTTCCTATTCCGATAACTTTGGAAACTAAAAAGAGTTTAGGAGCTCTGGTCAGAAGTCTGAATAAAGATCGGAACGAACACTTCTTCTTATATCAAAATATCACAAGTTTCCTTGTTACCTTAAAGGATCCCTAATTATCTACAAGCCTTACTCCCTCTTTCCTTCAGGTCTCTTCTGTCACCTGTCCAGGAGACCTCCCTACACACTCTACTGAAAACAGCCCCTGTGGAACTTCATGATGGTATAGTGGCTAAGACTCCATGTTCCCAATGCAGGGGGCCGGGTTCGATCCCTGGTCAGGGAACTAGATCCCACATGCCTTAACTAAGATCCTGCAAGCTACAACTAAGACCTGATGCAGCCAGGTAAATGAAAAATAAAAATATAAAAACAACACCTGCGGTTTTCTCCAACCCCACTTCCTATGCCCTCTCCCTGCTTTAATTTTTTTCCATAGCACTTATGATCATCTGAGGTAGTCTCTTCTACTAGACTATAACATTAGTGAGAACAAGAGTTTTTTTTTTTTTCATTTACTCCAATATCCTGGTTCTTGAGGAATGCTATTGTAGCAGCCAAAGCGAAGATACACTGTCAGCCCAGCCAATCCTCATATCGACTCCAATAGTTGTAATGTCCCCTGTGTAGAGATAAGGGAAACTCTGAGAGGATAGCAGCTTGTCTAAGGCCCTTTAGGGTCTTCCCTGGTGGCTCAGATGGCAAAGAATCTGCCTGCAATGTGGGGGGCCTGGGTTCCATCCCTGGGTCCAGAAGATCCCCTGGAGAAGGAAACAGCAACCCACTCCAGTATTCTTGCCTGGAGAATCCCATGGACAGAGGAGCCTGGTGGGCTACAGTCCATGGGGTCGCAGAGTTGGACACAAAACAGCACAAGGCCCTTTAGAGAAGTATGACACCAGGGACTTTCCTGGTGATTCAGTGGTTAAAAATCTGCCTTTCAAGGCAGGGGATGGAGGTTCGACCCCTAGTCAGGAAACTAAGATCCCACGTGCCATGGGTCAAATAAGTCCTCTCACCACAACTAGAGAGCAGCCCCCACATACCACAACTAGAGAAAGTCCTCAAGCAGCAATGAAGAGCCCGCACAGCCACAACAGTAAATAAAAATAAAAATGCAACTTGCACATGGTTGACTTAAAGCATGAATACCATCACAATTTTTTAAAAAAATGGATGTGTGATGTTGGAAACAGGATTTGAGGTTAGGTATGTCTGACTCTGGAAGCCACACACAGACCACTTCTTAAATAATGCAGCATAATATAAGCACAAGGACACCTTCCAGGAGCCGCCAGTCCCTTCATGAACGTGTGTAGTGTGTGTGCGCAGTTGTGTCCAACTCTTTGCGACCCCATGGACTGTGACCCACTAGACTCCTCTGTCCATGGGGTTCTCCAGGCAAGAATTCTGGAGTGGGTTGCCATTTCCTTCTCCAGGGGATCTTCCTGACCCGGAGATTGAACTCTTGTCTCTTGCATTGTTAGGCAGGTTCTTTACCATTGAGCCACCAGGGAAGCCCTGCGTGAACACAAGAGGAGACCACATACATCCCCAAAGGCATCTGACCGTTGTCCTTAATGGATGTTGGTGAGGCCTTTGCACCAGCTCTGGAGCATCCACCAGGCAGCCCATGTCAGCAAGTACCTGCTTTCCTCTTGGGATTTCTACAGATCCCTTACATTCCTAAGTTTCTCTCCACACACAGTGAGGCAGGCCGTGTTTGCCCAATTCCAGTGGGGAGACATTCTCATCAGAGTCTACAGGAGTGGCGGCTTCTGGTATAGCAGCCATGCACGGCATCTCTGGCCCCACTGGTCACTCTCTCCACTGACTCAGATGTGGTGGGAGCCATTGGTGTTGTGAAGAAGCTTGGCCAAAAACTGCTGGGCAGCGATTGAGGGTTTCGCAATAGATAGGGCTCAGTTTAGGACAGGTGTGCCCATCCGGCCTCCCAGCAGAGAGACGGCCATGGTCCTCCAGTCTCCCAGCAGACGGGGGCCCCAGGCCCCACCTCCCTCCATACCCTCTTCCAGGACCAGAGCAATCAGGAGGCGGGTGGCAAGTACGAGGCGGAGGGTTGTGGAGGGGGAGCACTGAGTCCAAAAGAAGAGCAGATGGAAGACACAGAGCTAGACCCAGGCCAGGTGACCCAGTGTGCTTTGGGAATCTTTATCCATGTGCCAGGAAACAAAGGCATAGCCCTTGTTGTAGGCCAAGGTAGACAAGGTGGCACGTGTTATTCAGCACAGGTGGGGAAAGAGCCACATCACAGGCCCCGCCCTCCCCTCAGCGTGGACACCTGGATTCTGCAGAGCAGCTGCTCACAGAGGGCCCTGATCCTGGAGGAGGAGCAAGCCCCGTGTCCTGGTATTTCTCCTCCCAGAGTAGCTGGGGCCACAGCCTTGGTGTAGTAAAGAGGTGCCCCACCCAAGGCGTATGATATTTCGTCTGAAGATTCACAACAACTTTTTTTAATGAGTTTTCTTTTATTTATTAAAGTGTTTCTTCTATTTAATGACAACATGAGGATTTTACCTTCCAGTTACAATTTATTTATTTTTGACAAGTGATCATAGTTTATATGGGCCTCCCAGGTGGCACTAGTAGTAAAGAAACTGCCTGCTGATGCAGGAAACATAAGAGATGCGAGATCCATCCCTGGGTCAGGAAGATCCCCTGGAGACAGGCATGGCAGCCGACTCCAGTATTCTTGCCTGGAGAATCCCAAGGACAGAGGAGCCCAGCGGACTATGGTCTATAGCGTGGCAAAGAATCAGACACAATGATGTGTGACTTAGTACACACACACACACATAATAGTTTATACAGCTTCACAGCAACTTTACTGTCTGAGCATCAGTATTCCTTTTCTGCAGAGGAGGAAACCCAGGGGACAAGACTGGGCAGGGTAGACACAGCAAGTCTAGAAAATGACCAGAGGTCACTTTGGGACCTGAATTAGCACATGATTCATGTCTAAACATCAGGCCTGGCCAGTGGTCAGGAAAAGTGGTACTGAGGGTGCCTGGATAGAGTCCATCCAAGTCCATGTACTGAAAGCATCAAAAAAAATAAAGTAACGTCTAGATCATACAGCTGATCCAATAACATGAGCAAAGACTCGGGCTGGGCACTTCCACCTGTGAGTCTGATCTTTCCATCCTTGGAAATGGATAGGGGCCTGTCTAGAGATTTGGGGGTCACATGGAATGAAGCCAGAGAGAGTGGGAAGGGGGACTGCTGCCTGCTGGGCTGAGTGTGGGGCAGGCTGGGGCCTCTGAACCCAGCCCGTGGTCCGTGCTGGTGACCCATGTCAAGGGACCTGAGTATAGAACTCCGTGGGCACCTGGACTGCCCAGGGTTTGGGCGACATAGACCTCAGGGTCTCCCTGAACACCTTCCTGAGTGCCTCCTGTTTCCAAAGGTGCAGCCTGGCAGCCCCTGGTGCAGGCCTCTGCTCACAGTCACTGTAAGGGGAGGTTGCTGAGCCTTAAAAAATGCCGGGTGTGATGGGCCACCCAGGCACCCCCCGCCCCGGGCCAAGGACGCGTGAAGGGACGGCTGTGCCCACGTGAGGAAGGGAAGTTCAGTTAAGGAGGCATCTAGAACGAGGCTCATCTCAGAAGCAGATTGGCCAGAAGAGAAGCCTGGTGACTCGGCCTGAGTTCTCAGACCGGCTGCCCATTGTGACGTCACTGGTGGGGTGGCTCTGGCTGGGAGGCCCTGACAGCCTCGTTCCCTCAGCCCTGGCCTCCATCACCTCCAGGCCAACAGGCACACCCTGGGCCATGTTTCTGTGGCCCCTTTTGCTGCTCATGTCCCAGGCCAGGGATGCACACCTCGGTATGTGGACACCTACCTGGGGGCCTGAATGACTTTGCAAGTGGGGCTGGGCGAGACCCCGGCCCTGCTCCCTCCCTTCCATCCTGCCAGGAGCCCAAGGGATAAAGGGACAGCTCTTATTGTTCTTTAGTCCCTTGGTCGTGTCTGACTCTGTGACCCCCCTGGACTGCAGCCCACCATGCTCCTCTGTCCATGGGATTCTCCAGGCAAGAATACTGGAGTGGGTTGCCATTCCCTTCTCCAGGGGATCTTCCCTATCAAGGGATCAATCTCAAGTCTGCTGCCTTGCAGGCAGATTCTTTACCACTGAGCCACCTGGAAAGCCCAAGGAGCAGCTCACGAATAAGTTAATGGCCACTAAGAGGTTAAGGCCACACACCCTTCCTGGAAACCACTTCCCTTGCTCCTTGTCTTGTGCCAGCCCCAAGTTGTAGCTTGAGAACTCTTAGTTGTGGTATGTGGGAGCTAGTTCCCCAACCAGGGATTGAACCCCAAACCCCCTGCATTGGGAAAGCCTGGGAAATCCCACAAATGCTTTATCTTACAGTTCTGTAGGATTTCCACGTGGGCCTCACTGGTCTAAGATCAGGGTGTCAGCAGGACTGTGCTTCTACTGGAAGCTTTAGAGGGAGTGTATTAACTGGGGTTTTCTGACTTCTGGAGGTCATCAGTATCCCTTGGCTTGTGGCCCCTTCCTTCATCTTCAAAGCCAGTGATATTGCACCTCTCCATACGTTTCTCCTGTAGTCACACCTCTCTCCTTCTGCTGTCCTCCACCACCCTTAGGGGCCAGTGTGACCACAGTGGGCTTACTCAGATTATCCAAGACAACCTGCCCATCTTAAGATCAGATGATTAGCAACTTTCATTCCACCTTCAAAGTCCCCTTTGCCTCATAAGCAACATATTCATGAGTTCCAAATTATGGTCCATTAGGACATGGACATCTTTTGAGAGGGAGGCATTATTCTGCCAAGCACTACAGGCTGGTCTGGGCAGGTATTCCCTCTGATTTCTCCTGGATGAAAGCAGAAACTGGCACAGTAAAGTGAGTTGCTTATTTGGAAGGGAGACAGAGCCAACACTTTTGACCATGTCCCAGGCTCTGGGAAACAAATGTGAAGCCTCTGTTGGCTTACTTGTGTTTCTAAGGTGCCTCACTGGGCCAGCCTCGGTTTACCCATCTCTAGAATGGGTATAATGATAGCTACTTATGGATCTCCTATAGGTATTGACTAAGTGTTGCATCTTTTGCCTTCCTTTCTCTCATTCTACCAGAATGTGGTGAAAGACCCATGTTTGCAAGAGGAGCTCAGTATTCCAGAATCACAGGAGGGATAGAGGCTGGGGTGGGTGAGTTTCCATGGCAGGTGAGTATTCAGGCAAGAAATGAACATCTCTGTGGTGGCGCCATCCTCAGCGAGTGGTGGATTATCACGGCGGCTCACTGCTTTTACCCTGAGCAGTTACCGTAAGTACTGAGTTCATCCCATTTCTTCTTACAGTGTGCACCCCTGGGGCACCCCACACTCAGCCAAGCCTGATTGCTGAGGGGAGTTCTGGAGTTGCTGCATCCCGAATTAGAAATGAATGGCCACCACCTACTGCCTTCCCCTCTGGGGACTGGTCTGTCTACCTCTCCTGTGACATTCAAGTCCTTTTAGGTGGAAGTTCTCCAAATTCTGGAGGTCTCGGTTCCTGGGCCACCTGACACCTGACTTCCCTGCCTGGTGTAGAGTTTTCTCTGCATTCCAGGAGACTGGTGGAAAATAGAGCATTTAGTGATTACAAATCATGTTCTAAGACACCATGTGCATTAACTGATTTAATCATATACCCCAACCCCGAGGAAGGCAGAACGAATTGCTCCCTTTTAACTCATTTGATCTTACAACACGGCAGCTAAAATGGACATCTTTATCTTATAGAGAAGGAAGCTGAAGCCCAGTAAGGTTGGGTGATTCACCCAAGGAACACATCTAGCAGACAAGAAATAGCATTTAAATCCACTTCTAGCACTTGTACTTTTCTGCTCCACCATCTCACGAAAGATTGAAGATACATAGGAAGATGAACTTGAAAAGGTTAATCAAAACCACAGGGCAAGTTTCACCCTGGGGTAACCAAGGAAACTGGCTGCATCTGCTCTCATGGGATACTTAGGGACTGGAAAATTCCTGGCCATTCTGCCTAGAAGGAAATTCCTGAAGAGTCTTTCTGCTTCATCAGTGGCAATGCGTCTTGCATGCTAAGTTGCTTCAGTCACATCTGACTCTTCGTGGCCCTAAGGACAGTAGCCGCCAGGCTCCTCTGTCCATGGGATTCTCCAGGCAAGAATACTGAAGTGGGTTGCCATGCCCTCCTCCAGGAGGTCATCTCAACCCAGGCATCAAACCCGAGTCTCTTATGTCTCTTGCACTGGCAGGTGAGTTCTTTACCACTAGTGCCACCTGGGAAGCCCATCAATGGCAGGTCTAGATTAAATTCCATTCCTGACTCTTGCATGGGCCTTCTATATATGTGTACAAGAGTTTATTTCTAAGAGAGAAGTTGTAGAATCAGAGGGCTGTACATCTTCAAGTTTATTAGAAGATACCAAACGATTTTTCAAAGTGGTTGCATCAATTTAAATTTCCCCCAGTGGTATATAAGTGTTAAATTCATCACCAATACTTGCTACTTTTTCAGAACTTTTAATTTTTGCTTTTCTGATAGGTGTGAAAGACTATTATCTTTGTGGTCATAATTTGTATTTTTCTTACTACTGCTACATTGATATTTTCAAGTTGATTGGTATATTTTCTCTCCTATAATGATTGAGTTTGACAGTTTTTATTTGTAGAATCTCTATATATTCTGAATATTTAACTTTGGTCAGTTTTGTATGTTGCAAACAACATCTGAGTCTCTAAATTGCTGGTAGACAGGTTGATGTGATAACCTATCTGAGGGCTAGCTTGTGTGTGCCAGTGTCTGATCTGTGCTAAGTGGTCTTTTGTGGGCTCTTTGGGCAGGTGGTTGAGGGGCAAAGCTAAGTCCTGCCTTTGCCCAGTGAGGCAGGACTGTCTCATTCGGGTCTCTGGGACGATGCTGGAGCACCAAGGCAGCTGGCTGTTTCACCCTCCTTCTGTACCTTTTACAAATGCTCACACCCTCTGAGCAACAGCCCCAGTAGGACAAGTCCAGAAGGCTAGTAGGACCATGTGGGGTTGAAGTCTTAGCTGTAGCAGATTCTGGGCCCCCTGTGACTTTCCTTCCTCTCTGGTTCTCCGCCTCCACCAGGCCCACCGATCTGAGAGTCGTGCTGGGAACCAATAGCCTAACCAGCCCATCCCTGGAGATAAAGGGAGTCACAACCATCATTCGTCACAAGGACTTTCAAAGAGTCAGCATGGACAATGACATCGCTCTGCTGATGCTGGACCATCCCATCATGTTCAACGAGCTGAAAGAACCCATCTGCCTGCCCATGCAGCCTGGCTTCTCCCAGTGGCACAATTGCTGGGTGGCAGGATGGGGGCAGGTCAAATCCGGTATGTCACAGCTCAGCATCTCCTGGGTGCAGCCAGGGTAAGAGCCGCATCACTGGCATCTGAGGACGAGCCAGTAAACCTGGAGGAGAAGACGAAAGAGAGAGCGAGCTGAGGAAGGGAGGGGGAGGGCTTGCCTCAGAGCTAATCCCTGAACACAAGAAACCCAGGGAGGCCTGATCTCAGCCTCTTCCAAGTTACCAAGGAAACACCCCACCCCCACCCCTGCCAAGGCCCAGCGCTGAGATGCCAGGTGTGGGCCATCCCTGGGTGTGGTCCTCCCTTGCGAGCCAGCACACAACCATCTTGTTGGCTTCACTGAATGCAAACCTCCAGCTTGCCAGGGGCTCCCTGCTCTGTCCTCTCTCATCTGATTCACACATGCATGCTTTCCACCTGATTCCTTCAGGCATTCAAGACACCTGCCCTGGCCTAGACTTTCGATGGTCCTGGAGTGTTGCCCATCTATTCTTAGAAATGAATCTGTTCTTGTTACTTGTCAATACATTGTCACTTGGCCCAAATAGGAGGAGCTGGACCAGGGTATAAAGGGATTATGAAAGCCCCCACTGAACTGTCCCCAAAGAAAACTCAATAACATAGGTGTGGGAGGGGTGGGAACGGCAGAGCACTAGCTCAGGCCTGAACAGGACTACAGGTCCTTGGGGGATGCTTTACAACAAGCTGGGGTCCAAAACATGGTAGGTATTTCAGGAATTTAGTGACTGGAGGGTAATTGGTGTTAACACTGATTCAGGGCTTCAGACATGACTCAAAATTTAGAAGTGAGGAAGAGGCAGGTGGGTTCCTGCAAAATTAAAAATATGCAATAAGAATAAGACCTTTGAAATCTCTGTGTGGTTAGAGTTAATGAGATGGAGACAAATCCAGACAAATTCTTGGAAGCTGGCAGTCCAGGAAGGGCCTTGGCAAACCCCCTGTCCAGCCTGTCAACCACTGACAGAAAACAACAAAATTTTGTAAAGCAATTATCCTTCAATTGAAAAGTCATTAAATTAGAAAACAAAAAAGACTCTCAACCAACCTACCCTACCTTTGTCTGGAGGACCTGAGAGCTGCTCACTGAGAGTGCAAACCCAGTCTCAGTGGCACTGTGTCGCGGAAGTGCCGTCCCCACATAATAGAGAGGTGATGGGCAAACACGGCTTCAAGAGGTGGGATTATGTAAGAACTGATCAACAGCCAGTTCTAAGAAGTCAAATCAGTGGGGTTGCTGGAGCCAAGGTGGAAGTCTTCCTGGAGGCAGGAATAGGATTTTGAATGGGAGGAATGAAAAATTTAAACAGATGGGGACTTGTTTAGAAGAGCCTGGGCCAGTGCAAGACTCTTCTAAACAAATTGCAAGGGATTACTGGAAGGATGTGGAGAATGAGGTTCTGTGAAAATGTGAAAAAAGGGTGGATGGGTGGCTGGTGGGATGCTGGGCAGGATGGCCTGGGGCCCACTCGGTTGCATCGGCAGCACTGGGGCTGCAGTTCAGTGACTGTTGTAATGGGCCTTCTCCATGGTTCAGGTCTCAACCAGCCTATGGAAACTGAGCTGCTGAAAGCACCCATGACCATAATGAATTGGGATAAGTGTTTTAAGGAATTTCCCAAACTCACCAAAAACATGCTGTGTGCTGGATATGAGAATGAGAGCTACGATTCTTGCCAGGTAACTTGGGGGTACCTGGGGTGGTACAGTGCAAAGGCACCCTCTGTCCATGGGAAGCAGACAGGAAGAGTTTGGGAAAAGTGCAGGAATCGGGCTTAGTCGTGAGAAGGGGGACCTGGATTCAGGAATACTTAGTGTCAGGTCCTGTGAGTCAGTGAACAACAACCCTGAATAAATATTTCTGGCCTTCTCCAGGTAGGGCCTCAAGACTTTTTCATCTCAGACTTGTTTAAAAAAAAAAAAAAAAAAAAAACAAGGAAGATTTGAGATCCATACAAGAAATTATTTTCCTTCATTAATTTTAGCTACCTCTGTTGAGAGCACTGAGCCCTGAGATCCAAACTTTTTTTCTTTCCTTTTTTTTTTTTTTGTCTGTGTCAGATCTTAGTTGTGACACTTGGGCTTCTCTCTAGTTGTGGCATGCAAGCTCAGTAGTTGAGACTCCGGATCTTAGTTACCCAACCAGGGATGGAACCCACATCCTCTGCATTGGAAGGTGGATTCTCAACCACTGCACCACCAGGGAAGTCCCAGGTTCTAAACCATTGGTGAGACATGGTCTCTTGACTAAAGGAGTCCACTATGTCCTGGGCAGGCAGTTGGGTAAACTACCATAGCTTATTGGATGATGTATGTAGCTTCCACTGAACAAAAGTCTGGCACCTTAGTTTCTCTTTAATAAAATGGACACAAAATTTAAAAACAGTTTTGCTTGGTACTAGAAAAGAAATAGAGGGAAAACCCTCATAAACTAACTTACTCTGGTTGTAAGGATGGGAGAGATTCATCTCGGGAGTGCTCACTTGAGGAGCCCTCTTAGTCCTACTCATCAGCTGGGCAGCAGATCTAGTCATTGGTGTGAAACTGTAAGTGTGGATGTTAGATGCTCTACGAGTGATGAAAAGGCTGTCTCGTGCAAAGGCTGTGAGGTAGGAAAGAGCGAGCTCCAGCAGCAATGGCGTCTCTTTTAGAAGGCGTCCCCCCTATGGTGAACATTGTGGGGACCACAGAGAGAGACGGAACCAGTGTCACACAAGCCTTGTGTTTTTCCCATATCCTGGACAATTTAAAACATTTCAAAACAAAACAAGATAATTGGAACTTCTAGTTCTGGACAAGAAGAAGCAGACACATTTCTCTTGATCCCTCTCTCTAAATACAGCTGAAAGCCCTGGACATTATATTGTGAAACAAAAGTAAAGGCTCTGGAAGGGAAAGAGAAGATGAAATTGGAAACAAATATCCTACTACTTAAGGCATGATACAGCAGCAAATTCCCTGGATTTTCTTTTTGCCTCTTACCTCCCAGCCTGGATCATAGTACATAAAGGCAGTGTATTTCCTAGGACTGCTGCTGCTGCTGCTGCTAAGTCACTTCAGTCGTGTCCAACTCTGTGAGACCCCATAGACGGCAGCCCACCAGGCTTCCCGGCCCTGGGATTCTCCAGGCAAGAACACTGGAGTGGGTTGCCATTTCCTTCTCCAATGCATGAAAGTGAAAAGTGAAAGTGAAGTCGCTCAGTCGTGTCCGACTCTTAGTGACCCCACGGACTACCTGGAGGGGAAAATGCCAATGGTCATGGATACAAACTAACAAAACAAAATAAGAAAAACTTCCTCTCTTTGGAGAAAAAGAAAGGACAATCTAGTAAGGCAGAAACTATTTAACAATAATCCTTCTATTCCAGCAATATACCAGGAAAACCCCCCATAGCACTCCTACCCCAGCAAGCAAGGTCTAGCGGACACCCTCGCCCTCCCCACTTCTGCCCACCATGGTGGTGTCAGAGGAGGCTGAGTGGAAAGGCAGGACTTTATTATCTAGTCATAACGAACCATCCTCGGTCCCCCTCAGTGTCAGTGGAAGCCACATGAGGAACTTGGGCTCCCACCCAGTAGCAGTCACACTCCTGTTCCTTCCCTCGGTGTTGTTGCTGGCCTGAGTGGGGGGTCTTGACTTCTACCCCAATTTAATGGAAAGGAGTTGGCTTCCCGCACGCCAGTTTCATAAGAAGCCTGTTAAAACAGCTGATTCATATGAGAACCAGAATCCCGTAACCTAATACTCAAAACGTTATCTGTAATAAAATAGTTTAATTAATATACATGGATTCCATTTATTAATGCACACAAGATAAGGAAAAATAAAACTAAACATCTGAGTAAAGAACCTTCTGGGAGGACTTCCCTGGTAGCCCAGCAGCTAAGACTCTGTGCTCCCAATGCAGGGAGCCTGGGTTCAGTCCCTGGTCGGGAAACTAGATCCCACATGCCACAACAGCTAAGAGTTTGCATGCCCAACAAAAGATCCCTCATGGGGCAATTAAGATCTAAGTAAATAAATGTCTAAAAATTAAAAACAAAGCCAAGCAACTTGCCTTAAAATAGTATTTTTTTGAAAAATTGAGAACTATGAATTCCTGGAATAAATTCAATTAAAACATTAAATGAATCATGCACTTAAATATAAAACTATACAAATTTTTTAGGACAAAATAAATCTTTGGGACATAGCCTAACACCAAAAACATAACTCATAAGAAGAAAAATTGATCAATTGGACCTCATCAAAATTTGAAAAGACCAGATTAAAAGGATGAGGAAGGAACTTCCCTGGTGGTCCAGTGGCTAAGACTCCGTGCTCCCAATGCCGGGGCCTGGGTTCAATCCCTGGTTGGGGAATTAGATCCCACATGCTTCAGCTAAGACCCGGTGAAGTCAAATAAAAATAATTTTTTAAAAAAGGGAATGAGACAGGGGATATATATATATACCTATAGCTGATTCACTTCATTGTACAGCAGAGACTAACAACATCATAAAGCAATTATACTCAAATAATATATACATATAATAAATTAAAGTTAAGAGGATGAAATTACAAGCTATTGATTGGGAGGTAATATCCAAGAAAGGAACTATGCTTAGAATATATAAAGCACTCTCAGACTCAAAAGCAGAAAGACAAACTGTCCAGTGCAAAAATGGGCAGAAGACAAGGACAGACATTTTATTGAAGAGGATATACAGATGGCAAATAAAATAGAGAGATGTTCAATGTCATTCGTCATCAAGAAAATGCAAATTGAACTACAATCAGAAAATGCAAATTAAAACTACTACACACCTCAGAATGGTTAAAAAAAAAAAAAATAGTAACACCAGATGCTGACAAGAACGCAGAGAAACTGGATCATGAATTCATTGCTGGGGAGGGAGTGGGGGATGGGGCGAGGTTTAAAATAATTTAATCACTCTGAAAACCAATTTTGTAGTTTTTAAAAAACTGAAGGTGTTCTTGCCTTATAACTCAGCAAATGCTATTCCTGGGCATTTATTCCAGAGAAATGAAGGCTTGTGTTCACACAAAAAACCATGCAGGAGTGCTTATAGCCAATCCACTCATCATAGCCTGAAATTGGAAGCAAACATCCTACAAGATCCGTGCCATGCAATACCACTCAGCTGTGACAAGAAGCAATCTATCAAACTATTGACATAGTAATGACATGGATGTGCCCAGAGATTTGTGCTGTGTGCAACAAGCTGACCCCAAAGGTTCCACACTATGTGATTCCATTTATGTAACACTCCTGAAAAGATAAAATTAAAGGGAGAATGGGTTAGTGGTTCCCAGGATTTAAGGAGAGTTTAGGGCTGGAAGGAAGTGAAAGTGGAGATGGCCTTAAAAGGGTAGCATGGGGGATCCTTTGGTTGGTGAACGAGTTCTATATATTGACTGTATCAGTGTTAATACCCCAGATGGTGCTATTGTATTATACATATTTATGCAAGACAGTCTCATTGGGAGAAACTTGTAAAGGGTATGTCGGATCCCTCTGAATTGTTTCTTTCAACTGCACGTGAATCTACAGTTATACATAAGATAACAAAGAGAAGACAATTCTTCCCAGTTTGTTATGCTGTGCCATGCTCAGTCATGTCCAACTCTTTTTGACCCCGTGGACTATAGGCCACCAGGCTCCTCTGTCCATGGGATTTTCCCAGTAGGAATACTGGAATAGATTGCCATTTCCTTCTCCAGGGGATCGTCTTGACTCAAGGATCAAACCTGCATCTCTTGCATCTCAGCAACAAGGATTAAAAGAAAATCTTGGATCCTAGCCTTGCCACAGACCTAGGGAGCAGCCAGTTCATGTTGCAGTAAGAGACAAAGGATTCCAATAGCAATAGAAAAGGGGGAAAACAACATTTAGTAGAACTGGGAGAAAGTCACAGAGGCTTGAAACAGCATCGTGTGTTCAGGGAACTTTCAATATGTCAGAAGCCAGAGGTAACGGGGTGAGTGTGGAGAGGTAAGCAGAGCAAGGTCACCAGGGGTGGGCGGTCATGCGGGGAGACTAGCGGTTGACCCAGGCTTTTGCCCCTGCTGTTCACCCAAGAATATAAGACTCAAGTTCCATCAGTACGCACACCTATCTTTTCAATCTTTTTGATTTATCACCGTCCAATATTCAAATGGCCGAAGCCAACAATGGCAACACAAGCATCAAGATGATGTTTTCTGTAGCTACCATCTGGAGTTTAGGATTTTTTGCTTAAATCCATCCCTTATCAAAATGTACTTTAATGAAAGCTTCTAAAATTAACCTTCTATAACTTGAGTGCTATAAATAAATGTGCTATTATCATTTTAAGCCTTTTTTTAAAAAAAATCATGATGCGAAGTTTTGTTCTCTGTTTAGAAATCTTTCTATTGCTGATAATGAGCTGACAGTGATCTGGGCAAGGAAAGTTTTCTGAAATTATATAATATTATCATCACTTAAAACCAGAAAAGCCAGACAAGAAAATCCCTTAGGGTTTAAAAATAATTGCCCTTAAAAATAAAATCACACTTTTAAACTTAGCCAAGTTGAAAAAAAATGTAATCACATAATGAAGGGAAATTATAACTGGATTATGAAAACATTGAAATATATCCAAAGTAACAAGCAAGATTATACTATCCTTAAAATACAAATTAAAATTGAATCAACTGAATTTTGTGGTTTACTTTTCCAGCACATTTCCTCTGTAATCCCCTATTAATTACACTATTTAAAAATATTCAGCTTAAAAACAGTGAGTGGCACAATGCCGCAAAATATAAAATCAAATAGGTCCCCAGCTAGCTACACTGTAGTTTTTGTGAAGGACCAACAGCCATCAGAGAAACAAGTATCACCATGCTGCGTAGCTTTCTCGTCTGTCTCCTCAGTCCGGGCGGAAATGGGGTCTTATTCATGGTTGGCCAGTGTCTCAAACAGTGCCTAGCATGGAAAATACTCAACAAAATGTCTGCCAAAGAGATGAACCTTTCTAAGAAGCTGAAAACTGCCTATAATATAACAGTGATCTTAGCAGAGGAGACATCCAAGAGAGAGACCGCGGTGGACAGTGGTTAAGAGCTGGCAGCCAACTGGACTGTCAGGCAATGTGGTCATGGGGCTGCCAAGCTGAGTTGGAGCTCAACCTGAGCTACTCGATTGGCCAAAGAATTAGTTCGGCTTTTCCTGTAAGCTATTATGAACAAACATTTTGACCAACCCCAAACTCTCTTTAAAGATCTCTTTTTTTTAATTGTTTTGAGCAGTTTGAGGGTCATAGCAAAATTGAGAGGAAGGTATAGAGATTTTCCATAAACCCCCTGCCCCTCCCCACATGCATCATCTCCCCTGTTATCAACATCCCCATCAGAGTGGTACCTGTGTTATAACTGATGAACCTACACTGACACATCACAATCCCCCAAAGCCCATGGTTTGTATTAGCATTCATTCTTGCTATTGCCCAGTCTGTGGTTAAACATATAATGACATGCACCACAATGGATGCTACCACACAGAGTATTTTCACCATCCTGGGCTACTTGCCAGGGTGTTATGAGTCCATTATCACCCATGATACTTGCATAAAAGTCTTTTCACTCCATAGAGCCTTACACTTTTAGAGCCAGAAAGACATGTAAAAAAAAAAAAAAAAGTTTAATTGCATCTGTTTCACAGATGAGAAAACGTGGTTGTTTTAATCATCAATCCTCCTCTTCACTATATGAATGGATCCGAGGCAGTGTAATAATTTCACAGCTCTTTCACACGTATTCAATAATTTCATTCTCTCCAACTACCCTGGAAAATGGGTGTGGGAAAGTCTCACTCTGAGAAAATAGAAATTTCAGAATTTAAGTGATTTGCCTGAGGTAGTGGGGCCAGGCTGGAAGCCAGGTCATGTGCTTCTTGCCCAAAACAGACAGGAGTGATCATGTGATGTAATTAACATGGGGATGAACTTAGGAGGTTCTGTGGTCAGTATGTTTCTAACCACACCAGTCTCTGGCTTCCAGCCCTAGTCTCGAAACAAAGTTCCTATTACGTGGACTGTCATTAGTCCAGGGTCCTTGCTGGCTGAGGCCAGATCCTCCTCTGAGATAATCCTTCCTGCCTTTGCTAGAGAAAGAGAAAAAGATTAAAGGCTTTATGCACGAAAGAACATGAATTTACAGACATCCCTCTGAAATTCCAGCATGCAGAGTACATTATGAGAAATGCTAGGCTGGAAGAAGCACAAGCTGGAATCAAGATTGCCGGGAGAAATATCAATAACCTCAGATATGAAGATGACACCACTCTATGACAGAAAGTGAAGAGGAACTAAAAAGCCTCTTGACGAAAGTTAAAGAGGAGAGTGAAAAAGTTGGCTTAAAGCCCAACATTCAGAAAACTAAGATCATGGCATCTGGTCCCATCACTTCATGGGAAATAGATGGGGAAACAGTGGAAACAGTGTCAGACTTTATTTTTGGGGGCTCCAAAATCACTGCAAATGGTAATTGCAGCCATGAAATTAAAAGACGCTTACTCCTTGGCAGGAAAGTTATGACCAACCTAGATAGCATATGCAAAGAAATAGAGGAAAACAACAGAATGGGAAAGACTAGAGATCTCTTCAAGAAAATAAGAGATACCAAGGGAACAATTCATGCAAAGATGGGCTCGATAAAGGACAGAAATGGTATGGACCTAACAGAAGCAGAAGATATTAAGAAGAGGTGGCAAGAATACACAGAAGAACTGTACAAAAAAGATTTTCATGTCCCAGATAATCACGATGCTGTGATCACTGACCTAGAGCCAGACATCCTGGAATGTGAAGTCAAGTGGGCCTTAGGAGCACCACTACAAACAAAGCTAGTGGACATGATGGAATTCCAGTGGAGCTATTCCAAGTCCTGAAAGATGATGCTGTGAAAGTGCTGCACTCAATATGCCAACAAATTTGGAAAACTCAGCAGTGGCCACAGAACTGGAAAAGGTCAGTTTTCATTCCGATCCCAAAGAAAGGCAATGCCAAAGAATGCTCAAACTACTGCACAATTGCACTTATCTCACATGTTAGTAAAGTAATGCTCAAAATTCTCCAAGCCAGGCTTCAGCAATATGTGAAACATGAACTTCCAGAGGTTCTGGCTGGTTTTAGAAAAGGCAGAGGAACCAGAGACCAAATCGCTAACATCCACTGGATCATGGGAAAAAGAGAGTTCCAGAAAAACATCTATTTCTGCTTTATTGACTATGCCAAAAGCCTTTGACTGTGTGGATCACAATAAACTATGGGAAATTCTGAAAGAGATGAGAATACCAGACCACCTGATCTACCTCTTGAGAAATCTGTATGCAAGTCAGGAAGCAACAGTTAGAACTGGACATGGAACAACAGACTGGTTCCAAATAGGAAAAGGAGTACGTCAAGGCTGTATATTGGCACCCTGCTTATTTAACTCCTATGCAGAGTACATCATGAGAAACGCTGGACTGGAAGAAACACAGCTGGAATCAAGATTGCAGGGAGAAATATCAATAACCTCAGATATGCAGATGACACCACCCTTATGGCAGAAAGTGAAGAGGAACTCAAAAGCCTCTTGAAGAAAGTGAAAGTGGAAAATGAAAAAGTTGGCTTAAAGCTCAACATTCAGAAAACGAAGATCATGGCATCTGGTCCCATCACTTCATGGGAAATAGATGGGGAAACAGTGGAAACAGTGTCAGACTTTCTTTCTCTGGGCTCCAAAATCACTGCAGATGGTGACTGCAACCATGAAATTAAAAGACGCTTACTCCTTGGAAGGAAAGTTATGTCCAACCTAGATAGCATATTCAAAAGCAGAGACATTACTTTGCCAACAAAGGTCCGTGTAGTCAAGGCTATGGTCTTTCCTGTGGTCATGTATGGATGTGAGAGCTGGACTGTGAAGAAGGCTGAGCGCTGAAGAATTGATGCTTTTGAACTGTGGTGTTGGAGAAGACTCTTGAGAGTCCCTTGGACTGCAAGGAGATCCAACCAGTCCATTCTGAAGGAGACCAGCCCTGGAATTTCTTTGGAAGGACTGATGCTAAGCTGAAACTCCAGTACTTTGGCCACCTCATGTGAAGAGTTGACTCATTGGAGAAGACTCTGATGCTGGGAGAGATTGAGGGCAGGAGGAGAAGGGGACGACAGAGGATGAGATGGCTGGATGGCATCACTGACTCGATGGACGTGAGTCTGAGTGAACTCTGGGAGCTGGTGATGGGTCAAAAGGCCTGGCATGCTGCAATTCATGGGGTCGAAAAGAGTCGGACACGACTGAGCAACTGAACTGAACTGAAGAAAGGACTCTCTGCTTCCTAAATACACAAGTAGTACTTGTAATGTGTGCATGGGAAGTCACTTGAGTCATGTCCAACTCTGTGTGACCCTGTGGACTCTAGCTCTCCGGGCTTCTGTCCATGGGATTGTCCAGGCAAGAATACTGGAGTGGGTTGCCACGCCGTCCTCCAGGGGAACTTTCCAGCCCAGGGATTGAACCCAAGTCTCTTCTGTCTCCTGCATTGGTGGCAGGTTCATTACCACTAAGGCCACCCGGGAACCCTGGTGGTAAAGGGCCCATATTTGTAATCAGATCAGATCAGTCGCTCAGTCGTGTCCGACTCTTTGCGACCCCATGAACTGCAGCACGCCAGGCCTCCCTGTCCATCACCAGCTCTCAGAGGTCACTCAGACTCACATCCATCGAGTCAGTGATGCCATCCAGCCATCTCATCCACATGAGGCTAAAATACTAACATATTTTTAGGGCTTTACTACATAGAATTTACCCTATGCCGAGTGATTTATAGATTTTTAAAATTTCACTGCCAGCACTCTTGGGAAATACTTGGTACTATCTCCATTATAACAATGCAGAAACAGGCTTAGAAGTTACATTTCCAAGCATAGTTCTCTCCCAGCTATGTAAGGAAATAAGCAGCATATTAAATAGGTTTTAAAATAATATTTATATCATCATAACATGAAGAAAAATGATTAAAAACAGCACTTATGGAAGGAGCTGTTTGAGTGGAAATCCTATTGATTTGGTTCTCATCCCTTGACCTTGAACTAGAACTCACACAAAGAAAAGCACGCCCTGGAACTTCCTGGGGGTCCAGTGGTTACGAGTCCGCACGTCCACTGCAGTAGGCACGGGCCTTTTACATCACGTCCAGGAAGTGCTGATCCTCTTCCTCCTCGTTAAGAGTTCATATAAGATCTCATTCCCCTGTTGATGATCATGGAATAGGAGGCCATCCCTCTGGTAAGAAAGGAAGATGGTTTGAATGATTGTAGCCACCAATCCCCCACCCTCACCAGAGGGAAAGAACATGTGCTTGGCATCAGGAAGGCTTGGTTCCAACTTTGGCCCCAACACCATGTAACCCTGAGTAAGCCCTTCATCCTTCTTAAGCTTCATTTTCCCTGTATTGATATGGACAAAAGGAAGCCATATCCATGTGTGGGACATGGTGCAGACTGGATACATATTTTCTATATAAATAGATAATTCTCTGAGTCATAGGCCCATGTGATTCCACCCTGGAGGAGCCACGCATTCAAAAAAGCTTAGCTCACATGCCCCCTGCAAACACCCACACCACAGGATTAAAAAGAGACATACTCCACCCGCACGCCTCTGGAAGAACATCAAAGGAGACCCAGTTCCTATCCACAGCCCCAACCGCAGCCTGTTTTACTTCCTTCCCTTCTGTCCAGCGTTTCTGATTTAAGACCTGCAAAACGGGTCCCTACTCGTCCTCAGCCTGGGCGACACATCCTCCGTGTTCCGGATCCCCGCTCGGTGTCGCACATGGAATGGAGCTAGTCTCTGGCCAGCCCTCCCCCTCCGCCTCCCTCCCGAGTCCCGTCCTGTCACCGCCTGAACTCCGCAGACCACAATTCTTGGAGGGGGGCCGAGCAGGGCGCCCGCCCCACCCCCGCCAGCCGCAGCCGTGAAGCCGGGATGGTGGGGGCACCGACTGGTAGTGACTTGATTTCGCTTGGTGGCTCGGAGTCGGGAGGCTCACGAGCCCTCTTCAGTGAGTGAGCCGCGCTGTGCCTCAGACCGACAGTGGAGAGTGGGGCTCACTGCTGATCTGTGTTCTGTCCACAGGGCGACAGTGGGGGGCCTCTAGCCTGTACCCGAGAATCTGGCAAGAAGTGGTACCACGTGGGCATCATCAGCTGGGGAAGGTCCTGTGGCCTGAAGAACACTCCAGGAATATACACCTTGTTAGAAAACTACCACTCCTGGATTAAGAAGGTGACTGAGTTAGAGGGAAGGCCCTTTAGAGCCGAGGGAATGGTAGGGACTTCCAAACAAAAAGCAAAGGTCTCTCGTGCCTCAGAATTCCCGAAGCCAGGCAGCCCCACACTCTGGCTGCTCCCCTGCCTTCTGCCCTATGTGACGTTCTAAGCTATTTTTCTACTACTAATAAAACAGATGCTATTCTTTAATCAAGGAGGACGTGTGAATATGAGCCACCAGCAGGGGGACTGGCTACAGGTTAGAGGCTAAGGGCTTAGAACTGAGGCTACGGACAGCAAAACGGGAAGTCAGGTGGGCTGGAGAGTTTAGGGACTGGTCTTTGAGTTCCTGTAGTAGTCATGACTCTTTTCATTGCAGAGGAGTTACCAAGCTCAAACCATCTAAAGCCAGAAAGGGCTGTTTATAGGTGTGCATAACAGAAAAAACAAAACAAAATAAAAAAACAAGAGTGTTGCCTTCAAGTTTATGGCTGGACCCAGGAGCTCAGCAGATGTGAGTGGGGCTGTTTCTCCAAAAGGGCTTCCAAGAAATAACCGCAATGGCCTCTAGTACCTTCGGTTTGTATCCCACCAGCTTAGCAGCTCCCAAAGAGAGAGCCATGTTCCTGAAAATTCCAGCAAAACTCCTTGGCCTCCCTCACTTGATACAGAGGCCCATGCCCATTGCCGCTCCAATTGCTGTGGCACATTCCTAGGCTAGGCCTGAGTCACATGCCCACAGGAGCCAGCCAAGGGCCAGCCACCTAGAACAGTGTGCCCCGATAGTGAGCACGGGTGGTGCCCACCACACACAGAAATCAGGGTGCTGGGGACACGTCAATGGGACTGGATACTGGAGATGGCCCTTGATACTGGACCTTCTGGCTGACCGATCTCTTGGACAGTCGAATCTCAGGCGCTCAGGAGCGCCTGAAGGAATTACGTCCAGAGACCATTGCTTTCAGACCACTGGAGGAGCAGGGTTAGAGTGGGACAAGGGAGGTCTGGCAAGTGTTTTCTCTCGCAATCTCTTTCTGCAGAAGTATCACCCATGCTGTATGTCAGGGAAAAGCCCAAGATTCCCTTCAAAGCTTTTCTATTGTATCTTGAGTCAGAGCCCAGGGCACGCAATAGGGACCGAAGCCAGAGGGAAGAGGCACAAAAGGCAGCACGGAGCTGTTCAGTCTTATCTTGAGAGGCAAGGATACCAGAGTGGGTTGCCGATTTCCTCCTCCAGGGGATCTTCTGAACTCAGGGATTGAACCCTCATCTCAGCAGGTGTATTCTTTACCAACTGAGCCACCTGTAAAGCCCTTTTCACCCTAACCTTGGCAACAACTTCATTTTGGACGCGAGGGAGGAGAGGGAGAGGGTGACAGGTGGAGCAGGGCAGGCGGGCGGAGAAGGAGGTGGGGTGGTGAGGGGTGGGGCGGCATGGGTGTAGGGGGCGAAGGAGCCGTGTTTCCTGCCATTTCTGCTGTCCATCATCCCCTCCTGGAGGGGAAATCAGTATTCCTCCCTCCCGTCCTCTCCCCAAATGTTCTGTATTTAGAAAAGAAAGAGCAAACCCTGACAAATGCATATTGTTTTCCAACTAAAAATGCCACATCCGCTTCCGCCTCCACACAGATGTCAGCCCTTCTTCCTGGCTGCCTGGGTGTTGGTGTCGCTGGCCTGGGCACTCTGCCACCGCCCCTGGCATCGCCCGCTGTGAGTGCAGATGGAGCCCACGAACTGGACGGCTGGCCTCCCCTTGAGGTCGCCTGGTTTCCTGAGAAACAGATTCTCTGCAGTTTCTTGCAGGAGGAGCATTTCCAGCTCAAAACTCTTCTGGCCTCCTCTCCCACCTCCCACACCCCTCCCTGCCACATACACACACAACTCACTTATTTGGAAAGTGCCCGCTCAGTGTCTTAGTTGTGTTCCACCCTTTGCAACCCCATGGACTGTAGCCCGCCAGGCTCCTCTGTCCATGGGATTCTCTAGGCAAGAATACTGGAGTGGGTTGCCATTTCCTTCTCCCCGGGTCTTCCCCACCCAGAGATCGAACCTGTGTCTCCTGCCTTGGCAGGTAGATTCTTTACCACTGACCCACCTGGGAAGCCTGAACCTTTTATTCTTCATGTTGAAAAGCACCTTCTCACCCAACCCTTTTGCCTGTGGACGTGAAAGGGCAGAGGGGACCACTCCCACTGCTCAGATGAGGACGTTGAGGCTCAGAGAAGAAAAGGCGTTCACTGCGTGTGAAGAGGGCTAAGAGCCAGCATTAGGGGGAGGCGTGCTGGAGCCCCCAGGGCACCCCAGGAGCCCCTCACTCCACCATGGCATGAGTTCTAATTCCACTGCTCCCTTGCTACAGAAGTCAGGAATGCTCAGAGTTCACAGCCTCCTGGCTCCCAGCAGCTCTGCTTGTTACTTAAGTCTGCCATGTGCAGAATAACTCCTATATGCCAACCACACTTTTAAATACTCTTCTATGTATTAAGATCCCCCCTTGGGGGACTTCCCTAGTGATCCAGTGGCCAAGACTCTGCACTTCCAATGCAGGTGGTGTGGGTTCCATCCCTGGTTGCAGAACTAAGATCCACCCTTCCTCTGGACACTGTCCAAGACAAGGACACGGGCCCACGGGTCTGATATCTGGGTTCAGGTATCCCTCACTCTTTGAGGAATTGGATCCAGCTGGTACAGATTCTATGTCCTCCTTGGTCAAAGGGATTTCTAGAGAAGGTTAGAGAGTAAAAACCCATGATTTCACGTTTCCAAAGAATGTCAGCTCTTTATCCTGGATCTTAGAAGAGCAATGGGGCAGTGAAGGAGGCTCCCGATTCCTCTCCAGACTGTGGTTCTTCCACCGGGAACATGGAAGCCATCAGTCAATAAACCACTCAGTCAACACACAGTGTTAGGCACCCACATGCCTCTAGGTCCAGGCATATCACTATTGT
Source organism: Tragelaphus eurycerus (assembly GCA_935064755.1). Classification (NCBI taxonomy): domain Eukaryota; kingdom Metazoa; phylum Chordata; class Mammalia; order Artiodactyla; family Bovidae; genus Tragelaphus; species Tragelaphus eurycerus. Next base: position 1,506,238 of record CAKXYN010000177.1, on the reverse strand, counting down.
CAAGGTAGACATGGTAAATGCCTCTTTGGAGCTTGCACTGGGGTAGGGAAGCCAGCAATGGACAGGAAATGACAGAGGGGCAAATCTCTCAAAAGGGAAGCCCAGTGTTCCATGTTGCTAACATTATTTTTTTTTTATTAGTTGGAGTATAGTTGCTTTACAGTGGTGTGTTAGTACAACACCCTGAATCCGCTATGTGTATACATGTGTCCCCTCCCTCTCACCTCTCTGCTGCTAGGTCACTTCAGTCGTGTCCGACTCTGTGAGACCCCATAGATGGCAGCCCACCAGGCTCCCCCGTCCCTGGCAAGAACACTGGAGTGGGTTGCCATTTCCTTCTCCAATGCATCAAAGTGAAAAGTGAAAGTGAAGTCTCTCAGTCGTGTCCGACTCTTAGCAACCCCATGGACTGCAGCCCACCAGGCTCCCCCGTCCCTGGGATTCTCCAGGCAAGAACACTGGATTGGGTTGCCATTTCCTTCTCCAATGCATGAAAGTGAAAAGTGAAAGGGAAGTCGCTCAGTCGTGTCCGACTCTTAGCAACCCCAAGGACTGCAGCCCACTAGGCTCCTCCATCCATGGGAGTTTCCAGGCAAGAGTCCTGGAGTGGGGTGCCATTGCCTTCTCCGCTCACCCCTTTAGGTCATCACAAACCACCAAACTGAGCTCCCTGTACTATACGTCAGCTTCCCATTAGCTAAATATTTCACACATGGCAGGGCTTCCCTGGGGGCTCAGCTGGTAAAGAACCCACCCGCAATGAGGGAGACCTGGGTTCCATCCCTGGGTTGGGAAGATCCCCTAGAGAAGGCAACACCCACTCCATTGATTATACTGGCCTGTATAGTCAACGGGGTTGCAAAGAGTTGGACACAAATGAGCAACTTTCACTTTACACGAGGCAATGTATGGATGTCATTGCTGCTCTCTCAGTTCACCCCACCTTCTCCTTCCCCTCACTGTGTCCGCAAGTCCAGCCCGTTCTCTGAGTCTGCAGCATTCTACAGTTCCTCTGGGAGTCAGGGAGGCCCTGTGCTTTACCTTGTCTGTTTGCAGTCTGCAGTCATCTCTAAAAGCAATACTAGCAATGGATATGCTCCGCTTGCATGGCTGGGGTGAGTAGAGTACTGGGGATAGACACGAAGCTGCAGACCGTGAGAGGACAGGATGATCTACCTAAGAAAGGGCGTGTGGTCCCGCGGAAAAGATGACGATGGAGAGGGCGGGGGTCTGACCTGGGGACCGTTGCCTCATGCCGCCTTTAGAGGTACCTGGTCCCCTCCACTCATCCCAAGCCCACTACATGATACAGGGCGACAGGCTTTTAACAATGACATTCAACCAACGTGAGATGGTGAGAACACAGGAAGGGCTGGCCCTCGCTACACAAAGAATAAGACAGACAAGCTTTCTGAGCAACTCACCATCAAAGCTTTGTGCAGCCCGACAAAACAGGGCGGTCTTGGGGCCAGCCTCAGCCACTGCTGCATTCAGAATAAATACAGATTTCACTCCAGAAACTTTGAGGTATGTCGGAGGTCTTCACTGGAAGTTTTCTTGAAGGGGAGAAGAAGAGAGAACACTGGATTCACAGCCACACTTGACACGAGTCCGCTGGCAGCAGCCCTCTTTCCCCAAATGCACATTTCACAGCAGCTGCTCAGCTTCATCTCTCTTGATCTTCCAGTTCCCACCGTGCCTGGTCTTCCTCCCCCACCCGCCTCGTGCCTCTCCTGAGGGCAAAAGCCCTTCCCCACCTTCTTCCCTTCCCTGGCTATTGTAAATAGTGCTGGTAAGAACATAAATGTGGAATCTAGAAAATGGTACAACAAATCTTAATTATGTTGAATTGGTTCATGGTGCTTTTCAGGTCTACTGAGTCCTTCTACTTTTCTAAATATTCATTCTATTAATTTTTGAGAATTTAATATTGAAATTCCAACTAAAAATCTTAATTTATCTTCTTAAAAAATGATTGTAATATTTAGTGAAACTGGCCGTCCCCGGTAGCTCAGCTGGTAAAGGATCTGCCTGCAAAGCAGGAGACCCCGGTTCAACTCCTGGGCTGGGAAGATGCACTGGAGAAGGGACAAGCTACCCACTCCAGTATTCTTGCGCTTCCCTGGTGACTCAGACGGTAAAGAATCTGCCTGCAATGTGGGAGACCTGGGTTGGGAAGATCCCCTGGAGGAGGGCATGGCAACCCACTCCAGTACTCTTCCCTGAAGAATCCCCACGGACAGAGGAGCCTGGCGGGCCACAGTCCATAGGGTCACAAAGCGTTGGACACCACTGAGCAACCAAATTACATGTAACAAGCAACTAAACTACAGGTAACTTTGTTCTACATTTTTCAAGCCTCCTGTAAAATGTATTAGCGTACTTTCATAATTTAAAAAATAAAAAGAGAAAAAAAGAAAAACAGTACAGATGAACGTATTTGTGAAGCAAAAAGAGCCACACAGGCACAGAAAACAAACGTGTGCACACCAAGGGGGAAGGGGAAGTGGGAGGAACCGGGAGAGGGGGCCTGGCATCGGCACACTTTCAATGCTACACGTAAAATAAATTACTAATGAGAACCTACTGTAAATTAGCACAGGGAACTCCACTCAGTGCACTGTGGTGACCTAAATGGGAAGGAAGTCCAAAAGACAGGGGAATGTATGTGTATGTAGAGCTGATTCACTCTGCTGTACCTCGGAAACTAACGCAAGATTCTAAAGCAACTATACACCAGTGAAAACGTGAAAAAAGAAAACAACTGCCTTCCACATGCTATGAAAGCTAAGTTCGAAATCTGGCTTTGACTTCACTGCTGTGAACTATCTCAGTGACTCCCAGGGTTGAAGTCCCATAATGAGAGAACCGGAAGGACTGTTAAAAAGATGGAAAACCTGACACCCACAGAGGAAGGTGAGTTGCCCAAGGTCACCCGACAACTTCGTGGCAAAGTCAGGTTTTGAGTTCCGACAGCCTGATTCGGTCGCTCGCCCACAGGTCTCGGGGAAGGACACCATGGGCCCAGAGGTCCGCCGTGGTCACCCACTAAGGGTCACACAGCCAAAGCCCAGCAGGCACGGAGAGCCCTGCAGTGAATGAAGTGCCCTGTGCAGACTTAATCTCTGTGTTCGGTAGACACGGCTGCAGTGAGGAGCAGGAAGGGCTGTGGCCCTGGTCCTACAAGTGTCAGACCGTCTGTGGGGAAGGACAGAGCTTGTAGGCTCTTGTTTTAAATTTCTAACTTCTTGCAAACCAATACTTACATAAAACATAAGACAATTTGATCACTAGAAAAATGAACCACAAAATAAACATATAAAATACAAGTTCAAACTTGTTTTATTCGTATTAGATTCAACTCACATAAAATCACCCTGTTAAATGGCTCTGAAGGTTTCTAAACATTTCCTCTCCATTTCTGACCTTTTCCTGGGCCAGGAACAAGTTGTTTGCTGACCAGTGGTGGTCCGTGTTCCACTCTTGGAGAAGTATTTCCCTGAAAGATCTGAACTTGAATTACTGAGAGGTAAAGGGCTTCCCTTGTGGCTTAGCTGGTAAAGAATCTGCCTGCAATGCAGGAGACCTGGATTCGATCCCTAAGTTGGGAAAATCCCTTGGAGAAGGAAATGGCAATCCACTCCAGTATTCTGGCCTGGAGAATTCCATAGACTGTATAGTCCATGGAGTTGCAAAGAATTGGACACAGCTGAGCAACTTTCAATCCAATTCAATTCAAAGGGCCACTGAAATGAGAAGCCCCCTGGCCACAACTAGAGAAAGCCCATGCAAAGCAACAAAGACCCAGTGCAGCCAAAAATAAATACATAAAATTTTAAACAATTTAAAGAAGTAGGGGGCCTCTGACTTTCTAAAGTCTAGGAGGATCACATTAAAATATGGGTTAGATTGAAATGTGACGCATGAGTCATCATTTGAGTTGAGACTTATGCATTATTCATTGTCTTGAGCAATAAAAACTCACAAAATGCCAAAGTGCCCTCAGGCCCCAGAATAGCTTAATTGGGCACCATTGCTCTGTGCTGCAAAGCCGCTGTTTAATTCTGAGTTCTCCAGTTTTACATCAGAACAGGCCCAGGAAGAGCCCGTTTTCCGTCTTTGGTCCCTGGCTCCTCTGCTGGAGTGCAGGAAGCAGGTAGCATCCTTCCAAAGTGCTGTCCCCAGATCACCCAGGGACTCAGGTGCTGGGTGAGCAGCTGCCAGTGCAGTCGAGGAGGCGAAAGGTCCTCTGGGGTGGGAAGAGAAGAGTCAGATCGGTGTCACCCACACCAGGGAGGCAGGCAGACCTCGGTTCTCTGTCCTGAGCTGGCCTTGATGGCCGTGGAGGGTCAGGCCCAGAATTAGCCCCAGGAACATGAGCACCTCTGTCCCAGGTCCCTGGTCTGTGAGACGGGGGGATTGTCACGTGCACTGCCAAGGCCAATGCCAGGCCATGATGACGCAGAGGCAGTGATGCAAAGCCAGGTGTGAGTAACACTCAGGAAATCCCAACTCCTGTATGGGGCAAAGCTAAGTGATAAGACCCCAGGCTGGGTTGGGGAGGCTTGGTGAGTGCTCACTCCTTCTCCCACCTCTCCCTGGCCTGGACTTGAGTTTCCTTGAAGTTCTCTATATTGTTCAACTTGAATGCCACTCACGACGGGGAATTCACCCCCCACGGGAAGACCTCCTCAGCTGTGTACAGCTTTGACCTGGAGAACAAGGTCTCAGGCTGAGCTGCATCAACTCCCCATGGGTTCTCACCCCAGCCCTGGGTGCGGCTCCTGGGGGGCCACCCAGACAGTCGTGGGCACCTCAAAGACCACTCTTCTGACCTCAGGGAGTACTGGCTTCTGTAAGCTGCACCTCCCAGCTCCCTGTCACATCTCCTAAGTATACTTCTACAACCGGCAACATCTTGTCACGCAGAACACACTCCCATGGGAGATGCCTTCCAGGGTGAGAGCCATCCCCCTCCTGCTGCTGTGGGGTCTCTTTGTGGACCCCAAGGAGGGGCCCCACCAGATCTTCCAGAACCATAGAATGTGTGTGCAAAGCCCACCTCAGTGTGGAACTTCTTTTTCTTTTCTTGACACCATGACTGCCTCTCCCCTGAGTCCTGGGCCCTGTTGGTCCTTCTGTTCCTCCTAAAGACCCCACTCTGGGATGGACTCGCAACTAAAGCCTCAAGCTCCGCACTTCCCCTCTCTTCCATTTAGTTCTGAGTGATTCAGCCCCAAACCCCCGATATGGCACAGAGTGCTGCTGTGTCCTCAGTTCAAGGACAGGAGGGTCTCAGGTCTGCATGGGGACAGCGAGGTCCATGGGAAAGGGGGCCGGGTAAGGGGTGTAGGAGCCCACATAGGGTGGGGAGGGTGGTCAGAGCCTGGCTGGGGTGGCAGCATGTCCGTATGGCAGGACAGATGACACAAGAAGTCAGGGTCCAAGCCAGGGGTCCCTGGCCAGGGGGCCTGACATCAAGGAACATTCTACAGAATAGCTGGAACAAAATCTACAGAAGTACTGAGGCTGTGGAAATCAAAGAAAAATGGAGGAATTGTCCCAGGAAAAGACCAAAAGGAAGTGACAATTTGGGGTAGTGCGTCATTCTAAATGGATCCTTTGGCTCTGAAAGACATTATCAGGCCAGTTGGTAAAGCTTCAGTGAGGTCTGAGGATTCCAAGGATGGATATATCAGCATGCATCTCCTGGTTGTCGAGGAGAGTGTCCTTGTTTGTAGACACATACACGTGGATAGAAAATCAGGTCAGCAACTTACTCTCCAATGAGCAGGAAGAAAAAGGCTTTCTTATATAATTGTACTTTCTATTTTTCTGTAATTTTATAATTGCTTGATTTTTTTTTTAAGTAGATGATTTCAGAGCTGGCACTGAATTAGAGATTCCCTGATCCTCCATGGTATTTATGAGAAGAGGACAAAGTTGCAGAGAGGTTAAAGCGACTTAAGCATGGGCACACGACTGGTAGGTGTGAGTCGTGGTTCCCAAACCCTCCTTTCAAGTCTTATGACTGGATCTAGTCTAAGTCCTTCATTTTCCAGGTTAAGAAACTCGGGCGCCAGGGCCATGAAGAGACTTACCCCAAAATGAGCTGAACACATTTCAGGTGGCAGGTTAATTTGGACAAATTTGCAGAGTCTCTAAGTGTCTGAAATTGAACTCTGGGCGCTGGTCTGCTCCATCCATGCGCCCAGAAAATTCTCACACGTGTTGGTCTGAAGCCATTCCTCTCAGACAGGAAGTCCTCTGCCACTTGCTGGGGGCTTTCAATTTGTTGCCAAAGTGGTTATGGTATATGGAGCTGCTTTGCCTGAGGGGTCTGTGTGGGCCTCTGGGGGTTTTTTGCCCTCTTAGTCACTGACAGCCTGAGACCCTGCCCTTCCATGAGGCAGCCTAATCTCTGGCAATTCTGAAGAGGCAGAATAGCATCCAGAGTGTCTCTAAGGAGAGCACAAGCCCATGGAGAAAGAAGGTGACGAGTGCCTGCTAGGGGGCAAGGGTGGGAGCTGAGTCCCGCAACATTTGTATGCTGAGGTTCTAACCCCCAGGACATCAGAATGTGACGGTAGTAAGAGACAGAGCCTTTTGAGAGGTGATTAAGGTCACAGGAGGTCACTGGAGTGGACCCTGATCTAATGTGACAATGTCCTTGTGAGAAGAGAGGATGGGGACATGGACACAGAAAGGCAACCCTGTGAGGACCCAGGGAGAAGCTAGCTGTCTGCACGCCAAGGCGAGAGGCCTCAGGAGAAACCTAACCTGCTGATACCTTGACCTCGGACATCCAGCCTCCAGAGCTGGGAGAACATGAACTTCTGTTGTTGAAGCCCTGGGTCTGTGGGACTTTGTTCTGTCCTCCTGACAGATTAGCACAGCAGGAGTGAGGAATGCTGGAGGAATGACTTTTCTGCAGACCACAGGCTCTTTGCACAGATCCCCTCTGCCCACACTAAAATGTCACCTTCCTTCAATGATCCCATCAGGTGACACTCTTCATGTCAGGACCCAGATCAACAGAAGCAGAGAACAGAATGCTCAGTCTGGAGTCAGAAGTCCTAGCACATCCACTCAGGAGTTGTGTGGTCTTCTGCAAGTCACTTAAGCTTACTGAGACCCAGTTTCCTTATATAAAAATAGGATTCATAGTTTCTGCCTTAGTCTTTCATAGAATTGTTGAGAAGATTAAATGTAGAAACTAATAGAAATAATAAAACAGATTATACATGCAGTGGGTTGCTACTAATGACAGTGTTACTATAGTTGGGGCTTCCCAGGTGTCACTAGTGATAAAGAACCCACCTGCCAATGCAGGAGATGTAACAGACATGGGTTCAATCCCTGGACTGGAAAAGATGCCCTGGAGGAGGGCATGGCAACCCACTCCAGTACTCATGCCTGGAGAATGCCATAAGCAGAAGAACCTGGCAGGCTATGATCCATAGGGTTGCAAAGAGTCATACGCGACTGAAGTGACTTAGCACAGCACACAGCACTCAATACTATAGTATTCATAATTTTAAAATGTATTCACTGAATTTCTACTTCAGTTAGAAAATGAAAACACCATCTCCAGAATTTATAATCCAGGAGGGAATATGCGAGTTACACACATAAAGCCATGTAAAGGATGGCACATAATGAAATACTGTCAACAAACAGAAATTGTGTGGTCAGAGGAAGAAAGTCATCACAATCTGATGGGCGTCATTGTTGCTCATTCATTCATCAAACACTTCCTGGGAGATGTTACGTGCCAGCTTGTTCTGCCTCAGGGAGAGAGCTGTGAACAGAACTGGAAACACTCAGAAAGCCTAGGTTCTAGGCTAGGTTCAGAGTTTTGCAGAATGAATAGGACTCGATTCGGTTATTCTAGGGCAGGGCTTCAGAGGTATAGGAATACAGCCAACAGACTCAGTGGGATTGGCCCAGATGCAACTGCAATCCCCAGATACAGCCACCAGATGGCAGAGTGACTTCAGACAAAAAGTTCATCAAAGTTTGGGGAGAAATTTCTTTCTTCCTCCAAATGAGGAATGCTTGCACAGGTTTGGGATCCCCCAGAAGACTAGGGGAGCAGAAGATACAGACTTCAGGGGTGAGAAGGAAAAAGAGGCTCCTTGCCTGACAATTGGTGGGAGCTTTCCAGAGCCACCGGATCGGCCCTCAGAGGTGGGGCTCTGAGCTCAGAGCAGCCATAGCCAATAGATACTCTTCAGGGAGCCTGGCCCCTGGGGGGTCCTCTCAGGACTGAGAACTGAGGAGTGGTCCCCCTTGCTCTGTGGCTGGGTCACTTTGGGGTCCTCTCTTCCCTTTGCCCTAGGGAGCCGGGAATCTTGCCCTACAACTCCCCTGGTGTTAATCTGCAAAGCCTGGGGGCTCCTCCTCCTGAGACGTTAGGCAGGGTGCTGTTGGAGGCAGAAGCCCTGATTTGGCACATAAAGCAGAACCCCACTGCCTGAGCCTTCTTACTGTGCCAGAGTGTAAGACTTGGATCCTCAGAAAAATGAGTTTTTCCTCACTGTCTCTTCCACACAGCCCTCCGGGTCATATATCCATTCAAAACTTTCATGAATGATCTACACCACCAGGCAAGGGACTTCCGTTGTGGCTCAGTAGTAAAGAATCCGCCTGCCAAAGCAGGAGATAAAATAGACTTGGGTTCGGTCCCTGGGTTAGGAAGATCCCTTTGGGGTAGGAAATGGCAACAGGTTCCAGTATTCTTGCCTGGAGAATCCCATGGACAGAGGAGGCTGGCTAGTTACAGTGCAGGGGGTCTCAAAGAGTCAGACACAACTGGGCAACAACATACAAACACACACACACACACCTACCCGTCCGTGTGCTGGGGACCCAGGAGTCCATGAGACAGACCATTCACAGAACGGGCTGAAACTAGACTCCAAGGGCTGAATCCAGGCTGCTGCCCATGTGTGTTCATATTGTCCATGGCTGCTTTGTGCTACAAGGCAGAGATGAGTAGCCGTTACAGAGACCATATGGTCCACGGTCCTAAAGCATGTGCTATACAAAAATGTTTGCTGACTGCTCATCTGCGGGGAGAGATGAGGAAGTAACATCACTATAAAGAGAGCTGTGATGGAGGAAGGGCCACGATAAAGGTGGGCGCAGGTGAGAGATGAAATTGAGTAGGTGAACAGACAGACAAATGGATAAAGATGTGGTACATACATACAATGGGATACTACTCAGCCGTTAACAAGAATGAAATAACGCTATTTGCAGCTACATGGAGGGACCTGGAGATTACCATACTAAGTGAAATAAGTCAGAGAAAGATAAATGTCATGATACCACTTATGTGTGGAATCTTAAAAAAAAAATGATACAAATGAACTTATTTACAAAACAAAAGCAGACTCACAGACTTAGAGAATGAACTTATGAATACTAGGGGAGAAGGGTTGGGGGAGACAGATTGGGAGTTTGGGATTGATATATACACATTAAATATACTATATTTAAGATATATAATGATCAAGGACTTACTGTATAGCACAGGGAACTCTGCTCAATATTCTGTAATAGCCTAAATGGGAAAAGAATTTGAATAAGAATAGATATATGTGTATGTACAACTGAATCACTTTGCTGTACACCTGAAGTTAACACAGCATTGTTAATCAACTATGTTCTAATATAAAATAACGATTGTTTTAAAAAGAGGGAAAAAGAGAGAGAGCTGTGTTAGAGGCAGGGCCGTGATAGAGGCAGGGGCAGGTGAGAGAGGAAGTTGAGTGGGAGGCTGGGTGGGGGAGCATCCAGCTGGGCCTGTCTTTTAGGACCCCTGGGGACCCCTGAAGCAGCCAGGAGAAGCCACTGAAGGGCCTTGAGCAGGAGTGACAAGATCCCATCCCAGGAACCACTGTGTGGAAAGTGGAGGAGGGGGATTCAACAGCAGAGCCAAGGAGCCCAGTGAGAGACTGTGGTGGCCCCATCTAGGTCAGAGGAGACAGGCCTGCAGGGGCCAGGGGCTGCGGGCATGGAGAAGGGTTAATCCTGGCAGGCTTTCTAGTGTGGGGGATGCAGAGGCAGGTCAGGGCTGAGTGTGTGTCCATCCAGCATCCCCAAACTCTGGGGTCTCATGAGGCTCACCAAACCCTCCAGATGTGGCCGTGGAGGAGCCATGCAGATCACTGAGAGAAGTCCCTTGTTCGAAGGAGGGGAAACGAAGTCTGAGGTTTCCTGATGTGCGTTTCCGTGCTCTGGGCGGCAGCCTCCTGATGTTAGCGTCTATGCTCTGCACCCTCTTCCGGCTGAGTGTGGATGCATGGTATTTTCCAGGAGTTTCCTAACCAGTGACATCGGCATGGACCTCTTAGGATGGATGCCCTGTGGGTGTGACCACGGCTATTGTGAACTCAGGGAGCCTTAAAAACCCAGCGCATGCCAGCCCAAGTCTCTTCAACGAAAGAGAGATAAAGGCTAAGCCTATCTCACAGGTTTCCCCAAGGTGCCCAGGGTGGTGCAGAGGAAGGACAAGACCAGCCCTGGGGGCTGGAAGCAGAGATCTCCACAAGTATGGGAGGTCCTTAAATCTTCAGTGTGTTTTATTTTAGGCCACACTTCACAGCATGGGGGACCTTAGTTCCTTGACTAGGGATTGAACCCATGCCCCGCCTGCATTGGAAGGCAAGTCCCAAGCTTCAGGTTTTATTATTATTATTTTTCAATCAGGTTCCCTTTGCATTCTGTTTCATCATATATCTTTTATGTTTTGAAGTAGAAGAAAATTTTAAATTCCTAACAGTGAGCCTCTAAGAAGATGCTTCAGGAACATGTTCAGGGTGTTCTGTAGTTCCTGGCATCTCCCACTCAGCCAGGTGGGGGTCTGGGGCAGGAAAACGAGGATGCAGCTGCAGCCTGCAGAGAGGGAGACAGCTGTTTACGCTGATATCACAGCAAAGATGTAAGGAGGGACAGAGAGGCGATCAGCCCCAAAGCTCCCTGACGGTAGGGACACAGCTTTCAGCGCTGGATCCCCTTGGTTACAAGGCCCTGACACAAAGCATTTACACATAGTGAATATGCCTTATTTCAATAATGAGGAGGATGAGAGAATGCCCCAGGCCGTGAAATAGCTAAAGCATGGCCAGCTGCTCCCTTCCCTCTGTAATTTCTCTAAACTGCAATTTTCTTACCTGCAAGGTGTTAGTAATGGCCCCTTCCTGCCTAGCTGTTAGTCCTTTGGCAAGGCAGTAAGGCAAATTTCAGTTCAGTTGCTCAGTTGTGTCCAACTCTCTGAGACCCTATGAACTACAGCAGCCAGGCCTCCCTGACCATCACCAAATCCCAGAGTTTACCCAAACTCATGTCCACTGAGTCAGTGATGACACACAGCCATCTCATGCTCTACCATCCCCTTCTCCTTCTGCCCTCAATCTTTCCCAGCATCAAGGCCTTTTCAAATGAGTCAGCTCTTCGCATCAAGTGGCCAAACTACTGGAGTTTCAGCTTCAACATCAGTCCTTTCAAAAAACATCCAGGACTGATTCCCTTTAGGATGGATCTCCTCGCAGTCCAAGGGACTCTCAAGAGTCTCCTCAACACCACAGTTCAAAAGCATCAATTCTACAGCACTCAGCTTTCTTTATAGTCCAACTCTCACATCCATACATGACCACTGGAAAAACCATAGCCTTGACTAGACGGACTTTTGTTGGCAAAGTAATGTCTCTGCTTTCTAATATGCTGTCTAGGTTGGTCATAACTTTTCTTCCAAGGGGCAAGCGTCTTTTGATTTCATGGCTGCAGTCACCATCTGCAGTGATTTTGGAGCCCCAAAAAATAAAGTCAGCCACTGTTTCCACTGTTTCCCCATTTATTTCCCATGAAGTGATGGGACTGGATGCCATGATCTTACTTTTCTCAATGTTGAGCTTTAAGCCAACTTCTTCACTCTCCTCTTTCACTTTCATCAAGAGGCTCTTTAGTTCTTCTTCACTTTCTGCCATAAGGGTGGTGTCATCTGCATATCTGAGGTTATTGATATTTCTCCCGGCAATCTTGATTCCAGCTTGTGTTTCTTCCAGTTCAGCGTTTCTCATGATGTACTCTGCATATAAGTTAAATAAGCAGGGTGACAATATACAGCCTTGACATACTCCTTTTCCTCTTTGGAACCAGTCTGTTGTTCCATGTCAAGTTCTAACTATTGCTTCCTGACCTGCATACAGGTTTCTCAAGAGGCAGGTCAGGTGGTCTGGTATTCCCATCTCTTTCAGAATTTTCTACAGTTTGTTGTGATCCACATAGTCAAAGGCTTTGGCATAGTCAAGAAAGCAGAAATAGATGTTTTCTGGAACTCTCTTGCTTTTTTGATGATCCAGTGGATGTTGGCCATTTGATCTCTGGTTCCTCTGCCTTTTCTAAAACCAGTTTGAACCTCTGGAAGTTCATGGTTCATGTATTGCTGAAGCCTGGCTTGAGGAATTTTGAGCAATACTTTACTAGCATGTGAGATGAGTGCAATTGGTGGTTTGAACATTCTTTGGCATTGCCTTTGTTTGGGATTAGAATGAAAGCTGACCTTTTCCAGTCCTGTAGCCACTGCTGAGTTTTCCAAATTTGCTGGCATATTGAGTGCAGCACTTTCAAAGCATCATCTTTTAGGATTTGAAATAGCTCAACTGGAATTCCATCACCTCCACTAGCTTTGTTTGTAGTGGTGCTTCCTAAGGACCACTTGACTTCACATTCCGGGATGTCTGGCTCTAGGTGAGTGATCACACCATCGTGATTATCTGGTCATGAAGCTCTTTTTTGTACAGTTCTTCTGTGTATTCTTGCCGCCTCTTCTTAATATCTTCTGCTTCTGTTAGGTCCATACCATTTCTGTCCTTAACTGTGCCCATCTTTCCATGAAATGTTCCCTTGGTATCTCTAATTTTCTTGAAGAAATCTCTAGTCTTTCCCATTCTATTGTTTTCCTCTATTTCTTTGCACTGATCACTGAGGAAGACTTTATCTCTCCTTGCTATTCTTTGGAACTCTGCATTCAAATGGGTATATCTTTCCTTTTCTCCTTTGCTTTTCACTTCTCTTCTTTTCACAGCTATTTGTAAGGCCTCCTCAGACAGCCATTTTGCTTTTTTTGCATTTCTTTTTCTTGGGGATGATCTTGATCCCTGTCTCCTGTACAATATCATGAACCTCCATCCACAGTTCATCAGGCACTCTGTCTATCAGATCTAATCCCTTAAATCTATTCTCATTTCCACTGTGTAATCATAAGAGATTTGATTTAGTTCTTACCTGAATGGTCTTTGCCAACAAAGGTCCATCTAGTCAAGGCTATGGTTTTTCCAGTGGTCATGTATGGACGTGAGAGTTGGACTGTGAAGAAAGCTGAGGGCTGAAGAATTGATACTTTTGAACTGTGGTGTTGGAGAAGACTCTTGAGAGTCCCTTGGACTGCAAGGAGATCCAACAAGTCCATTCTGAAGGAGATCAGCCCTGGGATTTCTTTGGAAGGACTGATGCTAAAGCTGAAACTCCAGTACTTTGGCCACCTCATGCGAAGAGTTGACTCATTGGAAAAGACTCTGATGCTGGAAGGGGTTGGGGGCAGGAGGAGAAGGGGACAACAGAAGATGATATGGCTGGATGGCATCACTGACTCGATGGACATGAGTTTGAGTGAACTCTGGGAGTTGGCGATGGACAGGGAGGTCTGGCGTGCTGCAATTCATGGGGTCACAAAGAGTCGGACAGGACTGAGCGACTGAACTGAACTGAACTGAACTGAATGGTCTAGTGGTTTTCCCCACTTTCTTCAATTTAAGTTTGAATTTGGCAATAAGGAGTTCATGATCTGAGCCACAGTCAGCTCCCGGTCTTGTTTTCGCTGACTATATAGAGCTTCTCCATCTTTGGCTGCAAAGAATATAATGAACCTGATTTCGGTATTGGCCATTGGTGATGTCCATGTGTAGAGTCTTCTCTTGTGTTGTTGGAAGAGGGTGTTTGCTACAACCAGTGCGTTCTCTTGGCAGAACTCTATTAGCCTTTGCCCTGCTTCATTCCGAATTCCAAGGCCAAATTTGCCTGTTACTCCAGGTGTTTCTTGACTTCCTATTTTTCCATTCCAATCCCCTATAATGAAAAGGACATATTTTGGGGGTGTTAGTTCTAAAAGGTCTTGTAAGTCTTCATAGAACCATTCAACTTCAGCTTCTTCAGCATTACTAGTCAGGGCATAGATTTGGATTACCGTGATATTGAATGGTTTGCCTTGGAAATGAACAGAGATCATTCTGTCATTTCGAAGACTGCATCCAAGTACTGCATTTTGGACTCTTTTGTTGACTATGATGGCTACTCCATTTCTTCTAAGGGATTCCTGCCCACAGTAGTAGATATAATGGTCATCTGAGTTAAATCCACCCATTCTAGTCCATTTTAGTTCGCTGATTCCTAGACTGTCAATGTTCACTCTTGCCATCTGCTGTTTGACCACTTTCAATTTGCCTTGATTCATGGATCTAACATTCCAGGTTCCTATACAATATTGCTCTTTATAGCATCGGACCTTGCTTCTATCACCAGTCACATCCACAGCTGGGTGTTGTTTTGCTTTGGTGCCATCCCTTCATTCTTCCTGGAGTTATTTCTCCACTCTTCTCCAGTAGCATATTGGGCACCTACTGACCTGGGGAGTTCATCTTTCAGTGTCCTATCTTTTTGCCTTTTCATACTGTTCATGGGGTTCTCAAGGCAAGAATATTGAAGTGGTTTACCATTCCCTTTTCCAGTGGACCACATTCTGTCAGAACTCTCCACCATGACCCGTCCGTCTTGGGTAGCCCCACACGACATGGCTTAGTTTCACTGAGTTAGACAAGGCTGTGGTCCAAGTGATCAGACTGGCTAGTTTTCTGTGATTGTGGTTTCAGTCTGTCTGCCCTCTGATGCCCTCTCTTAGCACCTACCATCTTACTTGTGTTTCTCTTACCTTGGATGTGGGGTATCTCTTCACGGCTGCTCCAGCAAAATGCGGCTGCTGCTCCTTATGGACTTCCCAAATAGCTCAGTTGGTAAAGAATGTGCCTGCAATGCAGGAGATTCCTGGGTTGGGAAGATCTGCTGGAGAAGGGATAGGCTACCCACTCCAGTATTCTTGGGCTTCCCTTGTGGCTCAGCTGGTAAAGAATCTGCCTGCAATACAGGAGACCTGGATTCGATCCCCAGGTTTGGAAGATACCCTGGAGAAAGGAAATGCTGCCCACTCCAATGTTCTGGCTGGAGAATTCCCTGGACTGTATAGTCCATGGGGTCACAAAGAGTCACAGAACTGAGTAAGGCAAAGGAAGCAATTCAAAACCTACAAGGCCAATTTAGATACACAAAGAGCACCATTATCCTGTAGAGTATCACTACAGTAAAACCCTGCCATGAGGCCCTTAATGGGGTAGGGGGAGCTGAGAAATCCAAGGCCCTAAAATGCAGAGCTGTGGGGTGTTGCAAAGCAGAAGAATGAATGAGTGAGCCTTGGGTGGTGTGTAGTCTCTCCCAGCACAAGCTCTTGTTTGGCGCCACCTGGTGGCAGCTGTCTACCCTGCCTTAAGTATCAAAGATTCTAGTCCTGGGACTTCTGTTGGGACTTCCAAGACAGATCCCTTGAGGGCTACAGTCCATGGGGTCACAAAGAGTTGAACACGACTGAGCGACTGAGTGTGCACGCACACACAACCTCTTCTAAAGAAGCGACTTTCTATTCAAAACCTGTGTCTTCCATGTGATCTGTTTCCCAAAGGGTGTAATATGTGTGTGTTCAAGTGTTTATATGTGTATATGTGTGCATGTGCACATTTGTATGTTTGGGGGATGAGCCATGCTCAGTTATCCTGTCTTCTGTCACATTCAGATGACTCTCAATCAATCAACCATTTCCACTGAGACTTGTCACCCGACTCCAGCCCCCGACTGCCATTGGCCAAAAGGGACCATCTTCCCTCCAGGGCTGCTTTGAAAATCCCCATGATTGCCACTTTCCCTTACTGTTTTCTTCCTTTTAAAAAAGTTGTATGTATTTATTTTTGGCTGTGCTCAGTCTTTGTTGCTTTGTGGTCTGTGTTGTATTGTGGGTTTTTTCTCTAGTTGAGGCAGACAGAGGCTACTCTCTTGTTGCAGGGGTAGGCTTCTCATTGCAGTGGCTTCTCTTGCTGAGGAACTCATGCTGTCTGGTGTGCAGGCTTCGGTAGTTGTGGCACGTGGGCTCAGTAGTTGCAGATCCGGCTCTGTGGTCCACGGGCTTAGTTGCTCCGCACAATGTGAGATCTCCCCAGCCCAGGGATCAGACTCATGTCTCCTGCGTTGGCAGGCAGATTCTTCACCGCTGAGCCACCAGGGAAGCCCTACTGTCTTCTTATTTCACAGCACACACAGAAGGTCCTTAAAGTGGTGGGCTCGGAGCACCATCCAGTCTCCCCTTCCTTCTGGAAGGACAGTGGAGGGATATCCTTTAAAAGCAGCCTCTGCTCAACAAGCAGTAAAGGTCATGCTTCATAGCTGAAGCTCAAAAGGCACAGGAGGCAATCCTTCACACAGGGCTGCTTACGAAGCTCCCTCTCACTTGTCTGCTTTCCTCACAAGAGGATAACTCTGTGAGGCAGAAACACCAGTGACTTAAAAATGCACTCATTCATTCACTCACTCGCTTGTTTTGTTGTTGAATCAGAGTGAGTGCTAAGTGCCGTGCTCTGTGCTGGGAATCACAGTTTTTTGCTGCTGTTCATGTTTTTTTTTAGTGTCCTCTGAGATGTCATTTCTTTTGTGAAACCTTTGCAGTCATCCCCAAGTAGCTGGGTGATGTGCTCCAGGCCCTCATAACTATACACACCTCTAGGGTGCTCCCAGCGCCCAGGTTTTAACTACCTGTGAACTTGCAGTGTCTCCTTCAGAGCTACCATCCTTTCTCCAGCACCTGCCCCTGGTGGACATGCGTTAGAAACGTGGATGAACAAAGACAAAAATGGATGAATGAATTCATGAATGCATGAATGAAGCTGTGTAGGCTAAGGTGAAGTGAAGGGGACTTGGAGTAAGAGGTGCTTCTCTGGGGTTCAGCCAGGCAGGGAAAGAGGTGGGTCCCCCTCCCTGGCTGGAATTTCACTCCTTTCGCTGGTGGTGAAACAAAGGAGAAGAACCTCGTCTCCTAGTGGTTAATCACAAGCAACAGCTCCCAGCATACAGGTAAAGACCCAAACTGGAGCCCAGAGAACTAAACTCCTGAAGTTCCTGCAAGTCCCCTGCATCCCATAGTGGAAATAGATTTTGATCATTGCTCTGTAACTGGGCAATTTTCAAAGAGAAAAGAGAGCCCAGACCTCAGTCTTAGGAGCACATATTCATCCCCGGGAGGGCTTTAGGAAGACAACAAGGACATGAGGTCCTCCCTGAGTGGACTCCAGAATTGCTGCCTCTGGAGCATTTTGGGGGGATTCCTGAGATTCCAAAGGCTTAACAGGGAAGCCTCCTGGAATGGAGGCCTGGGCTGTAGGTGTGAGCCCTGATGGTCCCAAATGTGCTGACGTCATCACAGACGTCATCGTCTGGAATAGAGCAGAAACTCACATCCACGCAGTGGCTGCTCAGCCACATGAAATCTGTGAGGCAGTACCTGGAGCCGCCCTCGGGCGGCATTTTCCTCTGCTCCTACGTGGCAGTTGTCCATGGTTTTACTGTCACTACCAGGGGGAGACCCCAGGAGGGGAGGACGCTGGTTCAGAGGGTGACTCAGGCTTCAGGCCACCTGGGCTATGAGTCTGGAAGCTCCCCCAGCTGCGATCTCCTCTGTGGCGGCCCCAGACCCATCCTTCTCACACCAGCGTCTTTGTCTCCAGCAGATGTGACATTTGCATTCCTTTCCTGGGTCTCCTGCCTGGACTGCCACTCTAAACTGGCCTCTCCGTCTGACACTTGTCCCCAAGTCCCCCAGACCTCAAGGGGAAGAAGTTGTCTTTTCCTCTAAAGCAGATATGGTCCTCCTGTTTCTTTACGGTCACTTGTCCCCAATCCTACAAAAATTTCCCGTCAGAGCCCCCTTCTGTCTTTCCCTTGTCCCTCACCCCTCACGTGGCTGCTTGATCTTGGCATGAGCTGTCCTCTCCCGGGGTCCAGAGTCAGCCTTTCCTCGTCCAACAGATTCTGTTGTCAGCATCAGACAGTGTTTCCCAAAGAGGGCTCCAAGGACCCACAGAATGCACTGTATTCAGGTGGGTTTGAGAAACTCCCTATCTTGGGGATATACAACACAGGAGAGGTCTGGAGAGTCCTCAGCAAAGGCTACTGCTCGACCTGGGAAGACCCAGGCTTCCCTAGCTTTCGTGACCTTGGAAGACCTTTCTCCGTGTAACACTTATTAACGTCCCCCACATAGCAGAGGCAGAGGCCAATAATAATAAGAGGACTTCCCAGGTGGCGCTAGTGGTAAAAAATCCACCTGCCAATGCAAGAAACATAGGAGACACAGGTTTGATCCCTGGGTCAGAAAGGTCCCCTGGAAGACAGCATGGCAATCCACTCCAGTACTCTTGCCTGGAGAATTCCATGAACAGAGGAACCTGGCGGGCTACGGTCCGTGGGATCGCAGAGAGTGGGGCGCGACTGGGCCGAGCACAGCACAGGGTCAGGATAGAGGTGGCCTCCTCTGGCCCTCGTTCTGCGAGCTGCCAGACACCTGTCCTGTGTGCGGCCCTTCCCCGGGGGCTCAGGTGCATTGTCCCAAGGTCAGCACACCCAGGACAGACACTGCCCAGCAGAAAACCATGACACCATCCCAGCATCTTATGCTCTTCGTCTCCCAAAGCCCCCCAACATCCCCGCACAGACCCTCCCCACAAACCCCATGGCCACCCCATTCCCACGCTCACTACCTCGTCTCTAGGAAGCTCCCCAACACTGTCCCTCTACACCACCCCCCACTCCCAGCCAGGGGCTATCCAAAGGGCAAACCAAAAAAAAAAAAAAAAAAAGGAAACCAAAGCAAACAAAAGAATTCCCCTGACCCCCCAATACACACACATACAAAAGAGCAGGCTTGTGGGAAGAGGAAGCTGCCCCAGCACCTAGCCCTGGGGGTGGGGGAGCCGGGCTCCCCCATTGTTCTCTGCCCAGGCCTGTGATGACAATCCCAGCCCGAACAGGTTGCAGCCCCCCTGCCCTGCACCAGCGGCCCCCCTCTCCCCACCTCGGCTCCTGAGAAAGACGCCTCAGAGCAGCTGTCATAGGCCCACAAGTGGTTCCCACAGGAGGAGGAAGTGAACGCTCACAAAAGACCGGGCTTTTCCCTGAGGAAGCAGTGCTGGCCTTTCAGTGACAGACTCGGGCGAGGACGAGGGACAGGGCAGGCCGCGGACCCAGGGGACCAGGCCAGGAGAGGAGCCGGCTCTCGGAGGAAAGACGGGCATTGTGAGCCCTTGTTTACGGGGCGGCGGGGCCCTGACCTTGCTACTAGTCAACAGGCCCTCCGGCCCCGCCCCCCGCAGCCTCGAGCATTGTTGTGGCTTCGGCCCATTCATAATTTTATTTGGGGTGGTTGTTTTGTCGGTCTCCAGCCCCTCCCCCAACTGGCTCCCTTTCAGCATTGTAACCCGGATAAAAAGGCAAGATATCCTTCCCCTTTCCTGGACCTCGCTTCCTACCCTGGCCTTGCAGGCCTCGCAGACCCTGTTAACCCTTCGAGCAGCGGAGGACAGGGCTCTCTAATGACAGGCCTGCGAGGCAGGCTGAGTGCCTCTCCCAACCCCGACTCCGTCTCCCCCCCCCCCCCTCCCCGTACCTGCGAGGGGTGGCGCAGAAACCCAGGGTCCCAGGAAGGGCTTGGGCGCAAAGCACTTTGGGATCACAGAGCTAGATGCCGGCGTGTCGGAACGACGGAAGAGCGAGAGGATGGAGAGGTGCGGAGCGGGGGCCACCCCGAAAAGGGCTGACAGCTCACCAGCTGCCACTGTTGTTTAGTCGCTCAGTCAAGTCCGACTCTTTTGCAAACCAAGGACTGTAGCCCCAGGGTCCTTGGCACCTCCGTCCAAGGGGTTTCCCAGGCAAGAACGCTGGATGGAAAGGAAAGGGTTAGTCGCTCAGTCTTTTCTGTGACCCCATGGACCCCAGGCTCCTCTGTCCATGGGCTTCTCCAAACAAGAATACTGAAGTGAGCTGCCATTTCCTCCTACAGGGGATCTTCCTGACCCAGGGATCGAATCTGCATTTCCTGCATTGCCAGGTGGATTCTTTACCACTGAGCCACCTGGGAAGCCTGCCTAGAACTGGAGGCCCAGTTCGTGTCAATCAAGGATGCTCCCCATTGGGACATTCCTGGCAGTCAAGGGTTAAGCCTTTGCCTTCCAGTGCAGGGGTTGTGGGTTCAATTCCTGGTCAGAGAGCTAAGACCCCACACACCTCAAGGGCAAAAAACCACAACATAAAACAGAAGCAGTATTGTAGCAAGTTCAATAAAGACATTTAATATGGCCCACATCCAAAACAGAAGATGCTCCCTGTGTTGGCAGTGGGGTTCCCAAGTCCAGGTGGCTCCCTGGGAAAGCCATGAACCCATGTCTCGAAGCAGAGCCTGGGCATGAGAGTGGGGCCACCAGAAGGTGCCCAGGTACCATCGAGACCAGGCATCAGGGCCAGAAGCCGAAGTTTACCCTGTGACCAGCTCAGGGCCGCACGGGGAGCCCAGAGCAAAGCCAGGACAGGCACCCAGGCTCTGGACTCCAGGAGCCAAAGCCAAGGCTGGCTGCCCCTGACGGGATGGAGCCTTCAGCCAGAATGTGGTCCCATGGGAGCTTAGAGCTCCTTCCGCACTGAGACCAAAGCTTGGAGGACTTTGGGCTTCACCCTCTTGCTCTGTGTGATCTTCCTTCGTGACACCCTGGGTAGTTAGACCCATTTCTTCCCTGATCTGGTCCCTCACACCTCACACCTTCTCTGCTTGATCCCTGGCTCCAGCTCAGGATATCACATGCTGCCTGAGCACCCAGCCAGCTTGTTCCCACCCTTGGAATTACTTCCCTGTCCTAACGTGCCACCTCCCACCTGCCTCCCCACCACCAGTCCACTTGCCTATGCGAGGCCCTGTCTAACTCTGAAACAGCACACTTGCCCCCAGGGACACTGCCCTGAGGGTCCTAGGTGCTCTGAGGGTTTCCTGCCTCCGCAGCCACCACAGACCCTTTGCGGTGTCTTATTCCCCCCAGAGAGGTATCATATCCCAGAGCTTCCGCCGTTTAGGTTTATGCCCTGTGAGTGACGGCTCAGATAGTAAAGAATCCACCTGCAAGGCAGGAGACCTGGGTTCGATCCCAGGGGTGGGACAATCCCCTGCAGAAGGGAATGGCAACCCACTCTAGTGGTCTAGCCTGGAGAATCCCATGGCCATAGGAGCCTGGTGGGGTCTCAAAGAGTTGGACAAGACTGAGTGACTGAGCACGCATGCCTGTGAATTGGTGGGAGGGGGCCACAATTCAGCCCAAAACAGGGGGAGGAGTCTGTCTCTAAGATCATCTTGAAGAGCTCACTGATTCTATGAACGAACAGTCAAGCAGATAAAGAAATAGAATAAAAAATAGAAAGGAAGGATAGAGAGAGCTGAACTTGAAGACTGGGGTGGGGGCTAATGTCTGGAGAGGCACGTCCCCCGCCTCAGTGTATAACCTGTTGGCAGCTTGGGGAGCCTGAAGCCCACCATGGCCATCCATGGCTTTTTTGTGAGGGTCTCAGTCAGGTCTGCATGCAAGGTAATGATATTTGTGACAGTTACGGAGGTGAACTGAAAGGCAATAGGGTCCACTGAGGGGAGATCCACAGTGCTTTGAAAGAGGTGGCCCAGTTGGGGATGGGGAGAGGTGTATGGGGTTGGGACACTGAGGGATTATGGATGCCCAGAAAGGCTGCTAATCCTGACCCACCGAGGTCACAAAAAGGTGAGGTAAGCAAAAGCCTTCCTAGGAATCCAAGATCCCTGATGGGGAGCCAGCATGTCCCCCAAAACTCCCTTGCCAGGGTGTGCATGTGTGTATATGCAGTGCATGTTTGTGCCTCTGTGTGTGTGTGTGATGCTTCCATGCATCCATGCGTGCATGTTTGTGTGTGTCTTCATGCACTGCAAGTGACCGTGTATCCCAGATGAGGTGAGGGAAGATTTGGGCCCCGCCAGAGTGTGGAGGCTGCAATTCAGGCCACAGGGATCTTTGCACCTGAGCCGCCCCAGCAAGCACCTAATAAGCACCTGGTTTTCCCTTGGAGCAGGTAGGGGCACCCACTTCTCTCCACAGCCTGCCTCTTCTGCAGAGGCTTCTTTCTGGCTCCTTGTGGGTCTGTTTGCTCTTCTTTAGAGTGACAGGGACCAAAAGGATTTGAGAGAGGGGGCATCTTCTGCTCAGGGTCAATGTGAGGGGTTCTGAGAAGCCCTTACACCCTTCATATTGCTCTGGAGCCCAAAGACACACTCCTGTGAGTTCCTGCGTGTGGTTCTCCTGGGGGGTGGGGGCAAAGACTGTAGAGTGCAAGCCATCCGCCTTCTGCAGCCTGGCCATGAGCACTGGCCGTGGGCATGGGAGCCACAGGGACCAGGGCTGGGCTCCTGGCTCAGCCACTAGGCAACGTGGAACTGAGGGCAAAGTCTCTGACTCCCAGTCTCCTGAAATGTAGAATGGGGCTCTCTGCGCCTGTGGGGAAACCTTGCAGGCACAGAATAAGATAAAGGAGCTAAACTTGAAGCTCAGTTAGAGTAGGTGGGGCAGCCCCCCACCCCCACCTCCACCAGGGATCACAAAGAGCAGGGTGGGGGAGCTTAGACTCCGGAGTGCCTGTCTCCACCCATCCTCTGTCTGTCTCTTGAAATCTCTTTGTTCAGCTGTCCCACCCCAAGGCTGCCTCTTAGCCAAACCTCCAAAGTCTGGGATTAAGATGAAGTTGAATAACCAATGCATGGTTTCCACTTCCAGCAGCCTCCAAACTAGCAAAATCCTGGATCAGACCCAAAAGGGCAGAGGCAGAGTTGCCTAGACCCTTCTCAGAACCCAGGGCAGCCAGGGGTCCCCCAACATCACAGAGCTTCACCTCTTCGGAAGTCTGCAGATAGCGGCTTGGAGGCCAGGAATGCACCCCGCCCAACCCCACTTCTCACCTCTCTGTCCCCTCCATGTCCATCCCCACACATTGATTCCCTTGACCTCACACATTCATTCCCTACTTCCTGAGCCCCAGCCCATGGTAGAGAAGAAGCCCGCACCCACCTATTCCTCCCAGAGTTGATAACTCCTGCCCACTCTGCTCCTTCAGCTACAAGCAACTGAGAAAATGCTGAAGAACAAGAAAGGCCAAATGCCCACAGGCTGGTCCATGTCAAGCCTATCATTCCCAAAGCACATCACCATCCTAGATTCAGAATCAGAAGGCTGCTGAGTCAGGGTCTAGACCCTGTTCCCAGCTGAGCAGAGCCCCTCCTACTAGGAACCATGAGAGAACTTGGCCGTAGGCAGAGAGACAGGTCACCAAGACCCAGAAAAGAAAGCTGGGATGTCCCTGGCAAACCCACTTCCCATGCCTGAGGCAGGCCTGTGACAAAGACTCAGACCCCTCCAAGCCGCTCAACCCTGGGCTTCTGTCTGTTCTTTCAGGGTCTAGTTTTAGTGAGAGTCTGGCTACCCTTGACATCTAATCACTCTTACCCCCCCCCCAAACACATCGGATTAAATTCCTCATTCCCCGAGATCTCCCAGTTGATAACCAGCCACCCAGGCCTGCCTTCAGGGACAATCACACTCTCGGACCCTTTTAGCAAGAATCCCTCTACCCTTGATATTGCTTCTTAGAGATCTCCATCCACTGACCCCTCCCTGCCAACTGCTGCTTGGCTAGAAACCCCCATGTATTCTTGTGGTATTCAGGGTTTAGCCCCATCTGCTCCCCTATCGCAACAGCCTGAACACTATTACAATAGTCCTGAGGTCTGAATGTTCATTTCTTTAACAGTTAATATTAAAAGCAATGGAGGAAGGCATGGCGACCCACTCCAGTATTCATGCCTGAGAAATCCCATGGACAGAGAAGCCTGGTGGGCTACAGTTCATGGGGTCGCCAAGAGTCAGACATGACTGAGGACTGAGCATGCAAGCACTAAACGCAGCTAAGCAAATGGGTATCTGTTCTATTGGGGTGGCTGTGTTGAAGACAGGTGCTTGCTTCTGAATTTTACGAGCCATATAGCCAGCCAACTTTTGAGGAACAATCGTGAGGATTATTAACAATCCACGGAGTCGTGGCCAGGCGTAAGGTTCCAGGCTCTATCTAGGATTTCCTTTTCAGGGACAAGAATTTAGAGACAAGGACAGACATCTCAGTAGGTCCAGGCGTCAGCCCTGGCACTGACCCCCTCTGGCGGGGTGGAACCCCCACTACGTTAGAGGCTAACAAAGCTGACACCTCTTTATTATGGATATGACTCAGAAATGAAGCCTGAGCTTGTGGTCACCCCTTCTCTGAGGGTCTCTGATCATCAGGGGGCGCTGCCCAAGGGCGTCTGTGGAACGCCAGGGGCTGTGGTCACCTCTCGCCTGGGGATGAGCTGGGCTGGTCTTACCCACCTTGAAACAGAGACTCCCCTCCAGGGCCACGTTTGAGAAAGATTTGACCGTGTGCTGTTTGATTCAGAACTTGGGAACCAAAAGAGACCCTAAATGCAGGCAGACCTCAGAGACACTGCGGGTTCAGTTCCAAGCCACAGAAGTATAAAGCAGATATCACAATAAAGCCAGTCACACACATTTTTTTTTTTTTTTTGGTTTCCTACTACATATAAAAATTATGTTTATACTATACTATATTGTAGTCTATTAGATGTGCAATAACATTAAATTAAAAAAAAACCCAACATCGTACCTTAATTTAAAAATACTTTCTTGCTAAAAAAAAATACTACCAACCATCATCTGAGCCTTTAGAGTCATCATCTTCTTGCAATAGTAACTTCAAAGATCCCTGGTCAGAGAGCACCAGCGCGGATATCTTCATAATGAAAAGGTGTGAAGAACTGTGAGAATTACTAACATGGGACACGGAGGAACCACGGGAGCAAATGCTGCTGGAAAAATGGTGCTGATAGACTTGCTCGACGCAGGGTTCCCACAAACCTTCACTTTATAAATAATAATAATAATAAAACTGGTATCTGTGAGGCACAGCAAAGTGATATATACCTCTATGTGGCCCATGCCCTCCTTTGACAGCTGGGAGCTGAAGCGTTGGGTAGAGAGCCCCCCGCCATCCAAAACCAACCCGTTGAGGTGTGGGCAGAGGCAGGTTAGCGTCCACACTTGGGTCTTTCCAGTGAGCAGGCTCTCAGCCTTCTCCAGAAAGACTCAGAGATGGAGCTCATAGTTATTTTTCAGCTTGGCAGTTGGGAGAAAACTACCCTAAGTTTTCTTTGTGGGAGGAGGAAAAAATAAGAACCTGTATTTCAGCAGGGAGTACAATTTTAAAAATAAGTCTCCGGGCCAGTGCATTTAATGCCGGCCCCTTGGGGATGCAGGGCCCATAAGTCAGGAGCACAATGGCTTTTCTTGTTGTGAATGAGTGTGAAGTGCCAGCAGAGGAAATAGGAAGCCCCCAATGCAGCCTGAATGGACCTGTGAACAGGCATAATAAAAGTTGTCCTGGATTTCCGCTACCACCAGGTGCTTCCGCCGGGACTTGTATTCATTCAGGCCTGGGGGTGGCCACCACGCCAAACCTGCCCTGCGACCCCAGCCCCTGCTCACTCTCCTGACCTCACGCATCCAGCAGGGGCCCCTCGGGCCTGGACTCCTGGGACTGGGTGGCAGATGAGCTTTCACCCAACCCGAGCGCCCCAAAGGTGGGGTTGGTTCTAGAGTACTGGGGAGGGCTTGGGGTGGGAGACAGGAGTGGGGGTGTCACCAGATTACAGCACCTCCATGCTGCAAGTGTGATAAGAGAAGCTTGTGGGAGGAAACCTGAGGGCACATGGAGACAGGTGGTCGCCAGCTACGAGTGACAGACACAGTGAGGGGTGTGGCCCATGAGGCAGGAGGTGCCAGCTGCAGGGAGGGTGTGGGCGAGAGGCTGAGAAGGACAGCCATCAGTGAGGGGGTAGAGATGCGTCCGCACCAGGCACAGACACTTGGGAACAGCCAGCGGCGAGCACCCGCAGGCCACCCACTTGCCGTGTGACCTCGAGCCTGTAGCTCTCCCCCGAACCTGCCCCTGGGCTCCCAAACGAGAAGGTTGGATGGAACACACCGCCCATCTGGTGCTGCCTCCTGTGATCTGAAGTCCGAGGGTAAGCTGGGAATGCTTCTAACGAAAGGGAAAAGGAGACTGTGGTCTCAGAGGCCCACACCACCCAGCGGGGCATAGATGAGTGAGGCCAGTGTGGTGTGAGGCGGGGACTGTCGCGACAGGGAAATTCCAACAAGACACAGGCCACAGAACACGCACCTGCCCACCGCCCAAGGGGGACTCCATCTAGGGCAGGCCTCCAGGCACCGGACGCTGAGGAAGCTGCTGAGACGGCGTGCGTGCATGCTAAGTCGTTTCAGTCACGTCCGACTCTGTGTGACCCCAGGCTCCTCTGTCCATGGGATTTCCCAGGCAAGATTACTGGAGTGGGTTGCTGTGCCCTCCTTCAAGGATCTTCCTGACCCAGGGATGGAACCCGCATCTCTTGTGTCTCCTGCACCGGCAGGCAGGTTCTTTACCACTAGCACCACCTAGGAAGCCCTCCGAGATGGCAAGCCTGCCCTTTATTAACCATCTTAATAGAGCAGATTCAGAGAGATGCCGCCACATCCCTATGACAAAGCAAGGAGGGGCTTTGTCAGTCTGAAATGGGGCCAGGTGAGGGGGCGGTGGATTTATTCTCTTGAGGTATGAAGGAGAAGGCACCAAAAATGCCTTGGCTCTTAACGTGATAGATGGTTTATAACAGGGGTCCCCCGTCTCTGGGATCTAATGTCTGATGATCTGAGGTGCAACTGATGTAATAATAATAGAAATAATGTACACAATAAATGTAATGTGCTTGAATCGTCCCCAAACCATTTCCTCCTCCCCTCCCCCTGTCCCAGTCCATGGAAAGATTGTCTAACAAACTGGTCCCTGGTGCCACAAAGGCTGGGGACCGCTGGTTTGTGACACACACCATCCAGGTGGATAAGAAGTCATGGACCAGCCACGGGCCTTGATCCTGAGTAGGGAATCAGTCACCCACCACCTCCATCACAAGTAGGAAGCCTCACCTCTTCCTGGAAGCCTACCCACCTCTGGGGATACTGCCTGGAATCCGTGGATAGCTGACCTCTTGGGCACCAGAACATGTTAACTGGGTTTAACACGGTAAAAGACTCTGAGTCCTTGTCTTTTGAAGTAAAATGCTGACTCAAGAGTTAATGATGGGGAGATGTGAAGATATAGAGATAAAGAAGAGCTTTTGAGCTGAGAAACTGGTAACCATTTAGACTATAAATCTACCACATAGCAGAATTACCAAACTCTCAGTTCCCTGAAAGATATGGATAAAGGTCTGACACATTCGTAAGCTGTTTTTACAGGAAGCAGACCTCCCTTCAGATGAAAACTGCTGACCGCAGGAGCATGGACCTTAGACTGGTTGAAACCAGAGAGTTGATGATGCCTGAAACTTCACCTTAATGTCAACCAATCCAAGAATTGTCCACAAGCTGATCCCGCCCTACTCCTTGAACACTATAAAACTCTCCATGGCCCCTTCCAGTCTTGAAGGCATTAGCCTGCTGTGGCCCCCTTTGCCTGGCAAAGCAATAAAAGCCACTCTTTTCTACTTTGCTATTGGGCACCGATGAACCGAGTTCCAGCAACAGGGTCACTCCTCTTTGGCACCAGCAGTGTAGCAGGGAGGGGACCCTCCAGCTGGAAGCCCTTTGTCCTCCCACGTCTAGCCTCCTGGTTCCATCTGCGAGTCAAGCAGGCAACATGGACTTGGAACCGCCTGGGAGCTGAGCAGCCCTCTGGCTGCCAGTGTTTGGAGAGCAAGTTGGGACTATGGACAGCCCAGGTGTCTGATATCTTTATTAGTCACCTAAGGGCTGCTATTATCCGTGCTTAGAGTTACGCATCCATCGCAGAATGAAGATAAGATTCATCTTCAGTTCCCCCAGGTGATGGTGAAAATGACAATGATACAGCAATGGTGATGTTGGTGATAACACGGATAAGCAGCATCAGAGGGAACGCAGAGTTACAGGCTTCTTGTACCATATGCCTTATTTGGAGTCTAGCAATGATTTGATTCCAGGGACAGAGGAGCCTGGCTGGCTACGGTCCATGGGGTCGCAAAGAGTCGGACACGACTGAAGCGGCTAACACTTTTACTTTCAATGATGATGTAAGAAGGGTGTATATTATTTTTTTAAACATTTTTTTAAACTTTTTATTTTATACTGGTGTATAGCCAGTTAACAGCGTATGGTTTCAAGTGGACAACAAAATGATTCAACCATACATATTGTTGTTTAGTCCCTGCTGCTGCTGCTGCTGCTGCTGCTAAAACGTTTCAGTCGTGTCCGACTCTGTGCGACCCCACAGACGGCAGCCCACCAGGCTCCCCCGTCCCTGGGATTCTCTAGGCAAGAACACTGGAGTGGGTTGCCGTTTCCTTCTCCAATGCATGAAAGTGAGAAGTGAAAGTGAAGTCGCTCAGTCGTGTCTGACTCTTAGCGACCCCATGGACTGCAGCCTACCAGGCTCCTCCGTCCATGGGATTTTCCAGGCAAGAGTACTGGAGTGGGGTGCCATTGCCTTCTCCTTAGTCACTGAGTGATGTCCAACTCTGTGAGCCCATGGACTGTAACCCGCCAGGCTCCTCCATCCATGGGATTCTCCAGGCAAGAATGCTGGAGTGGGCTGCCATTTCTTTCTATAGGAGCTCTTCCTGACCCAGGGATTGAACCCATGTCTCCTGCAATGCAGGCAGATTCTTAACCGCTGAGCCACACTCTCCTCCCATCCGTACTCCCCTCCCCTCCAGGCTGCCACATGACATTAAGCAGAGTCCCTTGTGCTATACAGTAGGTCCTTGTTGTTTATCCATTTTAAATACAGCAGTGTGTACATGTCCATCCCAAACCCCTCAACTATCCCTTCCCGCTATGTTTCCCCCACTCCCCGCAACCATAATTTCATTCTCTAAGGCTGTGAGTCTCTGTTTTGTAGAAAAGTTCGTTTGTACCATTTCTTTTCAGACTCTGCATATAAGGGATGCCATATGATATTTCACAGAAGGGTGAATATTATTCTGCAGGTAAGAGCATCGAGGCTTATGGAAGCACAAGGGTCATATCTGCATCCAAGTTCTCATAACTAGTAAGCGTCAGAGATGATTTTTCTTTCCCCACCCAAGGAACGTGGGTCTGCCAAGTGCTGTTCACCATGATGGCATCACTCAGAGATGGTGAATGGGCTGAATATCGTCCACACTGGGGACATCTGCTGGGCTCTGAAACATGCCCGGGACTGGATGACTTTCGCTTTTCTTAAAACAAACGTGGGACTCTTGGTCCTCCTCCAACTCTTTGGGAAGCTGGATGGGTCCGGGGCCTTTGGCAGATCTCAGAGGATGGCCATACTGCCCTCTTCTCAACTGCCCACAGGACCTGAGCCTATCTGAGAGGGCGTCCTTGGTCAAGACCAGTTTGGGCCTAAGACTGTGGGATCAGCTACGTCGGGTGCTAGAAAGAGCCTGAGGCCTGGGCTCCAGCAATCCAGAGCTTGGCTTCTCTTCTGATTCCTTGACGGACTAGCTGTGGAATCAGGGGCCAAAATGACATGGCATGAGCGTTGACTACTGCTCCACATGGTCACAGCACCGCCTGACTTCCCAGGGCTGTTAGGAAAAGTACCTGAGCACAGCCTGGCACCTCTATAGGGTGCACTAGATCCACACACCTGACACAAGCATCTCAGAAGAAAACGCGAGCCTGGGACTTCCCTGGTGGTCCAGTCGGGTAGGCTCCATGCTTCCAGTGCAGGGGGCCCGGGTTCCGTCGCTGGTTAGGGAACTAGATCTGACCTGCCACAGATAAGACCCCGTGCTCAGTCAGTCGCTCGGTCATGTCCCACTCTTTGTGACCCCATGGACTGCAGCCCACCAGGCTCCTCTGTCCACAGGATTTTTCAGGCAAGAGTACTAGAGTGGGTTGCCACGCCCTCCTCCATTCGACCCAGGGATCGAGTCTGCATCTCCTGCATTGCAGGCAGATTCTTTACCACTGAGCCACAGAAGTAAACAAACACCAGCCAGACAGAAAACCGGGATCCACAGTGTGTGGCCAGCAGAGTCAGGAGGACCACACAGGCCTGGACTTCAGGCGCTGCCCCAGCTCCGAGCCCTGTAAGGAAAGAAAGTCTAGGATGGTGACCCTCAGTTCTAGGCTAGAACCTCTATGTCACAGGGCAGGCTGTGGTCAGCAAGGAGCCAGAAGCTGAGGTCCAGAAAATAACCTCTTTTGGGGGGCGGGGGTGGACAGAGAAGCTTTCTTTCCCTCGAGCCTCTTGCTCAGGCCAGGTCTTTATTATTCCATACAAGACCTTTTAGAACTAACACCCAAAAAAGATGTCCTTTTCATTATAGGGGACTGGAATGCAAAAGTAGGAAGTCAAGAAACACCTGGAGTAACAGGCAAATTTGGCCTTGGAACACGGAATGAAGCAGGGCAAAGACTAACAGAGTTTTGCCAAGAAAATGCACTGGTCATAGCAAATACCCTCTTCCAACAACACAAGAGAAGACTTTATACATGGACATCACCAGATGGTCAACACCGAAATCAGATCGATTATATTCTTTGCAGCCAAAGATGGAGAAGCTCTATCCAATCAGCAAAAACAAGACCAGGAGCTGACTGTGGCTCAGACCATGAACTCCTTATTGCCAAATTCAGACTGAAATTGAAGAAAGTAGGGAAAACTACTAGACCATTCAGGTATGACCTAAATCAAATCCCTTATGATTATACAGTGGAAGTGAGAAATAGATTTAAGGGCCTAGATCTGATAGATAGAGTGCCTGATGAACTATGGAATGAGGTTCGTGACATTGTACAGGAGACAGGGATCAAGACCATCCCCATGGAAAAGAAATGCAAAAAAGCAAAATGGCTGTCTGGGGAGGCCTTGCAAATAGCTGCAAAAAGAAGAGAAGCGAAAAGCAAAGGAGAAAAGGAAAGATATAAACATCTGAATGCAGAGTTCCAAAGAATAGCAAGAAGAGATAAGAAAGCCTTCTTCAGCGATCAATGCAAAGAAATAGAGGAAAACAACAGAATGGGAAAGACTAAGGATCTATTCAAGAAAATCAGAGATACCAAAGGAACATTTCATGCAAAGATGGGCTCGATAAAGGACAGAAATGGTGTGGACCTAAAGGAAGCAGAAGATATTAAGAAGAGGTGGCAAGAATACACAAAAGAACTGTACAAAAAGGAGCTTCATGACCCAGATAATCATGATGGTGTGATCACTGACCTAGAGCCAGACATCCTGGAATGTGAAGTCAAGTGGGCCTTAGAAAGCATCACTACAAACAAAGCTAGTGGAGGTGACGGAATTCCAGTGGAGCTGTTCCAAATCCTGAAAGATGATGCTGTGAAAGTGCTGCACTCAATATGCCAGCAAATTTGGAAAACTCAGCAGTGGCCACAAGATTGGAAAAGGTCAGTTTTCATCCCAATCCCAAAGAAAGGCAATGCCAAAGAGTGCTCAAACTACCGCACAATTGCACTCATCTCACACGCTAGTAAAGTAATGCTCAAAATTCTCCAAGCCAGGCTTCAGCAATATGTGAACCGTGAACTTCCTGATGTTCAAGCTGGATTTAGAAAAGGCAGAGGAACCAGAGATCAAATTGCCAACATCCGCTGGATCATGGAAAAAGCAAGAGAGTACCAGAAAAACATCTATTTCTGCTTTATTGACTATGCCAAAGCCTTTGACTGTGTAGATCACAATAAACTGTGGAAAATGCTGAGAGAGATGGGAATACCAGACCACCTGATCTGCCTCTTGAGAAATCTGTATGCAGGTCAGGAAGAAACAGTTAGAACTGGTCATGGAACAACAGACTGGTTCCAAATAGAAAAAGGAGTACGTCAAGGCTGTATATTGTCACCATGTTTATTTAACTTATATGCAGAGTACATCATGAGAAATGCTGGACTGGAAGAAACACAAGCTGGAATCAAGATTGCTGGGAGAAATATCAATAACCTCAAATATGCAGATGATACCACCCTTATGGCAGAAAGTGAAGAGGAACTAAAAAGCCTCTTGATGAAAGTGAAAGTGGAGAGTGAAAAGGTTGGCTTAAAGCTCAACATTCAGAAAACGAAGATCATGGCATCTGGTCCCATCACTGCATGGGAAATAGATGGAGAAACAGTGGAAACAGTGTCAGACTTTGTTTTTCTGGGCTCCAAAATCACTGCAGATGGTGACTGCAGCCATGAAATTAAAAGACGCTTACTCCTTGGAAGGAAAGTTATGGCCAACCTAGATAGCATATTCAAAAGCAGAGACATCACTTTGCCAACAAAGGTTCGCCTAGTCAAGGCTATGGTCTTTCCTGTGGTCATGTATGGATGTGAGAGCTGGACTGTGAAGAAGGCTGAACGCCGAAGAATTGATGCTTTTGAACTGTGGTGTTGGAGAAGACTCTTGAGAGTCCCTTGAAGTGCAAGAAGATCCAACCGGTCCATTCTGAAGGAGATCAGACCTGGGATTTCTTTGGAAGGAATGATGCTCAAGCTGAAACTCCAGTATTTTGGCCACCTCATGCGAAGAGTTGACTCATTGGAGAAGACTCTGATGCTGGGAGGGATTGAGGGCAGGAGGAGAAGGGGACGACAGAGGATGAGATGGCTGGATGGCATCACTGACTCGATGAATGTGAGTCTGGGTGACCTCCGAGAGCTGGTGATGGATAGGGAGGCCTGGCATGCTGCAGTTCATGGGGTCGCAAAGAGTCGGACACGACTGAGCGACTGATCTGATCTGATCTGATCTGATGATTAAAGGTAGCGGACCCCTCCTCTATGAAAACATGTGGACCAAACTCACCTCCTCCGAGACTGGAGGCAGCACAGATTTGCTTTTACTTCCAAGGACTTTGATAAATGGGAACATGCTTTCAGCCTGAGCCCGTAGTGACTGGATGGTGGTTTCTAAGTTCGAAATGACCAGTTGTGTTGAATACAGGCAAACAACACACACCCAGCCCTAATGTCATAGGATACGATGAAGGTGTATAAGGGGAGGCTTTGTGGACTCAGCTACTGTGAGATTTGGTGGAGCCAGGCTAGGCTTGGAGTCACAGAATCTGATGGCACCCTGACCGCAGGACTCACTGGGTCCATGGTCCTGGGCGAGGTACTTAGTCCCAAGAGCATTTGTTTTCCTCACCTGTAAAATGGGACAGTGGAATGACATGAGTGTAGGAACACTGTCTGCAGTTGAAGGGGATCTGGAGCTTCACATACTGCCAAGTGCTGTAGAAAAGCTGAGTGTTGTGTTCTTTGAGCTCTAAGGTTGATTTTCTTGGCCTGAAGTCTCTCTTGGGACTTCCCTGGTGGTACAGTGGATAAGAATCCACCTGCCAGCACAGATGTGGGTTCAATCCCACGTGCCTGGGAGCAGCTAACCCCAAGCACTGCAGCTGCTAAGCCTGTGTGAGCCCGTGCTCCACAGGAAGAGAAGCCACTGCAAGGAGAAGCCCACACACCGCAACCAAGAGAAGCCCCAGCTCCCTGCAACTGGAGAAAGCCCGCGTAGCAGTGAAGACCCAGGGCAGCCAAGAACAAGTAAATAAATAAATAAAATTATAAAAGTAAATTTCAAAGAGCTCTCTTGCTCAAAGCCATCACGGTCTGCCTGAGTGTTGTCCCCCTGCCCTCCTTGGGTGTAGGGAGGTGGGGCTGCCCCTGGTGAAATACGGTAATGGGTCACGGACTTCTCCTGTCCCAGTTCGGGCCCTGTTCCTGGGCAGGGATTTGGGGGAGCATCTGGGGAGCCTGCCGCCTCTCTCCCCACTTGCAGGCAGAAGGCAGTCTCTCTGGGAGTCAGGGAGATGCTATGGGAAGCAGGACATGCTTGGAAAGCCGAGGTTCTCCCTCGAGTCCTGCCATTCACCTGTCCTGTGGCCTGGGGCAAATCACACCCTCTCTCTGAGCCTGTTTTTGGCTTGGAATGATCTCTAAGATCCTTGTAAGCTCTGATCACAGTCCTTCAAAAACTCCACATGTAACCCCTTTGCTCTTAGAGCTCAGAATTCAATGCTACAGCAGGAAAAGCAGTTGATTCATTTTGGTCTGCTCCTCTAGATAATCCCAAGAGTCATTGTCATACCAGGCTTGTCCCTCCTGACACTGGCATGTCCAACCTGGGCCCTGGCACTGCCCCATGCCACCCTCTGACCTCCAGGCCTGTCTGACTGGCTCTCTCTTCCCAAACAATGAGATTTAGCACTGGGGTGATCCCAGATCCCCCTCCCAGGCTATGTCCACACCAACAAGGCCTCATCTAACGCAGTGCGGCCACTCACAAAGCACCCCAACTTTTTGTTTAACAAAGAGTCAAGCAGTAGACACTTCACTTTGGAAAGGTCAGCAGACTGATGAGAGATTTGGGGTCAAGCAGCCTTGGTGATGGGGAAGGGAAGTGTGGGACAAATTGAGAGAGCGGCACTCTGCCATGCGTAAAACAGCCAGCTTGTGGGAAGCTGGTGTAGAGCAGAGGGAGCTCAGCTCTGCCCTGTGATGATCTAGAGGGGTGGGATGGGGAGGGAGGGAGGCTCAGCTGGGAGGGGATGTATGTCTGTATTTAGCTGATTCACCTTGCTGTACAGCAGAAACTAACACACTATAGAGCAACTATTCTCTGTTTAAATACATAAAGAAATAAGATCAGGGCTCAGTAAGGCCTTCCAGGGCCCCCCAGGTCAAACAGCTGGGAAACCTTCAGATCATCCTCGGTGTGTCATCTCTGTGTTAGTTTGATGATGCTCAGGGCAGGTTCATTAGCTGGACCCTTGATGAATAAAGGCTGATGGGAAGGGGCCTCTTGGCGATAGAGCAATTTGGCAGGGTAGGGACGGAGGATGGGTCTCACTGCACCCAGCTGGTCAATTGCCAAGGGGCTGAGTCCAGTGCTCAGATACTTTATAAAACAGCCAGTTTTGCTGTCCCTTCTTCCTTACTCCTAAGGCAGTGTCTGCTCTCAGATGAAACGGCAGAGCAGGCTGAGCACATGGTTAGGGTGGCCCCTTCCAGAAGGGCGGGCTGAGACCCAGATTCCAGCCCCGGCTGGGACCAGCTCACTAATGAGGGATGGGACAGGAGGAAGACACTGGTTTCCATACCAGCAAAGACAGGGGATACTTGTCCTGGCGCAGTGCCCAGGCCTGCCATCAGAGGTCATCCTGGGAGCCAGACACACGGCTCCCAGACAGCCTCCTATAAATTGCTATAAATAGCCTTGGTTCTGTGTGTGCACACGCCTGGCTGCCGTGTACAGGGTGGCGTGCACAAGCCCGGGGCGCGGTGAATGGGGATTGTTGGGCGGGAGATGGCTTGTATTCACGAGCGCTGCTTGGGTTGGCGCCAGCCTCTTTTCTCTGGGCAATCCCATTTGGGCTATTGTGCCCATTATGGCTGATCCTTATCTTGGTTGTTTATCCAGTTGCTGTATAGATTGACTTTCTGAATGTCAGGGTTGGGCTGTTTCCATAACAGGAAGCTGCTTGCTGTCTTACTGTTTAAGAAACTCCAGTCTACACAATAGAGTCCCAACAAAACCCTAAACACTCCATGCGCCAGGGGGACCTCATTGAATCCAGCTCTTATTGTTTCTGTTGCGGGCTGAATCCTGTATTTACAGTCAGACGGGTGTGTGTGTGTGTGTGTGTGTGCGTGCGCACGTGTGCATGCAGGCACAGGATATTAAGCTTGGCTTTTCACTTTCCAAGTTCTCAGCATAGATTAGGGTGCCCAGATTCCCCAGATGTAAACCTCCTGAAGTGGGGGGAGAGGAGACGAGTAGGGCCAGTCCCCAGAGAGTTTCCTCCCGTTCCCCTGGGGCCTTGTGTTCAGAAGGAAGTTGGCGTTTGTGTTTTCATACCGGGGCACAAACAGTGGAACAAATGCTCAAGTCAGCGTTGACCCAGGCGCCAAGACCCCTATGGAGGAAGTGGAAGATCAAAGGGAACACTGGGTCCTGTTTCTGTCCGTCACTATTATTTATTATCTTCTGAGGTGGTTCCCAGGCCCAGTTTTCAAAAACCTCTCTAGGCTGGTTAAGGATCATGGATTCATCTTCGAGTTTTTTCAAGCCTCCTCTCCAACCCTCAGCAGCCAAGAGCTTAGAGAAGAAATCAAATGGAGTCTGAGACCTCTAGGGAGAGCTGCCTCCTGGCATATCAGAGAATCACCTGTTTAGAGCTTGGCTGGGAGCTCCTGGAAGGCTCAGGACCCCTCAGCCAAGTTCCTGGCGGGGAGGGAGGGGGTAAGTGCCACCTTGAAGTTGGAAGGACCCTATGAGCTTGCAGCCCCGTGGGATGTCATTCTCAATGGAGAACAACCCTGGGTTCCTTGGCAGTAGAGCCTCCTGGTTATCTTTAAACCTTGAAAATATAAACACAGATGAGTTTAGGCATCATACCTGATGTCATCAGTGAAGCCAGGGAAATGGCTTATCAAGGCATCTCCAGCAGTTAAGGGAGTGTGTGCACAGTGGTTCTTCTTCCACAGAGCGTAAGGGCTTTGTTTGACATTGTCCATCCTCATCTTGGGAAGGAGCAAGTGGACCCTGGATTCAGATTGTCAAGCACAGGTTGCAGAGAGACCAGTCAGTAGATTCCTCAGGGTATTGTTAGTAGATCCCTTAGACCAGTCAGTAGATCCCTTAGACCAACACGGCTGGGACCCTTTCTTGGCTTGAAGGAGCAAGTGATCTCAGCAGAAGTTTGAGGAGAGAGGAGTAGGGGTTGGTGGGTCCTGGAGGGAGCTGCAGATACTGTAGACACCACTGAGTTAATCAATTTCTTCCTTTTACAGGAGACAGGAAGAGTGAAGATGAGACAGTCAAGCAAACACCTGGGCTCAGATCGCTGGTTAAATGCAGAGCTTCAGGAGAGGCTGGCCTGCTCCCCCAGCCCCCCAGCTTCCCAGTGAGGGGCAGTGGGAAGAGTGACCATTCCTCTCAAAGCCCCGGTGAGAAGGAAGTGGCAGCCTCACCACCCAGAAAGCCCAGGCACCAGAAACTGTAGACAAAGGGCTTCATCTCAAACGACTGAGTCCCGGTCATCCCAAATCACCCCGCACACGTGTTTGTCACCTCCAAACATCTTCAGAAGAAAGTTTAGGTTTCCTGGGGGGAGATGAGCCAATGGTCTGGACTTCTCTTAAATTAAGTAAAATTGACGGTCCTGGAAGAAGAGAAGTGCTTAACACTTGATTATTAGAACAAGTTCTGAATTGACAAAGCCTTCCTTTCTGCTTGCAAGAACTGATCTGGTGAACTACAGACACCAGCCAAGCCATCAAATCCAAAGAGGTAAGAAAAATTGAGTTTGTGTACTTGAACAAATGTGAACAGTCTTCTATTTCGATACTGATAGTTTTATAAGGGCCACATAGTCCACGCTATCAGAGGCTTGAATCTAAATCTAAGACCAAAACTTCCATTTTGGTTGAAGACTCTTGTCTTATGGAGCAAATGATCATTGTCACCTTTTCCCACTCCCATGGAGGGTTCCCTGGAAACAGCCTGGGAGGGAACCATTGCCCTGTGAGCTGTTGTGAAAGCCATTTAGCAGTAGAGGGCGCTGTTTACCTACTATCCAAGCATGAGCCTGCGATGAGAGAAAGAATTCTGATGCTCTGAGAGTGGTCATCTAGCTGCCTCTCCCATCTCCATCCTCGACCAGCCCGATGGATGGGAAAGTTGTAAGTTCACAAAGAGCTCCTTGTCCTTCTTGGGCACTCAGTCCTGTCATAGCCGTCTTCCTTGTTAAGAAGCTCTTAAACCAACCTGCACCCATTGTGTTCCATTTCCTCTTGTTCTGTGTCACTGACTTTGAGCCTCGTGTCCATGGTGCTGCAGAGTGAATTGCTTCCCTGAGATGCCTTCCCTCTATTATTCTTGTTTGCCCAGCATTCACTACCATGGCAACATCTCCCGGGTGGGGCACAGGGTAGGGTTGGGACAGCACAAATTGGACCTAATATGAACACTGCAGATTAAATTTAACATTGTCTGAAAATATGGGATAGAGCTAGATCTTATAAATGGTAAATAAAGAGCATTTAATTATCTATTGGGCTTACAGGTTAGGAGCCTGGTTCCTGTAAAACACAGGCAGACCTCAGAATCACTGTGAGAAAATACTTTCAAGACACTCTGAACACAGGAAATAACCGATGTCCTTAGTGTTATTTGCAAAGAATTAGCCACATTTGTGGATAACGTTGACTTTGTTTGAGATTTGACCTTGGTTTATATGTGATGGCTCAGACAGTAAAGAATCTGCCTGCAATGCAGGAGATCTGGGTTCTATCCCTGGGTAGGGAAAATCCCCTGGAGAAGGGCATGGCTACCCACTCCAGTGTTCTTGCCTGGAGAATTCCATGGACAGAGGAGCCTGGAGGGCTATAGTCCATGGGGTCACAAAGAGGCAGACACAACTGACTGACTGACATTTATATATGGTGGGTGGTTTACCCTGGAGCCAACAACGGTTATGACTCAAGGTTCTTCTTGGCTAGCCAAGGGCCTAGCAATCTCTCGTTCAAACAACATGTGTATTTGTGAAACTTGCAAGCATAAACTATTTTAATCCCAAATTTATCAAAAATGTTGTTTGTTTCTACTTTGACTTCTGTCCATCATACTTATCAACACACACACACTTTAGTTGCTTCTGTGTAGTTAAACATTGCCAACTGTTCTGGTGTAGAAATGGCTTCCCAGTGCTGGTCCATGCCATTGATGAAGGCACAAGATGAGGCGTGGTGATCAGTGGGGACCTGTCTTAGGGCTCCAAGCACTAGAAGCCTGTCCCAAGCAGAGGATAAACACATATACAGAGCCAGAAGCTTGTCTGGATTATTTTTTTGATTTCCTAATATTCCTGTTTTCCATCTTTTAAAAATATGCTATTTGGGCAGAACTATGGAGAAAATAAAAAGATAAGTGGTCACCAGAAGTTGGCGGAGGGAGGGCTGGGCAGGGGGAGCCGAGGACATTTAGGACAAGGAAATCACTTTACAGTCTTCTAATGGTGGAGACAAGTCACTGGACATTTGTCCAAACCCACAGGACTTGCCAGCTGACTGTGCCCGCGTGGTGTGCAAAGCTCAGTGGTGTCTGACTCTTTGCGACCCCGTGGACTGCAGCCCGCCAGGCTCCACTGTCCATGCGATTTTCTATCAAGAGCACTGGAGTGAGTTGCCATTTCCTCCTCCAGGGGATCTTCCCCACCCAGGGACTGAAATTGCATTTCCTGTGTCTCCTGCATTGCAGGCAGATTCTTTATAACTGAGCCACTGGGAAGCCCCACACTAAGGCCGATCCTAATGTAAACCCTGGTGATGATGAGGTGTTAAATCAGGGTCATCAGCTGTAACAAAGGCTCCTCTGTGGTGAGGGATGTTGGTGGTGGGGGAGGCTATGCATATGGGGAGTGGCAAGGGTACATGGGAAATCTCTCTACCTTCTTCTCTATTTTGCTGTGAATCTAGAATGGCTCTGAAACATAGTCTTACAAAATATGCAAATAGTGGCAACCCACTCCAGTGTTCTTGCCTGGAGAATCCCAGGGACGGGGGAGCCTGGTGGGCTGCCGTCTATGGGGTCGCACAGAGTCGGACACGACTGAAGTGACTTAGCAGCAGCAGCAGCAGTTATCATTCATTTACTCATTCCAAATAAATATTCCCTTATGAAACTTGTTATGCATTTGCAATCATGCAGGCTATTTTTAAGAAGCCCCCGGTTTGTTGAGATGCCCACAAAACCTGGGTCTGCCCTGTTCATAAGTCATAAGTCCTTGCCACTGTTATTAGCTCATACCTACAGCTATGTCACTTTTCCATTTGTATTATAAATATCTTAAAGATTAAAATGTATCTTTTGTTTCCTGTGTTCAGTGCATCAAGTAAAACTTCTCATTGGCTGGAGTTGATAGATGCCTCTCCAGATCCTCTTTGGCTGTTACCTGCAGGAGCTGTGTTACTAGTTTGTTGAACAGAGTGTAGAGAGTTCTGTCCTGAGATCTTTAGTTACTTGAAGGTGTCTTGAGCTGAAACAGGGACTCCAGGGAAGCATATAATTACTCATGTCAATAGAAGGGGACAGCAGAGAGTGAACCACCCAGAGAATTGTGCTCCTGGAATGGAGAACAAGATGATGGTCAATCCTTCCTGTTGCTCCCACCACTATTAGTGACTCTGAGGCGCAATATCTCACAGACTGAGAAACAGTCACTGCTTTCCGTTTCTTGAAATGCTGGAGTCCACTCCTTCCAGAGGGCAAAATTAGTGAATGTTTTGTCTCCTTTTCTCCAAGATCCTGCTTGGCTAGCGTGAAAAAATGGAGTTTTTTCAACAACCAAGATTCACGACAGTGAATCTTTCTTCACAGAAAAGCCACAATTCCAGCTGTCCCAGAGCAGGTGAAGAAGAGTGGAAGATAAACTGAGTATGTCTGGTAATTCTTTCAGGGACTGTCCCTGAAAGAGACACCAGTCATACCAGCACTTGCCAGCAGAGGGCAAGATGTCCCCGCTGGTGGGACTGAAGTTGGCTGAGCTACCTGTCTGGGTTTTTTTCTTTGGTCCACCTGGATTATCTGGACGAATCTGCAGAATTCTCTATTTGTACCCACTCTCTTTGAGGAGGTGGATCCACCAGAGGAGGCTGCAAAGAGCCCAGGGTCTGAATATAACTCCTGGGCTGCTCTGGGGGGCCTCAGACTTGGGGCCTCCCTAGAGAGCCACCTCCAGGCTGCAGTTCTCCCAGAGGATTCTGGGATGAGAAAGATCTGAAGGTCCCTCTGCCCTCCCCCGTCCCGACCCCCCACCCCGTCCCCGGTCCTGTCTGAACATCCCAACGACCTCCTTGCAGCATTCTGAACCCCACAAAACGTCTCCTGTAGGGGTGCCTGATACAATCCAGGATGCTCAATTCAATTTGAATTTCAGATAAACAAAGAATAATCTATTATTAATAATCTATCCCAAATATTTCAGGGGACATACTTACATGTTACAAATCCTTCTTGATCTAAAACTCAAGTTGAACTGGGTGTCTTTTCTCTTTATCTGCTAAATCTATACCACCCTGGCTTCCCAGTGGCTCAGACAGGAAAGAATTTGCCCACAGTGCAGGAGACGTGGGTTGGGAAGATACAGTGGAGAAATGAATGGCAACCCCCTCCAATATTCTTGCCTGGAGAATTCCATGGACAGAGGAGCCTGGCGGGCTACAGTCCATGGGGTCACCAAGAGCCAGATACGACTGAGGTGAGACCTAGCACACAGGCATACCACCCCAGCTCTCCTGAGAAGCCTAAAATATTCTAACACAGTGCAGACCAAAAGCAAGATTCCTTCTCCCTCCCTCCGACCCCTTCTTCCCCCAAAATACTCTGGCTAAGATCTGCCTTATTGCTGCTACTGCTAAGTCACTTCAGTCGTGTCCGACTCTGTGTGACCCCATAGACGGCAGCCCACCAGGCTCCCCCGTCCCTGGGATTCTCCAGGCAAGAACACTGAAGTGGGGTGCCATTTCCTTCTCCAATGCATGAAAGTGAAAAGTGAAAGTGAAGTCGCTCAGTCGTGTCGGACTCCCAGCGACCCCATGGACTACAGCCTACCAGGCTCCTCCATCCATGGGATTTTCCAGGCAAGTGTACTGGAATGGGGTGCCATTGCCTTCTGCCTTATTAGGCCTGCTCTAATCTAAACAGCTCACTTCACACACTTTCATTTCCTCAGCCTTATTTGGTCCTGTCAATAAACCAGGCAGGCCTGCACCTAACAGAAGGAAACAGACACGAGATTCTGACTGTGCAGGGCATCAGCCTTGATGGAGCGACTTGGCGAGGCTGCCTGAGACTCCAGATATGACAGCTGGAAGTGGGGGGTGGGGGCAGGCTAAGAGTCTCCTGTCCTTCCCCCTAAGCACCGAGAACCAAGATGCCCCGCAAGGAGCCCAGTCCTCTGCCATGTATCCCATTGCAGGCTCTGGGGCAAGCCTGGGGGACCCAACTGGGCAGGCAGACCCACCACCAGGACACCTGGGTCCTGTCTGTGGGCTTCAGCCGCGGCCTCAGCAGCAGCCATGCCTTCCTGTGCAGCCGCTGCGGCGTGTAGGATGCTGATAACAGGAACAATGAGGCAGAGGAAAAGTGGCAGGAGCGGGACAATGAATGGGCCTCAGGGACTCTCCCAGGCCAAGCGGGATGGAGGAAGGAGCTGCAGGTCCCAAGGGCCAGCCTGGGGACTACTGCGTGGTGGGATGGAGAGCGGGGTAACCCAGGGCCCTGGGAAGGAGCTGGGGGAGCAGCCTCAGCCTTGCTCCCACCCCTGAGAGAATCCCTTTCTCTGTGGGTGGGGCCAAGGAAGACAGGGAATTACTCCAAGCCCATTACCCCAAGAAGGGACCTTCTAGTCTCCCCGGGGCAGAAGAGTAAGTATCTCATAGCTGGAGTGAGGACAGTGTGGCTCCTGGGATGATCTCAGCTCTGCCACCTGGAGGCCCACGACCTCTAACTCCCTCGTCTACTCTCCAGCCTGTCCCAGGCCCCAGGAGGGCTCTTCAACACCCCTACCTGTGCAGAGTGAAGGGTGCACATGCAGGACTCCAGTTCTGCAGGTAGACTAGCCAGCGGGGCAGCAGATGAAGACCTTGGGGTTTGTCCAGAATGAGGCCGAGTTGTCTTGTTGGGGGCTGAGTGCCTGTAGCTGCTGACCAAGACATCCTGAGAGGAGCTGCCTCTGCTCTGGCCAGGAGTGGCCGCTGGGACATCCCAGGTGTCACTGTCACTTCATTTATGGCTCCTGGCATGTGGTAGAGGTAGAGCAAAGTGTGTAGACTGTGTGATCAAATCTCCCCAGGCCAGAACTGGAGATGGTACAAAGGTGGTCCAGGGGCTAAATGAGGTGCCTTGAGGGTATTTATCTCTTTTCTAAATCCAGACTGTGGCTACTGAGTCTGTGTCTATTTATTCGTTGCTTACTTCAGCCTAGTATGAAAAAGATGTACAGCAACCAGTAAGATGCAGACAAAAGAAGAGGATAAAACAAAGTAAAGAACGAAGTGGAGGGAAACAAAGGAAGAGAGGTTCCACGGAGCCTGGAGAAAGGGTGAGGGTACAACAGAGCCTGCCGTGAGGCCCCTGCGTGCGAGTGGGCAGTCGCCAGGAAGGAGAAGCATCCCCATCACAGGCTGTTTGGGAGGAGCCAAAATAACAACAAACAAAAACGCCAACGTGTTATTTCTGATACTAATGCCAGAGACCAAGCCTCATCCAAAGTCCTCAGAGAGAGAACTCAGAGCAAGGTGCTGGAAACATCCAGGCTCTGTGATCCTGCATCTCAGAGCTTGTCGAGGGTCGGGCAGGGGCTGCGCAGGAAAGGCTCTATGAGGAGGGCTCTGAGACAGGCCCAAGCCCCCTACTGTTGGTGGCTTAAGCTGAATATTTTAAAATTCATTTTTATTGAAGTTTATTGTAGTTGCTTTACAGTGTTGGGTTAGTTTCAGGTGTACCGCAAAGCAGATCAGCTATACGTATACACACACTCCCCTTTTTTGGATTTCCTTTCCATTCAGGTCACCACAGAGCACTGAGTGGATCTCCCTATGCCGTACAGCAGGCTCTCGGCAGCCGTCTGTTTTACACAGAATCTCAGTAGCGTATATTAGTCAACCCCAATTTCCCAACTCATCCCACCCTCAGTTCCTGTCTTAGTATCCATATGTGTGTCCTCTATGGCTGTGTCTTTATTTCCACTTTGCAAATAAGTTCATCTGTACCATTTTTCTAAATTTCACTTATAAGCGACATTATACAATATGCGTTTTTCTCTTTCTGGCTTACTTTACTCTCTATGACTGCCTCTAGGGCCATCCATATCCTTGAAAATGGCAGGTTTTTTTCCTTTTTATGGCTGAGTATATTCCATTGTATGTACGTACCACATCTTTATCCATTTCTCTGCTGAAGAACATTTAGGTTACTTCCATGTCCTGGCTATTGTAAATGGTGCTACAAGGAGCATTAGGCTGCATGTATATTTTGAGTTATGCTTTTATCAGGGTATGTGCCCAGGAGTGGGATTGCTGAGGCAATATGGTAGTTCTCTTTTTAGATTCTTATGGAACCACTATATTATTCTCAATAGTGGCTGTGTCAATTTACATTCCCACCAACAGTGCAGGAGAATTCTCTTTTCTCATAGCCTCTCTAGCATTTACTGTTTGTAGAGTTTTTGATAATGGCTATTCTGATGGGGTGTGAAGTGATACCTTA
Source organism: Tragelaphus eurycerus (assembly GCA_935064755.1). Classification (NCBI taxonomy): domain Eukaryota; kingdom Metazoa; phylum Chordata; class Mammalia; order Artiodactyla; family Bovidae; genus Tragelaphus; species Tragelaphus eurycerus. Next base: position 1,461,622 of record CAKXYN010000177.1, on the reverse strand, counting down.
TCTACTCAAAACAAGCTACTTGTCAATGCAATCCCAATCAAATTACCAATGGCATTTTTCACAGAACTCGAACACAATTTTTATGATTTGTATGGAAACGCAAAAGACCCCCAATAACCAAAGCAATCTTGAAAAAGAAAAACTGGAGGAATCAGGCTCCCTAACTTCAGGCTATCCTACAAAACTATAGTAGTTAAGACAGTATCGACTGGCACAAAAATAGAAATATAAACCAATAGAACAGGATAGAAAGACAGAAGATAAATCCATACACCTATGACAAGAAGGCAAGAATATACAACAGAGAAAACAAGCACATCAGTAAGTGATACTGGGAAACTGGACAGCTACATGGAAAAGAATGAAATTAGAACACTCCCTAACACCATGCACAAAAATAAACTCAAAATGGATTAAAGGCCTAAATGTAAGGCCAGACACTATAAAACTCTTAGAAGAAAACATAGGCAGAACACTCTTTGACATGAATCATAGCAAGATCTTCTTTGACCCACCTCCTAGAGTAATGAAAACAAAAATAAACAAATTGGACCTAATTAAACTTAAAAAGCTTTTGCACAGTTATGGAAACCATAAACAAGACTAAAAGACAACACTTAGAATGGGAGGAAATATTTGCAAATGAAACTGACAAGGGATTAATCTCCAAAATATGCAAACAACTCCTGCAGCTCAATATCAAAAAAATAAATCAGATCAGATCAGATCAGTCGCTCAGTCGTGTCTGACTCTTTGCGACCCCATGAACCGCAGCACGCCAGGCCTCCCTGTCCATCACCAGCTCCCGGAGGTCACTCAGACTCGCATCCATCGAGTCAGTGATGCCATCCAGCCATCTCATCCTCTGTCGTCCCCTTCTCCTCCTGCCCTCAATCCCTCCCAGCATCAGAGTCTTCTCCAATGAGTCAACTCTTCGCATGAGGTGGCCAAAATACTGGAGTTTCAGCTTTAGCATCATTCCTTCCAAAGAAATCCCAGGGCTGATCTCCTTCAGAATGGACTGGTTGGATCTTCTTGCAGTCCAAGGGACTCTCAAGAGTCTTCTCCAACACCACAGTTCAAAAGCATCAATTCTTCGGCGCTCAGCCTTCTTCACAGTCCAGCTCTCACATCCATACATGACCACAGGAAGGACCATAGCCTTGACTAGGCGAACCTTTGTTGGTAAAGTAATGTCTCTGCTTTTGAATATGCTATCTAGGTTGGTCATAACTTTCCTTCCAAGGAGTAAGCGTCTTTTAATTTCATGGCTGCAGTCACCATCTGCAGTGATTTTGGAGCCCAGAAAAACAAAGTCTGACACTGTTTCCACTGTTTCCCCATCTATTTCCCATGTAGTGATGGGACCAGATGCCATGATCTTCATTTTCTGAATGTTGAGCTTTAAGCCAACCTTTTCACTCTCCACTTTCACTTTCATCAAGAGGCTTTTTAGCCCCTCTTCACTTTCTGCCATAAGGGTGGTGTCATCTGCATATCTGAGGTTATTGATATTTCTCCCGGCAATCTTGATTTCAACTTGTGTTTCTTCCAGTCCAGCATTTCTCATGATGTACTCTGAATATAAGTTAAATAAACATGGTGACAATATGCAGCCTTGACGTACTCCTTTTCCTATTTGGAACCAGTCTGTTGTTCCATGACCAGTTCTAACTGTTGCTTCCTGACCTGCATACAGATTTCTTAAGAGGCAGATCAGGTGGTCTGGTATTCCCATCTCTCTCAGAATTTTCCACAGTTTATTGTGATCCACACAGTCAAAGGCTTTGGCATAGTCAATAAAGCAGAAATAGATGTTTTTCTGGAACTCTCTTGCTTTTTCCATGATCCAGTGGATGTTGGCAATTTGATCTCTGGTTCCTCTGCCTTTTCTAAAACCAGCTTGAACATCAGGAAGTCCACGGTTCACATATTGCTGAAGCCTGGCTTGGAGAATTTTGAGCATTACTTTACTAGCTTGTGAGATGAGTGCAATTGTTCGGTAGTTTGAGCACTCCTTGGCATTGCCTTTCTTTGGGATTGGGATGAAAACTGACCTTTTCCAATCTTGTGGCCACTGCTGAGTTTTCCAAATTTGCTGGCATATTGAGTGCAGCACTTTCACAGCATCATCATTCAGGACTTGGAATAGCTCCACTGGAATTCCATCACCTCCACTAGCTTTGTTCATAGTGATGCTTTCTAAGGCCCATTTGACTTCACATTCCAAGATGTCTGGCTCTAGGTCAGTGATCACATCATCATGATTATCTGGGTCTTGAAGCTCTTTTTTGTACAGTTCTTCTGTGTATTCTTGCCACCTCTTCTTAATATCTTCTGCTTCTGTTAGGTCCACACCATCTCTGTCCTTTATTGTGCCCATCTTTGCATGAAATGTTCCTTTGGTATCTCTGATTTTCTTGAAGAGATCCCTAGTCTTTCCCATTCTGTTGTTTTCCTCTATTTCTTTGCATTGATCACTGAAGAAGGCTTTCTTATCTCTTCTTGCTATTCTTTGGAACTCTGCATTTAAATGTTTATATCTTTCCTTTTCTCCTTTGCTTTTTGCTTCTCTTCTTTTCACAGCTATTTGTAAGGCCTCCCCAGACAGCCATTTTGCTTTTTTGCATTTCTTTTCCATGGGGATGGTCTTGATCCCTGTCTCCTGTACAATGTCACGAACCTCATTCCATAGTTCATCAGGCACTCTATCTATAAGATCTAGGCCCTTAAATCTATTTCTCACTTCCACTGTATAATCATAAGGGATTTGATTTAGGTCATACCTGAATGGTCTAGTAGTTTTCTCTACTTTCTTCAGTTTCAGTCTGAATTTGGCAATAAGGAGTTCATGGTCCGAGCCACAGTCAGCTCCTGGTCTTGTTTTTGCTGATTGTATAGAGCTTCTCCATCTTTGGCCGCAAAGAATATAATCGATCTGATTTCAGTGTTGAACATCTGGTGATGTAGCCCAATCAAAAAATAGACAGAAGACCTAAATAGACGCTTCTCCAAAGAAGAAATACGGATGGCCAACAAACATGAAAAGATGCTCAACATCACTAAATATTGAGTGCGTGCCTGCTCAATTGCTTCAGTTGTGTCCGACTCTTTGCAGCTCTTTGGTTTGTAGCCTGCCAGGCTCCTCTGTCCATGGGACTTTCCAGGCAAGACTACTGGAGTGGGTTGCCATGCCCTCCTCCTCCAGGAGATCTTCCCAACCCAGGGATAGAACCCATGTCTCCTGCACTGGCAGGCGGGTTCTTTACCACTAGTGCCACTTGGGAAGCCCTAATTAATTATTAAAGAAATGCAAGTGAGCTGAATTTTAAGGAAGAATTCTAAAGCACAGGTGCCTAAGGATGGAGAGAGGTGGACGTTTGGCCCCGCCCCCAGGCAGCCCTCCATCAGCCAGTTTATCTGTCTGTCTCGGTTGAGCTCTGGCCAGGGACACACCCCCAGGGCCTCTCTGAGAGTTCCTGGTTCACGGCCTGCCACCTCTCTGCTAAGGCTAAGCTGTGTGCCCGGGTGGGCCCTCCATCCTCTTGTGAAAGATGAGACATTTGGGGGCCCCTCCCCTCCCTGCTCTCTGCCCAGGAGGCTAGAAAGGCCCCAGCTCAGTCCAAATGGGCCTGGCCTGATGTAAGGTCTGCTGGGTCAGGAGCAGGTGACCTGGTTTTTACCCTCCTGAGCCCACCCTCCCCCCAATACCTCCCCTTGCCAACACCTGTATTTCTTGATAAAACTCATTTAACCTTAGACACGTCACCTGCACTGGGGAACACAGCATCTTTGTGGCAGGAGGCAGGACCACTCCTTGAGAGTCCCTGTAACCCCTGCCATGCCCTGGAGCAGCATGGACTGCAATGATCAGAGAGGTGTGTGTCCAGCCCCCAGTGCAGCCTTGGGGGTGAATCAGCCGCTCTAAAACACTGTGCTGCCCCAGTTTAGCAGGATTCCGGCGCATTCTCCAGGTCAGGGGACAGGATACCTTGGCACTGACCCCCACCAGTCTAGCCGGGCCGACTGCCTCTCCCTGGGTCAACTGGCTGGCTCAGTCCCCTGTGGTTTCCTCGTCCACACAGTCAAGCCCAGCGCCCCGGAGCTCCCAGTTAGGGACTGTTTTGTCAGCACTTGGCATGCAATCAACAGAGGTGACACCAATTACTGGTGTCACAGCTTCTAGAGAAGACGGAGATGTATGAAATCCAGCGTGGGGACCATCCATCAAGGTCTGAGAAGAGTGGGCTGGGGGTCTGTCATGGTGACAGGGATCAGGGTAGGGGGCAGGGTCTCTCAGGACAGCTGCTTGGGAAAGTGCATTCCATCAGCAGAGCTCCACCTCGGCAGTGGCGCTGAGTCAAAGTGACGACGACCAGGACTTTTGGAGCTAGGCATCCAAACCAAAAGCCCTCCCTCCCCCATGTGCCAGGTCTGGCCATGCTGGATCTTGCCTGCCTCCTACACCTCTGGGTTTTAGACCATTATGTTTCCTCCCCCTGGAATCGCCCCAGCCCAGCTCCCAGTGCCTCCATCAAAAGCCCCTCTCTTTTGTCAAAGTGCTGATCAAATGCACTCTCTCTCTTTTTTTTTAAAATCAGTAACTCCATTTGTGTTTTATTCAGTTACAATAAAAGATAATTTATGTAACAACTTTTGTGCATTTAAAAGTGTAGACGATAGAAGTTCTAGGGTAAGTGTGACTTCCACGAACTTGTTATACATATCTAAAAATAATTCATACTTATTAGTGGAATAAAGCCCTGAAATTCCTTTCTTTCTTTTCCTCCTGCTTTTTTATTTTTTAAATTATAAAAGTATGATAAGATATGTATAGACTTGGAAAATACAGAAGCGAAGTTGTGTATAGTTCCACTATAAATTACAATTATTTTTAAGGTAGATAAATTAAGATTTTTGTTGGAATTTCAATATTAAAAATCAATGGCATGAATATACAGAAAAGTAAAAGGATATGGTAAACCTGAAAAGCACCGTGAACCAAGTCAACATAACTGAGATTTACAAAATTTTAACACAACACTAGGGTACAAATCCTATTCAAGTTCTCATAGACTGTAAACTAGGAGACACTGGAACATATCCAGGGACATAAAATAGGGAAATGCACTCTCTTTTGTAAAACCCTCCCATATGCTTTCTCTCCCATGGCTGAACTCCAGGAGCCTCTGCACCAACCCCCAGACAACTCATTTCCAACCCGTCCCAAGAATAATTGATGTATTAAATACTCAGTATGGCACATCCACAGTTATCATACTGATTAATTCTCGTAGCCTCTTAAATATGTGGGCATCGGGCCCATTTTGATAGATGGGTAAACTGAGGCTCAGAGACATTGGTGACTTGGCCAGAACACATGATTGGTGAGTAGGGGGTGGCAGATGGGCAAACTGTGGGTATAAAGGAAGGCGTGACTATAGGGATCTACCAGTGGACCCTTCAGGATCTACTGATTGCTCCTGGGGACTCTGCACTAGACGGAGCCCTCACCTGGGACACGAGGAGGATGAGGTCCGTCCTGGAAGTCCCACCAGTCACAGGAGGATGCTGGTCTTGCAGGAGGACCTGCCAGGGCCTGAGGAGGCCAGCACAGGTCTGCTGGTCGGGGGTTCCAGCTCCTTTTAGGCTTTAGGGGCCTGGTTTGGAGTTCCCCCTGTAGAGTCAACTTGGAATGTCACTCTAGCCTAGGGAATTTGAGTCTTTCTGTAAAATGTGATGCCCACTTACAGTCACACACAGTGTGCATGGCTTACACCAAACCCCAAGATATTCCAGGGAAGGATACTTCATCCATGGGGAGGGGCCAGCTTCACCTTACAGCCACCTGTCCCCTCGGCTCTCAGAACCTGGCTCCTGCCCATTACTTTCTGAGCATCTCTCCATCAGAGGCCTTTTACTGGAGGATTTCTCAACCCTGTTCATCCATCTGCCTGTATCAGTTTTTCCATCCATCAAATGGGTACAGGAGACCTTATATTGCTTCTTCACTGGGTCATTCTGAAGGCCTAAGGAAACCAGGTTGTGCTTCGTAAAATGGGCCCCTTGTGTGTGAAGGGTGGTGTGGTGGAGCCCCACAGTCTATTTTGTGGGACTGAGGGGGATGGGAACGGAACCCCCAAGCCTGAGAGGTGTATGTCTCAATCAAAGTCAAAAATGGCCAAGGCTGGCAGCTCGCAGAATGGACCCAGGACTCAGGACCCAGGACCACTCAAGAGGTTTTGCAGAATGACCGGTAAGTACGCGGCCCTGGCTCTCTGATGGGAAGTTCAAGGAGGGTGCTCAGCCCAGCCTGAGAGCTGGAAGGGACTCTAGGGGTGTTGCAGATGAGGACATGGGCCTGGAGGAGGGGAGGGGCTGGTCTAAGTCACCCTACTCAGCTCACCGCCAGAGAGCCGGGATGGGAGGCCCCTCCCCCGAGGTGGTCCCACGGGGGGACCTTCCCAGGAGACAGCTAGCAGTCAGCACAGAGCTCCTCCTCTGCTTTCGGTGTCCGCGTCTAAGAAACCAGCTTTCTGAGGCAGCTGGGGAGTCACTCAACCCACTGGCCCTTCAGAGGACTCATGCAGGGTGGCCCTCAGCCCCAGCAAAGGGCTGTCTTTTCTAACTCAGTTGAGGAAGTTGAAGCCAAATGGGGGTGACACTCCAGTGCTGGACGCATTCCTGGATCCTTCACCATGTGGTCACATAGCCCCATACAGCCCCCACACCACAGCCTGGCAGGCCTCTGGCCTAGCTTTTCTCCTAATTTTCCTCATTCCAGCTCCTGATAACACAGGTTACCTCCAAAGTAAAAAACACGTCCAACTCAGCCAAATATTCAAGCCAGACCCGAGTTCTATGCAGAGAACACCAAGGGCTGGAAAGTGCACCCATTAGCCCTTTTCTTATTCAAAGTGACTGTTATGAGGGTGACATGGATACATGGCTTTGTATAAAATAGGGAACCTACTGGATAGCACAGGCAACTCTACTCAGTGCTCTGTGGTGACCTAAATGGGAAGCAAACCCAAAAATGAGGTGATATACGTATACGTTTTGAAGCAGAACATGACAACCCACTCCAGTGTTCTTGCCTGGAGAATCCCATGGACAGAGGAGCCTGGTGTACAGTCCATGGGGTCGCAAAGAGTCGAACGTAACTGAAGTGACTTAGCATGCACGCATGTGTACATATAGCTGATTCACTTTGCTGTACGACAGAAACTAACACAGCATTGTAAAGCAACTGTACCCCAATCAAAAAAGGAAAGGAAGTAAATGCTTAGAGAATAGACACGGGAAAAATAAAATAAAACGAAGTAACTCGGTTATAGCAATTATTGAGTTGGTCCAAAAGCTCACTCACGTTCTTCAGTAAGATGATACGGAAAAACCCGTACGAACTTTTGGGCCAACCCAATAATTAAGCCTCCTTGGCCTTTCCGAGAAGAGGGCAGAGAGTTATTCCTGCTTAAAGCTGGGCTGAGGGTGCAGGGAGGTAGGCAGGCTCCACCCTATCTGTTAAAAAAGAACAAATGTAGGCAGAGACATGGGTTCTATGCCGCACGCCTGAATAGACCCCAGATGTTAAATCTGAGAAGGTTCCACACCCCCTTCCCCTGGGCTGTGAGGAAGGGGCTTCAGGACACACCGGAAAGGGAAGGGGTGAAAAAAAAAAAAAAGTACAACAGCCCAGAAAATGCGAATTGGCTCAGAGAGCAGCATAATGGGAAGATTTCAGTGTGATATATGGTGGCGGGGACATTATTAATGGTTTGCTGATTTTTACCTTTAAAACCTTTGGGCAGATTATTTATTATGTCCTTGGCGTGCCTATGATCTATGGAGGGGACACTAATGTGTGAGCAGGGTCCCCCGTGTCCCTGCGCCTCTACAGCTTCTAATTAGGCTGCGATGCTGCTCTACCCGTCCGGCTCTCCACCCACCCGGGCAGGGGAGGCAGCGCCGCCTGGGCTCTGAGGCTCTTCTTTTGTGGAATCGACTCCCGCCTGAGAATCCAGGGAACTCAGCTTCCAGGCCTGACTCTGTACTGACCCACTGTGTGACCTTGGGCCAGGGTGGGCACCTCTGAACCTCTGCGCTTGTATCTCTTGAACAACACAGAGGTAAAAATGGCAGAACGAAGATGGAGTTGAGTAAACCGTCTTCCTGGTCCGAAAGCCTCTGGCTCCTGGGACACAGAGAGTTGGAGACCAGCAGTGTTCTTCCGATAGTTCACTCTCATCCGCCCCAGAAACCAAGCATCTCTGGGTAAGGTGGGAACTCAGCCTTCCTCCTCTGGCCTGTCTGTGGCTGCACTGGGAGGGGAGTCTGGACCCTCCAAGGACTTCCAAGAATGACTCTCCAATGCCCCAGGTCGGAGCACTGGACTAGAAGTTAGGGTCAGAGCCAGGCCTAGAGACCACGTGCAGCCAGGAAGGCCACCCGGACTGTCTCCAGGCAGAAACACCCGACTAGAGAAGACCACGCCTCTCTGGGACCCCTCCCCCATGGAACCTCAAGGTCCTGCTGGTTCCCGCTTCTCTCATGCAGTCCCATCCAGCGACTCCCCAGTCTGACAGCAGCCCTCACCTCTCTTAGATCCTCTGTGGCCCCTTCCTGTGCTTTGGGGCCCTACCGGCTGAGTGCAGCTTTGAGCTGGGCCAACTGGAGCTCTGGTCCTGCTTGAGCAGACGGGGCAGGGAAGATGCCTGCCCTTGTGCTGGCCAAAGCTCCAGCCTATTTAATTGGAAGTTCCTGGGGAGGTCCCAAGATTTTCACTCCCACCCACCTCCATTCTAATGAAACTCTTCCTCCTTCCAGAACAGGTGTCTCTTGGGTCATCAGCCTGGGGGTCAACAGAGCCTCCTTCTCAACCAGGCAGCATTTCTCTGACTCTCTACTTCCCTCCTGCCCAAAGACACCCCCCCAACACACCACATAACTCCTAAAGGCTTCTCCTAATTGCTGTCACCCCTACTCTACAGCCCCTGACCCCCAGTCTCAGCTCATGACTAATGTATCCCATCCTGGCTCCTGTCCTTTCTTCCTAGAGAACACCCAGACCACCACTGCCCCTAGTCAAAACAACTCAGGCAAACCAGGCTTTCTGCTGCTATGGTTGATACCAGATCCACTTCCACGCATTTCCCAGTTTCCTTAGCCACTGTCTGGGTTTTGGCTGTCACTGCCACCCATGGTCACACGGAACAGGAATCCAGCTCTGCCTTTTCAGTTGTCCATCAGGAGGGCAGCCCCACTGGCTGCTGAGCTCCAGAGAGGGGCCACAGTAGGTCCGAGGAGTGGGGCTCACGGGGGCCGTCTTTGATCTCTGCATCCTCAGCAGCTGCCACGTGGCCTGGCCCAGCAGAGCTGCTCATCATAGGCTGGATAGAAGAACTAACACATGTCAGTGGTCCTGGTATGTAGTGTGCCTGAAGCGCAGGCCTGGGTAACATGGGGAAACCCTATCACAGTGAGCTTCTGCTGTTGCGACACATGACCGCAGTGAATCCATCGCACAAGTCAGAATCTCTGTCTGTAAGAACAGCTTTGTAGTAGCGGGGAAGAGCTCCACACACAAAAAGGAATAGTTTACTCTGCAGATGTTTTTTCTTCTCACCCTCATCCCTTAAATTCAGAACTTTTGTGGGTTTGATTCTGATAGGCACTGAGAAGGTCAGGTGGGCTTTGAAGGCTGAGACCAAATAAGGGAAGAGAGACCATGGCTCCTTGATGGTGGAACAGAGGATCTGCAAAGCATTCCATTTATCCCCGGGTCCCCAGCATTTTCTGGAGCCATCTGTCCTGTTGGGGCCTGTCTTTCCAGGGCAAGGAAGAGCTTGCCAAGCTAGGGCAGAACAAAATGGGATGTGGAATTCAGCCTTTTCCAAGAAAATGAGTCACTTCCAACTTTCATCCTTCCCACCTTCCATTCATTGCACCAGAGGGCATCTGACCCTAGGTTTGTCTTTTCCCAGAACTGCTATGATGATGAAGCTTTGAGAAGTCACCCAGTTCATCCCTTCGCCTTGAGGCAGGTGCTCCCAACTCAGCCGGGAGGGCTGGGAGCCATCTCATTCCTTCTCGAATATGATGGGAGAGTCAGGACTCAGGAGAGAGATGCTTGTGTGTGCCCTCGCCCTGTGCTCTGGGAAATCCGCTGTGCCGAACTTCAGTCTTGCCGGCCGTAAAGTGCAGCAGTCGTAATACCCGTGGCATCTGGGGTGGGACCACTCATCCTGGTACGTGACTGGCCCAGAGCTGCTGGGCGTTTAGCCTGCTGGCCCCTGCATGCCACACCACCAGTTGTTGGGACTGACAAAAATATTCAATGCTTTTCCCAGGCTGTCCACAGGTGGAAAACCGTAAGTTCACCTTTGTTTATCAGGAACGGGCCAAGGAGGGTGGGCCCTGGAGTAGGGAGATGCTGGCTAGGACAAGGTGTGAATTTGGAAGGTCAGCCCCCAAGCCAAGGGCAGGCAAGGTCGCCAGAGGTGTGGCTCAGTGGAGTCCAGCCTCCGCCAGGTGGCCCCTGGAAATGGTGATCCAGAGGAAGGAGCCAGAGGTTGAAACCCAGCCCAAGGGGTGCGTATAAGCAGCCTGTCAGGCCTTGACTCAGGCCTTGGCTGCATGGAAGAAGGGACCGGGCCTAGGAGTGTCACGTTTGGGTTCGGATAATGGCTTCAGGATCTATCCACCACATGTCCTTGAGTGACTCCCCTCTGAACCCATTTCTTCAGCTAGAAAGCAGCGGCAGGTGACCATGTATTAACGCGTAAAAGTATCTTCTGGATATGCTTCAGGGGTGCAGTAAGGGATCATGGGTTTTCACTGGGAGTCCTCGGACCAAAGAAGGAGCAGAAACAGCAGAAGTGCGTGAGGTCCTCTGGGGAGAGGAAGGAAAAAGACCAGCGGGCTGGGAATGAGGAGACATCAGTGTTTGGATGCCACGTGCAGGCAGAAAGGATGGGAAGCCAGAGCTGGGCTGGTGAGGGGCTTGAGGAGGAGATACTCACTGAGTCAGGGGGCATCATTAGGACAGTGGGCCACCACCTTCTCAGGAGAAAGGGTTACTAGTGTTTGGAAAATCCACAACCAGCAGCGATTTCAGGGCTGAGGGTGGAGGGGTGTGATGAGCTGAGGTAGGATGGGAGATTAGATGAAAGTGGGGATGTAGTGGTGAGGGCTAGGTGCTCTCCTGACCTGTAGGGGCTTCAGCTGGTTTCCTCATTAACAAACTGGGTCCCTTGAGCTATGAGTGCCCCCACCCCCACCAACCAGGTCTGAACATTTAACCCAGGAGGACATGGAGGACAGGGCAGGGCTCTGTAAACCCTGCTAGGAATAAAGGAACAGCTGGGATCTGGAGGGGACTCGGAGTGGGGGTGTGGAAGCAAGGGGAGGGCATAGAACTGGCCCAGAGGAGGGACACCACCAGGTAGCCATTCCACTAATGCTGAAACTGAGCTGCTGTCACTGGGACATGAGCTTGGTTGTCCATCTCCAAGTCCCATGACCTTTTCATTTTCTTCTCTTGACCAGAGACAAACATGCCATTTTAGTGAAGTACTGGGTCAGTAAGAGCTGGGGTGGTTGTCCCTGTCACTTGAGGAGATAGCAGATTATGAAGCAAAGAGGCTGAAACATCTCTTGGGAAATGACTGAGGACCTCAGGTCACCAAAGAGGTGCACAGTGGATGCTCCATGTCAACTGACAGTGACAAGGTCTGGACAATCCTGAATACCATTATATCTAATCCAAGCTTACAAGGCAATGGGTTTCACTAGGAGTTTCTGACCAAGATGAGTGAGTTCAAGTCACTTAGTAGTGTCCAACTCTTTGCGACCCCATGGATTGTAGCCCACGAGGCTCCTCTGTCCATGGAATTCTCCAGGCAAGAATACTGGAGTGGGTTGCCATTCCCTTCTCCAGGGGATCTTCCCAAACCAGGGATAGAACCCAGGCCTCCTGCATTGCAGACATCCAAGCCACCAGGGAAGCCTAACCAGTTCATATATATATATAAGTGTGGGTGTGTGCATATCAGATCAGATCAGTTGCTCAGTCGTGTCTGACTCTGCGACCCCATGAATCGCAGCACGCCAGGCCTCCCTGTCCACCACCAACTCCTGGACGTCACTCAGACTCACATCCATCGAGTCAGTGATGCCATCCAGCCATCTCATCCTCTGTCGTCCCCTTCTTCTCCTGCCCCCAATCCCTCCCAGCATCAGAGTCTTCTCCAATGAGTCAACTCTTCGCATGAGGTGGCCAAAATACTGGAGTTTCAGCTTTAGCATCATTCCTTCCAAAGAAATCCCAGGGCTGATCTCCTTCAGAATGGACTGGTTGGATCTCCTTCCAGTCCAAGGGACTCTCAAGAGTCTTCTCCAACACCTTATACACTTACATATATATATATACTTCTAAATATTTATTTTTTAAAATTGAAGTATAGTTGATTTACAATGTTGTATTAGTTTCTGGTATACAGCAAAGTGATTCAGTGATACATACATTTATACATATTCTTTTTCATATACACTTTTGATGCAAACACTTTAAAAACTCACCTCCAAAAGAACTTTTATAAACATGTCAAATTAAGAACATCTCCAGCACTCAGATATAGAGCAGAACAGATGATTGTGATGTGAGGACACAGCCTACACCAACATTTGCTTTATTTTCTATTATTAACATGTCTATTTTATTTTTTACATTTATATTTACACTTAAACAACCAGTGAACGGTACCTGTTCTTGTAGCACAGACCTTCATTTTAATAATTCTGAATATACAAAATGGTCCCGTGTGGATGGGAATGCTGGTGAGAACCTGTGAAGGAGATTCTGAACCAGCAAGGACAGCCCCAGTTCAAGACTTGCTGGAGAAATGTGCTGAGAAAAGGCGTGTTTTTTGTTTTTTTTTTCAATCTCAAAAATGACAAATAGAGATTTTTGAAATTATAAAGGACACATGTAAATCTATTCATCTAAAAAAGCTAGAATCCTAGCTGAAAATGGGCAAAAGACATACACATATAATCTATGTGTAAATAGATTTTTTTATAAAGACTAGAAAACTCTTTAATCTCATTAGCAATCAAATATAACTAAAATAATTCCACCTTAAAATGAGGTACTATTTTTGCCCATAAAATTAGCAAAGGATTTCTCATTTTTAATGACTCTAACAAACACAGATGAGAATGTAGTGCGCCAGGTGATGTAATTTAGTACAACTTAGACGTTTAGAAAAACAATTTGGCAGAAGATATGAAGAACTTTTAAAAAGTTGGTATCTTTAGACCTAGTAATTCCGTGCCTGGGAAACTATCCTAAGGAAATCATCTGTCATTTGGGGCAAAAAAAATTTGTATATATATATATACACACACACATACATACAATTATATATATGGAAAATCCCAAATATATTGGAAAAAAGCATGGAAATCATCTAAATAGTCACCAAATGGAAATGATGGAAAAGTATTTTATAGTTTCATATTATTTGGGCATTAAAGACATTATTCAGGTAATAAAAATAGGTTTATGAAGATTTTGAGATTAAAAGGGGAATTCCTTATGTTAAGTTAAAAAAAAAAAGGAAGTTTATAAGGATGAGCACAACTATCAGTTAGAAAAATGACGGGGAAGAAATGCCTCTAATTGCTAATATCAGTTATCCCTAAGGGGTGGGGTTATGCGTGGTTACTTTTCCTTCTTTCTGCTTTTTTGCATTTTCCAGTATTTTTCATTACAAAAGCATATATATATATGAATTAAAGAAAGATACAGCCTTTGGAGCCGAGAACAAATTTTGTCCAATGACACTGAGTTTATCTTCTTCTCCCAAGCATCCATATCTCCAGAGTCACCAAATATAGTCAAGACTAGAAAAAAAGCACTTCAAAGTCGAGCGAGGTCATTGCCCAGGAGAGGCCAAGGAGAGAAATAACTGGAGATCAATAGGCAGAAGGAGGAGGGAATCTCTAGCTGGTAAAAAACAAACACAAACAAAATCTCTCCTGGACCACAGCCAGCCAGTTCCATCCTCTTGGGTTCAGCAGGCATATATGGAGGGGAGCCGACTTCTGATAGCCAGGCAGATCTGAGACCCTCCCTCAGTTGGTGGGTGGATGGACCAATGGGGCCTCAGAATTTAGAGCCCAGGGCAGTGAAGGGTGGTCATGTCCTTGGCAAGTCCTTGATTTTTGCCTGTGTCCTTTGCACATCTTGGATTGAACTTCTGACTCAGGACTGCCTCCCAGGTAGTTCTCTAGAAATCTAAGTCATCTTGGTCAAAGCCATCTGTCCGGTCCATGGGGAGGTTTCTAAACTGCATTTCTGTGGAAGCTAGACGTTTCACTACTTTTTTGGCTTCTAAGTTAGAGCCTTCCTTTGTCTCCTGCTCTGGAGCTGAGCCTTCCTCTCCTTCCTGCTCTGAAGCCGGCTTCCTCTCCCTCCTGCTCTGGAGCTGGGCCCCCTGTCTCCTGCTCTGGAGCTGGGCCCTCCTGTCTCCTGCTCTAGAGCTGGGCCCTCTGTCTCCTGCTCTGGCCCCCCCTGCTCCTGCTCTGGAGCTGGGCCTCCTCTGTCTCCTGCTCTGGAGCTGGGCCCTCCTCTGTCTCCTGCTCTGGAGCTGGGCCCTCCTCTGCCTCCTGCTCTGGAGCCAACCTTCTGTCTCCGTCTGGAGCTGGGCCCTCCTCTGTCTCCTGCTCTAGAGCCAGGCCTTCTTCTGTCTCCTGCTCTGGAGCCAAGCCTTCCTCTGTCTCCTGCTCTGGAGCTGGGCCTTCCTCTGTCTCCTGCTCTGGAGCTGGGCCCTCCTCTGTCTCCTGCTCTGGAGCTGGGCCCTTCTTCTGTCTCCTGCTCTGGAGCCAAGCCTTCCTCTGCCTCCTGCTCTGGAGCCGGGCCCTCCTCTGTCTTCAGGTCTGGAGCTGGGCCCTCCTCTCCCTCCTGCTCTGGAGCTGGGCCCTCCTCTGTCTCCTGCTCTGGAGCTGGGCCCTCCTCTGTCTCCTGCTCTGGAGCTGGGACCTCCCCTGCCTCCTGCTCTGGAGCTGGGCCCTCCTCTCCCTCCTGCTCTGGAGCCAGGCCTTCTTCTGTCTCCTGCTCTGGAGCCAGGCCTTCCTCTGTCTCCTGCTCTGGAGCTGGGCCCTCCTCTCCTTCTTCTGGAGCCGGGCCTTCCTCTGTCTCCTGCTCTGGAGCTGGGCCCTCCCCTGCCTCCTGCTCTGGAGCCAAACCCTCCTCTCCCTCTTCTGGAGCCGTGCCCTCCTCTGTCTCCTGCTCTGGAGTCAGGCCTTCCTCTGTCTCCTGCTCTGGAGCTGGGCCC
Source organism: Tragelaphus eurycerus (assembly GCA_935064755.1). NCBI lineage: Eukaryota > Metazoa > Chordata > Mammalia > Artiodactyla > Bovidae > Tragelaphus > Tragelaphus eurycerus. Next base: position 1,446,284 of record CAKXYN010000177.1, on the reverse strand, counting down.
TCCTCTCTCTCCTGCTCTGGAGTTGGGCCCTCCTCTCCCTGCTGCTCTGGAGCTAGGCCCTCCTCTGTCTCCTGCTCTGGAGCCAGGCCTTCCTCTGTCTCCTGCTCTGGAGCTGGGCCCTCCTCTGTCTTCTGGTCTGGAGCTAGGCCCTCCTCTGGAGCTGGGCCCTCCTCTGTCTCCTGCTCTGGAGCCGGGCCTTCCTCTGTCTCCTGCTCTGGAGCTGGACCCTCCTCTGTCTTCTGGTCTGGAGCTAGGCCCTCCTCTGGAGCTGGGCCCTCCTCTGTCTCCTGCTCTGGAGCCGGGCCTTCCTCTGTCTCCTGCTCTGGAGCTAGGCCCTCCTCTGGAGCCGGACCCTCCTCTGTCTCCTGCTCTGGAGCTGGTCCCTCCTCTGTCTCCTGCTCTGGAGCCGGGCCCTCCTCTGTCTCCTGCTCTGGAGCCGGGCCCTCCTCTGTCTCCTGCTCTGGAGCTGGGCCCTCCCTTCCCTCCTGCTCTGGAGCTGGGCCCTCCCTTCCCTCCTGCTCTGGAGCCAGACCTTCCTCTTTGCTCTGCTCTGGACTCAGACCTTCCTCTGTCCCTTGCTCTGGAGTTCTGGTGCCTGTTGGGGCTCCTTCTTGCTCAGAAGCGGAGCTTTCTGGGTACATGCCTGTGACTTTTCTCTCTGGATCAGGGATGTCCGTGGCCTGGTCTTCAGTGCTCCTCATGAATCTATCCCATGGCTCATCTTCCGAGCCTTTCTGAGAGAGCAAAGAGCAGCTCCCCAGAGAGGATGTGCTGAAGGAAGAGAGGCGCTGACCTGGGGCCTGACTGCTGTTGGGGGGCGTCTGCTCCTGGGGTTGGGCTCCTGTCTCCAGAAGCCTCACAGGACTGGCCATGTCCCATGCCAAACTGAAGGCCCCCTTCTTCATCATCTCCATGTCCTCCTCCTGTCTCTGACAGCTCCTCCCTTGCAGCCTCCCGGGCCTCTGTTGTTTCGGCACCAGCATCTCGTCCTCCTGGACCCGGGCCGCCTCCCCCCAGGCCATGAGCCTCCCCAGTGTCCTCAGCCCCACAGCCTGCCTCCCAATCTCCTTCCTCACCATCCATGCCCTGCTCCCCCTTCCCCAGCCCCTCCCAGGGGTCGCTGCCTACACAGGGCTCTGTTTTCCCCTCTTTCTCCTGAGCACACACCTCCTCCTCTGTCCCCGAGGGGTCTTCATCTCTGCCGAGGGTCTGGTCCCCCTCCTCCACTCCAGGGCCCTGGCCTGATCCCAGCTCAGGGTCTCCATCAGCAACCTGGACAGTGCTTGTCCTCGAGGGGTCCCTGTGAGGGGGCTCCACCTCCCCTCTCCACAGTGGGGGCCACCTCCGCTGTCTCTCCATCAGCACACCCTCCTTTCTTCTTCTGCAGAATGTGCTGCAGGTCAAAGGCCTTTCTGATGGGTGCGCTGGCTGACCCCACAGCATCCACTGGGGATGCAGGAACCATTTTCTTCCTCACGCAGGCCTCGCAGGGACAGAACTCCTCCCCCTTGGCCTCTACCGCAAGTGGGGTCCCCAGGGCTCCTCTGAAGATCGGCAGGTCCTCCAGGGAGAAGGAGGGCGGCCCCCGGCCTCGTGTCTGCTCGGAGAAGGGCGAGAGGTTGCACAGGGCCTGGAGGCGCCGCCTGCGCTGTTCGGTCTGCAGGGATGCCTCCCAGTGGAGGGCTTCCCCGGGCAGCCCCATGCCCGCGCCCCCTGCCCAGCTCTGGACCTTGAGAAGCTCCTTCTCCACACTGTCCTGGAGCCGCTGGCCCACATCCCGCTGCAGCTCGGCCACCATCTGGTCCAGCAGGTGGTCGCCCTGCAGGCCCCAGCGAGTGCAGAGCTCGGCCGTGGCCGTGGCGAGGTGGTCCATGAAGGCCTTCTCCATCTTCCTCAACAGCTTGGACACCCACACAGGGTCCGAGATCAGAGACCCCCTGCGGCCCTTGCAAGGGCCCCTCTCACTAGCCCCCTGGGTGATCTTGTCCAGGGTTTGCCCACAGCCAGTCTCAGCTGCTCCAAGCAACTTCTCCAAAGGGGGCTCAGCTTTGGGGCCACTTTGACTCCCACTGGCATCCAGGTACCTCTCGCTGAGGCTCCCAGGGGGCTCTGGCGGGCTCCCTCTCCTCTCTGAAGAGCTCTGCGTGGCAACGGCAGTGGGGTCTCCTGGCTCCTCTTCATGTAGGCTCTTATTTTCCCAGACACCAACACCATCCTGAGAGCCTGCCCCTGACAATTTTAGTTCCGTGATTCCTTTCTCTTCCGGAAACCCTCTGACACCCTCTACTTGCAGTTCTGCTCTTTCTTTTTCTTCTTTTATTTCCTCCAATTGTACCCCCTCTTCCTGCACTGTGTTTTTATCTCCTTGGTCTGGGTCACCCCCCAGCGTCTGCTCCATGCCATTTTTTTCTGCCCCGTCCTCACTGGCAGCACCCTCAGCCTCGTAACTACTCAGCTGTTGGTTTCCCGTAACTTCTGGGTTCCCCGAGGTTCTGGAATCAGGCCCCTGGCAGGAGATGCTTAAGGGCAGCTCCATCTTCTCGGACACCAAGCTGCAGTCCACGGTGCAGGGTCCGCTGCCCTCCCCAGAGCCACCAGAACCACTGCCAACATCCACCCCAGAGGAGGACGTGGGCCTGAAGTCTTCGGTTGCAACGTGGGGCCCAAGGGCCGGCAGGGCCTGGCGCCAGCCGAGCTCCCGGAGGTCCGATTCCAGCTCAATGTTCCTGAGGCCACTCCCTGGCCACAGGGCCTGGAAGGTACTTAGGAGCTCCTGGTACCGAGGGGAGTCTGTGAACCTCACTTTGCTAGCGGGAGACCCAAGATCATCATCATCAAAGAAGTGGAGCCTGGCGAGACAGGTGATGAGGGCCTGGGCCGAGCGGCTGAGCCTCCTGCCCGCTGAGTGGGACACTTCAGGCAGACTGCTGGGCCGGCCCGGCCGGGACCCCATTAGCGCCTTCATGATCTGTAAGGAGGTGGAGACCCTGCTGGGAAGCACGCGCTGGCCCCTCCCACCGTCCACAGCCACTCCTTTGCCTGTTCCAGCCTCCGTAGGGGTTTCTGACACTCCATGGCAAGGCAGACCCTCTCCTAACTTGGGACTAGCACTGCTAGCCGCTGGAAAGGCTTTATCTGGTTCTGCTTCCTCACTGGCCGCCTGTTCCAGGGGCAGTTGTCCGGCCCAATCTGATCTTTCCAGACTGTCTGGGGAATGTTTGTCCACAGGGCCCTCTTGGGGGCCTTCCAGGCCATGCTCGGCCACATCCTCACCCTTGTCCTCTAGCTCGTGTTTGATGGGCTCCTCCGGGATGTTGCTCAGCCACGCACGGACCACGGCTTCGGGGGAGGCTCGGGGCAGAGCTCCCAGCAGCTCACTGCCACCTTCCTCTGGCTCCTCCAGGCCTCCTCCTCTGCCTGAGAGCTTCCCCTGGACCATTCTCCCGAGCTGGGGACCGCTGCGAGGGCTGCCCCTTCTCACAGCTCTGACTGCTCTCCCCGGGGCTGTTCCCTGAGAGCCAGGGGGCCGTGGACGCCATGCATCCAACTTTTCCTCCCCGACCTGCTCCCCGCTAGGCTTCCCATTAGCGCTGCGGTCATCCTCACTGCAGCTGCCTGAAGGATGCCTCTTGCCCAAGGGCCGTGTCCTGGGGGGCGTGGGACAGTACCTGCTGCACACCCAGCAGGCCTTGGAGGAGGGTCCCTGGCTGCCCTGCGGCTGTGAGGCTGGCATCGTCTGTATCGTTCCACAGGAGGCCCCACGAGCAAGGGATGTGCCCAGATGTGAACAGCAGCTGCCCCATTGTGCTCTCAGCCTCCCTCCCTCAGGCCACCCAGCTGGCAGGACCAAGGACCAGGAAGGCTGGAACCTGTCACCCCCAGTCTTTTCACCCAGGCCATCAGCTGGGGTACTGAAAGGGCCAGATGTGTTTGAAGGTGTGAGAGCTGGTGAGCATGGCCTGAACTCAGGGCCCCCTTCGGTCTCAGCAGAGGGAGAATCGGGGAGGTAGAAATTGGAAACACAGTCAGAATTGCTCCCAGGGGTAATGGGGATGCTGCTTAGCTTGCGTGTGTCCTGGGAATACAGAGAGGCCGAGAAGGGTGGCCCTGGGTCCCAGGAGGCCTGGTTCCAGGTGCCCTGTGGGCTTTCAGAAAGGCTGGGCGGGGGGCCGTGTGGCTGGGCTCTGTCTCTGCTGGATGGCCCCGGCATTGGCCGGGACATGGATGAGTCGAGTGGGCAGTGGATGTCCTTAGGGCTGTGGTGCTGCCTGGGGCAGGCTCTCTGGGCCCCTTGACTGGGGACAGAAATGCTGGCTGAGTACAGGGTGCTGGCTCTGCTCTCCTGCTTTCTGCTCCTGCCCAGGGCTGAGGCACTGGCAGAAGGTGGAGTGTAGCCTCCCGCATCATCCCCAGAAGCAGCCAGGCCCCGAGTCGAGGGTGGCCTCACCCCAGACCTGTTTCTGGCCTGGGGGTGCCCTGCTCCCTGTCCAAACTCCTCTGCCTGTGGGTCCTTGTTCGCTATAGACGAGGGGCTCACAGTGGGGGAACCCGGAACTCCCTGCTGGGTGGCCCCCTGGGAAGTCTTGCTGGGGCGGCCCTGGAACAGCTTGTCCCTTTTGCTGCATTCCTCATGAGACCTGGCGCTCGCGGAGGAGTCAGGAAGAGCCTCTGTCAGGCCGCGGGTCCTGGGTTTCAGGCAGCCATCATGGTCCCTGCAGCCCAGTGCTGCTCCCTTGCCTTTGCCTTCACCGGCCCCCAAGGCCAGATGTGGGCCACAGCTGGCCACAGCATCCTCCAGGGACCCAGAGCAGCAGGAGGAGTTTAGCTCAGAGCCTCCAGGGGGTGTGTCACTGGAGGCAGGGCTGGCCCTGTCCTTGCTCCCTCTTTTCCTGCTGGCGACCGTTTGGCTCCGGGAGGCCCTGGAGTGGGAGTTCTGGGTCAGCCCAGACCTCCACCGAGAGGCCGACCACTCTCCTTGGGAGATGTACAGAGGGTTCATCCAGATCTCGTATCTAGACCCCTGCTGCCGCTGGCCTTGGTCAAAGGCTCCCACCCCTCCCGCCCTCACAGGGCCCCAGTCCCTGTGCCCCAGGCTCTGAGGAGTCCCCAGAGTGGCCCTTCCACACACAGCCAAGCAGATCCACCTCCCCCGTGTCAGGGCCCTCCCCACTGGTCGCGGTGAGGGTGCTGGCCCTCCCGAGCCTCCTGGACCACAGAAGCTGGTCCTCCCCCAGCAGGTGGAAGCGGACTTTCATCTCTACAGATAGGCTGCCATCCTCATTCACGCTCACATTCTTCTCGATGTCTTCACCTGTCACCAAGGGGCCGAGCTGGGCAGGAGTGTTCAGAGGGTGCCTGTCGGGGGCAGGGCACATGCAGGCACGATGTGGGCACATTGAGGGGTCGCTGTGCCCCGACTTCTCCGACACCAAGGAGAACTGCCGTGGCCTGTTCTCCAGCCTGGACCGTGCGTGGATCACGCTCTGTTTGGCCTTGGGCCCCCAGCTCCCTGGCACACAATGACGAGCAAGAGAAAAGAGGGAAAGATAATGAGCTGCTGGTGGGGGCTTCAGGGCAGAAGAGTCAAGGTCATGAGCCTTTCACAGCCTGTACACCTCTCTCTGTACGCTACCATCTCAGTCCTGTCTGACTCTTTATGACCACATGAACTGTAGCCCACCAGGCTCCTGTGTCTATGGGATTCTCCAGGCAATAATACTGTATACCCCTGCCACCTCCCAAACCAGCAGTTAGGACAGAAACCACTCTAGAATGAATCTTCGCAGAGTTCCCGGGAGGTGAACCAGTACAGCCCAGAGAGATGAACTTGAAGTCCGAGTTCAATCTCAACCCTGCCACTTCCTAGCTGTGTGAGCTTTGGCAGAGCCTCTTTCCTGAACTGTAAAAGTAATAGATCTATCTGGCAGGTTTGTTTTGAGGATGTAAGGCAGTGCATATAAGACTTCCTCAGAGTTGCTGGCACAGAGTAGGTTCTTCATAAATAGTAGGGTGGGCTGTAGAGCATCAGTGCCCTGAGTTAACTTCTAGCCCTCTTCACACCCACCCCCAGTGCAGGAAATAAAATCAGTAAGTTGCTGCATACACCCCTGATTGTATAACTGTAAGATGCTTTGCAATTACTAGTGGTGATTTATCATTTATCATCTTAACACTCATCAAGTTTGGGGGTTGATAAATGATGGCAAGGAAGGGCCTACACAGATGACAGCTAAATGTCCCTCAGCATGAAAAAGAGAAAAAGAGGGGGTCGCTGGCGATAGAAAGACATGACCCTGAGAAAGAAGGAAACCCCTAGTACTTTCTCATTTTATCTCTTGAGCTAACACTTGGCAAAGAGAGGGTGGCTGGTGGAGGCTGAGCCTACGGCCAGCAAAAGAGCAGGTTCCCTTGAGTCCAGCTGGGTAGGAGATGTTTGCCGAGCTCTACTTCTCCATAGGCATCAGGTGAGACTGAGGGTTCCCCCAGGGGGGTGGGTGGGATTCTCTGTCCAGAACTTGGCATGGGCAATCACAGAAACCATTGTTGTCATTTTCTTAATAGCTTTTCACAAAGGGTGTTATTTTGATTATTCACCAGAATTTGCCCATAGTAATTCCAACAATTTTGCTGAAATTTTTCTCTGTACTTGTTGATTGTGCTTTAGTTTTTTTTTTAATAACAAAGGCTCCCTCTGGCATATGGACTTTCTGGATGGGTATACGGCTGGCTGCAGAGATTGATGGATGGATGGATGATCCATGGTTTTGATTTGTTTCTTTGGTCTGTTTGATCCCCACAGTTGCCTAAGAGAGTCATGACTCTTGAAAGATGCAAATGCCACATACCCATGACTCACTGTGCCCGTAATGGTATGCCCACTGTGGACCTTAATAAAAGCTTATTTTAGATCCTAGAATCTTAGAGCTCAAGGTCTCTTAATTCTGCTCTCTTTAAATACCAGACTCCCCTCTCTCCTATGCCAGTCAACTAACTGTCCAGCTCAGTTAATGCGATGAGAAGGAGGAAGGGGCAAGAGAGACCTTTAGAGAACTGAGATGCCCAGGTGTGAAGCCAAAGGCAGGTTTCCTAAAATGATCTAAAAAGTTTATCTTCTCGGCCATCCTGAACCACCATCCAGTGCACATAAACTGGGCATCCTCCAGACCCAACTCACCACTTTTGTTCTTTGAAGTCTGCCCAGATGAAGGTTCACTTCCTTTTCTTCTGATATCTTCCATCACCAGCGGTCTGAAAGGCTCGAGACCAGCACACACCAGCACGGAGGGGCTTCTCAGCAGAGCCTTCAGAGAGTCCACCTGGGGAAGGAGAGTGTGGAGTCGGGAGGCCCGGTCTACAGGACCCCCTACTGCCTAGCAAAGCACAGGGAGAGGGAGGGATCAAACCCATGTCTCCTGCTTGGCAGGCGGATGCTTTACCGCTGAGCCACCTGGGAATCCCACATATATACATCCATCCTCTCTTTCCTGATTTCCTTCCCATTCGGGTCACCACAGAGCACTGAGTAGAGTTCTCTCTACTGTACAGTGAGTGAGTGAGTGAAGTCACTCAGTCATATCCGACTCTTTGCCACCCCATGGACTGTAGCCTACCAGGCTTCTCCATCCATGGGATTTTCCAGGCAAGGGTACTGGAGTGGGTTGCCAGTAGGTCCTCATTAGTTATCTATTTAATACACACTATCAGTTGTGTTTGATGGCTTCTCTGGTGGCTCAGATGGTAAAGAATCTGCCTGCAATGCAGGAGACCTGAGTTTGATACCTGGATTGGGCAGATACCCTGGAGGAGGAAATGGCAACCCACTCCAGTATTGTCCCTTGGACAGAGGAGCCCAGTGGGCTACAGGCCATGGGGTCGCAGAGCCAGACACGACTGGGCGACTAACACACACACACACACACACACACACACACACACACACACACCAGTTGTGTCAGTGCCTATTTAGAGGAATAACTGCCCAGTTCCATCTAAGTGTTTCGAGCTGAGATCTGGACAACTTTTTAAGGAAACGGTATCCTGGACAGCCTACCCTTTTCCCACTGATTGTGTACACATGCTTCACAGGAAAGTGCAGTAGGTCGGACGCTTTGCTGAGAAAGGCCGTCAGGTTCCTGGTGTTTCTGTGGCTGAGCACCACTGTTTGCTGGAGCCGAGGGTCCCCATTCTTAACTAGCGTGATCCTCCTCGAGGCTTTGAGTCCTTTGCAGGTAGAGGCTGTTCCTGGTGCCTCGAATTCCCTCAACTGCTGAGCAGAAGGGCTTCTCCCCTGGGGCTGGCCCAGCCCGCCGGGGGTCCTGGGGGGCTTCTTATCGGAGCAGAGATAGCAGCCACCATCCTGCAGCTGCTCCAGGGTGCTGAGGCCGTGCAGGCCCCGGGGTGTGGTGACTGAGCGCACCCCAAAGGAGAGTGGTACCCGCTGGGAGAGCTCGTCCATCAGGGCTCCAAAGCTCCTGAAGGTGCGCTGGTGAACGGCCAGGCGGACCCCAGCAAACCGGGGATCCCCTCGCTTGAGGAAGGTTATCTTCTTGGCCGGCGTGACCTGGGTGACAGAGGGGGTCCGGGCCACAGAAGGCAGGAGGCACTCGCGGTGGCCGGGGGCCAGGGTGTCCCTCGGAGTGCTGTTCATGGTGGGGAGGACCAGGCAGCTGAAAGGGATTGGAGAAAGGAAAGTCAGAGAGCAACCTGAGGGTCTGCGCATTTCCTCCTGGCTTTGGCTCAGAGGTGCTCCCTTTCCACCCCAAATCTCCCCCACCCCATCTCAGAGAGGCAGGTTCGTTCATCCTGATGAGCAGCTACTGCTCGGTCACGTCCGGCTCTTTACGACCCAAGAGGCCCGCCAAGTGCCTCTGTCCATTGTATTTCCCAGGCAAGAATACTGGAATGGGTTACCTTCTCCAGGGGATCTTCCTGACCCAAGGATCGAACCCATGTCTCTTGCATCTCCTGCATTGCAAGTGGATTCTTTACCACTGAGCCACCCTGAAAGCCCTTTGATGAGTAGAAGGAAGAGCAAAGGTTTGGCATCAGAAGATATGAATTAAAATCCCATCCCCCCACCTCCCTCTTACTGCCTGTGCAACCCAAGAGTTTAATAACTAGTCTGCGCTTTGGTAAAATGCAGCCATATTCATCTGTACAAAACAATTCAATGGATTTATGAATACAAAGCAAGCATCAATAGCTCAAAGGGGCACAGAATCTGTAACCCTCAGGGAACCCAGCCCCCTGCTAGAGACAGCAGGGACCCAAGAAATACTAGTGATTGATGACACCTAGGCTTCACAAGCTGCCCCACAGAGCCCAGGCCTGCCAATCACCGCCATGCACACGGTCAGGATCCAGTGAGGGGTCTCCCCTGATTACACGGGTTCAGACCCAGCAGGACCTGCGTTGCCATGCACATGGCAGGTGACCACAGTCTCCCCTGCCACAGCCATCTCTCCTCACTCACGGTCCAGCCAGCGGCCACATCTCCTTTTTACCTTGACTCACCGTGTACCCCCATTCATTTTCGGGGAAAGAGCTCTGCTCTCATTTTCAAAATCTTGGTGCACAAGAGCACTTGTAATCGTCTCTCATCTCTGCACAAACTTTATAATTAGCTTCTTCAGCCTCCTCCCTCCCAGCTAAGCCCTCTAAGCTGCTTTCCCAGCACCCCCCACCTCCCACCCAGCACGTCCCTGTAGCTGCCAGGCACTGGCCCTCAGGCACGCCTTCCAGAGGGCTACTTTGCTTCCTACTTGATTGGCGGTTTCACTTGTGACTGTGACCATCCTTCTCGGCCCCACTGAAGGGCCGAGAGGGGGAAGAAGGTCACCATGTCTCCTGCACTCACCACCATGTCTCCTGCAGTCACCATGTCCCCCGGCATCACTGTGTTCCCAGTGTCATCGTGTCCCCCCATGCCACCATGTCCCCTAGTGTGGCCATGCGCCCCAGCATCACTGCATCCCCCGGAGTCACTGTATCCTTTGGTGTCGTCATGCGCCCCAGCATCACCATGTCCCCCATAATCACCATATCCCCAGCATCACTATGGCCCCAGGATCACTGCAGTCTGTCACTCTGTCCTTCAGTGTCCCCATGTCTTCCAGTGTCCCCACCACCTCCAAGGACTGCTCCTCCCAGTCTACTTCTGAATAGAGAGCCCTCCTCAACACCTCCCAGCAGCAGCTCTGCGGGGATGGGAGAGACCGTGAAGGCAGAGGTCATGCCGGCTCCCAGGAGACTCGGGGTCAAGAGTCTCACGGCAACGTTGTGATCAGCGCCCTCCAGTGCCGATGGCCCCTTCCCTCTGACATCCCTCTAGAAAATTCTAGGGGTAACTTCTTACTCTCCAGCCTCTTTGGCAGAAACAAACAGGCTCTGCTTCCCCTGCGCGGTGAGTCACTGAGAGCTGCCACCTCCTCCTCCGCCACAGGGAAGGGGGAAGCCGATCAATGTTCTTTTTCAAAGAGACAATGAACTTCTGATTCTTTCACCTTCAGAGTATCCTGGCCAGGATAGTCATTCATTCAGGCACTCCTTCATTCACTCATCTATGTACCCAACACAGATTCTTGAGCTTCTGTTATGTGCCAGCCTCTATGCTGGGCCCTGGAAATACAAAGATTACTGAGACATGGCACTCATCTTCAAAAACGTCCCATTCTGCTGTGGCACTGCTGCTGCTAAGTCATTTCAGTCGTGTCTGACTCTGTGCGACCCCATAGATGGCAGTCCACCAGGCTTCCCCGTCCCTGGATTTATCCAGGCAAGAAGAGTGGAGTAGGTTGCCATGTCCTTCTCCAATTCTACTGTGGCAAGTAGGTGATAATTAAGATGCAGCATAAGACATGTCCTGAGATACAGATACAGATATATTATAAACAGGGTGTGACTGAAAGCAGATCAAGGAAGACTTCCTGGAGGTGACGAGTCGAGTTCCTGAGCAGAGACCTGCAGGACAACTCAAGGATTAACCGGAGAAGGAGGAAGTTAGCACCAGCATGGCAAATAGATACGGCCTTGGTGCCAATGCTGACCTGCCGGGTAGGCTGGCAGGATGGGCGGAGGAGGTGCCAGCTTCCTGTGTGCTGTGATCAGGTGGCAGCGTGGACACAGCATCAGGACGGATGGGCCGCAGAGTGCCTGGCCTTCCCAGCAGTTGGGGCGGCAGCCTATGTGCAAACGTGCGGTGGAAAGAGAAAGATCAGATGTTCTGGAAGGGCCTTCAATGGATGGACGCAGAGCATCTGACAGGCTCTATTAAGGGAGCTGACGGAGGCTCCAGGGGGATGGAATGGCACTGACAGTAAGGTCAGCTCTGGCCCCTAGAACTCCAATAGCAGAACACAGAGTCCTTCCCCACTGACATCTGAGATGCTGGCGAAAGCCAACTCAGGGGGTTCCTACCTCTGATCCAAAAACAGGTGAGTAAGGAAGAAGGGGATGGTAACTGAGTCTCGCAAAAGCTAGTGGAAAGTTGCTGGACGACAAAGGGAACTCAGTCTGGGGCTCGTGATGACCTAGAGGGGTTGGGGCGGGATGGAAGGGAGATTCAAGACGGAGGGGATATAGGTATATGTATGGCTGACGCACATTGTTGTAGGGCAGAAACCAACAAAACGTTGTAAAGCAATTATCCTCCAATTAAAAATAAATAAATAACTTTTTTTAAAAAGCAGAGGAGAAATAAGCAAGCGTCACTGCAAGCTGAGTTTACCTGGACTGCTCCTGCTTTAGCACTGAAGGGTCCTGGTGCTGGGACCCCTCACTCCCCTGCCACCCCAGGTCCCCTGATAGATTCCCAGGATCAGGTGGCCCTCTTCCTGGCACTGGCCCCGTTGGCAGTGAGGCCAAGAAGAGCTGATTGCCTTGTGCAGCTGGATAAAGATGCTGTCACCAAGGATGCACTGTTTGGGCCCAGAAAGTGAAGTGAGTGTTAGTCCCTCAGTCAAGTCTGACTCCTCAGGCGCCTCTGTCCATGAGGCAAGGATACTGGAGTGGGTTCCCATTTCCTTCTTCAGGGGATCTTCCTGACCCAGGGATCAAATCCATGTCTCTTGCATTGTAGGTGGTTTCTTTACCATCTGAACCACCAGAGAAGCCCCTGAACACAGCACCCAAACTGGAAAAGTGGTCTCTTCGGATATACCAGCCAGCTGTTCTCCCCTTAGCTTAAGGAATTTGAGCTGGAGCTTCTGTCATTTGAAACAGAAAGGGACACGGAGCCTCCAGGGAGCAGCACCAGTGAACACTCAGTATTTCCCAAATTCCAAAACTGGATTTCTGAGCTAGGGGACCCCTGAGGCAGGGCTCTGAGGCCCCTGCCAGATCCTCCCACTAGATCCCCAGGGATGGATGTCAGTTCGGTTCAGTTCAGTTGCTCACTCGTGTCCGACTCTTTGTGACTCTATGGACACCAGGCCTCCCTGTCCATCACCAACTTCCGGAGTTTACTCAAACCCATGTCCATTGAGTCAGTGATGCCATCCAACCATCTCAGCCTCTGTTGTCCCCTTCTCCTCCTGCCCTCAATCTTTCCCACCATCAGGGTCTTTTCCAATGAGTCAGTTCTTCGCATCAGGTGGCCAAAATGTTGGAGTTTCAGCTTCAACATCAGTCCTTCCAAAGAATATTCAGGACTGATTTCCTTTAGGATGGACTGCTTGGATCTCCTTGCAGCACAAGGGACTCTCAAGAGTCTTCTCCACCACCACAGTTCAAAAGAATCAATTGGCGTTCAGCTTTCTTTATTGTCCAACTCTCACATCCATACATGATTACTGGAAAAACCATAGCCTTGACTAGATGGACCTTTGTTGGCAAAGTAATATCCCTGCTTTTTAATATGCTGTCTAGGTTGGTCATAACTTTTCTTCCAAGGAGCAAACGTCTTTTGATTTTATGGCTACAGTCACCATCTGCAGTGATTTTAGAGCTCCCAAAAATAAAGTCTGTCATGGTTTCCATTGTTTCCCCATCTATTTGCCATGAAGTGATGGGACCAGAGGCCATGATCTTAGTTTTCTGAATGTTGAGTTTTAAGCCAACTTTTTCACTCTCTTCTTTCACTTTCATCAAGAGGCTCTTCAGTTCTTCTTCACTGTCTGCCATAAGGGTAGTGTCATCTGCATATCTGAGGTTAGTGATATTTCTCCTAGCAATCTTGATTCCAGCGTGTGCTTCATCCAGTCCAACATTTCTCATGATGTACTCTGCATATAAGTTAAATAAGTATGGTGACAATATACAGCCTTGATGTACTCCTTTCTCATTTTGGAACCAGTCTGTTGTTCCAAGTCCAGTTCTGACTGTTGCTTCTTGACCTGCATACAGATTTCTCAGGAGGCAGGTCAGGTGGTCTGGTATCCCCACCTCTTGAAGAACTTTCCAGTTTGTTGTGATCCACACAGTCAAAGGCTTTGGCATAGTCAATAAAGCAGAAGTAGCTGTTTTTCTGGAATTCTCTTGCTTTTTTGGTGATCCAACGGATGTTGGCAATTTGACCTCTGGTTCCTCTACCTTTTCTAAATCCAGCTTGAACATCTGGAAGTTCACGGTACACATACTGTTGAAGCCTGTCTTGGAGAATTTTGAGCATTACTTTGTTAGCATGTGAGATGAGTGTAATTGTGCAGTAGTTTGAGCATTCTTTGGCATTGCCTTTCTTTGGGATTGGAATGAAAACTGACCATTTCCAGTCCTGTGGTCACTGCTGAGTTTTCCAAATGTGCTGGCATATTGAGTGCAGCACTTTCACAGCATCATCTTTTAAGATTTGAAATAGATCAACTGGAATTTCATCACCTCCTCTAGCTTTGTTTGTAGTGATGCTTCCTAAGGCCCACTTGACTTCTCATTCCAGGATGTCTGGCCCTAGATGAGTGATCACACCATCGTGGTTATCTGGGTCATGAAGATCTTCTTTGTATAGTTCTTCTGTGTATTCTTGCCACCTCTTCTTAATATCTTCTGCTTCTGTTAGGTCCAGACAATTTCTGTCCTTTATTGTGCCCATCTTTGCATGAAATGTCCCCTTGGTATCTCTAATTTTCTTGAAGACATCTCTGGTCTTCCCCATTCTATTGTTTTTCTCTATTTCTTTGCACTGATCACTGAGGAAGGCTTTCTTATCTCTCCTTGATATTCTTTGGAACTCTGTATTCAAATGGGTATATCTTTCTTTTTCTTCTTTGCCTTTTGCTTCTCTTCTTTTCATAGCTATTTGTAAGCCCTCCTCAGACAACCATTCTGCCTTTTTGCATTTCTTTTTCTTGGGGATGGTCGTGATCCCTGTCTCCTATACAATATCACAAACCTCTGTCCATAGTTCTTCAGGGACTCTGTCTATCAGATTAAATCCTTTGAATCTATTTGTCACTTCCACTGTATAATCGTAAGGGATTTGATGTAGGTCATCCCTGAGTGGTCTAGTGGTTTTCCCTACTTTCTTCAATTTAAGTCTGAATTTGGCAATAAGGAGTTCATGATCTGAGCCACAGTCAGCTCCCAGTCTTGTTTTTGCTGACTGTATAGAGTTTCTCCATCATTAGTTGCAAAGAATATAATCAATATGAGTTCGATGTTGGCCATCCAGTGATGTCCATGTGTAGAGTCTTCTCTTGTGTTGTTGGAATAAGGTGTTTGCTATGACTAGTGCATTCTTTTGGCAAAACTCTATTATTCTTTGCCCTCCTTCATTCTGTACTCCAAGACAAAATTTGCCTGTTACTCCAGGTGTTTCTTGACTTCCTACTTTTTGCATTCCAGTCCCCTATAATGAAAAGGACATGTTTTTTGGTTTTAGTTCTAGAAGGTCTTGTAGGTCTTTATAGAACAGTTCAATTTCAGCTTCTTCACCATTAGTGGTCAGGGCATAGATTTGGATTACTGTGATATTGAATGGTTTGCCTTGGAAACGAACAGAAATCATTTTGTCATTTTTAAGATTGCATCCAAGTACTGCATTTTGGAGTCCTTTGTTAACTATGATGGCTACTCCATTTTCTTTTAAGGGTTGGAGATAACTGTCTCATATTCCTACATGACCTGATGGGGGAAGGGAAAGTGTCATATAGGCCCTCAAAAGTGGGGAAAAGGGTTACTGCTCAGCTGATATGCAAAGTCACTTGTATGGGGTTATCTGTCATCATCACTATCTTCCTTTCAAAATCAAAAGGTTTTCTCTCTCTCTTGATTCTCTCCCTCTTCCCTTGTGGCTCAGCTGGTAAAGAATCTGCCTGCAATGCGGGAGACCTGGATTTGATCCCTGGGTTGGGAAGATGCCCTGGAGAAGGGAAAGGCTACCCACTCTAGTATTCTGGCCTGAAGAATTCCATGGACTGTGTATAGTCCATGTGGTCACAAAGAGTCAGACACGACTGAGTGACTTTCACTTTCTCTTCTCTCAGCAAGAGTGGAAGGACTTGATCTCTTTAACAAGACAAGACAGGTAGGGTACCAGGTCTGGCCCACGTGGAGGGTCCATGTAGCTCTTCTTTACCATGTATGATGGCCACATGGTCAGGAGACCCCCCTCACAGTCTTTCCCCCATTAACTCACAGTGAGGGTTGGGGGTGGAGGATGGTGACAGCAAGAGAATGCTGTGGAGGAAGTGGGGAGCCTGACTCCCGAGTACAAGGAAGTATTGGGGAGAAGGATAAAGAGATGACGGGGGCAGAGCTGTGGGACAGCAAAGGATGTCCCCCAGTTGGGGTCACTTGGGGGAGACCAGTGGTGGACGAGAAATATCTGGATAAGGTGAAAGACACTCTGATAGCAAATGGCTTCTGCCCAGCTATGCCCATGACTGAGCACTAAAGGGCACCTCCTTTTGAACCCCCCAACCCCCTCTCACTCAGGACAGAGTCTCAGGGTATGTTGGGTTGCACAGATTGGAGGAGGCTCTGATGGCGAGCTTTCCTGAACCCCCGGGAGGACCAGGGTGGGGCTGTTAGGCTGAGTGGGCTCCGTCAACCCACAAACTGTGGGGCAAATCACTAGAGCTCAGTGCTGTTGCCGCTGTCCAGTCCCTCAGTCATGTCTGACTCTCTGTGTCCCCAGGGACTGCAGCACACCAGGCTTCCCTGTCCCTCACTATCTTCTGGAGTTTGCTCAAACTCATGTCCATTGAGTTGATGATGCCATCCAACCATCTCGTCCTCTGTTGCCCCCTTCTCCTGCTGTCTTCAATCTTTCCTAGCATCAAGGTCTTTTCCAGTGTGTCAGCTGTTTGCATCAGGTGGTCAAAGTATTGGAGCATCAGTCCTTCAGCATCAGTCCTTCCAGTGAATATTCAGGGTTGGTCTCCTTGTAGTCCAAGGGACTCTCAAGAGTCTTCTCCAGCACCACAGTTAGAAAGCATCAATTCTTCGGCGCTCAGCCTTCATGGGTCCCAGCAAAACCCAGACCCACAGTACCACATCCTAGCAATGTCAGGACTGGTTTGGGCAGCAAAGGATGGGGGTGGGTGCCAGGGGATTTTAGGAGGAAGACAGCCAGCCAAGAAGGACTTCCAGCTGTGTGTGGGTGGGGGAGGGAAGTGGAGAAAAACAGATTAAGGGGCAAAAGGGGGAAAAAAATAGAAGTCTCAGGAAATGTTCAGAAAGGTGACAGCCCTGGTGGAGGAACTGGGCAGAGTGGGCTTGCACGGGAGGAAATGGTCTTGTCAGCAGTCCTTCCAGGGGGCGAGGGTGAGGGGCTGGGGGCAGGGCAGGCAGCAAGAGTGATGGATTCAGGAAAAGAATAAATAGGGTGAGAGAAGTCTCCAGGCAGGATGGAGGGCCGGCCTGGCAGGCAGAAAACCTCAGTGTGCAAAGTCACTAAAGCTGACCCAAGAGGGAGGGAGCAGGAAGGGGTGGGGAGTTGGTGGGGGGCGGGGTGGGTGGGGGGAGCGTGGTTGCTGTGGAAAAACCTTGAAGGTGGATTGAGTGATGTTACACATAAACAAATGCAAGGAGTGAGGATGATGTGAGCAGTAAATGTCAACAGAAAAACACTTGCAGCACACATGTAGCCTCTAAGGAGAACCACCAATGATCAGAGGCACCTAAGCCCCTACTGGGGTCTTCCAGTACTGCGTGGTCTACACAGGCTGTTTGGAGCCTGGAAACGCTTTCAACACCACATTTCAGTGACTCGAATTTGCCGTTATTTTATGAGTCAAGAAGAAAGAAAGAAAAATTGGTGACAGACGGAGACATGCTGTTCATTGCAAGGTGCATCCTGATTTCAGGGATATTTAAACATGGGAGCAGGAGGGGGGCAGGAAATCTGCATTTTAAAGTCAATGAGTCACAACAGGACAAGGAGCTGAACGTAGACTGCACACAGATCCATGAGAAAGACCCAGTCTGCAGTTGCTTCTGTCCTGGCTCTTGTGAAGAGTACATACACGGCTTCACAGCTTACAAAAGAACGTATGTCCTTTGACAACCTAAATGTCCATCGACAGATGAATGAATAGAAAAGATGTGGTGCATAAATAAAACAGAATATTACTCAGCCACTAAAAGAAAAGAAATAGGGTCATTTGTAGAGACGTCGATGGATCTAGAGTCTGTCATACAGAGTGAAGTAAATCAGAAAGAGAAAAGCAAATATTGGACCAAGGGATTCATGCTAATACATCCTTGCAAAAATATTTCTTGAAACAAATCTGTCATAGTAACGTCTCCTTCCTGGATAGTCACATATAAATTTAACGTGTGAAAATGGGTACACTGAAGTGTTTTACTTTGCGATTATTTTGTAACTTGTGAAGCGGTATATGTACAACCGTGTGTTAGTCATTGCTCCCTTAAACAAAAATTGTGAAAATCCTTAGTATGGTGCTTGGATTCATGTCTTTGGTAGCATTATTCAAAAAGAATTGGAGGCTTTTTTTTCCCACAAAATGTTTGCCATTTAGTTATTTTATGTATATATAGATATATTTGTGAGAATATTTAACGCTACATGATTTTTGTGTGAAGTGAAAGTCACTCGGTCATGTCTGATTCTTTGCAACCCCATGGACTGTAGCCTGCCAGGCTCCTCTGTCCATGGAATTCTCCAGGCCAGAACACCAGAGTGGGTAGAATAAATAGGGTGAGAGAAGTCTCCAGGCAGGATGGAGGGCTGGCTTGGCAGGCAGAAAACTTCAGTGTGCAAAGACACTAAAGCTGATTAGGGGATCTTCCCAACCCAGGGATCGAACGCAGTCTCCTGCGTTGCAGGCAGATTCTTTTTACCATCTGAGCCACCAGGGAAGCCCAAGAACACTTGAGTGGGTAGCCTACCCCTTCTTCAGCGGATCTTCCCGACCCAGGAATCAAACCGGGGTCTCCTGCATTGCAGGTGGATTCTTTATCAGCTGAGCCACCAGGGAGCCAGTAGCTCAGCTGGTAAAATTTTGTGTGGTCAAATCTAAAATAAATAAATTACATGACTTCCTATATTCAAGGTTCTGAGTGGAGGATTCAGGAAGAAAATAAACAGAGTTCTAGTGAACAAAGTTCTAACAAGAGTAGAACTTACTTAACAGGTGTAAAGTAATCTTGCAGCCTATATTGAGAGCTATAATATGCTAGAAACGTGTTAGACACAGAGAGTTAGGCTCAATGTTCTGAGATGGGCTCGTGCCTCATGAAATTAAAATCCAGGAAAGAAAACAGAAGCTCTGCACCCGAGTCCTCCTTCTTTGGCCCCACCGCCACTGCCAGCCAATCACAGGATCCAGAGCCTACCTAGACTCTGCCAGTAACTAGCTAATCGCTGTGGGCAAGCTACTTGGCTTCTGGGAGTTTCCATTACTTTAATCCTAAAATGAAGATGCTAAACCAAAGGGCCGCTGAGGTTACACTAGGAGTTTATGGGAAAAGATAGCAGATGACACTATACTAAAAATGATTACCTTTGATGGAAGACCTGTTGAGAAAAATATCAAAGGCATTCGTTTTTAAAATTTTTCTAAGTGAGGGGCTTCCCTGATGGTCCAGTGGCTAAGACCCCTAGTTCCCAATGCAGGAATCCTGGGCTTGATCCCTGGTCAGGGAACATAATCCCACAGGCTATAGCTAAGGGTTTGTATGCTGCAACTAAAGATTCTGCAACTAAGGCCTGGCACAGTCAAATAAGATAAATATTAAAAACAAGATAAGAAAAATAAAAAGTTTCCAGGTAATACCTTATCCTTTCAAAATTCCAGTAAAACCTTGAACAGTGACCTTCTTCTAAATAATGAGCACATTCCCATATGTGCAAAATGCTGCCTACAATTTCAGGGGGCATGGGCATCTAAAACCTACCCACAGAAAGCCGCCAGAGATCACAAAGCCCAAGTTAAAAACCTTTGATCCAAGTCTAAGGATTTAATGTATAGCATGGTGACTATAGTTGACACTGCATTGTATAATAGAAATTTGCTAAGAGAATAGAACTTAAATGTTTGCAACAACAACAGTGAAAAAGAACCTTTGATGTAGTCCTTGAAGACGAGGAAACCAAAGAGAGGAGGAACAATAGAGAGAAAAAACGTGGAGCTCCGGTTTCCCAGAATACACAGACGGTGTGGCTTAAAAAGAGGGTGTGTCTGTGAATATAAACCTACTTGCTTAACCTATAGCTTCTGAGAAAAGTTTTCACAAAGATGGTTCTCTTTCTGGTGATAATGGAAAGACATACACACGCCAACACATTCGTGGCAACTCAGGAAGAGGACTCAGGGCTGGAAGAACCCAGATATCTGATATTGAAACAGGAAGGAGAATCCTAGGAAAGTCTTAAAAAAAAAAAAAAACCACCAGCATTAGAGAATCTTCCTGCCCCGCTCCCCACACACTTGCTAATATTCTCTAGACAGTTTATCAACAAGGAATTAGGCTAATGAGAAGGCTTGGATTTACAGAGCTTAAACTGCAGTGTGGGACAGCTGAGCTCCTTGCAGGCAGGAAGTGTTGTGACTGTGGCCCTCTTGTCCCAGGCAGTGCTTGGCATGTCGTAAGTGCTTGACTCGTGTTTGCAGAATAAATGATGCTTGGAAGGCCATGCAGTGGTCAGAGTGTGGTGAGTTCTTTGATCTTAGCTGTGGAACGTGGAATCTAGGCGGCTTCCCAGGTGGCTCAGTGGTAAAGAATCTGCCTGCCAGTGCAGGGAGACTCTAGAGACACTAGTTCAATTCCAGGGTCGGAAAGATCCCCTGGAGAAAGAAATGGCTACCCACTCTGGTATTCTTGCCTGGAACACTCCACGGACAGAGGAGCATGGAAGGCTCCAATCCATCACATTGCAAAGAGTCAGACATGACTGAGTGCACACACACACACAGATACATTCTCACAGTTCTTGAGGCTGGAAGCCAAGACCAAGGAGTGAACAGGGCTGGTTTCTCCCGAGGCCTCTCTCCTGGCTGTGCAGACAGCCATCCTCCCCTCACGTCTTCACACAGTCTTCTCTCTGTATGTATGTGTCCTAATCTCCTCTTCTTATCCAGACAGAGTCCTATTGGATTAGTGCCCACCTTAATTAATCACCTCATTTAACTCAATTACCTCTTGAAAAGCCCTGTGTCCAAATACAGTCGCATTCTTCAGAGTGCCCTGGGGTTACCGCTTCAGAATATGACTGTAGTGGGGAGCCAGGTGGGGCATATGCAATTAAGCCCATACCTCCGGGAAAGGTTTTGAAAGTACCGACATCTACACTCCACCTTCAGAGATCCAGAGACTGGGTTTGATCAGAGGCCCAAATTACTTTTAGAACTTAAAAGTGTTTTCAGTTTCTTTTTTAAAGTTCCCCAGCTGATTGGAACACCCCTAAGCAAAAGTAACAGCTGGACGTGATACGATGCCAACAGGGTACCAGCCCACACAGTGAGGTGAAGTCCAAGTACAATACAACAGAGGTTCAGAGAAGGAGCGTCTGGCCGACACAACCAGAGACTTTGACAAAGACTTTCCAGTGGGTTGGGGGGATGGGAAGATGTCCATTGACAGAGCAGGGTGGGGCCTCTAGCAACTTTGCAAGCACGGCCTTGCTTGATAGAGCGAATGCGTGCCTCTCAGGAGGGTGGCATTGCCTGGCTTGGGGAAGAAGGGAAAGAGAAAGCAGACGCTGCAGCTGGGAGCCATGGTAGGCTTCTGAGCAGGAGCGAGATGTTGTAAATATGGTGATCACCCAAGATCAATGAGCAGGATCTTGTGGAGGGCCAATGCAGTGTAACGCCCAGGTGGGATGTTTTCATGGCGCGCTCGCACACACACGCACACACACACACACACGGGGGAGGGGCACTTCTTCAGAGCGCTCAGTGAATCTGAACCACAGCTCAGAAAGAGTTCACAAAACCTAAAGAATTCTTAACTGGACATAAGAAATCATACAGTATATAACCCTTTATGTAGTTCAAAATAGGAATGATACACCCATGTTGTTAAAAGAGAGGGACTTCCCTGGCAGGTAGCTGGGACTCTGTGCTCCCAATGCAGGGGGCTTAGGTTTGATCCCTGGTCAGGGAACTATATCCCACGTGCTGCAACTAAGACCTAGCACAGCCAAATAAATAAATATTTTAAAAAATAATAAATAAAAGAGAGGTTGTTGTTCAGTCCCTCAACTGTGTCTGACTCTTTTCTACCCCAAGGACTGCAGCATGCCAGGCTTCCCTGTCCTTCACCATCTCTTGGAGTTCAAACTCATGTCCATTGAGTCAGTGATGCCATCCAGTCATCTCATCCTCTGTCTCCTCCTTCTCATCCTGCCCTCAGTCTTTTCCAGCACCCGGGTCTTTTCCAATGAGCTTGCTCTTGGCATCAAGTGGCCAAAGTATTGGAGTTTCAGCTTCAGGATCAGTCCTTTCAATGAATATTCAGGGTTGATTTCCTTTAGGATTGACTGGTTTGATCTCCTTGCAATCCAAGGGGCTGTCAAGAGTCTTCTCCAGCACCACAGTCCAAAGGCCTCAACTCTTTGGCATTCAGCCTTTTTTATTGTCCCGCTCTCACACCCACTACTGGAAAAACCATAGTTTTGGCTCTCTGGCCCTTTGTAGGCAGAGTTAGAGGAGAGGACAGTAGCCTTGTGCAAGGCAAAGGGAAGGGCTGAAGGCCGCAAGCACACGGAGGACCGCTCTGGAATACTGGTGATGTGCTTGTTCTTTATTTATTTTAATTTTAGGTTTTTTTAAAGTTGAAGTATCACTGAATTACAGTATTGTGTTGGTGATGCTCTGACTATTGATCTGTGTGGTGGTTGTACTGGCTTGCTAAGTGATAATACATCCAGTTCTCTACTCCCGACTTACACGCTTTTCTGCATGTATGTTGTATTTCAACAAAAACAAAATTTTATTTTATTTTTTTGGCCACACTTGAGAGGCATGCGGGATCTCAGCTACACGACCAGGGACTGAACCAACGCCACCTGCATTGGAAGGTGCCATCTTAACCTCTGGACAACCAGGGAAGTCCCTGAAGTTTAATTTTTAAAAAAGCTTCTTGAGTGGCAGCCTGGATGGGAGGGGAGTTTGGGAGAGAGTGGATGCGTACCTATTAACCGCTGAGTCCCTTCACAGGTCACCCGGAACTATCACAGCATTGTTTGTCACTTGGCTACACCCCAGCACAAAATAAAAGTTTTTTAAAAAACTTCGTGATGTCCCATTGAAGAGATTTATCACAAATATGCAACCAATACCCTATGGGTGGGCATTTCCCTCTGAGGTCATTATGGACGACACTGAAATAAATGGCCTTGTAAACACAAAAAATTTTTCAAAGAACTCTTAAAACCAACATGCGTAAAGCTCTTTTCAGCTTACAAAGTGATTGTATCCATAAATCTATAAATATATACAGGTAAGTTAATATTTACTTATAGAATTATCTTGAAATCATGTATAAATATAATAGCATTTATATAATATAAATATATACACACAAGTGTTATCTCAATGCTCCTGCAATGACCTACGCAGAGAGCAGGGGCCGGGAAAGCCCCCTGAACAAAGGAGAAACTGGACGGGCAGAGTGCCAGGGTCTGCTAGTTCTTGGCCTCGGCTTGCGGGCGCCCTGGGAAGCTTCCCTCAGCCTGCCCTCTCATCCCCAGCAAGGCCTCCACCCATCCATGAGGGTTGGTGCAAAGCAAAAGAGAAGCAGCCTATTCTTGACAAAATGGAAACCAAGGACCCCTGGCCCTTAAACGATTCTGCACCCACCGAGGGAAAGCTACTGTGACCACAAGTGTCCGGATTCAAAAACAGGAAGGGGGAAACCAGCGCAGTGCCGATTTGGAGCCGTTCCATGGAAGTGGAATGAATAACTCCGAATCCTGCTTTCTCTGACACTCACGGTGGCCTCCATGAGCGGGGCAGCTCTTTCCTTGGAAATGTTTTTGTCATTTTGTCATCAGGCTTCTCACAGTAGGGGGGCAAAGGGGGAGGTGCTGGGGGAGAGGTAAGGGGAGGGAGAAGGGGCAGGGGAGGGGTCACCTTGAGCCAGATGCTGCTGAGGAAGGAAAGGCAGAGAAGATGGGGGTACCCAGCCCCGGGGCAGGTTGAGGAGCGCAGGCTTGGCGGGGGGGGGGGGGGGTGGCTCTGAGTTCACAGTCCTATCTCTGTGTTAGTCCGGGTTCTCTAGAGGAGCAGAACCCCTGGGATATATACAGATTCACAGAAAGAGATTCATCATGAGGGATTGGGGCAGACAATTATGGAGGCTGAGAAGTCCCAGTCTGCTGTCTGCAAGTTGGAGGGCCAGGAGTGCCAGGGAGGAGTGCCATGCCATCAGACAACCGAGGCCTGAGCACCAGTTACAAGTCCTGGTAGCGGCAGAAGGCCCAGAACCGGGAGCTGGGTGTCCAAAGGCAGACAAGGGCTGTCCCAGTGCAAGCAGTAAGAGAATTCTCCTTCCCCAGCCTTTTTGTCCTTTCTGGGCTCTCGAAGGTGCCCACCCCGTCAGTGAAGACCATCTTCTTTACTCAGCTGATGATTCAAATGCTAATCTCTTCCAGAAACACCCTCACAAACACACACTCAGAAATAACGTCTTAATCGCTTACTGGGCACACACTGACCTTATCAAGTTGACACATAAAATAAACCATCGCACACCGGTTCTAACAGATGACATAAGATAACCTGGGGAAGCCACGGGGTGCAAGAATAGTGGAGAGGGACCTCTCCAGCGGTCTGGTGGTTAAGACTTTGCCTTCCCATGCAGGGGGTGCAGGTTCGATGTTGGTCGGGAAGCTAAGACCCCACATGCCTTGTGGCCAAAAATCCAATATGTAGAACAGAAGCAATATTATAACGAATTTAAAAAAGACTTTAATTATGGCCCACATAAAAAAATTTAAAAAAAAAACAGTGGGAAATCCCCATCCCCTGTTCAGGTTGAGGTACACCCGGCCAGCACTCCACTCACAACCCTTCAGTGAGATGGAGGCAGAACCTGCTACTTGAGTCTTTTCTCTTCTGGACAATGGATTGGAGCAGTTTGTGTGTGAAGTCTGGAGGTGGAAGGGGCTGCAGGGAGACAGGCCTTGAATCTGGAGCTTGCTGGGCAACCGTCCAACCTTCAAAGCTGTTTCCTCCCCTGTGTGGTGGGGACAACAGTGTTTACCAGGAAGTTGGAGATGATGTTACGAAGCACCTGGCACATAGTAGGACATCAATAAAGATTAGGTCTCCCTTTCGGTTTAGCTCATTGGTAAATAATTCTTGGCTATGCAATTCAACTTACCCAATCGATGTATGTGACTATCTCCACCCAAAATTCAGGAGAGGAGATGCTCTATCTTATCCTAATTTCCTGTTTCTGCCCTAAACGCCTTTAGCACTTCCTGTCTCATTCTCATGCTGACTGTGTAGCTGTCATATGTGTGTGTGTGCATGCGTGTGCACAGCTTATTTCTCCCACTGTATTTAAAGGGGGTTGGGGGTGAGAATCAGGCGTTTGTTTTGGGGTCTCCAGTGCATGGCACCATGCAGCATGTCTGCTTAGGAAATATGTTGAGTGTCTGCATGAGTAAATGGATGAACGACCATTGGACAGAATGGCCTATGAGTCTCTACCTGAGGTTGACCCGATACAGGGTCAGTGAGGTCAGCACCACGATTTCAAAGCATTCGAGGGCCCTTTGATGGTTCTGGGACTATTTGGAACCAAGAATGACCTACCCTTTGAGACTGCTTGGTTCATCCGTCAGAGACATCAGTTTCTACCGTCTGCTGTTTGGGCTGAGGCTGTGTCGTTTGAATGGTACCCAAGCCACTGCCCTGGTTTATCTGTTACGCTTGGCTGCCCTCACCACCCTCTCATCTCAGGGCCTGGGGCCACTGAATCCCAAGTGCCACTCCAGGAGAGAGGCTCAGCCTCTGAAGCACCCTAACCTTGACCGCACTGATTCTATACCAGGTCAATCTCAGGTGGAGAATCACAGGCCATTCTGTCCAATGAGTGCTCATCACGTACTCATTCAGTTGTTCAACACACATTTCCTGAGTACCTCCAAGGTGCCATGCACTGAGGACCCCAAAATAAATGTCCTAGTTCTCACCCCCAACCCTCTCCTAGTACAGTAGGAGTAATAAGTTGTGCATACCTGTGTCATTCAGGGTCCCCATGGGAAACACAGGGCGCAGTCTTTACTCCGTAGTAAAGAATCTGCCTGCAATTCAGAGACAAGGGTTGAGGTCGATTCCTGGGTTGGGAAGATCCCCTGGAGTAGGAAATGGCAAACCACTCCAGTAGTCTCACTGAAAAATATCATGGACAGAGGAGCTTGGCAGGCTGTATTCCAGGGTCACAAAGAGTCAACACAACTGAGTGACTAAGTACGCAGAGAATAAACAAGGAGGAGCATGTCTAACACTCTGTGTCCAACAAGGGACAGAGATGTGCCTAGGAGACAGTGTCAGTGGGAATCTATGCCTCACGGGGCACCAGGGAGAAGAAAGCACAGCTGAACCAGTGAGAGCTGAAGCTATGGAGCAGCCACATGGCTTTGAGTAAAAGAACGCAGAATTGCCTAAGCTATTACCTGGCAGGGAAGGGGAATGAAATATTCCAACCTCTTTCTCCTCTTTCCCTCTCGTCTCCTGCTGGCGCTTCCCATTGGTCAAACCCAACCAGAAGCCAGAGGGCGAGGGAGCCCATGAGGTAAAACCATGTAGGTCAACTCCTAGGTCAAAGGACTAAGAATAAATCAGGAAGGGCAGATGGAGATTTAACAAGCCAAACACCCCAAATGAGATCAGCTTCCAGCCAAAGGAAGCCTTGGGCAGGGTCATCTAAGACTCTGAGTGCATTTCGGCTCCATAAACATGCTCCGTAACCCTACTACCTGCCAGACACTAGGGAGTCAGAAGCCTGCCCAGAGGAGTCCACAGTCTTGGGAGAGAAGCCAAATGACATCTTTTTTTTTTTTTTTTTTTTAATCCTTCTTGAATCTGTTATCAACCTAGAACAACAGGTGGGACTCCAAACCATGACATCCCCACGCACCCTAGAAACCCAAAGCTTCATATGCTTTCTATCCTCTCTCGAGTGTCCTAAAAGAATGTGACGGGTAGAACTGATGTCATCCTATGAGACCAAGCCATGCCTTCACTGGGCAGTGACTTACTGAAGACTTGCTACATTCTGGGCTTTGTCAAGAAGGACCAGGCGACTTCTCAGGACAGAGGAGTTCTTTAAGGTTCTACTCTCCAGGCAACTGGGGAACTCTTTGATTGAAAACAACACAAAGAGCGTCCCATCTCCTCTGGTCTTCTCTTCCCTTCCCCTCCTGGCACAAAGTATTGGTCAGGGAAGCAGCTGATGTGGGTGATGGGGCATGTATGGAGAAGGCAGAGGATGTGGGAGCTCCGTGTACTGTTCTCAAAACTTTTCTGTAGCTTTGGAAGTTCTTCAAATGAAGTGTTGGTCACTTAAAGAGCACAAGTAGTATGGACTTGGGATCAGGTGGAGACCACTGGGTGGAGGCAGCAGACATGAGAAGACACCCCCTCCCCCGTCAGGCCACTGCACTGACCCATGGACAGAACTATTCCCATGGAAGCACAGGCTGGGGGTGGGGCTTGGGCTCCGGTCCAGCTTTGCCACTAACTCCATCTTTTATTCAGCAGCTTCCCGTGGATGACGTGCCTGCTACCAGGTATGGTGTTAAGTGCTGTGTGGGTGTGGATAAATTGCTTTCCCTCTCTAGGCCTGGCTTTCCTCATCTCTAAAATGAGTTATTTGGACTCAGTAATGCTTGTGGGTCTTTCTAATGCTCACCCTTTCTGAACCCATAAGAAAGGTTCCAGGCCATCTCATGTCTGGTCCTTGAAGAGGGATGCTAGATTTTCGCAGTAAGGTTAAGGCTAGCTTTGTCCAGCATAAAGAAGGCAAAAAGGAGAGAAGCAGGAAGGTCAGCCACAACCCCTTAAAGTTCCAGGGCTAC
This sequence comes from Tragelaphus eurycerus, assembly GCA_935064755.1. Classification (NCBI taxonomy): domain Eukaryota; kingdom Metazoa; phylum Chordata; class Mammalia; order Artiodactyla; family Bovidae; genus Tragelaphus; species Tragelaphus eurycerus. Next base: position 1,418,857 of record CAKXYN010000177.1, on the reverse strand, counting down.
CCGTTGGTGGCTGTAAAACCTTGAACTTGGGCTAATGGATGAGCCTGTCTGCACCTGGTCACCTCTCCTGTATGAAGTGGTGATGTCAGCACCTGCCCTCAGGGCTCTGTTGGGGATTCCCTGAGCCCTCCCTGCCCACGCAGTGCCTTCCCTCTTCCCCTTCCCTCCTCGAATAGCATCTCAGCACCCCCACCCCCACCCCGCCAGCCCCGAGGAGCCTGCTTCATAATGACCTCCTTGGATGAAAGGCGCTGGGGCAACAGGAAGGACTGTTGTTTTAACTGCTCTGCGTTTCCTCCCATTGTCTCGAGCATTATAAACAAGCCTATTCCCCAAAGCCACATCTGATAATCCAGCTGCAGGAGGTCAGTGGTCAAGCAATCAGAAGTGCTTTTAGCTGGGATTAGGTAATTCAGAGCTGGGCTTGATGCCCGCAGCAGGTCGGAACCAACCCATCCTTGATGACACGGGGACTGAGCTGGGCATAGATGCCTCTCAGCAGGGAAGATGTCAGATGCCCAAACAGTGACCAGGGCAAGGGTCAGCCCATGCACACGGCTCCCTGAGACAGCTCCCCAGGCAGCCCAGCCTCAGAACCTGAGGTCATGACAAAAACCCTGCTCAAAGGGAGGCCCTTTGCAATATACAAAGCACTTTCACCCACTCTCAGCTATTCCTTGCAACTACTTCATGAGGGAGATAGGCAGAGTGTTTAGAGGGAGAGAACCTGGGGCCCAGAGATTAGACACGTCTACGGAAGGTCCACAGAGCAGGTAAGGAGACAGCAGAGCCTTCTGGATCAGATTTCTGGGCTCAGATGGTCAGAAGCTTCAGCCCCTCCAGGCTTATCAGAGTCTGCCCTGAGTGGAGCTCACAGTCTCCTTCAGTATTTCTCTAATGACTGAAATCAAGCCTATTAGGGGACACATTAAAGGCACACATACTGTGTGTGATGTGTGGGGACCAGAAGAGCCCTCCAGGTCTTTGTGACATTAATTGGAGGGATTATGCTGTTGTTTAGTCGCTGAGTCGTGTCCAACTCTTTGAGACCCCATGGACAATAGTCTACCAGGCTCCTCTGCCCACGGGATTTCCCAGGCAAAAATACTGGAGTCCAGCAAAAAAAAAAAAAAAATTAATTAAAAATACTGGAGTGTGCTGCCATTTCCTTCTCCAGGGGATCGTCCCGACCCAGGGATTGAACCCACGTCTTCTGCATTGGCAGGTGGATTCTTCACCATTGAGCCACCACAGAAGCCCTTAAACAGAGATAAATGTATCAATAAAAACGTTACATGTATGTATACTTGAAAGAACTCCCGGTTTAGTCAGGAACCCACTAGATATGTACTACATGCTCTAGTTAATTACAGCTCAGCTGAGCTTTCCTGCAAGGAAGGGGTTAATGGAGCTGTTATTCGTGGTCACTTATTTCCCTAAATTGGTTGAGACAGCAGAGGAAAGGGGGTGGGGAATAGGAAGAGAGAGAGGAAAAATGGATTAGTTTCAAGATCAAAAGATGCTCAGAGATCCAAAAGGAAATACAAGCTGCAGGGGTGGGGGGATTTTCAGGACTCTGTATCCTCTTGATAAGGAACTAGTTCTTGGGATGGCCCCACCCTCCTGTCTGAAGCCCCAGGGCCAGGTCCCCTCTGCAGCGAGAGCAAGCAATGCACCCCCTCCCAGAGCCCATGAGCAGCTTAGGTGGTACAAACCCAGACCTGGAAGAGGCCCTAAATCCACAACAAGAAACAACATCTAGAAAGCACCTGCTTTGTAATGTTTTGTTACTTTCAGGTATGGCTTTTGTCAATGCTATACGTGAACACAAAACTATTGGCTCAGCTTGCCTGTGCAAAGTAAACACATTCCGACATATTTCCATTCATCCACAGGCATTTGTGATGCTCTACCGAGTTCTAACCAGTATTAAAGCAATGTGGTTAACCTTGAAGGTAAATGTATAAATGGAAGGATGAAGTAGGAACTTTCCATGGACGCTTGGGACTTCCACAAGAATTTGAGACTGTTGTACATAGGAAACGGATTGAAGAAAGAATTGCAATAATACACTGCCTTGATTTTTTGTTTTCTCACAAAATTAGATCAAACTTTCTGCTCAAATTTTTCGAGGGTTGGACTATTGGGACCAGAGCTGAGGACAAATAAGAAGGTCCACCAGAGGAATGCAGATAAAACCTGTTAACTGTTCCACAGATTGATGGAGGAAGTACACATGGGCACTTGAGGCCAATCATTCTCAGCTCCTCTGCTCTCTGATAGAACAGCCACGTGTCATTTCTGCTGAGGCCTTTGGATTGTCTCCAGTTCTGGTCCCTGTTACCCCATGATCACCAGGATAGTTGATGTAGCAGAGAGAGAAGGAGAGGGTGAAGGGGGAGAGAGAGAGAGATTGACAGGACTTGGAGATATTTTGTAATCCAGGATTCAGATAAAGCAGTTCTATCCTAGGTGTGTCCCACCTCTTTCCTTTGGCTTCTTGTTGATGTTTTCAATTTATTTAATAAACTGTGCTATTTTAGCATCTTACTGTAAGATGTAAGCCTTTCTATTTCATGACTCCCGGGAAAGCTTGGCTAAACATCCTTACGCTACCAAACCATCAAAATATCCCCAGACAACAAATACAAAAGATGAAGGGCATTTAACTTGGCAAAGATGAAACGAAAAGCATTTTGAGTAAAAGGAATGGCATGGGCAAAAGCCGTGGGGCATTTTCCTCCTTTTAGGGCAGGGGTCCCCAACCTCTGGAATCTCACACCTGATAACTTGAGGGACACATTCTCAGCTTCTCAGAATGGAGGAGAAAGCATTTATAGTAATGTCTTGAGGGAGGCGGGAGAAGCCCTGTCTTTCCGTCTGTTTCTCTGGCCAGGTAACAGAGTCTGGAAAAAGCTGGAATGTGGTCTTTCCTGCCTGGGAGAGAAAAGTCAATCCTTGCACCAAGAAAGAGAAGTTCCAGGTTCAGCCAACGACCTAGACTTAACGTGGGTGGTGGAAAGATAGTCCTTGCTCGCCCTGGAGCTTGCCAGCTACCTTTCACCTAGGCAGGTGATGGTACGTGGCAAAGCCTCCTGTTCCAGGAGCATGTTGATAGATCCATGGAAATTCAGAGGATGGAAACAAGTGGAAGTTTACAAGAAACTGATTTACAAGACCAGAGCAATAAAACTGGATACTGTGTGTGTCATTCTGGCAGACACAGCAGGGGCGTGTGGAAGGAGAGTGGGAGGGAGCCAGGGAGGGTAGCAGCATGTTCCAGCATCTGTCAGCAAGGGCGAGTGTTGCCAGGAACTGCTTTGGGATTTGGGGAGGCCCTGTTGGGTTCCAAGAGCCCCTAGCCTCGTTCCGCCTTCTGGGAAAACTTGGCTGCTCCTGCCTCTCTTCTCCCGGAGGACCAAAGCTGCATTCAAGGGCTGGCAACCGGCACCATAGACAGAATGCTCATGTCCGGGGTCAGCGACCCCTATGCTGTCTCCCTGGGGCGGTGAGGGCTCAGAGACTTCACACTATATCTCTGGACTTCTTATTTCTTCTCCAAAAAGTGATGAGGCTGGACAACATGGTCCCTAAAAATCTTGGCCATCTCCAGTCTGTGTTTCTGCAGGAAACCAGCAGCTCTCCTGAACTGTAGGGAAACGTTCAGGGGTGGCCATCCATCCCTGCCACTACCCTGTCTTTAGAAGGCCTCCATGAAGCTACATGGGCCCAACTCACCCCTGTTCTCCACTACACAGAGAGCTATGGTGACTAAGAGTCGACCAGCTCAAGGCGAGGTTACCATATCCTCGAAGAGAGACACAGTACCTGCCCGTTCCCTATTTAGCTTTTAGCTGGCCCATTCACTATCTGGACCTTAGTTTTTTCATCAGTAAAATAAAAAAAAAGTCCCTGCCTGTTTCATAGGCTTGCCCTGAGGATGTTATGAAGCTGGTGATGGTGGGAGCTCTGTTGATGGTAGAGCAGTAGTTCTCACACTTGGCCGTGTGTTAGAATTCACCCAGAGCCTCCTCAGAGACCCCTACCAAACTGGCACTTTCCCAGTGTACAATCCTAATGTACAGCCAGGGAAATACTTCTCTTCAACTCTGTGTAAATGCAGGGGCTATTAACACCCATAAAGATTAAATTTCGGTCAAGCAATTATTTAGTTTATATAAAACTAAGCTGGAGAAGGCTCTTGAGCGTCCCTTGGACAGCAAGGAGAGCAAACCAGTCAATCCTAAAGGAAATCAATCCTGAATATTCATTGGAAGGAGTGATAGTGACGCTGGAGCTCCAGTACTTTGGCCGCCTCATGTGAAGAGCCACCTCCTTGGGAAAAGGCCACGATGGGCTGGGAAAGATTGAGGGCAAAGGAGAAGGGGGCTACCGATGATGAAATGGTTGGATGGCATCAACAATTCAATGGACATGAGTTTGAGCAAATTCCGGGAGACGGTGAAGGACAGGGAAGCCTGGCGTGCTGCAGTTCATGGGGTCGCAAAGAGTTGGACACGACTGAGTGACTGAACAACAACCAGTTTGACCCCATTTCTCTCCTAAGGATTGCATATGTTAACATTGTTTCACATAACACTGAGTGACTACAATGCTTCAGATTCTCCTGGAAATGAGGAAATAAACAAATAGAAAAAACAAAATCTTAATCTCTATAAAGATCTCAAACCAGTGGTTCCCAATCATCAGTCTTCAAGACTAAATGTCCATCTAAACCACCAGAGGTTCTGGTTGAAGTTATAGGTTTTCCAAACTCCACTCCACAGAATGAATGCAAACCTCTGAGTAGGGAAAGGGTATGAGCCATTGGTCTAGGTGGTTCTGAAGCACAGCCAGGCTGGAGAACCTCTGCCAACACCTTCTGGGATGGGTACATCCTGCCGGGAAAGAGGGCCTCCTGGAAGGGAAGAAGTTGTGTGGCTTTGAGCCTTTGGGTTCTGCTACCTGGGCCTTCATGTTTCCAACTGTGCAATGAGATCCTGTGAAAGATGGGTTCTGGTGGTGCTCGGAGTCTTAGCCAACAGGTGGTTTACTGTCGTGCAACTCCCATCTTGCCGGCTTCTCAGGTGGCGCCGGTGGTAAAGGACCCGCCTGCCAGTGCAGGGGATGTAAGAGACATGGGTTCGATCCTGAGTTGGGAAGATCCCGTGGAGGAGGGCATGGCAACCCACTCCAGTATTCTTGCCTGGGAAATCCTATGGACAGGGGAGCCTGGCGGGCTACAGCCCATGGGGTCACAAAGAGTAGGACATGACTGAAGCAACTTAGCACACGTAAGCACGCAGACACGTCCTGAAGCCCTGTCACAACTGGCCTGAGGCTGCTTGTAGACTCAGATTCCATGCTGTTGCTGGCTTTGGCTGGCTCCCCGCTCTCCCCACACCTGTACCCGCACTGGCTCAGCCCCTCATCTCACTCAGAAAGCCCGGTTCCCTCAGCGCCCTGCAGACTCTCCTGCCCCATCTTCATCCCTCCACTCAACAGACACAGACTGAGCCCCCAGACTCGGCACTGGGCCACCGCAGAAAACATGACAGAAACCTCCTCTGCACCTGGAGCTTGGGGTCTAGTCTGGGAGAGAGACGAGGGCCGGGCTGCGACGGGAACAGCAAAAGGCGCCACGGAAACAGTACAGACGGACCCTGAAATGTTGCTGAGAGTCTGCTGTGATACTGATCTCACAACCTCAACATCCGTTTGTAACCTCGGGACCCACATTATCACCTTGATGACAGAGGAAACGGAGACTGGGAGATTGAAATTACCTGGAGGCAGGTGACAACTGAGGACTGAAGCCAGGGTTGGAGCCAGAAAGTGAGGAGAGCAATGCTGGTTTTCTGAATAAGTGCCCTCTGTGCTCTGTTTAGACCGTGTCTCTTATTCAAGCCATTGAAGGATTTTACTTTACGTACTTTTCCAGGGCCCTGGGGAGGATGGACCCGAGAAGAGGTGATCCAAGCCCTAGAAACTTCCCAGAAATTCCGTGTTCCCAGTGCCTGGTCAGGAAGGGAGGGAAAGATGTGAAGTCCAGGTGGGGCACATCCCCTTGTCCCTCTGAACTCCCCATCCCCAGGAAGGGGTGTAGATAGAGGAAGTCCAGAGATAGCCCCTCAAATGTCCAGGGCCCAAGGCAGAGCCTCTGTTGCTGGTGCCTAAGGGTGGAAGGCATGGGCAGAGCCCTGGGCTCAGATGGTGAGGTGGGAGTTCTAAAGCAGTTCAGCTACTCCCTAGCTCTGAGGCCATGCAAGTGACTTCACATCAGGGTGCCTTGCATACAAAGCCAGGAGACACTGCTTGCCTCAGAGACTGCTGCAGTGAAGACAAAAGATGGGTAGGAAAAGTCTATGGTGCACCCCTGCTCTTAGGCACTTTGCATCCTTTTTTTTTCCCAAATAACAGCTCTCAGCTGTCGCCCTCCTTAGAGCTTGCTTCTGTGGAAGGCAGCCTGGTCCAAGGCCACGCCCTTGTCAAAGAGCACAACCAATGACAGGCCCACTCCCCGGCTCTGAGGGCCTGTCCTCCTGCCCCCAGTGGGGCTGTCCTGCCTTCAGACTCCCCATGAACTCGGCTGCGTTGCCATTGAGACTCCATGGCAACCTAGCTCCTCCTGCCCACCCTGCTTCTTTCTCTCCCCTTCATGGGGATGGTCTCTTGTGCCACAACTGCTGAAGCCCAAGCACCTTGAGCCCGTGCTCTGCAACAAGAGAAGTCACTGCAGTAAGAAGCCCACATACCACACCTAGAGAGTAGCCCCCACTCGGCCTGAAACTAAAGAACAGCCCCCACAACAGTGAAGATCCAGTACAGCTACATAAATAAATAAAATTAAGCTTAAAAAAAAAAAAAAAAAGAATTCCAAAGTCTTAGCTTGGTCAAGCCGTTGAAAGAAGCAACCCTGAAACCACCCTCCTCTGGACTTCTGGTTAGATGATATGGGGTTAGACAACAAACTCCATATCTGAAAGCTACTTTTAGCTGAAATTCTATTTCTTGCAGGCAGAAGCATCCTAACTTGCAACAGTGGCCCAACATCCAGTACTCTTGCTTGAAAAATCCCATGGATGAAGGAGCCTGTTAGGCTGCAATCCATGGGGTAGCTGAGTTGGACACGACTGAGCGACTTCACTTTCACTTTTCACTTTCATGCATTGTAGAAGGAAATGGCAACCCACTCCAGTGTTCTCACCTGGAGAATCCCAGGGACAGGGGAGCCTGGTGGGCTGCCGTCTATGGGGTCGCACAGAGTCGGACACGACTTAAGTGACTAGCACAGCATAGAGCAGTGAATTGCCGTGTGACCAGCACTGGCACACACCATGAACCTGGAGGCCATCCTGTCATATGACAGATGAGGAAATTATAAGAACAAGAATCCATAGTTCTTTATATTTCACAAATTGCTTTTATATAGATCATCACACTTAATCTTTACAAAAATTACTACTATTATCCCCATGTTATAGGTGAGTAAGCTAAAGCTGATGGGGGGTATTAAACCACTAACAAATACGTTGTGTTCTATAGTTTATAAAGTGCTTTGCACATCATCATTTGTCTAATTATTACCTTTAAACCCCAACTCTAAAGGTGGAATTTTATAGATGAAGAAGCAGGCTCGGAGGGTCGGCTCACTTGGCCAAGCTCCACTAAGCTCCAGGCTGTTCTTCCTACATCAGTGTTTCTCACGGTGCAGGCCCAGGACAGACAGCCTCAGCATCACCAGAGAACGTCTTAGAAATGCAAATTATTGGGTTCCACCCAGACTTACTGAATCAGAATCTCCAGGGTGGAGCCCAGCCATCTCCTCTGCTAAGACCTCCTGGTGACTCTGAGGCACACTCACATGTGAGAAACGTTTGCTTCGCAACTGCAAGTGTCTCTTCACTGACTGGTCCGAAGTTGCCCTGCTCAGTGAGACGGGGGTCTCAGTTAATGCCAAGTGCTCTTTCCAGCATAGAAAGTGAAAGTCATTCAGTCGTGTCCGACTCTTTGCGACCCCATGGATTATACAGTCCATGGAAGTCTCCAGGCCAGAATACTGGAGTGGGTAGCCTTTCCCTTCTCCAGGGGATCTTCCCAACCCAGGGACTGAACCCAGGTCTCCTGTATTTCAGGCAGATTCTTTATCAGCTGAGCCACCAGGAAAGCCCAGCACAGAAAACTGAGGTTAAACTCAAAAAGGAATTTGGATCCCAAACCAGAAAATAAAAGCTAAGTTCGCAGCTACTGACCTGAGACTATAAAGTTATGAAGCATACACTCTACTGTTGAAAGAGGATTGTCTTTCAATCTTGAAGAAAATTGTCTCAGATCAAAAAGCAGAGGCAGTGCCATTGTATACATCATACAACTGACAAAGAGAATCCAGCCAGTGGGATGGCCAACAATATATCAGTATATCCACCCAGAAGAATTGAATACTCTTAGGAAACAGATCCATAATTTGATGTGAGGAAGACATAATAAATACAGATCACCAGCCATTTACAAATGTGATGTCATCTAAGCCTAAACAATCCTTCCTGGTAGGTATAATCCTGCCACGTTATGCTTAAAGTACCTGGGGCTCAGAAAGCTTAAATAACTCACCCAAGACTCACTCAGTTAATGAATGGTGAAATCACTATTCAAATAAAGGTCTGGTTTTCTCCAGATTCTGATTTTTTTTTTTTTTTTGCTGCTTCACTTTACTATTGATCATGCTGCATTTGCAAGAAAACCTTCCAAAGCAGCCTAGCACCAACGTCTCGTCTGCAACCTTGAGGTTGGCTTGGTCCCCAGTGAGGACCGTCTTAAGCCCTCTTTGCTTCCACGCCCTCCACTCTGTAAGCCTTGCAGTGATTCATTCGATGATTTCTTAAAATATTTTCAGACACTGAAGCTGAGGGAAGGTCTTGCTCTTTGGGGGTTCTTCATTAAAAGGAAAAATGTCCACCCAGCATGACCCCGGTGCCTCTGGCCGCAACCAGACAAATGCACCCAAGATCTGAGCCCGAGTGAACATTCTTTGTGTTCCTGTGTGGTTGGTTTGTATCAGCCCAGCACCTCCTGCAAGCCACAGGGTGGTTGCTCAAGAGATATTGTTGACAGATTGATTTACTGACTAATTTATACGACATACTTATCCAATGACATCGGTGTCTTGGAGGGAGTTCAGAGGAAAATAACCAAGTTGATTAAAGGATTGGAAAATGTGCTTTACAGGGAAAGGTTATAGGGACAAGGGTTATTTAACTTGGAGCTGAGGAGCTGATGAACACTGCATGTACAGGCCATCTTGCTGGAAAGAAATGATGGCTGGTTACATCTAACCAAGCCTCTTCCCACCTGGGAGCCAGGCCCCAGAGAGCACGGGCACCACACAAGCAGCCAGAGCAGGGCTGGGCATTGTGGCTGCTGGTAGCAACCGTATCTCCCCAGTGCCAGGTCTCCCCTGCCCGCACATGCGCATATGCACAAACACAAGGACACTCCTGCACATACATACACACATATGCAGGCTTGCACACCCCGTCCCCCCACCCCACACACACATAGGTAGACATGCATTTGAGCACCTAGGTGTTGAAAATGGCAACCAACTCTTCTGTTTCCCCAAGGTTAGCCAAGGCCCTTAGCAAGGCCCTTCCTAGGTCACCGCAACTGATAAGAATCTGTGATGCTGATGTATCTTAGAGGGTGCACAGGGAACACCTTAGGTTATACTTCTCTGGAGGCTGCCCCAAGCGGGGACGTTCACACTATCTACATGGTTCTTTTGGCTGAAGGAAGGACCAAATGCCAACCCAAGGCCTCCTCCACAGTCACACCACCAGGAGGCAAAGGCTTCTGCCCTTTCCCATGACTGTGGAGCAGATTCTTCCTCCATGGAAGGAGCCATCTGAGGGGGCACGAAGAGGATGCAGGCCAGGGTGCAGGCACACTTAGGGGCAGTCGCGCTGGGCTTGGTCCTCACTGCCTGAATGCTTTCTGCCAATCACCCTGGTCCCCTGGCCTTGGTCTCTCTGTAGGCAAACCTGGGACAGGAGGATGGCACTTGCCCCACCCAGGGATGAACATGAACGTGAGAAGAACAAGGAGGAAAGAGCTCACAGGCAGATATGAGCTGGGCTTGGTGGACTTTCCGTAACTTAATCCTTCGGCACCACCCTTTCCTCTTCTGTAGAAACAGGCTCAGCGATGCTAGCCTTAAAGTCAGAAAATGCAAAGAGGATGCCTAGGGACCCCGACCCACTCCCTGCCATTCTTTCTGTCGCCCTGGCTCTGGGTCTTCCGAAAAGCAAACGTGCTCAACCCTAACACGGGGGTTCTGCTCCCCTGCAGATGTGTGTGTGTAGGGGGCAGTCTCACTCCTCCAGGAGCCCAAGGAGGGTCCTCAGGAGAGATTTCTCCATCTCTGGCTCTAGCGACTGTCTTGTTCCCTCTCCAGGTCCAGGCTCTGATACTAACAACCTGTACGTCAACGAGCAGGAACCTGCATCTCAGCAATGCCATGTTGCAACATGACCTCCTAGCACACAGCCCGGCCAGCGGGGGAAGAGACCTGGCCTTCTGTCAAGCAAGCATCTCGCTCAGAACGTCTGTCCCGCAGTCTCAGGCACAAGCACTTCCTTGTTGGCTGTTGCGCAGACCCCAGATACTCTGCCCCTGGGCTGACCGACCCCGGGACACGGACTTACCATCCTCTGGGACAGCACAAGGGCAGGCCAGCTCCCCTGAGTCCTCTGAGCCCCCTGGGGCGGGGGTAACATCCAGCGGAGGGAAGTCACGCCTCTCTCCCTGCCTTGGTTCAGCCTCCTGGGGCCGCAGGGCTGGCGTACTCACGGCTGCTCTCCTTGTCTCCAAAGCCCAGAGTCCCAGCCCCAGAGAGTAGGTACCTGGTCTCCTCTGCCCATTTGCACTGAGGCCAGACACCCAGCATCTCTCCCCAGAACAGAGCTGGATTACTACAAACCCAGGAGGATTAGGGGGACGCCATCTGCAGAGAGAGTAATTAGCTTAACAGGCTACACAGACTGTTCCTGGCCCTCTGCCCAAGGGTACACTCTTCAAGACAGTTAAACACAAGCTTGTAGGGGAGCCTGCCAAGCACCAGGGCTGAGAGGGGCTCCCCTCGGCCCCGATTCCAGTTGCCTGCATGGCCCACAAGCAGCCTGTGCTGGCAAAGGGCACAGGACACCCACTCCATGGAAACGCCAGTCCTGAGTGGGGGACAATGGGGGACAAGGTAGCTGGCTGGTTGCCAGACGCGAGATCGGAATTAGGTACATTAAGTCCCCGACATATGAACCTTCAAGTTGAGAGCTTTCAAAGCGCGTTAGCATCAGGCATGGGTGAAAGCACAGCTTGCCCTCCGTCTCATGTGGCTGGTGGCCCTTCAGCTCTACCATCTCCCACCTCCTCTCCTTCCTTTAGTCAGTAACTCTTCTTGGCCATTTTCTCGATGCCAGCCCCTGTATGCCTGCTGTAAGTATTACTGAACTTTTCAAGGTACTGTACTGTAAGATTAAAAGTGTTTATTTTTTGTGTTTGTTTTTTAATATATCATTTGTGTGAAAAGTATCATAAACCTCTGACAGTGCAGTACTACACAGCCGACCGTGTTAATGGGCACCTAGGCTAATGTTGCTGGGTTTTGCTTGTTGTTTAGTCACTAAGTTGTGTCCACCTCTTTGGCAACCCCTTGGACTGTAGCCCACCAGGCTCCTCTGTCCGTGGGATTTTCCAAGCAAGAATACAGGCATGGGTTGGGGTTTCCCAGGTGGTTCAGTGGTAAATGTTATTGGATCTACAAACAAATTGGATTTACCAACATGCTCTTACAACAGAACTCATTCAGATGTGGGGACTTAATGTACACAGAGCCCTGAAAGAACCAGCTAACAAGTTAACCCATCCATCAGCTGTTTTCTCTACCAACACTGAGTAACCAGTTTCCTCTAGGAGGACTATTCTTACTATTTTAGAGTAAATTGGTCATTTGGGTTTATGTTGGCAGCAGTTTGGGGAAAACCTAGCATTCTCAATATACCCTGAGAGCAGAAATTGATTCTTTCTTAAAATACCATGTTTAGGTGGTCCGGGGTTGCTGGCAGGCAGGAATAACCACGTGAGCTGAAGTATGGTGTTTTCGTCACTGGAAATCAATCAGGTGGATGAGCCATCTGTAGAAACTGCCGAGCCTGAGCGTGCTGGGCCCCAAGCGCGGTGCTCTCTGAGGTCAGCTCTCCTGCATTGTCCACTCTTTTGTGGCATGACCCCTCCACTTCCTCGCTGTCACTGTAGCCCCGCCCTCCTGATATCCTCGAGGGGACCCCCATGTTACCCCCGACCCTGTGCCTTCCGAGGGACCAACTGGTCTTCCACAAAACTGCAGCCTCCAGACCACATTTCTCACTTTGGTGCAAAGTCCCTTGTCCCTTTGGGGAGTTCACCACCTAGCCTGTCCAAACTTGTGCACTCTCTTTCTCAGTCCCCTTAGGCATATTTTATAAAAAAAAAAAAAAAGAAAGAAAATTATGTATCTATTTATTTGGCTGTGCCAGGTCTTCGTTGCGGTATGAGGGGGAAAAAAATTTTTTTTTCGTTGTGGCATGTGGGATCTAATCCCCCTAACCAGGGATCAAACCCTGGCCCCCTGCACTGGGAGCACGGAGTCTTAGCCCTGGACAGGGAAGTCCCCCCTTGGGCACCTGTGATGGAGATCCTCGCTCCCACTCCAGTCCTGCCACCATCCCATGAGACTGGGATGTGCGTGGTGCCCAGCCCACAACCCAGCCTCACACACCCTTGACTCAACCCCCTGCATCTGCACCCCACATCGCCAGCTCACTGCCCAGGACTCGGCCCTCATTTCAGGCTCGACTCTGGAAGCCTCGACCTGTCGGAGGAATCTCGGCCCGGCCATCTTGCTCTGGCTCTTCCTCTCCCGCCACCTCCATTCTTCACTTTTAGCCAACTATAGCCACCCGCCCCCCCGATCTGGGCACCCTCTCCTAGCTTGAGAACTCTTTGCACCAGTTTAGCACCCTCGGGGCATGGCTTCAGCCACTCTCTTGGTCCACTCTTGCCCAAGACAGGAAGCATCTGTGGGTAAGGCCTGACTCCATTCCTCCAACAAATATGCATGGAGTGTCCACCACACGACAGACCCTGTTCTAGGCACTGGGTCCTAACAGAGCAAAGACCCTGACATCATGGAGGTTACATTCTTATGGGAGAAAGCAGAGTAAATCCATACGTGTTCAGATCAGATCAGATCAGATCAGTCGCTCAGTCATGTCCGACTCTTTGCGACCCCATGAACTGCAGCACGCCAGGCCTCCCTGTCCATCACCAGCTCCCAGAGGTCGTCACACCCATCAAGTCAGTGATGCCATCCAGCCATCTCATCCTCTGTCGTCCCCTTCTCCTCCTTCCCCTAATCCCTCCCAGCATCAGACTCTTCTCCAATGAGTCAACTCTTCGCATGAGGTGGCCAAAATACTGGAGTTTCAGCTTTAGCATCATTCCTTCTAAAGAAATTCCAGGATTGATCTCCTTCAGAATGGACTGGTTGGATCTTCTTGCAGTCCAAGGGACTCTCAAGAGTCTTCTCCAACACCACAGTTCAAAAGCATCAATTCTTCGGCGCTCAGCCTTCTTCACAGTCCAGCTCTCACATCCACACATGACCACAGGAAAGACCATAGCCTTGACCAGGCGAACCTTTGTTAGGTGGTTGTAAGTGCTGGGAAGGAAAATAAACCAGGACCAGAGGCTAGAAGGGCTTCCCTGGTGGTTCAGCTGGTAAAAAATGTGCCTGCAATGCAGAAGACCCTGGTTCAATTCCTGGGTTGGGTAGATCCCCTGGGGAAGGGATAGGCTACCCACTCCAGTATTCATAGGCTTCCCTGGTGGTTTGGGTGGTAAAGAATTAGCCCACAATGTGGGAGACCTGGGTTCGATTCCTTGGTTGGAAAGATGCCCTGGAAGAGGGCACAGCAACCCACTCCAATACTCTTGCCTAGAGAATCCCCATGGACAGAAGAGCCTGGAGGGCTACAGTCCATGGCGTCACAAAAGGTTGGACACAACTGAGTAATTAAGCACAGCACAGTACAGAGGCTAGAGAGAGCAGAGCGGGAGGTGGGGGGCGGGCCTTTTAAAGGCGGGGTCAAAGGGTGCATCTCTGGGGCTATGACCTGTGGTTAAGGCCAGAGTGAAGTGAGCTGGCCAAACAGGCACCTGGGAGATGAGCTGTCCCCCACACCCCAGGACAGGGGCAAGAAAAATACAAAAGCCCTGAGAAGGAACATGACCAAGGCCTAGAGAGTCCAGCAGTGCAAATAAAGTAAAGGAGAGTGAGCGCAGACAGGATGGGAGAGGGAGGCAGGAGCCGCATTAGAGCAGACTTTGGAGGCTGTGTCTGCATCTCACACTTTTAGCAGGCTGGCGGCTCTTCTGTGCTCCATTCAGTCTTTGAGTAAATGAATGAACCAAACTTGGAATCATACGGAGGTTTATTAACAGGCTGAGGTGTCTTAAAAATGACTTTTGTCATCTGTGTATCTGCCCATCCCTTCGGGGTCCTCCCCTGGGAAATCAAAGATTCCCATCTGTTGAAGGGCTGCATACTCCCAAGGCTTAAATCTGCCTTTGGAGAAGTGTCCACAGTAGAGTAGACTCCTGTTTCATCAGCATGATTTGCCCTTCATGGGGCTCTTTTTCTATTAATGAGCAGACTTCCCACCCTCCCCAGCCCTGGAAAAGTCTCCCAAGACCATCTCTTTCTCAGGGCCCTGCCAGGAAGTTGGACGTGCAGCTCACTTTGGTGACCAGGGGACATATCCGGCAACCAAAACACCCCCACTTCCTGGTTCTGGCAAATCACTTTACTTCTGTGAACAAGAACGTTTCTCTGCCTGGTCTATCTTATGACCCGGCTTGACCCAACTACAGCTCAGAAATCAGTCTCCATACACTGAGAGACTGCATATAGCTCCCTGTAGCTCTAAGCCCAAGTAACAGTGGCTTAACCAAGATGTGGGTGGTTTTTCTTCTCATATTACAAAAACTCCTGCGGTCAGTGGTCAGTGGCTGGTGCAGCAGACCTCAGCTGTATCACCAGGGGCCCCAGCATGGGATTCCCACCCATGTGCTTCCAACATGACCGCAGGTGTTGTGAGACCCAGTTGCTGCAATTGTTGAGTCGCTAAATTGTTTCCAGCTCTTGCGAACACAGGGACTGTAGCCTGCCAGGCTCCTCTGTCCATGGGTTTATCCCAGGCAAGAATATACTGGAGTGGATTGCCATTTCCTTCCCCAAGGGATCTTCCAGACCCAGGGATCAAACCCACGTCTCCTGCATTGGCGAGTGATAAAGAATCCACCTGTCAAGCAGGAGATGTGGGTTCTATCTCCAGATCAGAAACATTCTGTAGAGGAAGAAATGTCAACCCACTCCAGTATTCTTGCCTGGGAAATCTCATGGACAGAGGAGCCTAGTGAGCTACAGTCCAAGAGTCGCAAAGTCAGACACGACTGAATGACTTAAAAACAAACAGCAACAACATATATGTGAACAGAAAGCTCTGTATGCCATGTAAGTCCCTTTACAGCAGTGTTATCAGTCAGGAGTCTTCAGAGAAACAGAACCAAGAAGATAGATAATAGAGGGATAGGTAGGAGATAGACAGACAGATGGTATGTATTTAACAGACTGATAGATGACTGATGGGTAATTTGATAGCTGACTGACAGATTAAATGATAGCTAAATAGATAAACAGGTTTCCCTGGTGGCTTAGCTGGTAAAGAATCCACATTCAATGCAGGACCCAATGAGCCATGCCATGTAGGGCCACCCATGGACGGGTCATGGTGGAGAGTTCTGACAAAATGTGGTTCCTTGGAGAAAGGAATGGCAAGCCACTTCAGTATTCTTGCCTTAAGAACCCCATGAACAGTATGAAAAGGCAAAAAGATATGACACTGAAAGATGAATGCCCCAGGTAGGCAGGTGCCCAATATGCTACTAGAGAAGAGTGCAGAAATAACTCCAGAAGGAATGAAGAGATGGAGCCAAAGCAAAACAATACCCAGTTGTGGATGTGACTGGTGATGCGAGTAAAGTCGGATGCTGTAAAGAACAATACTGCGTAGGAACCTGGAGTACTAGGTCCATGAATCAAGGTAAATTGGAAGTGGTCAAACAAAAGATGGCAAGAGTGAACGTCGACATTTTGGGAATCAGGAAACCAAAATAGACAAAAATGAGTGAATTTAACTCAGATGACCATTATATCTACTACTGTGGGCAAGAATCCTGTAGAAGAAATGGAGTAGCCATCATAGTCAACAAAAGAGTCCAAAATGCAGTACTTGGGTGCAATCTCAAAAATGACAGAATGATCTCTGTCCGTTTCCAAGACAAATCATTCACTATCACAGTAATCCAAGTCTATATCCCAACAACTAATGCCGAAGAAGCTGAAATTGAACAGTTCTATGATGACCTACAAGACCTTCTAGAACTAACACCAAAAAAATAAAAAAAGATGTCCTTTTCATCATCAGATCAGTCACTCAGTCGTGTGCGACTCTTTGCGACTCCATGAACCGCAGCACGCCAGGCCTCCCTGTCCATCACCAACTCCCGGAGGTCACTCATACTCACATCCATCTCATCCTCTGTCGTCCCCTTCTCCTCCTTCCCCTAATCCCTCCCAGCATCAGAGTCTTCTCCAATGAGTCAACTCTTCTCATGAGGTGGCCAAAATACTGCAGTTTCAGCTTTAGCATCATTCCCTCCAAAGAAATCCCAGGGCTGATCTCCTTCAGAATGGACTGGTTGGATCTCCTTGCAGTCCAAGGGACTCTCAAGAGTCTTCTCCAGCACCACAGTTCAAAAGCATCAATTCTTCGACGCTCAGCCTTCTTCACAGTCCAACTCTCACATCCATACATGACCACAGGAAAGACCATAGCCTTGACTAGGCGAACCTTTGTTGGCAAAGTGATGTCTCTGCTTTTGAATATGCTATCTAGGTTGGTCATAACTTTCCTTCCAAGGAGTAAGTGTCTTTTAATTTCATGGCTGCACTCACCATCTGCAGTGATTTTGGAGCCCAGAAAAATAAAGCCTGACACTGTTTCCACTGTTTCTCCATCTATTTCCCATGTAGTGATGGGACCAGATGCCATGATCTTCGTTTTCTCAATGTTGAGCTTTAAGCCAACCTTTTCACTCTCCACTTTCACTTTCATCAAGAGGCTTTTGAGTTCCTCTTCACTTTCTGCCATAAGGGTGATGTCATCTGCATATCTGAGGTTATTGATATTTCTCCCGGCAATCTTGATTCCAACTTGTGTTTCTTTCAGTCCAGCATTTCTCATGATGTACTCTGCATATAAGTTAAATAAACATGGTGACAATACACAGCCTTGACGTACTCCTTTTCCTATTTGGAACCAGTTTGTTGTTCCATGTCCAGTTCTAACTGTTTCTTCCTGACCTGCATACAGATTTCTCAAGAGGCAGATCAGGTGGTCTGGTATTCCCATCTCTTTCATAGGGGACTAAAATGCAAAAATAGGAAGTCAAGAGATACCTGGGGTAACAGGCAAGTTTGGCCTTGGAGTACAAAATGAAGCAGGGCGAGGGCTAATAGAGTTTTTCCAAGAGAATGCACTAGTCATAGCAAACACCCTCTTCCAACAACACAGGAGACGACACTACACATGGACCTCACAAGATGGTCAATACCGAAATCAAATTGATTATATTCTTTGCAGCAGAAGATGGAGAAGCTCTATACAGTCAGCAAAAACAAGACCAGAAGCTGACTATGGCTCAGATCATGAACTCCTTATTGCAAAATTCAGACATAAATAGATGAAAGTAGAGAAAACAATTAGACCATTCACATACGACCTAAATCAAATCCCTTACAATTATACAGTGGAAGTGACAAATAGATTTAAGAGATTAGATCTGATTGAGAGAATGCCTGAAGAACTATGGACACAGGTTCATGACATTGTATAGGACATGGTGATCAAGACCATCCCCAAGAAAAAGAAATGCAAAAAGGCAGAATGGTTGTCTGAAGAGGCCTTACAAATAGCTGAGAAAAGAAGAGAAGCTAAAGACAAAGGAGAAAAGGAAAGATACACCCATCTGAATGCAGAGTTCCAAAGAATAGCAAGGAGAGAAAAGAAAGCCTCCTAAGGGATCAATGCAAAGAAATAGTGGAAAACAATAGAATGGGAAAGACTAGAGAGCTCTTCAAGAAAATTAGAGATACCAAGGAAACATTTCATGCAAAGATGGGCACAATAAAGGACAGAAACTGTAGGAACCTAACAGAAGCAGAAGATATTAAGAAGAGGTAGAAAGAACACACGAACTATGCAAAAAAGATCTTCATGACCCAGATAACCACGATGGTGTGATCACTCACCTAGAGCCAGACATCCTGGAATGTGAAGTCAAGTGGTCCTTAGGAAGCATTACTACAAACAAAGCTAGTGGAGGTGATGGAATTCCAGTTGAACTATTTCAAATCCTAAAAGATGATGCTATAAAAGTGCTGCACTCAATATGCTAGCAAATTTGGAAAACTCAGCAGTGGCCACAGGACTGGAAAAGGTCAGTTTCATACCTTTCCCAAAGAAAGGCAATGCCAAAGAATTTTCAAGCTACCACACAATCAATTGCAATCATCTCACATGCTAGCAAAATAATGTTCAAAATTCTCCAAGCAAGGGTTCAACAGTACATGACCCAAGAAATTCCAGATATTCAAGCTGAATTTAGAAAAGGCAGAGGAACCAGATGCCAACATCCACTGGATCATAGAAAAAGCAAGAGAGTTCCAGAAAAACATCTACTTCTGCTTTATTGACTATGCTAAAGCCTTTGACTGTGTAGATCACAACAAACTGTGGAAAATTCTGAAAGAGATGGGAATACCAGATCACCTTATCTGACCCTGAGAAACCTGTATGCAGATCAAGAAACAACAGTTAGAACCGGAAATGGAACAATATACTGTTTCCAAATTGGGAAAGGAGTACGTCAAGGCTGTATATTGTCACCCTGCTTATTTAACTTATATCCAAAGTACATCATGCAAACTGCTGGGCTGAATGAAGCACAAGCTGGAATCAAGATTTCCAGGAGAAATATCAATAACCTCAGATATGCAGATAATTTTTCTGGGCTCCAAAATCACTGCAGATGGTGACTGCAGCCATGAAATTAAAAGACGCTTGCTCCTTGGAAGGAAGGTTATGACCAACCTAGATAGCATATTCAAAAGCAGAGACATCACTTTGCCAACAAAGGTTCGCCTAGTCAAGGCTATGGTCTTTCCTGTGGTCATGTGTGGATGTGAGAGCTGGACTGTGAAGAAGGCTGAGCGCCGAAGAATTGATGCTTTTGAACTGTGGTGTTGGAGAAGACTCTTGAGAGTCCCTTGGACTGCAAGGAGATCCAACCAGTCCATTCTGAAGGAGATCAGCCCTGGGATTTCTTTGGAAGGAATGATGCTAAAGCTGAAACTGTAGTATTTTGGCCACCTCATGAGAAGAGTTGACTCATTGGAGAAGACTCTGATGCTGGGAGGGATTGGGGGCAGGAGGAGAAGGGGACGACAGAGGATGAGATGGCTGGATGGCATCACTGACTCGATGAATGTGAGTCTGAGTGACCTCTGAGAGCTGGTGATGGACAGGGAGGCCTAGCGTGCTGCAGTTCATGGGGTCGCAGAGTCGGACACGACTGAGCGACTGATCTGATCTGATCTGATGCAGATAATACCACCTTTATGGCAGAAAGCAGAGAGGAACTAAAGAGCCTTTAGATGAAAGTGAAAGAGCAGAGTGAAAAAGCTGGCTTAAAACTCAACATTCAAAAAATGAAGATGATAACATCCAGTCCCATCACTTCATGGCTAATAGATGGGGAAACAGTGACAGACTTTGTTTTCCTGGGCTCCAAAATCACTGCGGATGGTGACTGCAGCCATGAAATTAAAAGACTTTTGCTCCTTGGAAGAAAAGCTATGACCAACCTAGACATCATGTTGAAAAGCAGAAATATTACTTTGCTGACAAAAGTCCATCTAGTCAAACTACGGCTTTTCCAGTAGTCACATATGGATGTGAGAGTTGGACCATAAAGAAAGCTGAGCTCCAAAGAATTGATGTTTTTGAACTATGGTGTTGGAGAAGACTCTTGAGAGTCCCCTGGGCTGCAAGATCATCAAACCAGTCAATCCTAAAGGAAATCAGTCCTGAATATTCACTGGAAGGACTGATGCTGAAGCTGAAACTCCAATACTTTGGCCACCTGATGTGAAGAACTGACTCCTTGGTAAAGACCCTGATGCTGGGAATGATTGAAGGCAGGAAGAGAAGGAGGCAACAGAGGATGAGACGATTGGATAGCATCACCGACTCAATGGACATGAGTTCAAGCAAGCTCCGGGAGTTGGTGACGGACAGGGAAGCCTGGAGTGCTGCAGTCCGTGGAGTCGCAAAGACATGACTGGGTGACTGAATTGAACTGAACTGAGCGTGTACTCTTGTATATGTCTTGCATCCAAACTCATGTCTTAGTAGGGGTTCAATTCTGATGACTAAGATGATAAAAATGATGTTGATGAGAATCAATGTTATGGAGTATGGAGGTTCCTCAAAAAATTAAGAAATATAACTACCGTATGATCCAGCAATCCCACTTATGGGTCTGTACCCAGAGGAAATGAAAACAGGATTTTGAAGAGGTATCTATACCCCTATGTTCACTGCAGCATTTTTCACAACTGCCAAGATACGGAAACAAACTAAGTGTCCATCAGAGGTACGTACACACAATGAAATATTATTCAGCCATTAGGAAGAAAAAATCCTGCCATTTACGACTACACAGACAGAACTTATGGGCATTATGCTAAGTGAGATAAGACAGCCAGAGAAAGACAAACACTGCATGGAATCTACTTATATATGGAACCTAAAAAGAAAGTCAAACTCAGAGAAACAGAGAATAGGAAGTGCTACCAGGGGCTGGGGAGTGGGGGAGACAGGAAGAGGTTGATAAAGGGGTACAGACTTTAAGCTGTATGATGAATAAGTTCTGAGAGTCTAACGGTGACGGTAAAATAAAAAAAATAAAACCAAGGTTGATGATGCTGATAAAGGATAAAAAGAAACAATAATGGCCAAATCTGCCCTGAATCATTCAAGGATAGTCAAAAATCTCTTGGTGGTGATTATGTATATTGTAGACCAAAGCAAGCAGTTAAGTCAGTTCTACTTGAGCATTAACTAGAGTCTATGAAACCTGAATGTTCTGAACTTATCTAGAAGACTCTTGAAGTCTGCAGTAGTATTTAGTATGGCCAACTATGGTTTTCTTTTTGGGGCTGCACTGTACACGGATCACAGTTCCCCTACCAGGGATCCAGCCAGCGCCCTCTGCAGGGGAAGCACAGAGCCTTACCCACTGGACCACCAGGGAAGCCCCATTATGGCCAGTTGTTAAGACCAAGGTTCCAGCACTAGTTTTGTGATCTTATGCAAGATACATAATTGTTCTGGGACTCCGTCTCCTCATGTGTCAAACGGGAATGATAATCATTATATCTGTCTCATGGAATTGTTGTGAGGATTAAAAGAGATAATGTATTTAAAACTCCTGGAATATAACGTCCACTATTTACTAACTAAAAACACTCTTTAGCATTGTTTGGTAATTCTATGAGATTTTTGTTTTGTTTCTATGACCCAACAGGCCTTTAGGATAAGTAAGCTGAGATATATTCATTCCACAAATGGTAAGTAAAAAAGATACCTTAAAGGTTAATAAGTTCAAAGCCAGACTATGTGGCTTTTGCATGGATCTCAAGCAGGATTCAAGGATGTCTATTTTAATAAAAGAACCCTGAAAGTGTTAGTCGCTCATTTCTGTCTGATTCGGTGTGACCTCATGAACTGTCCTGTTTCTTCTATCCATGAGATTCTTCAGGCAAGAATTCTGGAGTGGGTTGCTATGCCCTTCTCCAAGGGGATCTTCCTGACTCAAGGATTGAACTCGGGTCTCCCATATTGCAGGCAGATTCTTTACCATTTGAGCCACAAGGGAAGCCTCCTGGATATGGGCAAAATGAGTCAAGTGCCTAGGTAGACTCTGTCCATAGCCTGTTTTCATTCAATCAATATCACTTTATGATGCTTCTAATTATTCACCTAGCAAAAATTTACTGAGTGCCAGCCACCATCCAGGCTGTCCACTAGGCCCCAGGGCCCCAAGGGTGAAGAAGACATTGTCCACACCCTCAAGGGACAAGTAGGCTGGACGGGGAGGCATCCATTCAGTAGAGAGGTGAAATGTCACATTGTAGCGTCATGATAAAGATAGCCACAGCCACTCAACAACTTCCCTGGTGGTCCAGTGGCTAAGACTGCACACTCCCAATGCCAGGGGCCTGGGTTCAACCCCTGGTCAGGGAACTAGATCCCACATTCTGCATCTAAGAGTTACAGGCCACAGCTAAGACCCAGTGCAGCCAAAGAGATAAATATATATTTTTTTAAGGTGAAATGCCACATCATAAGGTCATGATAAAGACAGTCACGGGCATTCAACATACAGTGGAGCATACCGCGGCATGTTAAGTGGTGAGTAAAAGTCATCAATAAGAGGAAATGCCCTTGTGTCTCACAACCTAGAGGAAACAGGCATCAAAACAAATCATCAAAAGGGTTAAGTGAACACTTACAAAGTGTGAAGTGCTGCCGATGATGCATTCAGGGCTACGGACCCTATTACATGGACCCGGAAAGGTTTTCCTGGAAAAGAGATGATTAAGCTGAGACCTGAGGCACCAGAGGATGAAGGCAGAGAGAGGTTAGAAGAGCTTCCAGGAAGAGAAGCAGTACGTGTAAAGTTCTGGAAGGGGGAGAGAAAGGGGCTGGAGCAGAAGGCATGGCTCACATCACAGAGGGCCTTGTAAGTCCCATGTAGTCTTCTATAAGGGGGCTGCTCCACAGACAACCATGGAAGGTTTTGAAGCAAGAAACTGACGTAGTCCATTTTTTTTTTCTTCTGATGTAAACATTTAATTGTATTTTGAAATTCTGTATCAGTAAAAATAATAAAGAATAGAATTTTTAAAGCATGGGGAGTATGCTCCTATTTTAAATTTTTTAAAAAAATGTTTAATTTTTATTAAGTTATTTCATATTATCTATCATTATCTTTCCATCTATCTATATACTCATAGATAATTGCCTGAATATTTATGACATAGTTAATTTTTAAGTGCATGTGTATCTCTGTGTGCAGAGAGAGGGGACAATATAACTCACAAGAAATAATCAGAGATCCTAAGTGAGTTGCCCACAAAGTCAAGGAAGGTGGAGTCATATGGCCAAAGGGGATGATGGCTCTGTGTGGTTGGGACCTTTGGGAGCGCTCATGTCTGGCCAGGACCCCCTCTCACCTGCCAAAGAGCCAAGGGAACTGGGCAGGTACCAGTAGGGGTGGCCCCAGGACCCGAGGGCTCAACCACTAACTCCCCACAACATCCCAGGCTTTCCCCAGGACGCTCCTGTGCACGGAGTCAGGGCTTACAGGCAGGGAGGCGGAAGGGGGAGCGGGGAGCAGGACTCGACCCGCAAGTCACCAGCTGGGCTTCCAGGAGACAGCGAGGCGAGGCTAACCAGGAAAGAGACTAGATCCCCATGGGTCTCCACATGTGGGGTGTTTGGGCACTGCACAGGGACACCCCTACAGAGCTATTTTCTGTACCCAAGACAAAACTGGGCTGCACAGAACAGGAAGTCATAATTCCACCCGCCAGTGCAGAAGTGGGTAGAAACCAGACCCTGGTGGGACGAGGAGTCGGTGAGGATGGCATATGGAAGCCAGCTTCTCCATGGAGAAAAATCCCCAACTATGGAAGGAAGAAGGACATGGCAACCCACTCCAGTGTTCTTGCCTGGAGAATCCCAGGAATGGGGGAGCCTGGTGGGCTACCATCTATGGGGTCGCACAGAGTCGAACATGACTTAAGTGACTTAGCAATGGAAGGAAGGAGAAAAATCGGGCTTGGGTTAGAAAGATGTAGTACCTGAGGAGCCATGTGTACGTGTACAGGAAAGCCTGAGCAGGCTCACTGCCTGAAGGAGAACAACTTTCAAGGAGCGAGGCTAGAAACAGAAAGGGCTCCAGGTCGCTGAGCAGCTGTGGGGGCCCAGAGCCCACTGGAGAAGAGGGACCAGAGGAGGGAAGCTGGGAGAACCACCTCCAAGTGGATCTTCATGACCTCACAAAGCAGGCATCCTCAGCCCAGCGTTCCTGAAGCTCCAAGGCAGTCCTGGTTAGGTCTCCTAGCAACTGGATGCAGGGGCCATGGCACTCCTAACAGCGCAGGGAGTGAAAAAAGTCTTCCAATTTCAGGTGAAGAGAACACATGACTTTTAAGAGAAAATGTGCTCCGATTGGCCTAAGAGGGAGGTGTGTCCTCCCAGTGACCCCTGGACAGCTCTCCTGTCCCTGCGTGTCATCTCAGAGGCCTGAGACAGGCAGGTGTGGGCCCAGGGAATGTGCCTGCCAGGTGTGTGCCAGGCCAAAGTTTGCCCAGTCTTTGGAGCTGGAGGGCTATCTTCCAGGCCTGCGGTGACAGCCCTTGATGCAGCAGAGCCCGCATGGAAGGACAGAGGAGGTGGGCGTGGAGGTGCTGTGCCCGCCTATACTCCAGGGAGGGCCTGGGAGGCCCCTGCAGCAGGTCACAGGGATGCCACCTTCACCAGAGGCCTCGGGCCCTGTGAGCCTGTCAGGATTGTAGGCCAATGTGTGGAGGGAATATGTGTGTGGTTGTGGGTGTGGTGGGAGCCAGGGGGTCTGTGTCTTTAAAGCAGAGAAGGGGACAGATTTCAATGGTTGCTCAGAATCGTTTCTGAGGCAAAAATGCATGAGCAATGTGAACACCTGTGGACGGAGGAGAATCTAGCCTGCAGGGCCCGGGCCTCCGGTCCGTCCACAGAGGCTCTGCTGTAGAACCCAGGCGAGACCACCCCGGGCCAGCGGTGTGCACAGGTCAGCCTCTGACGGGCAGTCTCGAGCCGACAGGGAGGCAGCAGGGAAGGCGCCCCAGGCTGAGGCTTCCTTCCCTGGCCCAGGACGGGTGCTTTCATCATCTTTCCTGGATTTTCCAGCCGGCTGTCCTTTCAGATGCCGACCTAGGGGTCTACAAGGGCTGTGGGGGTGGGGAGAGGATCCCCAGGGGCTGAGACAGGCTCTGTGCCTCCCTCAAGTGCTGTCTACCGTCACTTCCCCACTCCCCTCCCCCCAGGGGAGCACCACTCTTGTGTTCATTGAATCCCCATTCATGCCACACCTTTTCTTAACCCCCTCCTTGAAAGGGACTTGATTCTCCTACAGGTGTTGGTGATCTCTAAGAAACTTTCTAGAAAGGCCAGATAATTCTCAAGTAAAACGAATTCTAACCTAAAGAAAGGAATAAAAGGTACCTTCATGGCATCTGGTCCCATCACTTCATGGGAAATAGATGGGGAAACAGTGGAAACAGTGTCAGACTTTATTTTTCTGGGCTCCAAAATCACTGCAGATGGTGATTGCAGCCATGAAATTAAAAGACGCTTACTCCTTAGAAGGAAAGTTATGACCAACCTAGATAGCATATTCAAAAGCAGAGACATCACTTTGCCAACAAAGGTCCGTCTAGTCAAGGCTATGGTCTTTCCTGTGGTCATGTATGGATGTGAGAGTTGGACTGTGAAGAAGGCTGAGCGCTGAAGAATTGATGCTTTTGAATTGTGGTGTTGGAGAAGACTCTTAAGAGTCCCTTGGACTGCAAGGAGATCCAACCAGTCCATTCTGAAGGAGATCAGCCCTGGGATTTCTTTGGAGGGAATGATGCTAAAGCTGAAACTCCAGTACTTTGGCCACCTCATGAGAAGAGCTGACTCATTGGAAAAGACTCTGATGCTGGGAGGGCTTGGGGACAGGAGGAGAAGGGGACGACAGAGGATGAGATGGCTGGATGGCATCACTGACTGGATGGACGTGAGTCTGGGTGAACTCCGTGAGTTGGTGATGGACAGGGAGGCCTGGCGTGCTGCGATTCATGGGGTGGCAAAGAGTCGGACACGGCTGAGGGACTGAACTGAACTGAACTGAACCAGTCTTGATCCCCTAGCTTCACCAAGCAAGATGCATTCCTTCTGCTAAAGCATTGCTTCATCAAGCTTCTTCTTGGCTAGTCATTTACACTTTAGTATGAATTTCATGGTCACATCACTATCTCTGGAGCAGTCTCAGAGGGAAGTCAAATTTTGTTTGAGGGAAGAGGATCATACTAATTCAGGACTTGAGGGCTGCTGGCGGGGTAGAAACCTGGAGGTGCAGCCGCTAGGATGAAAACCCCCAGAGGAAGGAGCAGGGCTAGAAAGGTGAGGGAAAGCTGTCCAGAAATGAAAGACTAATTCTGCCCAAGTGTACCCCTAGTCCTGGCCACTTTTTAGGATCCGGCGGCACAGCATGGGCTCCCAGTGATGATGTTGTCCCGATTCCTCATTCTCACCCTCCACTCCTCATATCACACCCTGCAGAAACCAGAAGGTCGGGAGCACCTGCGAAGACTGCTGAACTGGGAAGAGTTTGACGAGCTCAGGGACTCCCGCAGAAGCATCCTGCTGGACACCCTCTATGAAAGCATCATCTTCGCTGTGGGCAAAGGCTTCCCATGGCGGAAGGTGGCGCAGGTGGTCAAGTTCACGGAAGAGCTGCTCAAGGAGACCAAAGGTACAGGGCAGACAGGGCAGGAGTCAGGGAGGCCTGGGGAGGGCTCACAGCCCTAGGGGCCCTCCAAAGAGCCTGGAGCCACTTGCTTTCTCTCCCTGGCATTTAGCCTTTTCATATGGCCCAAAACAGGGCCCTGTCCAGACTTTGTGGAAGGTGGAACAAACAATGTCCTTGCTGAGTCTTGTTCCTGATCACCCTGGTGGGAACTCTTGCACCACGCCAAGCTATTCACAAAGCAACCAGGGGTGTTTGTTTTTTCAGTCAGTCATTTACACTTTAGTATGAACTACATTATATTTGCCTGGAGGCTCAGTGGTAAAGAATCCACCTGCCAATGCAAGAGACATAACGGACACAAGTTCAATCCTTGAGTTCGACTCCTGGAGAAGGAAGTTTCAAGCCAGTCCAGTATTCTTGCCTGGGAAATCCCATGGGCAGAGGAGCCTGGTGGGCTACAGTCCATGGGGTTGCAAAGAGTCAGTTACAATTTAGCAAATAAACAACAGCAATGAACTTCATCATTGAACCTATATCTCTGGGGCAGCTAGTTGAGAGTAGGGTCCAAGAGAAGTCAATTTTTGTTTTAGAAAAGAGAGAACAAATAATAATAACTGAGAATTTTTGTTTTGGTCCTGCTTAACTTAAATGTGTCACTATTCTGCTTAAAATCCTTCACTGGATTTCCGTTGTACTCCTGAGAGACTGCAAATTGTTCCCAGTGTCTGTTTTTGCTCTGCTGAATGTCTTGGAGGAATCTTCTACAGATGTCAGCTTGCTGGCAGGGATGGGGGAACCAGTAAGTTTGTGGAAAGAGCATCTCTCCCACCCCTACCCTGTGCTGGGCTTCAGAAGAAGAGGGTAAGCATCTCTCGCTGTGATCCACAGCACGAGGGGGTGTGGCCACAACTTCCCACTCTTTGTCTGAGATGCAGATTCATTCATTAAGCAGATACATGAAGCATCCCCTCCATGACCACCATTGTAGTAATACTCAACCAAGAATCATCAGTAGGTGCTAAAGTCAGTGGCTGAATGCTTGATGGGAAATGGGATATTTACACACTTCTGCAGAGTCTCCCCACAATGTCATTACTGATGCCAAAGGGGAAAAGAATACTTTTATGGTGTGGGAGCCTGGTGCACACCTCCTAGAGAACACAGATTATCGTGCCACCCAATGGGATGCAAAAGAAGCAAGCATCCTTCTGTGATGGTTCTAGCAGAACCATATCAGAGCCTGATATCATCGGAAAAAACTTCCAATTAAGAGCACTACACAAAGCCCCTGTCCTGTAAGCTGCAAAGCACAAAGGCCATGAGAACCAAGGAAAAACAGAGGAACTTCTCCAAACTGAAAGCCGCTGAGGGAGCGTGTCCACTAAACATGACAGGTGGACCCGATTTGGGTCCTTTTGCTGTACAGAATGTCACTGGGACAACTGGAGAACCTTGGGTCAGGTCTGGGTATTAGACACTAGTGTTGTGTTGAGGGTGATTTCTGGACTCTGGTGGTTGTGACTGTGAATGTCCTTGTGTAGGAGATGCACACAAAAAGATCCTGGTTGATGGGGCATAAAGATCACTTGTTCTTTAAGTAGTTCAGGAAATTTTTCTTTGTACTATTTTTTTTCTAGCTTCATTGAGATATAATTGACATACAATATTGTATATGGTATGCAACATGGTTTGATATATATATATATTGTGAAATAATTAGCACAATAAATTTAATGAATACCACCTCACCTAGTTTTTTTTTTTTCTTGGGATGAGAATTTTTAAGGTCTACTCTCTTGGCAACTTTCAAATATACAATATGATATTGTTAATTATAGTCATCATGTTTTACATTATATCCTCAGGTCTTAATTATCTTATAACTGGAAGTTTGTACTTTTGCCCACCTTCACCTATTTCACCCATGCACCAACCCATGGCTTCTGGCAACCACCTATCTTTACTATTTCCATGATGATGAAGTTCAGGGTTTTTTTGATTCCACATGTAAGTGAAATCATACTGTATTTGTCTTTCTCTGATTTTTCTCACTTGACACATAATGACTTCAAAGCTTACCATGTTGTTAAAAATGCTACAATTTCCTTCTTTTACGGCTGAATAATAACTGTGGTGTTGGAGAAGACTCTTGAGAGTCCCTTGGACTGCAAGGAGATCCAAACAGTTCATTCTGAAGGAGATCAGTCCTGGGTGTTCTTTGGAAGGAATGATGCTAAAGCTGAAACTCAAGTACTTTGGCCACCTCATGCGAAGAGTTGACTCATTGGAGAAGACTCTGATGCTGGGAGGGATTAGGGGAAGGAGAAGAAGGGGACGACAGAGGATGAGATGGCTGGATGGCATCACTGACTCGATGGACGTGAGTCTGAGTGAACTCCGTGTGTTGGTGATGGACAGGGAGGCCTGGCGTGCTGATTCATGGGGTCACAAAGAGTCAGACATGACTGAGCAACTGAACTGAACTGAACTGAACTGAATATTCATTTATATATGTGCGTGCATTTATACACATGTATGCATATATGTGGAGAAGGAAATGGCAACCCACTCCAGTGTTCTTGCCTAGAGAATCCCAGGGACAGGGGGAGCCTGGTGGGCTGCCGTCTATGGGATCACACAGAGTCGGGCACGACTAAAGTGACTTAACAACAACAACAACAATGCATATATGTATATACCACATATATATAGTGTATATTCACATTTTCTATCCGTTTGTCTGTCATTTGATACAGGGGTTATTTCTGTATCTTGGCTATTGTGAATAATGCCACAGTGAATATGTGTTAGTGTAGTCACTCAATCATGTCCAATGCTTTGCTACCCCATGGACTGTAGCCCACCAGGTGATTCTGCAGAATTTTCCAGGCAAAAATATTGGAGTGGGTAGTCATTCCCTTCTCCAGGGGATCTTCCTGATCCAGGAATCAAACCCAGGTCTCCTGCATTGCAGGCAGCTTCTTTACCATTTGAGCCACCAGGAAAGCCCACAGCAAACATGGGGGTCAGATATCTCTTCGAGAGTGATTTCATTTCCTTTGAATATGTACCCAGAAATGGGACCACTGTATCATGTGGTAGCTTTATTTGTAATTTGTTGAGGAATAGATTCAAGGGATTAGATCTGATAGACAGAGTGCCAGAAGAACTATGGGCGGAGGTTTGTAACATTGTACAGGAGACAGGGATCAAGACCATCCCCAAGAAAAAGAAATGCAAAAACGCAAAACGGTTGTCTGAGGAGGCCTTATAAATGGCTGTGAAAAGAAGAGAAGCAAAAAGCAAAGGAGAAAAGGAAAGATATATCCATTTGAATGCAGAGTTCCAAAGAATAACAAGGAGAGATAAGAAAGCTTTCCACAGTGATCAGTGCAAAGAAATAGAGAAAAACAACAGAATGGGAAAGACTAGAGATCTCTTCAAGAACATTAGAGATACCAAAGGAACATTTCATGCAAAGATGGGCACAATAAAGGACAGAAATGGTATGGACCTAACAGAAGCAGAAGATATTAAGAAGAGGTGGCAAGAATACACAGAAGAACTATACAAAAAAGATCTTTGTGACCCAGATAATCACGATGGTGTGATCACTGACCTAGAGCCAGACATCCTGGAATGTGAAGTCAAGTGGGCCTTAGGAAGCATCACTATGAACAAAGCTAGAGGAGGTGATGGAATTCCAGTTGATCTATTTCAAATCCGAAAAGATGATGCTGTAAAAGTGCTGCACTCAATATGCCAGCAAATTTGGAAAACTCAGCAGTGACCACAGGACTGGAAATGGTCAGTTCTCATCTCAATTCCAAAGAATGTTCAAACTACCGCACTTTGCATTCATCTCACGTGCTAGCAAAGTAATGCTTAAAATTCTCCAAGCCAGGCTTCAACAGTACATGAATCAAGAAATTCCAGGTGTTCAAGCTGGATTTGGAAAAGGCAGAGGAACCAGAGATCAAATTGCCAACGTCCTTTGGATCATTGAAAAAGCAAGAGAGCTCCAGAAAAACATCTATTTCTGCTTTATTAACTATGCCAAAGCCTTTGACTGTGTAGATCACAACAAACTCTGGAAAATTCTTCAAGAGATGGGGATACCAGACCACTTGACCTCCATCCTGAGAAGTCTGTATGCAGGTCAAGAAGCAACAGTTAGAACTGGACATGGAACAATGGGCTGGTTCCAAATCAGGAAAGGAGTATGTCAAGGCTGTATATTGTCACCCTGCTTATTTAACTTCTATGCAGAGTACATCATGAGAAACTCTGGGCTGGAGGAAGCTCATGCTGGAATCAAGATTGCCAGGAGAAATATCACTAACCTCAGATATGCAGATGACACAACCCTTAGGGCAGAAATCGAAGAAGAACTAAAGAGCCTCTTGATGAAAGTGAAAGAGGAGAGTGAAAAAGTTGGCTTAAAGCTCAACATTCAGAAAATTAAGATCATGGCATCTGGTCCCATCACTTCATGGGAAATAGATGGGGAAACACAGGAAACAGTGACAGACTTTATTTTTGGGGGCTCCAAAATCACTGCAGATGGTGACTGCAGCCATGAAATTAAGAGACACTTGCTCCTTGGAAGAAAAGTTATGACCAACCTAGACAGCATATTAAAAAACAGAGACATTACTTTGCCAACAAAGGTCCATCTTGTCAAAGCTATGGTTTTTCCAGTGGTTATGTATGAATGTGAGAGTTGGACTATAAAGAAAGCTGACCACAAAAGAATTGATGCTTTTGAACTGTGGTGTTGGAGAAGACTCTTGAGAGTCCCTTGGACTGCAAGGAGATACAACCAGTCCATCCTAAAGGAAATCAGTCCTAAATACTCTTTGGAAGGACTGATGCTGAAGCTAAAACTCTAATATTTTGGCCACCTGATGCGAAGAACTGACTCATTTGAGAAAACCCTGATGCTGGAAAGATTGAAGGTGGGAAGAGAAGGGGACGACAGAAGATGAGATGGTTGGATGGCGTCACCGACTCAGTGGACGTGAGTTTGAGTAAACTCCGAGAGTTAGTGATGGGCAGGAAGGCCTGGTGTGCTGCAGTCCATGGGGTTGCAAAGAGTTGGACACGACTGAGCAACTGAATTGACTGACTGAGGAGCCTCTATACTATTTTTCATAGTGACTGCACCAATTCACAGTCCCACCAAAATTGCACAAGTGTGCCCTTTTGTCTACATCCTCTCCAAGACTTGTTATTTCTAGTCTTTGTGATGATAACCATACTAAAAGGTATGCAGTGAGATCTCACTGTGGGTTTGATTTGCATTCCCTTATGGTAGTTATGCTGAACAGCTTTTCATATACCTGTTGGCCACCCGTATGTCTTCTTTGGGAAAACGTATATTCAAGTACTTTCCCCATTTTTACTTGAGTAAAAATACTCAAGTACTTTGAGTGTTTACTGTTGAGTTGTATGATTTCTCAATATATTTCGGGTACTAACCCCTTATCAGACATATGATTTGCGAATATTTTTTCCCATTCTTTAGGTTGCTTTTATTTATTTAAATATTTATTGTGATGATATTGGCTTTTTTTTTTCCCTTGGTGGATCTTAGTTCCCCAGCCAGGAATCAAATCCATGCCCCCTGCATTGAAAGCACAGAGTCCCAATCACTGGACCACCAGGGAAGTCTCTTCAGGTGGCCCTTTTTCTTTTGTTGATCGTTTCTTTTACCGTGCAAAAGCTTTCAGTTGGATGTAATCCCCGTTGTTGGTTTTTGCTCTTATTGCCTTTACTTGTGGTGTCATACCCCAAAAATTATTTGTTAAAATTAATGTCAAGGGACTTTCACCTGTTTTCTTCTAGGAGTTTTATGATTTCAGGTTGTACTATTTTTTTAATAGACTTTCTTTTTCAGAGTAGTGTTATGTTCCCAGTGAAATAGAGCAGAAGGTGCAGAGATTCCCCACGGAAACCCTGCCTTCCCCCAACCCACACTCACAGCATTTCCCATTATCAACATCCCCCTCCAGAGGGGGTACATGTGTTCTAATTGATGAACTGACACTGATACGTGGTTATCACTTCAAGTTCATACTTTACGGTATAAACTTTAAGGTTCGCACCTGGTGTTATTTCTCCCGGCAATCTTGATTTCAGCTTGTGATTCCTCCAGCCCAGCGTTTCTTATGACGTACTCTGCATAGAAGTTAAAACAAGCAGGGTGACAATATACAGCCTTGACGTGCTCTTTTCTTGTTTTGGAATCAGTCTGTTGTTCCATGTCCAGTTCTAACTGTTGCTTCCTGACCTGCATACAGATTTCTCAAGAGGCAGATCAGGTGGTCTGGTATGCCTATCTCTTTCAGAATTATCCACAGTTTACTGTGGATCATACAGTCAAAGGCTTTGGCATAGTCAATAAAGCAGAAATAGATGTTTTTCTGGAACTCTCTTACTTTTTTGGTGACCCACTGGATGTTGGCAATTTGATCTCTGGTTCCTCTGCCTTTTCTAAAACCAGCTTGAACATCTGGAAGTTCATGGTTCACATATTGCTGAAGCCTGGCTTGGAGAATGTTAAGCATTACTTTACTAAAGGGTGAGATGAGTGCAATGTGCGGTAGTTTGAGCATTCTTTGGCATTGCCTTTCTTTGGGATTGGAATGAAAATGGACCTTTTCCGGTCCTGTGGCCAGTGCTGAGTTTTCCAGATTTGCTGGCATATTGAGTGCAGCACTTTGACAGCATCATCTTTCAGGATTTGATGAAATTCAAATATGCAGATGACACCACCCTTATGGCAGAAAGTGAAGAAGAACTAAAGAGCCTCTTGATGAAAGTGAAAGAGGAGAATGAAAAACTTGGCTTAAAGCTCAACATTCAGAAAACAAAGATCATGGCATCTGGTCCCATCACTTCATGGGAAATAGATGGGGAAACAGTGGAAACAGTGTCAGACTTTATTTTTCTGGGCTCCAAAATCACTGCAGATGGTGATTGCAGCCATGAAATTAAAAGACGCTTACTCCTTGGAAGGAAAGTTATGACCAACCTAGATAGCATATTCAAAAGCAGAGACATTACTTTGCCAACAAAGGTTCGTCTAGTCAAGGCTATGGTTTTTCCTGTGATCATGTATGGATGTGAGATTTGGACTGTGAAGAAGGCTGAGCGCTGAAGAATTGATGCTTTTGAACTGTGGTGTTGGAGAAGACTCTTGAGAGTCCCTTGGACTGCAAGGAGATCCAACCAGTCCATTCTGAAGGAGATCAGCCCTGGGATTACTTTGGAGGGAATGATGCTAAAGCTGAAACTCCAGTACTTTGGCCACCTCATGCGAAGAGTTGACTCATTGGAAAAGACTCTGATGCTGGGAGGGATTGGGGGCAGGAGGAGAAGGGGATGACAGAGGATGAGATGGCTGGATGGCATCACTGACTCGATGGACATGGGTTTGGGTGGACTCCAGGAGTTGGTGATGGACAGGGAGGCCTGGGGTTCATGGGGTCACAAAGAGTCGGACACGACTGAGCGACTGAATTGAGCTGAACTGGTGTTATGCGTTCTTGGGTTTTGACAAATGTGTTGTGGCATGTATCCATCATTACAGTATCAGAGAGAATGCTTTCACTACCCTAGGAATTCTCCAAGTCCAATCTAATCCTCCTTCCCTCCCCCTCAACCAGTAGAAAGTAGGTGTTTCCACTACCTCTGTAGTTTTTGCCTTTTGTCATATAGTTGGAATCCTACAGTCTGCCGCCTTTTCAGACTGACTACTTTCACAAGTAATATGCATTTTAGTTTCCTTCATGTCTTTACATGGCAGGATAGTTCATTTAAGGACTGAATAATATTCCGTTGTCTGGATGTATCACAGCTGATGTGTCCATTCACCTACTTAAGGATGTCTTATACCTCAGCATCCAGTCTTAGCCACTTTTCACCGCCTCCTTGTCCACCACCCTTCCTGAGCTATCTCCATCGCTCAACCAGTTTACTGCTTTCACATCGTGCATCCGTTCACCAAACCGCTCTGTGATTCTTTTCAGACACAAATAAAATCCCATCACTTCTCTACTTCAAGCCACTCAGTGTTCCTATTGTATAGTTTACCTGCACTTGCATCAACCCTTCCTTTTTATTTCTGGGGTTGTCAGGTGGGCATCGTTCCATGCCTGTCCTTCAGGCCAGCATTCCAACCCAGTGATCACAGCCCAAAGGCTGAAGCAAGACATGCAGCGCTCAGGGGCTGGTTTCCGGGATCCTTAGGAAATTTCATCCCACCGCAGACAACCCCCCCCTCCCCCGCCCTTTGGAGCCTTCCTGGCATCCCTCTGGATCCCACTCCCCGCTGCTCACAGCGATGCCTGGGTACCAGGTTCAGCCTTGTGGTTTGAGCTCTGCCATGGCTCAAGGCCAGAACAAACACTGACGAGCAGGAGAAGAATGTCAGCCCCTAGCAGGTGGGAACTCGGGCCCTTTCAAGTTTCCATCAGAGCCTTCCACAGGCTGAGCCCTTGAGAAAGAGTTGATGATGCAAACCCAACTTCAAACCAAGGAGATTAGATCGCTCTGGCACTTGCAGTATTTCTGGCTATTGCATACCTTGCCAATACACGGTCTATCTATGTCTCTAGACTCCTAAGCCTCAGAGTTACTAGGAGACTTGATGATCAGAAAACTCAATTCCCTCTACTGAAGGGACACTCCCTCAACAAGCCAGCAAGGCTTTCCTAGCTTCTGATGGCACTGTAAGCAACAGGGAGCTCCCTCCTTCTGAGGAAAGCCACTCTCGTTATTAGAAATTCCTCCTCATATCTAGTTAGACCCTCCTCTGACACCTTCTATTAATACTCACATGCCCAAAGCCTGTCCTCTAGAAGCAGTGGGTGGGCCCTGCAAATACTCAATGGGCTTCATACACTCTGATCATCATGTCTTCACATGTCGACTGGACAATCCCAAGTGCATGTTATCATTCTTACCACCATGTCATTTCCATAGACCCCTCCACCGCATGGGCATCCCTAGTAGCTCAGATGGTAAAGAAACTTCCTGCAATGCAGGAGACCTGGGTTTGATCCATAGGTCAGGAAGATTCCCTGGAAAAGGGAATGGCTACCCACTCTAGTATTCTTACCTGGAGGATTCCATGGACAGAGGAGCCTGGCGGACTACAGTCCATGGGGTCACAAGGAGTTGGACAGGACTGAGTGACTAACACTTTCACTTTCCTTCCTCTACCCCACCTCTTCATCCTGCCCCCTCTTCTTGATCCCCTCCTCTGAGCATCCTTGTGTTTGTTAATGTCATTCTCAAACTATGGCATCCAGACCCCAACACAATACCACTTGTGATTTGGTCAATGCTGTGATGAGGGATTTTATCATCAGCCTGGTGGTGATGCTCCTGTTTCTATAGCTTATGGGTACATGTACTTTTTCAGCACCAATGTCACAGTCATATTGGGCAGGCAGTGCGCCACCCATAGTCGTGTTCCCCATCCTGCCCTTGCACTTGGCAATATGGAATACACATGCAGGACTTTACAATCATCCCCACTAATTCCATTTGTCACTATTGACCTGTCTTTTCCTCCTTCTGGCAGCTTTTAAATCTTGATCCTGGGACATCCAGCTTACAAGATCTTCCTCTTACTTTTAAATCCACTCCAAGTTTGTGAAACTTGGTTGTTACAAATATCAAGTACAAACAAGCTCTTGGGAGGGCTCCCAGTGCCTGAAATTGGACTCATTGAAGCTATAATTCATCTGGAGGCTCCGAGCCCAGACGGAAGACTCAAATCCTAGTTCAGTCCTTTATAGGACGTGTGGTCCTAGGCAGCCACACCACCACTGAGCCTCTGATTACACATCAAAGGAAAAAAAAAGAACATTCAACTGGTAGGATTGAGGTTATGAAGATGAAGCCCACAGCATGGCTTTCGGTGCAGGGAGGGGTTCAGTGAGGACTGGCTCTTATTTTCAGGAGGGACCACAGGGATAAAGACCCAGAGACTCGAGGTGGGTGATGTGATTCTGAGATGGCCTGATCAAGCATGGCCAGGCTTGCTTCATGCTGAACCCGCTTCTCATCAGCCTCCAAACATACCGAAGTCATCAGCCCTTTCTCAGGATCAGCAGAGATGGCCCTGAGACCCTTTCTCCTCAGATGCATCAGAGGAAAGGGGACAGGACGGTGAGCAGAGGACCTAGAGGTAAAGCAAACAACAGACTCAGCCCTGAAGTGGGCGTGCAAGGAAGGAGGCAGAAAAGACAGTCCTGGGTAATTGACCCGCCATGAGTGCCGACTTTGGCTGGCTCCGGGCTTGGACGGTGCAGACAGTGGGGTGCAGCAGGGAACACCACAGGTGGGAGCCACCCTAGAACTCTGCCTCCTGAGCTGGGCCCATGCACTCGAGCCCTGCCATAGCCCCAACCAGATGATATCTGCCACTCCAGAAGGTAGCCAGGCCAGCCCAGACATCAGGCTATGTCTGTACTGCCTCCCAGAACCCCATCCCCAGGACACTCAAGGGCATGAACAGGCACCTCAATCCTCCGAAGCAGGGACTGCCTTCCACCCCAGGGCACTCCTTCTCACTCTGCATCAGCTCCAGGCCCAGGCTGGGCCGGGCCAAAGGCCACGCAGTAGAACCAGGAGGCACCGAAATCTTCAGTCCGTAGACCTGGGTTCAAGTCCATCTCCAGCATGAATTACTGTGCAACCTTGAAAACATCACTTTACCTCTCTGGGCCTGCAGTTCCTAATCCCTAAAATGAGGGCCATAAGAGTTCCTACACACAGTGGGGTTGGAAAAAGACACAGGCCTGCAGAGGATGATAGTGTGACAGACGGGAAGTGCTTGGCAAAGGTCAGCCCCCCAACCAGGCATGGAGGTGAAGCAGGTCACACAGCAGAGACTGGTGGTCCAGGACCAGAGACTGCTGCACGCTTCCCCCGCTCCCTACCCTTGAGAGTGGGGGGCTCGCTGTCTGGCCCTTTTCTTGTCTCCTCTTTCCCTGCAGATAGGGCTGCAGTTGGGTTCAAGTCAAGGGCCAGGGGAAGGGAGGTCCAGACTGGCCTGTGAGGCAGTTGCCCTGCCCTTGGCACACAGGCCCTTAAGGAGACCCCAGTGCTCACCACTCATTCCCCTTGTTAGGGGACCCAGGCCATGAGAGGCAGGCAGGTCAGATTCCAGATGAGCTGTAGTCCTTCTCACCTCGTGCCTCATCTCATCTCCTGCCTGCCTCCTGCCCCCACCCCTGTGGCCCACCCCACAGGTTGTGGGGTGTGAGATGCCAACAGCCAGGGTTCCCACTGGCTATCAGCTCACCTTCAAGCTTCTGTTTCGGCTAAAGTCCACACTGAGCTGTCACTTTTCTTGGAAGGTAGCTACTTGGAGGGTGATTTTTTTTGTTTGTTTTTGTTTAGTTAATCTGGGGCTGTGGTGGTTGAGTTCTGTTTGCAGACAAGGTAACAAAATTGGCCGGCAGCCTCTAAGGAGGGTCATGTTTGCACAACAGTGATTCAGAGCTCCGCCAGGCTGGCCGCCAGCTCAGCTTATCTCCAGACCCAATCGGGCCCCAGAACCAAGAGGGAAAGGGTGGCCCTTTATTCAAAAGCAGAAGCTGATTCCGCTCCGGCCAACAGCTCAGCGGCATGTTGGGGTCTCAGCTCCAAGCCAGAAGAGTCTTGTGTTGGCCCCTCTGCTACCAGGCTCCGGGAAGCCCCGGGCAGATCCTATCCTGCTGTGTCCTTGGGGCCCAGGGTGAAGTCACCACTCTCAGCGCAGAGGGACAGAAGCCTGCCAGCTCCGGCCCGGTGGGAGGGAACCACAGGAAGTGGAAGATTTTGCACACCCTACCTCAGCTCCGGGAGAGGAGAGGGAAGAGATACTGGGGCATTTGGGGACCTCAGGGAGCTGCAGAGATTCAGAGTGCCAGGGAGACCCCAAGCTTCCTATCTCCAGTGGGCCCATAGCAGCAAGAGAGGGGGAGCAGGGAGCAGCCTCCTCCGACTCAGGCTTCGCTCAGCGGGGAACTGAGGGCTGGAGGCACCCAAACTCACCCGGGACCTAGGAACACCTGCCCACCATCACTGGAGCCACTCATCATCAACATCTGGCGAGCACCAGCCTCCTCTGGGGCTCCGTCTGCACATCTGGACTGGAACACCTCTTTCCTGCTGACCTGGCCCCCAGATCATGAGTCTGGGAGGCAATGGGCCTTGATGACCAGTCAGTGGAGGCAAGAGGCAACCAGGCAAGGGTCCAATGAACTGCGTCACGGCCCTGGCATCTGTGGTCCCACCCACGGCCACTCCTGACTCTCCAGGAAGTGTCATCCAGGCAGCTGTAGGGTGGAAGGGGGCTGGCGGGAGGCAATGACTCCCCCAAGCTCCCTGCACGAATGCTCCCTCCCAGCGTACTTACAGCCATGCCCAGGAGCCACCCCGCCAGCCCCTGAGCATCCGCCCACATGGGAGAGCCTCCAGTGATTCAGGACCAGTGCCACAGAGAGCAGGTGCCCTCTGCCTTCCTAAGAGCCTGTCTGTCTAGCGGCTTTCTCTTGGGAAGCCAGAACACCACACCCCCTCGGACTAAAGTTGGAAACAACTTTGCTGATGGAGGATGGAAGTTCCCACAGAGGGCACTAATTGAGATCTTAGAAGACCATCTCTTGGGGCAAAGAGGCAACTCTTTTTTAAAAAACCTTTTTATTTTGTATTGGCATATAGTCGATTAACAATGTAGTGACAGTTTCAGGTGTACAGGGAAGGGACTCAGACATACATACACATGTATCCTTTCTCCCCCAAACTCCCTCCCATCCAGGCTGCCACATAATGTTGAGCAGAGTTCTCTGTGCTGTACATTAAGTTCTTGTTGGTTATCCATTTTAAATACAGCAGTGTGCACATGTCCATCTCAAACTCCCTATCAAAGGGGCAACTCTTAGAGATCTTCCCCTGAGTGTATTCGTTTGCTCAGGCTGCTATAACAAAGTTCCCCAGACTGGGTGGCTTCAACGACAAAAGTTAATTTTCTTTAGTTCTGGAAGTTGGAAGTCCAAGATCAAGGTGTGAGCAAGATTGCATTCTTCCAAAGCCTCTCGGGCTTTGCAGATGGCCATCTCTCTATATACCGCACGCGGCCTTTCTTGTGTGTGTGTGTGCCCTAATCTCTTCTTATAAACACATCAGTCATAGCCGATTAGGGCCACCCTCATGACCTCATTTAAACTTAATTACCTCTGTAAAGACCCTGTCTCCAAGTAGAGTCATATTCTGGGGTCCTGGGTGTGAGGACTTCCACAAATGACTAGGGGTGGGGGGACACTGAGTTAATACAACCCATGATGCTAAGAGAGGTCACAGACCACCAGGTGGGGCTGAACCAGTCAGCCAGCCAGAAATCAAGGTGCCACTGGAACATTTCCTGAGAGGCTGCACCTGCTGCAGAGGAAGGTACAGAAATGTCAGCGTTTTCACATGTGGCATCTGTAAGCCTCACTGTGACCTTGTCATAGACAGTGTTTGTTTCAATTGGAGGATAATTGCTTTACAGTGTTGTCTTAGCTTCTGCTGTATAATGAAGTGAATCAGCTCTATATACATATATCCCCTCCTCTTGAACCGCCGTCCCACCACCCCCCAGGTCATCTCAGAGCACCGAGCTGAGCTCCCTGAGCTCTGCAGCAGTTTCCACCAGCTACATGTTTTACACGTGGTAGTGTCTATAGTAAACCCTAATCTCCTTATTCATCCCACCCTACCTTTCCCCATCCCGAATCCACACGTCTAGTCTCTACATCTGGGTCTCTATTCATGGCCTGCAAAAAGGTTCACCTGTACCGTTTTTCAGATTCCACATATGTGCATTAATGTACGATATTTGTTTTTCTCTTTCTGACTTACTTTACTCTGTGTGACAGTCTCTAGGTCCATCCATGTCTCCACAAATGACCCAATTTCATCCCTTTTTATGGCTGAGTAGTATGCCATTATATATATGTACTACATTTTCTTTATCCATTCACCTGTCAATGGGCATTTAGGTTGCCCCATGACTTGGCTGTTGTAAATAGTGCTATAACGAACATTGAGGTGCGTGTGTCTTTTGGAATCATGGCTTTCTCGGGGTACATATCCAGGAGTGAGACTGCACCCTCAGCATCAGCTGATGTGTTCCGGCGTGGATGTGCTCCTTGTGTGGGGTGGGGGGTAGTACTAGTGTCCTTGGGACCAGACTTCTGGCCCTTTGGAGTGGTCCCCTGCCCTACCTCTAACTTCCCATGTCTTTTCTCGGTTGGTTGGACATTTTGGTCGGTCTCTGAGTCCCCCACCGGCAGAGGGGACAAAGAATGGTATGAAGTCACTAAACATTAGTCTTGGTACAGTGCCCTGTCCCTGAGACAGTGAAATTACACGGTCATTTTCACCTTGGGGGTGATGAAGAGTAGGAGGATGAAGATCCAAAGTCAGCGGCCCTTCACCAAACTTGAGACGGCTGCAGGAGGCCCCCACTTCACCCTAGAATGTGGGACTGTGAGCTTGGTGGAGATCACCATGGCTGCTTAGAATCAAAAGGACTCCAAAAGTCACCTGATTCAAGCCTCCCTCCCTCCCACCACCACCACACACTTGTTATTCAGGAATTCTCTTCCCAGCTAACTGCCTGCTCACTCCTCCACTGATAAAGCTCTCACTTCTAGAAAGTTCTCCCTGCTGCTGAACTGAAATCTGTCTCTCTGAGGCTTCCACCTGATGGCTCCTGTTCTGACCTCTGAACCTTTCCAAATCCGCTTAATCCTTGCTCCACTCGCTCAACCATCCTCCAGCCAGCACTGGCAGAGCTCTACACCAGTGGGTGGAGAAGAGCAAGCATCCACTCAGCAGTCGTGATGCACAGGCTCTCCACATGGATCATCTCATTGAATGTTCACACCAAGCTCAGTTGGGTGGGTACTATTGTCCCCATTTCACAAGGATGCAACTGAGGTTCAGAGAGGTTAGGTAACTTGCAAATCATCACACAGCAAAAAATAATACTAGTATTAACCTCGAGATTGCCTGGCACCAGGGTCTGTCCTTCCTGCCAAAGCTATTTAGCAGTAGCCAACTTCTCGAGGACTAGGGGTGAAGGATGGTGAAGGGTGTATTTGCTGAGCAGAAAAGGCAAGAGGACCACTATGGACAAAGAGAAGAGCTTAGGCAAAAGCTCATAACAGTCTTTAAAATATCTGATCCTGTGTTTGCTCCTTGAGTTGCAAGAAAGTGAACAGGGAAGAAATCTCTAAAAGGACAACAAAATCTTTCTAAATCTTAATATATGGGTAGATTTTTCCTTTAATGTGGCTATTGGTTTTTCTTTAAGATAAACACAAAAGCTTAGTGAATGGGGAAACATTAAGGCACTTACTCAAAAAATTAAACTTGGAATTACCCTACCCATAGAATTACCTATGTTCCAGCAATTCCACTTCTGGGGATACATCCAAAAGAAGTGAAAGCAGGGACTGGAACAGATATTTGTACACCCATGTTCATAGCAGCAATGGCCAGACAGTGGAAGTAACCCGTCAACAGATGAATGGATAAACAAAATGTGGTCTATACATAAAATACAATAGTATTCAGCCTTTAAAAAGAAAGGAAATTCGGATACAGGCTTCAATATGGATGAACTTTAAGGACCTTCTACTAAAGCAAAGAAATCAATCAGAAAAAGACGAACACTGTAGGATTCCACTTATATAAGGCGCCTAGGGTGATCAGACCTGTAGAGACAGAAAACAGAAAAGGACCGGCTGGGGACTGTGAGGAGGGGAAATTGGAAGATAGTGTTTAATGGATACAGAGTTTCAGTTTTGAAAGATGAAAAATGTCCTGGAAACGGACGGTGGTGATCATTCCACAGCAATGACAATGGACTTAATGCCACTTGAACTGTACACGTAAAAATGGTTAAAAAGGTAAATGTTATGTTGTGTGTATTTTACCACAATAAAAATTAAAATTAAAAAGTTCTAGTGGAAGTACTGTAGTTCTACAGAGTCCATGTCTCTGTTCACACCTTAAAAATACCCCAGTAGCTGAGGCATACTTCTTGGAGCTGGAGAACCTGCGTTTGAGTCCTGATTCTGGTTGCATACACTAAACCTCAATTTCCTCATCTCTTAAATGGCAGCAATTACCTCTTTCATAGGTTGATTGTGACCAATTAAATAAATTGATGGATAATTAAATGCTTTAAACCTATAAAGTAGCACAGCCGTGCAGGCTGGTTGTATTAATATTTACTAAGAGCTGAATACTGGGCAGCAACTACATGTCCAGAGCTTTTTGGAAAGATCCTTTGGAAATGAGAAATCTAGTCCTTTCCAGCAGGTACTGATAAGTTCACAGTAGCAGGGAGAGAAGAGAACACTCCAGAGATCTGGGGAGAGCTGTGAACTATTGGGTCCTCACTACATGGTCTGACCAGAAGGGTTGCCTCTTCTGTCCTCTGCAACCCTCTAGCCAACTCCCAGCCATCCTTTGCCCTTAGCAGCCGGTGTGGCCAGGAGAGAAAGCACATCAGCATCCCATGCCACACCCCCAGCAAGGAAGAGAGGGTCTCCAGGTAAAGACCCAGGAGAGAGTGGATTGAGGAAAACCAGCCTCTAGGAACTCATTGCCCTAGGAGTCTGCAGAGTCCTTGGGGAAGACAGGTTTATCCCTGAACAGCCCCCGGGGAGTGGGGATGCCTGGAATCTTCACAATGACAATGTGACAACCATGTGATTTATTGAGTGCCACTGTGTACCAGGGTTTCCCAGGTGGCACTAGTGGTAAAGAACACGCCTACCAATGCAGGAGATGTAAAAGACACAGGTTCGATCCCTGGGTCAGGAAGATCCCCTGAAGGTGGGCATGGCAACTCACTCCAGTATTCTTGCCTGGGAGAATCCCATGGACAGAGGAGCACGTCAGGCTACAGTACATAGGGTCGCAAAGAACTGGACACAACTGAGTGAAGCATGCATGCACGCACTGTGCACCAAGCACTGTGGGAGCTCCGTCCCCTGTGCTCACATCTAACCCTATGAGTTAGATGTTTTTACTGCCTCCATTTTACAGATGAGAACACTGATGCCCATAGAGGCAAAATAACTCCTACAAGTAGTTAAGAAGCAGAACCAAGCTAGGAGCCCACAGCTGCCTGAATTCCCAGTCTATGCTCTTACAACTACAGAACATTCTGAGGCACGGCCCCAGCAGCAAGGCCATCTTCAGGCCAGGGGCTGCCCTGGGCTCCCAGGTGGGCCCCTCACGACTCTGAATGGTGGCTGAGAACAGAGCACGTGGCTGGCAAGGTGCAGTGTGACCGGATCCTGGGTACTGTGGTCTCGGTGTCGGTCAGGCAGCAGCCATCAGGCAAGACCCTCCACCAGCAAAAAGATGACACCTCCCTGAAGGTTCAGGTGATGGTAAATATTTTTTTTAAAGAGTTGCACACTATTTTATAGACAGAGTGCTACTGCACACTTACGACTACAGACAGTGTAAGTGTAACATTCATGAGCACTGGGAAACCAAAAAATTCAGGTGACCCACTTTATTGCACTGTTCACTTCATTTGCAGTGGTCTGCAACTGAACTCGATATACCTCCAAGATCTGCGTGTGTTTGCCTCCAATAAATCTAAGAAATATTGCATAGACTCAACCCTTTCTGGCCATTTGCTGAGCTTGTTAGCATACTCTGCTGTGCTCATGAGCATATTAAGGACACCTATTAAATTTCCCTGGCTCCAACCTATATTCAAGGACACGCATTTCTATGTAATACCTGTTGCAAAACAACCTTTGGAAAACTGTGACCGAGAGTGTTGGGGGCCCCTTCCAGTGTCCATCTCCAGGCTTTACAAAGCAAGTCCAAGCCACCTCAGTCTGGATGCTGAAAGAGGCCTCCCCAGGTCAGGCTGGGGTTGGAACTTCGGAACTCTGGCGCTGCAACTCTCCAGCTGTGTGTGTGCATGCGTGCTAAGTCGCTTCAGTAGTCGTGTTCAACTCTTTGCCACTCTGGACCATAGCCCACCAGGCTCCTCTG
The DNA here is from genome assembly GCA_935064755.1 of Tragelaphus eurycerus. Classification (NCBI taxonomy): domain Eukaryota; kingdom Metazoa; phylum Chordata; class Mammalia; order Artiodactyla; family Bovidae; genus Tragelaphus; species Tragelaphus eurycerus. The sequence goes on along the minus strand of CAKXYN010000177.1, from coordinate 1,373,944 downwards.
TCCATGGGATTCTCCAGGCAAGAACACTTGAGTGAGTTTCTCTGCCCTCCTCCAGGGGATCTTCCGGACCCAGGGGTTGAACTTGCATTTCTTATGTCTCCGGCACTGGCAGGCTGGTTCTTTACCACTAGGGCCACCTGTGTGCCCTGCAGCATATCCCTTGACCTCTTGAAGCCTCAGTTTCTCTCGAAGGTAAAGTGGTGATGGTGGTTACACCTGCTCACCTTGCCAGGAGGCTTTGGGCAGAGCCTGAGATGACCCAGGGCATGCGGGCCAACGAAGGGAACTCCCTGAACAAGAGCCCTCTCTTGCCCAAAGAAAACACACACCCTCTTCTGAGCTGGCACCAGCACCCTGGGGTGGATGAGTCTGGCAGGACGTTTTCAAGGGCAGAGAGGGGGTTGTCAGGGGCAGCATTCGGGACCCCGGATGGGGGTGGAGTGGAGGGTCCTGGCTTTTCTCTGCTTCCCCACCGTCCCAGGCTGCCCTGGCAGGGGTTCAGGTATCAGGAACTCTAAGCCAGGTCAGGCTGCAGCCTGACCGGTTTCCTCCCCTCGCAGCCAAGGCGGGGGCAACCAAACTGGTTTGTCAGGGGCCACCAGTGGCACCTGGATTCTCCCCCCATGCCCACCCAAAAGGAGCAGCCCCTCTTCTCCTTTCCCAAACCCCCACTTCCATGTGCTCCCCCTTGCCCAGCCCCAGATCCTACAGTCTGGATGGGAGGAAAGGAGGGAGCCCAGCCCGCCTGGTCCAGGCCTCGCGCCCCTTTGCCCTGATTCTGGAGGCTGTCATCCCACCCACGCTCTCCCCAAGCTCCTCTCCCCACTCCCACCAGCTCCGCGCAGGTGCTGGCCTCCAGGCCCTTGGGGACCGTCTTCAGGAAGTTCCCAGCAGCCAATGCAAATGAAGCCAGCCACTCCCTGTAATTGAAGAGTAACTTGCAAGGACAGATCTGGCCGCCTGGCAGCCGGAGGCTTCTCCAGGAGACTTAATCCTTAGCTTTCTGAGTCATCGGGGGCTTCTTGGCTCTAGACAAAACGAAGGGTGGTCTAGGGGCCAAGTGTGTCTCATAAGCCAGCTTTGGACAACCTCTGCTAAAAACTAGAACTGGTCCAAGGAGTGTCTTGGGGCTGAAAGTTAGAATTCCGCCCAGGAGAAGGCCCACACTTGCGTTTGAAGGCTGAGGTCATGGCCAAGACTGTAGGAGGGCATCTGCCAGGATGACAGGCAGCTGGGACACCTGTGGGTGTTAGCATGACAGGGCCCGAGGACTTCTCACATCAAACCTGGGCTCTGTGCTTGGCTGCTGGCCTGGCCAAATGGGACAGTGATGGCTGCCCCCATTGGGAGGGTGCGGGTGACCCCAGCTCCACGCAGGTACTGCCCAGCCAGATAGGAGATCAGAGCACCCTCCAGCAAGTTCAGCTCTGCAAAGCCTAGAACAACTTCCATAATTCACCTCCCCAGGTCCACACACAGGTGCCTCCACACAAGTCTGAAGTCCAGCTTTGAGCATCAGAAACCAATGACCTCACACTGCTACCCGCCCTCTGGGACACGTTTGCTGGCCTTGCCCATCATCCTCCACACACCATCCTTCCGAAATACCCACCCAGCATCTCACTTCTCAACTTAAGGCCTCTGAGTGGCCTACACGCTCTCCTTCCGAAATACCCACCCAGCGTCTCACTTCTCAAGTTAAGGCCTCTGAGTGGCCCAGGGCTCTCAGCTGAGATTCTTAACCTTTCTTTTAGGAATTTGACCATTCTCTCTATGGACACTCTCCCCAGAAAAAAATGTGCATGCAAATTCCAGATGCAATTCTGGGCTCCGGTCAGTCCTGAGATCCTTCCTTGGATGTCCTCACGTTTCGTGAATTCCAGTTCAAGAGCCCAGCTTCTGTGATGAAGTCCAGTGCTCTCACATGATCTATATAGCTTGCCCTCTGCAGACTGAAGCCTTCAAGCCCTCTGTCCCCAAGCCCAGACCCTCAGACTTCAGTTTTGCCTCCCAGAAACTCCAAACCAGGTGTGGTCCCTTTACGTGTCCAGAGCGCACTCCACTTGCCTCTGGTCTCTGCCCTTGCTGACCCTCCGTCAGGACTGCCTATTCCCACCAACTCCCACCAAACTCCTCCTCAATGGCCCACACTGGACTCCACAACCTCCCTGCAGGAAAGCTTCCCCTGCTCCCACACTCAGCATCCTGGGTCAGGACATTTCCCCCATGTGAACATTTCTCCTCCTGGTACCTGGTTTTGCCCTAAGCCTGGGCACCTGCTCGCATGTTGCTTTTGAAGGAATCCTCAGTTCTTGCTATGTCATTATGTCGTGTACACAAGTGTCATAAAAAAGAACAGGACTCCATTCTGGCAGTCCATTGGTTAAGACACCACGCTCCCACTTCGAGGAGTGCAGGTTTGATACCTGGTTGGGGAACTAAGAACCCACGTGCTGTGCAGTATTAGGGTCAAAAAAATAAAAAAAAAATTAAACCAGAGACTGTCATTTTCTATCCATCCATCCACAAAAGCAAAAAAGAGTAGAACAGATGCCCACCGAATCCGAGCAGCGCAAAGCTCATGTCTTTGCAGGAAGAGGCCAGGCGCCAGGTGTCACAGTCTCTTGGCAGAGAAGAGTGTTATGGGGCTTTGGCTGCAGCCTTCTACCAGTTGGTCAATTCGTGATGGCTCCTGGGTATGGAAGTCTGAGTTCTCTGGCTCAATCGGCCTCATAACTCTGATGGAAGTCAGGCAGCAGCTCTCAAGCCAGACCCCATCCTGGAGTCAGTGGTTGTTTTTCTGAGGTGGTTGGGAGTATGTGTATATGGGGAGGGAGGGGGTGCTGTATTTTTAGAAAGCTCTGGGTGGTGATGGAACCCAGGGCTCCCGCTGGTCCCTGGAGCACAGGTTCAGGGGTGAAGGGGACCCCAGGATCAGCAGCCGGCTTATTTCTTGGCACAAGAGACACTCCAAGGAATGCATGGGTCCCTGGTCTCTGTGACACAGGCGGGAAGCTATGAGGCTTGATTGGAAACAGGAGGGACGTTCGCTGCTCTGGAGCTGCCGGAGCTGTGTCTCCACCCACGTGGTTTTATCACTATCATTTCCCTGAGAAGCTGTCGCATTTATTTATTTTTCTGGGTAGTTGTTTGTTGTTTAGTTGCTAAGTCATATCCTACTCTTTTGCGACCCTCATGGACTGTAGCTCTCCAAGATCCTCTGTCTATGGGATTCTCCACGCAAGAATGCTGCAGTGGGTTGCTATTTCCTTCTCCAGGGGATCTTCCCAACCCAGGGATTGAACTTGAGTCTCCTGATAAATCAAAATGTATCAATTTGTCAACAACTGAGGAATAAGTGCTAAAGTTACACCCCGTGATTTCCTCATCCACTACCTCACAGAGTCACCACTTCAGTTTGTAGTGAGACCACTCAAGACATACTCTTGTAGCACATTTCAAATACACAGAGCAGTGTTGTTGGCTGTGGGGACGTCCTCCGTGGTCCATCTCCAGGGCTTTCTCATCCTGTGTAACCGAAGCTCTGTCCTTGACTCACAGCTCCGCGTGTCCCCCGCTGCGTCTGCGAGTGCCACCTTTTTAGATTCCAAATACCAGTGGAATCATGCAGTATTTGTCCTTCTGTGTCTTGCTTATTTCATTTAGCATAATGCCCTTCAGGTCCATGCATGTTGTTGCAAATGACAGGATTTCCTCCTTTTTAAGGCTGAATGGTATTCCATTGTATGTGTGTGTATCACAGTTCATTTAACCATTCATCTGTCAACAGACCTGGCCCAACACAGGCTGTTTGCATACCTTGGCTATTGTGAATAACATGGGGGTACAGCCACAGCGTCAAGATCCTGGTTTATTTCTCTGGATATATACTCTGAAGTGTGATTGCTGGCGCCTTTTGAGAAACCGTTTTAAAGATTTTTTCCCTAATTGCCCAACATCATCAAATTTCAATAACATAGGTATTCTGTATGTCTGATTATATACTATATGTATATCTGCTTTATACATTATAAAGCTTACTCTTTATATTCAATCCAAGGTTAAAGATAAGTAAATAACATTTTAAAATTAAATTGAAAATTGAAAAACTATTAACATCAAATTTAATTGTACTTTCTGAGTAACTTTTAATGTGGCTTATTTACGTACCTAATTTGTGATTGTCAAATTATATAAGCAAAGAAACAATTTATATAAATATATCATGACAAGAGCAATGCAAACAATTCTTAAAATGTCATTCAAAACTGTTATTTTCCTGGGAAAACAATGGGCAAAATTAATTCCTTAAAATTATTTTCAGTAAATTTAACTTCCAACTTTTGCTTAATACAGCCAGGTAACCAGTTGATAAGGGATGTGGGGTGGGTGGTCTAGGAGACCTCTGTGAGAACCAGGGGCCCCCACTGGCTGCCCTCTAGCCCACCAGCCCCCAGTCCTCAGCATTCCCATTCCTCAGATGAGCCACGTTTTCTCCAACCACGGGGCCTTTGCACATGAGGTTTCCCCTGTCTGCTTCCTCCTTTTCCACCTTTCTTTGCTCAGTGATTCCCTCTGACACAGCCCATCCCAGCTCCTTCCCCACTTCCTCAGGGACCTGCTCCATGACCTCTTCAAGAAGGTCCCTTCTTTCTACGGTGCCCACCCAGCACTAAGCAGCCCTGAGCAGGATTATACTATGGGTGTTTCCCCCAGGACTTCACCACCTTCCTGGACCACAGATGAGTTCTTGACCCATGGAAGGAAGGCCCCTAGTGAATACTTGTTGAAGGGATAAATGAATAGCTCCATTACTACACTTCACATGTCACAGTTTGTCCATTTACTCACTAGACATGTATTGGCCCTCACTGAGCACAGAGCACTGAGCTGGGGGCTGAGAGAAAAGAAGGGATGTCATCTGTCCAGCTGTCTCCTCTTCCCCAGACTGGAAGCTCTCTGAGGGCAGGGGTCGCAACAGAGGGACGTCCCACCCGTGTCATATTCTCTTGGTGGCCCTCCTGCTCTTTAAGGGTCCCCAGGAACAGGCTGTGGGTCAAGCAGGCGTCTATCCCCCTCCACATCCGACCATCGGTCCTGCCGCTCAAATCTGCCCTTCCTGCCCGTGCCTGCTGACCTGGCACTCTCAGGCCACACTGACTCCTGTCTGGACTGGGCCAAAGTCTCCCTGCAGGCCACCACATGACCACAGTCTCCCTGGGCAGGCCCTGGGCTGCCTGGAGTACAAAGTCCTGGCTTCTAACACAACACTCACGGCCCTCCCAGCTGCCTTCCTCCCACCTCTCCACTCAACATGCAGTTTTCCGCCTCCCCCGACAGGTGCCAACAGCAACAAACTCAGTCTTGTTTCCCACCCGTGCCGTGGGGCTCCTTGCCCCTCGGATCTCACGCAGGCCACACCCACACCGTGCCTCCCCCACAGTCTTTCCTGGCTCAGTCCCACTCAGCCTCTGAGATGTCGCGTAAGCCTCGTCCTCTCCAGGAGAACCCATATCCTCAATGGAGCATTCCCCGTCACCTGATTCTGTTCCTCTTTACACATGTGTCAATATCAGCTTGTGTATCTCTCCTGTGAGAACTCTGAAGGCAAGAGATGTGTCTACTAAGACACAGCCTAATGTTGCTAGAACTTAGCATAGTGCCTAGTGATTAACAGGCCCTTGGGAACAGCTTGACAAATTAATTGTGGGTGGATAAATGGATGGATGCACGTGCATGGATGGAGAGATGGTTGGGTGGAGAGATGAATGAATGAACGAGTGAATGGACAATAGATGAAAGGAGAGATGGGTGAATGGATGACGGGTGAGTATTCGGGTGGTGGATAGATGGACAGAGAGAGGGATGGATGAATGAAAACACCTATGGAGAGATGTAGAGATGCGGCCTGGAGAGTTTTCGCACAGTGCAGAAACAAACACTTCTTTTCCTACAGCACTCATTGACTACTGCCTTGCAGTGGGCTCTGTATAAGGCACTTGGACACACCACCCCATTTGATCCCCCTAACAACCCTATGAAGTAAACATGACTATTCCCCATTTTACATTTGAGGGAATGGTGGTCCAAAAGTCACAACTAGGAGGAGACAGAGTTGTGTCCATCATCCAGGCCCAGCACCCTCCCTCACCCCATCCTGAGACAGGGTACTGTCTTGGATCTTGGAGTCGCTGACTTGCCTTGAAAGGAAGGGGAAACACAGCCCACTAACCTTTAATTCTGCGCGAGGCAGAGGCTCCCCCTCCCTTCCCCCCGGAGTTGCTGTTGTTCAGTTGCTCAGCTGTGTCTGACTCTGTGACCCCATGGACTGGAGCACGCCTGGCTTCCCTGCCCTTCTCTATCTCCTGGAGTTTACACAAATTCATGTCCCTTGAATGAGTGAGGCCATCCAACCATCTCATCCTCTGTCACCCTCTTCTCCTACTGCCCTCAATTTTTCCTAGCATCAGGGTCTTTTCCAATGACTTAGCTTTTCCTGTCAGGTGGCCAAAGTATTGGAGCTTCAGCTTCAGCAACAGTCTTTTCAATGACTATTCAGGGTTGATTTCCTTTAGGATAGATGGGCTTGATCTCCCCTGGGAGACTGAAGCCTAAATCCTAGTGACACTTCACAGCACCTTCTACTGAGGCTCAAGGTGGAGCATTGCTCCATGTGCTAATATTTGTGTAAAGCCCTGCTCTCTCAGACTCTGGGGAGAGTTAGGGTAAAAACGCTCATGCAGAGCCAAGACCGAGGAGCCAAAGTGAAGGCAGAATCAGCAGGTGGGGAGGTCTTGAAAAACAGCCCTATAGGCCGGGCAGAGACAGCCCCTCCTGAAGGCCCCAGGGGCACTCTGGCAGGGCCCTGAAGAGGGTGGTCACCAGGTGGGGGGGATCTGCAGGCAGGCTGGCCTCCACCCCAGGAGAAAAGCCAGGGTCCCTGTGTACAGCACCTGGTCTCCGTCTTCATAGAGAGAGCTGTGGAATCCCCCTGTCTGTGCCCAAGCTCTTGTTCTGCAGAGCTGACACTGAGTCAGGGGGTGGGAGAGACATGGCTGAGCTCACGGTGCCCCTGGGGGTGGCATCTGTGTGAGGGTCCAGGGTCCTTCTCTGTCACTTGTCCTGTCCTCTCCCTGCCAGAGATCTGTCCTCAGGGCACGCACCTCACTCAGCAAGACCCTTTACTGAACCACTCTGTCTTGAGATGCAATCATATGCTGGGGAGAGTCCTGCCCTCCTGACGACACTCTTACCCTGAGCCTCTGATGGAGTTGTGAGCCAGAGGCGTGAAAGGCGGATTTCTCTGGTGGTCCAGTGGTTAAGAGGCTGTACTTCCACTGCAGGGGGCGTGAGTTTGATCCCTGGTCAGGGAACCAAGATCCTGTATGTCACACAGTGCAGCTGAAAAGTAAACAAATTAAAAAGAGAGAGAGATGTGAAAGGAAGAAGATGGGAGAAGATGGTTTATCCTCCAAGGAGCATTGCCCAGTGCTACCCTCAGAGCTGATCTCTACATGGTCTAAACAATACTTGCCTAAGTCAGTGACCCAAGTGGCCAGCATAATGTCCCTGTCTCTGCACCATCTCACACTCCACTCATATCAGAATCTCTTTTATACTCTCACCTCCTTCCTGAAGGGTCTGAAGTATAAACAGCATAAAGCACAGCTAAAATCAGCCTTTAAAACAAGAGTTAAATGTCAAAATATAGGCAAGGAGTGGGATAATCATATAAGAAAAAAATAGGATAAACGTAAGTTACTGCATAAAATTGCCCCCTGAGCTTCCCAGGAGCCAAGGGAAAAAGGGAAACCTGATATACTCCATAGCTTTCTCGACCTAAAAAATGGTGACATACAACAGTGCATAGGACGTGGTCTGTGGGCTCAGCACATATTGATCAGCCATCCCTGCCACTTTGGTCTGGTTCATACTTGCTACCCAGCCCTTGTGTGTCCCCAGGTTGCTCCATCACCGAGGCCGTGACAATCCTGGGAAACAAGCTCAGAGATTACCAGGGGCAGTTCAACACCACCCACCTGCTGGCCCTGTGTGACTACTTCCACAACACCTTCATCCGCCATTACAAACTCTACCAATACGTCCTGGGCCAGGACCGGGATGTGAACCTGACTGTTACTAACCTGGAGGTGTGCACGCCGCCCCAGCCGCTCCCACTGGCCGAGGGCAAGGACCAGGAAGTCTGGAAGCACGAGCAGCAGCTGGAGGAGCTGAGCACGGCCGAGGTGCAGAAGCGGACCAACATGCTGCTGCTGAAGGGGGCCCTGCGCCTAGAGCAGCAGCACCTGCTGCAGGAGACATTCTCCGAGCTGCCTGGGCGGCGGCACCAGACTCTGAAAAGAGAAGTGAGAGGGGCCCATGGGGCAGGAGGGGAGGCTTTCCTGCCTCTGTCTATGTCCCTTCCTGCCAAGAGAAGCTGCGGTCGGGACCCTGGGGTCCTCACCCCTGGGACGGCATGGGAGGGCATAGGTTTTGTGCACATGTCTCATGAAACATCCCTCAGATGTACAATTCATATCCCCATTTTGGTGATGAGATGGCTGAAGCTCAGAGGGTTTAAATGATTGCCCAAGGTTCCCGAGCTGGCATGTGGCCAAGTTTACATTTGGACTGAGGCCTGGTTGACCCCAAAGTCCAAGTTCTTTCTAGCACAGATTCCATCAAAGAAGCCCCCAGGTTCCAAACCACCATAGACTCCCCGCAGTGCCCTGTCTGCCTGCAGAGCTGGCATTCATGGAGGCCTGGGGGATGGAGGAAGGGCCATGGGGGTTTCATCCTTTCCCTGCCCTCCGATCGCCTGCCAGGGCCTCCCACTGGCTGAACCCAGTCAGTAGTGACAGGTCAAGGGAGCTGGTTGATGCAGCTCTTAAAAGTCAACCTCCTGGGGCATAGAGTAGGGTGGAGATGGACAGAGAGTAAGTCTGGGGAGCAGGGGATGGAAGGTCCCAGCATATTGAGAAAGGCGACAGCTGGGTTGAGAAGTGGCACCTGTGGTGGGACTCTGCCTGCAGGTGGCCTCAGCTTTCCCCAGGCCCTGTTCACCAGCCACGTTCTGTTTATTGCAGGAGCTAGAGAAACTCATCACTGAGGCCATTCACATCCAGATCGAGTGCCTGAAGGAGCTGCTGCAGTATGAGATACAGATAACCTTTGATATTTTGGACCTGAAACTTCAGAAGAAGACTCTAAACCTCAATGCTCCCATCCCTCCCTTGGTCCCCATTGCTGGTCAGTCAGGCCAAGACGAAGCTTTTAAGTTGTCCAAAACCAACAAAGGGAAGAAAGCAAAAGCAAAGAAGTAGAAGGCCCCTGATGTCTACGGTTTGAAAACTCTGATTGAGGAAGAGCCATTTTCAATTAGGAAAGGATTATGTGATGCACTTGGCACCCAATAGGTCAGAGATTTCTAGTGATTAAAAGAAACACACAGAAGTCCTGGCTGCGGTATTTGTTGAATGTCTATTTCATGTGTAACTGAGTTACGTGGGTGAAGGATGTGGGGACGGGGAAGACACAACACTTATTGCATGCTCTGTATCTTCTTGCTGGACACCACCTTTCGCCCCCTGAAAATCCAATCCAAATAGATCTTCCCTGCAGGGTGGGAGAGGGCTGTCCCATGAGGCCAGTCAGACACCGCTGGTGATTTAAGTCTGAGCTCAGACAACAGACACGAACAACACAATGGCCCCAAGAAGGTCTCAACAGGTAAGAGGGAGGGTGGTCCTGTCCCTCAGGGGGTTGCTTCCCCTGCAGCACCGTCAGGGGAACAGGTGCTGGGATCCCTTCCTCTCTGAGGATCTACCATGTGCAGCCTGCTGTACCCACCAGCTTTCCTGCTGGAGGGCGCAGAGACCATACCTCTGGAAAACACTTCCTTCTATGAGAATCCATCTTGTTTAGCCTAAGAAAGGGGAACGGGCACCATCCTGGAGGCCAGAGACCCAGCACTGTTGGCATCTGTGACCTTGTCTATGTCCTTTCTGTCTCTGAGCCCAGCATTCCCTCTTGTCAAGTGGGAGACCTGCTGGCCAGAGTGGAAGGCCCACTCCCACACTAACATCCTTAGAGAGAGACGAATCACTCCCCCCGAGAGGCCAAGAATAAAGTGCTCCAGAGGTGAGGTGACCATCCGCTCCGGTTGGTCTGGGACAGTCCTGGTTGACTTTTATTGTCCTGGAGTCCTGTCTGGTGGGTCATTGTTCAGTGGAGTGTTAATCAGAATCTCTGTACAAGAAGCCAGGACAAGACTGACACCCCTCCACCTGGACTTCCAGCTCCTGCCAGCTTCCTGCCATGTTTGTGAGTCACATGGGCAGTGAGTGAGTTTTCAGTAAACTTGATGCTAAAACCGGAAGATGACAAGGCTTGACCTCCGTCTCCTTCCCAAGCTTTTCCTGCCTTGGTGTAACCCTCTCAAAGACAGCGTGTGCGGCTCTCCCTGGGATGCTGGAATTCTGGCGGATACAAGCAACCCAGGAGAGCTGACTCCTGCTCTGGGGTGGGCAAAGGGATGGACTGTTGCTGCTCTAGCTGGTGGTGCCTGGCCTGTAAGAGTCACGAGGCCACCTGGCCACCGAAAGTCCAGTGGGGAAGCGGGAGTGGCAGGTGAAGGGTATATTCATGATGTGCAGGGCCTCGAAGGCAGGAATCTTGATGAAGGGCTCAGAGGCAGCAGTTGGAGCAAACTTGCTGCAGCAACTTTGCCATTTACTGGAGGGTGTAAACCTGCAATGATTTATCTTGGTCTTTGCAACCGCATTTTTGTTTTCCAATACACCTATACCAGCAATGAGTTCAACAAGAAAGTGCACAAGTTAGGAAAATGTAAGCATCTAGACTTCCTCTTTTTCAAGAAGGTTAATACAAATGGTTCTCTGCATTTAGCAACCACCCTGAGAACCATACTGGTATTACTGAAAACAAGACAAAAATCTGCTCTAGTATCATCAGCATGTAACTCAAAAGACTGTCTAAAGTCCTGGCCAAACATTATTCTGCATGTTTCTGACAGGGGTGTTTTTTGGATGAGACTAAGATTTGAATCTGCAGATGGAGTAAAGCAAATTGCCTTCCCTAATGTGGGTGGGCCTTGTCCAGTCAGTTGAAGGCTTAATGAACCAAAACCCTGACCTCTTGAGTGAGAGCAAAATGATTGGCGGGATATAGAATCTGGAAGAGAGGAGACCAGGAAGGAAGCTATTAGAATAATTCAAGCCAAGTATAATATTAACTATCAGGTATGTAGTACAGAAATATTTAGTAAGTACCTACTGTCTGCTAGCAACTATTATGAGCCTTGAGAATACTGTACCAAACAGTAAAAAAGAGCCCCTGTTCATGAAGTTTATAATCTGGTGGGATGAGAGAAAGTCAATGAATTGACAAGCAAATATTTGATGTAATATGATGACAAGTTACATGAATTGAACATATGCTGTGTGCTAGGTACTCCTGTAAGCACTTGATGTGTAGTAACACTTTATTTTCATGACAATCCTATGAAGTGGCTACTATTATTACCATCACCATTTTACAGATGAGGAAGCTGATGGGCAGGGGCTAAAAACACCAGGGAGTCTAGATATAGATCATACTCTTCACCTCCCCATTTTACTGCCTTTCCAGTGTCAGTGGCCTGGCAATGGCAGGGGGTGGGGAGAAGTCCACAAGCAGGGGCCTTCCTCTCCCCAGCCCAGACATCCCGAGTCCCCCAGCCTCCCTGCTCTCCTCCACTCCAGCAGCTCCTGAGCACTCATTGCTTTGCACCATTTTGCACTCCTGGTCCTTGTTTGCAACTCCTGCCAGCCCACAACTCCTTTGAGAGCCAGGAGCCGTTGTACGTCTGTGATGTCTTCTTAGACCGTCACACGGTGTCAGCCACATTGTATGTCTGTAGACCTGAGAGCATTGCCAAAACCACCAGTTCAGCCAAACACGGCTGTCTAGAGTAGAAAAATAAAACCATGATGGGAGAAGTCCTTTAAAGGCACTCACACAGTGTTCTCTGTTTTCAAATGAGAGAACTGTTTTATCAGTAAGACATGGGATTTTCATTAATAGGTGATAAATCAAGTCCTCAACCTTCTTGGCCGGGATACTCAGACTGGAGCAGGGTCCCAGTCCCTGGTCATCCTCACAGAAACTCACGTACAGGGCTAACAACAGAAATATTGACATTACAGGGACCTGGCACCTATTGGCTTACAAAGTAGCCCTACGCCTCAGCGCACACATACAGTTTTGACTGCCCAGATCAACAACTTCTTTGAAAAACTGGTCTGCACTGTCTGCACCAACCAGAGGGTTCTGATGGAGCCTCTCAGCCTTAGTGCCTCCCTCCCTGGCCAGAGGAAGAGCACATTCCACCCGTGGACCAGTGCTAGTACACCATTGTGCTGGGCCACAGTGATTGGGCCAGGCATGGGCACATGACCCAAGCTAGACCAATCAAAATGCTCTATAATCACCCCACCTCCCACGCCTCCGGCCCTGGTGATTGATTCAGGTGTTTTTCCACTTAGAGCTGTCAGGGTTCCCTCCCTGTTGGTGGGAGGCTATAAGGATTCTAGGAGACTGATATTCTAGCAGCTAAGATTCCGGGCTGAGAGAAGGAAGACACTATGCAAAGGGAAGCAGAAGAGACAGAAGAGAGGTTGCTTCTTAATCCAATCGCCTGGGAGACAGCTCCACCCTATCAGTGGTTTGAGCCAAGGAGCACACACCCATTATTTGATTGATGTCAGGAAGCTGGTAAGGCAGGGAATGCTTCTCCCATGACAGATGAAGAAACTGAGGCTCACACAGGTGAAATGATTACTCAAGGTCACTTGACTAATGAAGTGGGGGGCTGGGGGAGGTTGAAGTCATGACAGATGCATCCACAGCTCCAACCTCTAGAAGAGAGCTTTTGTCTTCTCTACTATCTCAAAAGGCAGGGTCCCTGTAGCCAAGACCACCGCTCTGCCTGCATGTGTGATGGCTCCTGGGTTTAAGCCACACTTTTTACTCTGGACTCTGAGCCAGACTATAGTATCCACTCTTAGATGGAAGACTATTCAGGGACCAGGGGACAGAACCTGAATAGTCTCTTCTATGGGCACCTGGACTTTTAAAGTCACTCTGCTTATTTAACTTATATGCAGAGTACATCATGAGAAATGCTGGGCTGGAAGAAGCACAAGCTGGAATCAAGATTGCCGGGAGAAATATCACTAACTTCAGATATGCAGATGACACCACCCTTATGGCTGAAAGTGAAGAGGAACTAAAAAGCCTCTTGATGAAAGTAAAAGAGGAGAGTGGGAAAAGTTAGCTTAAAGCTCAACATTCAGAAAATGAAGATCATGGCATCTGGTCCTATCACTTCATGGGAAAAAGATGGGGAAATAGTGGAAACGGTGTCAGACTTTATTTTAGGGGGCTCCAAAATCACTGCAGATGGTGATTACAGCCATGAAATTAAAAGACGCTTACTCCTTGGAAGGAAAGTTATGACCAACCTAGACAGCATATTGAAAAGCAGAGATATTACTTTGCCAACCAAGGTCCATCTAGTCAAGGCTATGGTTTTTCCAGTAGTCATGTATGGATGTGAGAGTTGGACTGTGAAGAAAGCTGAATACTGAAGAATTGATGCTTTTGAACTGTGGTGTTGGAGAAGACTCTTGAGAGTCCCTTGGACTGCAAGGAGATCCAACCAGTCCATCCTAAAGGAGATCAGTCCTGGGTATTCATTGGAAGGACTGATGCTGAAGCTGAAACTCCAATACTTTGGCCACCTCATGCGAAGAGTTGATTCATTGGAAAAGACTCTGATGCTGGGAGGGATTTGGGGGCAGGAGAAAAGAGGACAACAGAGGATGAGATGGCTGGATGGCATCACTGACTTGATGGACATAAGTTTGGGTAAACTCCAGGAGTTGGTGATGGACAAGGAGGCCTGGCATGCTGCGATTCATGGGTTGCAAAGAGTTGGGCACGACTGAGCAACTAAACTGAACTGAACTGAACTGACCTGAGTTTATCCATCATTATCATTCCCTCTTCAGAAAACATTCACCCCAACAGCAATGTCGTCATACCCTATTCATTCAGTAATCTACTATAAAATTCATTAAGTCCAAAACTTCTGTCAACCATTCATGCTTTATTATTATAACTCCCTGTGATGGTACTTTTAAAATGTCCTCCAAAGGACCCCAGGACTTTCTGACATTTTCTGTAAAGTTCTTTCATACCAGCTCCAAAGGTTGAGGAAACAGAGACCATCCCCAATGCTCACATTTTTGAAATGAGGAGCAAGATAATCCTGGTAACCTTTCTGAAAGTGAAAGTGTTAGTCACTCAGTCATGTCTGACTCTTTGTGACTCCATGGACTGTAGCCCACCAGGCTCCTCTGTTCATGGGATTCTCCAGGCCAGAATACTGGAGTGGGTTGCCATGCCCTCCTCCAGGGTATCTTCCCAGCCCAGGGATCAAACCCATGTCTCTCTTATATGTCTTGCATTGGCCAGTGGGTTCTTTACCATCTGAGGATCCCACCTACTCCAGTCTTCTGAGGACTTGGCCATGTAGTTCCCAGCCTAGGTTCCAAGGCAGAACGAGAGCAGAGACATAGTTTTCTGAACTTGCTACAATATTGCCATTATACACTACCATGTGTAAAATAGCTAGCTAGTGGGAAGCTGCTGTATAGTGCAAGAAGCTCAGCTGGGTGCTCTGTGATGACCTAGAGGGATGGGATGAGGGGTGGGAGGGAGAGCCAAGAGGGAGGGGACCTATGTACACTTATGGCTGATTCACATTGATGTACAGCAGAAACTAACACAACATTGTAAAGCAACTATATTCCAATTGGAAAAAAAAAAAAAAAGATGGTATTCTCCAGACACCATCATCTCAGAAGAGTTTCCTGGGAGGCTGTCCTTCCTGTGGATTTCAGATTTCCAGCACAATCTGGAAATGCCACCTCCATGATCCCCGTGCAAAGGAAGTGGTACAGCTAGAAAGAGTCTCTTCTGTAAACCGGCCTTAGGTGTTTTCTTCTGGAAGACTCCAAATGTCTCTATCGTTTTTGTGAATAATTTAGGCCAGATCGGTGAACAAAAGCTTTGGAACTCCCCTAGCAAAAGGATAGAGCTATTGCTGAAAGGTGGGCAGCACTACTCAAGATTCTTCTCAAGAAGCACTTAACGTGGGCCAGCAGCTACCGCCTCCAGGACAAAGGCAGTTGGACATCTTAGTATCCTGAGGAGACTCGCTTTCAAACTCTGAACCAGGAGGTTGCTGGTGATCGGGACTCAAAGCCCAGAGTTATCACCACCCTGCAGGTGCAACTGAGAGAAAGCGACAGCTTCATGGAGTAGCCACAGCGCATGCGCTAAGAAGGTCCCCAGCTGTTCAGTTTCTTCAAGGGCCGTGTCATCCCAGACGTTTCTTGTGGGGCCACCTCTCATTCTCAGGGCCTCACCTCAGATTCCAGCCAAGCCTACAGTAACTGCTCCATGCCAATTTGTCCATTCCATATTGCCAGTCCTTACTCCAGTGTTTGCCAAATGTCCCCTGCTTCCTGCCTGGGACTTTGCTCCTGCCACAGCCCGAAGCACTGTCAGGAACCATGCACATCCTGGAAGTGCGGGGGGCCTAAGATCTCATAGAACACTCCAGCTAGTGGGGGGAGGGGGCCTGTGGCTAAATGCTTCTCCCTTTCATCTCTCAGGCAGACCATTCTGAGACACCATCTATGCGGCTCCTCAGAAGGTCCCACGGGATCAAGCACTAGTTGCCCACAGTAGCGGACAACTCAGAGACACACCTAAATATTGGCTTTCCCTCCTCTGTCTTCCCTCTTTGGGCTTCATTTCTTCTTTTTGAGGTCACTGCTCAAAGAAACTATATGCTGCAAGCAAGCCTTTGTCTTAGGTTCTGGTTTTGAAAGGAACATAGGCTAAGACATGAATTTATCTTTGGGTTCCCATATACCAGCACTCCTGGAGAACGAAATGGCTACCCACTCTATTATTCTTGCCTGGAGAAGTCCATGGACAGAGGAGCCTGGCAGGCTATAGTCCATGGGGTCACAAGAGTTGGACACTACTGAGAAACTGAACCAGCAGCACCACCACCACACCAGCACTAGCTCTGAAGTTTCAGTGACTATTGCTGGCTAATAAACTATCTCCAAAATTAATGGCTTAAAATAACAACAATCAGGATCATTCTATTTGGGCAGGGTTCATATGGACTGCTTGTCTCTGCTCCACATGGAATCAGCTAAAATAGCTCAACTTGAGCTGAAGGAGTCACTTCCAAGATGCCTGACTTGCATGGCTAGCAGGTACACTGATGCTGGTGGCTGGTTGGGAGCTCAGCTGAGACTGTTGACTCAGAGCCCTGACCTTCCATGTGGGTTCTCCGTATGGTTGCTTGGGCTTCCTCACAACATGGCAACCAGGTTCCAAGCAGTAGGAAATAGAAGGTGAGAATCCTCTTAAAGCAGAGCATCACTTCAACTGTATTCTATTGCTCTATTGGTCAAAGCAGTGCTAGATCCAGCTCAGAATCAAGGGAGTGGGAAGGGCAAGGAGTGACAAAGCATTCTTAACCAACTTTGATCTGCCACACTGACACAGAACACAGGATAAATGAAGAGTTAAGTAAACTGTTAATTACAGAAGCAAATTCGTTAGTTAACGCTACCCACCAATACTCAACAATTACTATCCTTTGCAACCCATATGGCTACTGTCATTCTATCTGAAATTTGAGAATAAAATACTACTTTTATTTGAGATAAGGAGGATTTTTTTTTTCCTCAGAGATGTAGAACAGCAGAGATGAAGGGATCCTAGGGGTACCCACTTTAGCTACCTTGCAGTACAGCTGAGGAGAATGAGTAACAGGGAGAGAAAGGCAATTGCCCAAGGTCACCATCGTGGTCTTTGGTGATGACATCAACTCAGGGCTCAAACACCTGGAATGCTGGGTGGAAGGGTGCCAGAAGGGCTGCCTTCTCCCTGCCATCAAGTCTTTGTCCCCGGAAATCCCACACTCAGATCTATTGTGAACAGCTATTGAAAACTTTTCAAACGTGTAGCACAGGAGGGAGTCTGTGAAAGGGCTGAGGGTTTCAACTTGGGGAAGGAGCTCAGACTGGAACCAAAAAGGCCTCCAGGAACAGCTTTCCTTGCTCCATATCCATGACCATCACTGGCACACAACCCAGTCAAGCATGCTGGCTGCTACTCCATTCAAGGAGCATTTGTAGAACCCCTGGAATGAGTGAGACACAGAGAAGACTTCAAAAAATAGCACAGTGAAGGTCATCTCTAACTTAAGACCAAGTAACTACCAGGCGCCAGACACCTTATTTCAATACCCTCATTTGAAGTTCAGAGGACTCAGAAGACTCACCTACTGTTCCCAAGCTAATAAGTGACCTGCTGGGTTTCGAACCTAGGCCCCTCACACCTAACCCTAAGCATCCACTCTTCTCCCTAAACCAGCCATCACAGCAATGCAATCCCTCCCGTCTCGGAGGCTGGAGCTAGAGGTGAGCCCCAAGGAGTTGGTACCCTGTCCATAGGGCACTGTGTGACCGTGGGTGACAGCCCACAGGCACACAGGTCAGGAGGGCACCAGAAGGGAGGCCTCAGCGACAGGTGGCTCTTGAGTAAGGGCTTCTGCTGGGAGGAGGGTGATGGTTAGGGTGGGTGGCAGTGTCAGAGAAAAGGCTGGCTGGTGGAATCTGGAGCTCAGAATGTCTGTGTGTAGGGGGGTGCTGGGGGCCACCTGGAGTCCAAGTTTAAAGGGAAATAAGGGAGCCCGTCTTGAAGTTGCATTTGCACAGTGACCCTATTGTATTTTGATTGCTGTGCACCCAGGCGCCGTCCACCAGACCAGATTGGTGCAGACCAGGGTTGGGAGGGACCGTGGAAAAGGGCCCCAGTGTGAGTCGTGTGCACAGATGGGCAGTAACAGGATGAAACCAAAAGAAAAGTGCATATTTATTAAGCACCACCTTTGAGTCATTTGATGAGAACCTGGAATCTCGATCCACCCTCTCACCCAGTGAGGGGTTCCTCAGGATCCCTGTTCTTCCAGCTAAGGAAACTGAGGCTGGAGGAAGTGAATGACTCACCCCAGGCCCCACAGGCAGCAAGAGGGGGAGTTCTGCCCCCTGGGCATACTCTTCCCCGACATCGAGGAGACAGGAAGACCATGTCCTGCACAGTCACAGCCAAGCTGGAGCGAGGGGAAGTGCACAGGAAAAGGTCACCCCAAAGTCACTGGGCCGTTTCTAGCAGAGGAGGCACCTCCAAGCCCGGGCACCCCTGGGCCTTTACCCTCCTTCCCAGGAAGAGAGGTTTCCGCCTTGAGCAAGATGGTACACGTCAGAGGCCGGGCGGCTGTGCTGGGCCCCGGGCCGGTTCCCAGCACTCAGGGCGGCCGGGCCAAGCTGCTGACTCACCGCGCAGCCACGGACAAGTCACTTCCCTTTGGGTGCCCGGCCTGGCCTTGCAAGTGGGCATCCTTGCAGCCTGCACCTGGGCCCTAGGGGCCTTCCCTTGAGAGTCGGCTGGCAGATGACTCCAGGGAGCAGGGAACACGTCATTTGAGAATAGATGTTCAGTTGCAAACAAAACCCACATTCATTTATTTAGCTCCCCAGCATGTGGGATCTTAGTTCCTGGACCAGGAATCGCAACTGCAGCCCCTGCATTGGAAGCACAGAGTCTTGACCCCTGGACCACCAGGGAAGTCTCAGAACCCACGTTTAGAAAGTGAACATGTGCCTCCTTATCTTTGTGGCAAGAAAGCCCCACACACTCTTTGGGCAATAGTAACATGCTCAGGAGAGAGTCCTGAGGTGGGATGGCTTCTGCAGAGGGGGCCCTGCTGAAGGCTGAGGTACCCCCAAAGATTGGGGTTGAACACCTTTCCTCCGCAGTGTGACCGGCAGGTCAACTCTCTGGTCGAGGAAGTGGATCCTCATTTACGGCAATTCAGGCTTCCTCAGCAAACTGTGGGGCATTTGTGCGGTTCCGTAACATGGGGATCGGAAACGTGACTTCTAGAAGAGCCTACAACAGAGTTCATCACCTGTTCAGAGGCCTGCACTGCCGCAGAAATGTATTCAGACTACATTTTCACTTTTTACAAAAGCGAATTTACAAAACAATGTAATCCCAATATTCTAAAATAAAGTTTAAAAATACGTGGGTAAACACATACATAAACCTAGGGGTAGAAAAGTCTAGAAGGACTACAACCAAAAATAATAAAAGGTTTTTAACTTAGGCCTGGAAAAGATAACTTACCAAGGGGGCTAAATTTACTTCCAAAGAGAACTTACATCCTTATTACTATAGAATTAGCAGCCAACTCCTTACTTTGAAGGCTGAGCACCACAGAATGGATGCTTTGAACTGTGGTGCTGGAGAAGACTCTTGAGAGTCCCTTGGACTGCAAGGAGATCAAACCAGTCAATCCTAAAGGAAATCAACCCTGAATATTCATTGGAAGGACTGACACTGAAGCTGAAGCTCTAATGCTTTGGCCACCTGATGTGAAGAGCTGATTCATTGGAAAAGATCCTGATGCTAGAAAAGATGGAGGGCAGGACAAGAGAGTAACAGAGGATGAGATGGTTGGATGGCATCACGGACTCAATGGACATGAGTTTGAACAAAATCTGGGAGATAGTGAGGGATAGGGAAGCCTAGCGTGCTGCAGTCCATGGGGTCACAAACAGTTGGACACGACTGAGCAAGTGAACAATAACAGCAACAGGAATCATTAGAGTCAGCTGCTTGGATTGGCCCCATTGGGGTGGGAGAGTAAGCTGTCCCAAAGTCTTTTGTATCAGGCCTTGGAAAGTCATGATATGTATGCATATGTGTGCAATATGTATTTATGTATAACTGATTATGTGCAATATATGTGTGTACAGGTGTATAATATATGTGTATATAATACATATGTTGTGTAATATATGTATATATATGAGTTTGGTAATATAAATCTGTATGTATCATCTCCCCACATGTAGCACTGATTTTCTTCCTGACCTGCTCCTCTGGGGACATTACAAATAGCTTTCATTCCTGACAGATGGCCAAGGGTGGGGTACAGACAGACTAAAACGTGGCAGAAGGCCAGTGTAGAATTAAAAATTTCCAGTGATCATCAAAAGGTGATTGTGGGATTTCCCTGGTGGTACAGTGGATAAGAGTCTGCCTGCCAATGCAGGGGACACAGGCTTGATCCCTGGATCAGGATGATTCCACATGCTGAGGAGTAACGAAGCCCATGCCCCACAATTACTGCACCTAGTGAAGCAGCAGTGAGCCTACATGCTGCAACCAGTGAAGCCCGTGCTCCGCAACGAGAGGAGCCACCCCAGTGAGCAGCCCACTGCACCCCAACTACAGGAAGCCCCAACAGCAACGAAGACCCAGCGCAGCCAAGTTTAAAAAGAAGAGAGAGAGATTGCATTATGAATGTAAATCTCACCATCGACCATCTCCTGAGTTTCTATTTTTAATTACCTTAACCTGAAATCTCTCGACATAAGCGAGTACTGACCGATTTACAAGTAGAAAAGCCGAGTCCCAGAGAAAAATGAAGCAACTCGTCTAAGATCAAACACTGAGCAGAGGGCGGACCAGAAGTGTTCGAGCCCTGAGCAGCTTCTGTGATCCAGCAGACGCTGACGGGGCATCCACCGTGTACCTGGCATGGAGCAGGCCCCGTGGAATCAAAGATAAAGAAGATGCCTTTCCCAGATAAATCCATTCCTAGACTAGTGGGAGGACACAGGCTGGAAAACAGATTGCATTATCACATGCTCGGTACTGCATGAGAAGCTGGTGGGAACATGCACACTCTCTGGGGACGAGGGCTGGGGGAGGTGGGTCGGATGGGTGGAGAGCGCATAGAAGAGGCTTTCTGAGAGGAGAAACATCCAAGCTGCGTCCTGAGACTTGAGTAGGAGTCCACCAAGTGAAAATGTGGGGAAGGGCATTTCAGCCTGAGGGAACAGCCTAAGCAAAGGCATGGGGGAATGAGGAAACAAGCTCCATTTGGAAATCTGCTGTGCCCAGAACACAGTGTGCTCTGTGGGCAGTATGTCAGGGGAGAGGAGGCTGCCAGCTGGGTTGGGGCCTGAGCATCCCTCAGAGAGGTCTGGGCCGGCAGGCAGAAGCTTGTCCCAAAGGGACATTTGCAGACGTTATGGGCCCCTCTGGCTGGCCTTAGGACCATAGTCAAGTAACTGTGGGGAGGCCTGGGAGTGGACAGCACTTGTGGGCTTGGGAGGATGGCATCTTGGAGTACCCCCTGGCCACGGAGGACCCAGTTGCAGACTTCACTTGGTCCCACCTGGCGGGAGGGATGCTCCTGGGTATCAGGGTTACGTGGGGACCTACCAGGCTGGGCTCTGACAGCAGGGGCCTCTTGCCACATTTTGTCAGGCCAAACACCCTCTGTGGATAGGTAGATGGATCAGATGACTTGGGCAAGGTGAGGCAGAGTTCCAAGGAGATGGTGCCAAGGCCTGGTAACACACAGAACTGGGGCCCAGCCAGGTGTCTGGGGGCCTTAGGCCGTGGCCTGGTGACAAGGCTGGGTGAGGGCCCAAGGCAGCTGAGGCAAGGGATGATGAGGAGGGATGTGTTCAGGGCCTGAATGTGGGAGCCACACCCCCACAGATGTGTGCAGCTCAAGGGGACCCCATCCAGGGACCCCCCATGACTGCCACCTCCCTAGAGACCACTTCCAGGCTGAGGCCAGGAGTAGAGAGGAGGGGAACACCTCTTCTTCTCGCTCCTTTTCACAGGTTCAGAGAACCAAGGTATTCTAGCCTCTAGAAACTCTCAAGTCCAGATTCCTAATTTACAGAGGTCCAGAGAGGGAAAGTAACTTGCCCAAGGTCACACAGCAGACAAGTGGCTGAGCCAGCTCTGCAGAGCATAAAACGGAGGGGCTTAGAATACAGTTTTCCTTCCTTCACCCACCTCTCCTATCTACAGGCCTCCCATGACCAGGGGACCCCAGATCCGGGGACAGCACAGCCCAGGCAGCTCGGGTGGCCCTGCACCATCAGCCAGGCTGCGAGCTGACTAGCAGCCCAGGGAATTCCCCACGTTCCTCTCCGCTGCCCACCAGCTGTTCAGGGTCAGCTGTGGTGGGTGGACACTCACCCCAGGCATAGCCGAGACAGTCCATCCTCCAAGGCAGGAGCCAGAGAGGGCATGTTTGTCTCCTGCTTCATCGGTGGGATCCCCATCTGCTTATCAGCGATGGGACCTGACTCAGCCCTGCTTTGCCTCACCTGAGCATCAGCTCCACCTGTGAAAGGGTATAATCATACCTGCATTGGGATGGCTGCCATAGTCACGGGAGACACCAAACCCAGGAGTGCTTTGTAGACAGTGCCCGCAAGTGTGAAGAGCAGAGTGCTGCCTACGTCTCCTCGTGCACGTGCCCACTAGGGTGTCCGCCAATACCGATACACATGTTTTCTGCAAGGCAAGCGCATGTTCACCTGTGCTGGGCATTAAATTCTCCCTTTGTGCACTTTAATGGCCAAGAACTGGCTTCCTGATGAGGGTGGAGGGGGTGCCTTTATCAGGGGCCTGGGGAGCAGGTCTGGGCTTGAGTGAGGAGATGCACCCCAGTTTGGGGGCAGAGTGCCCAGATCAGGGGGCCTGTGAGAAAGCCAGCTGCTGGGTTGGCAGGGGCGCAGGGTGGGCGGTGGTGGCATGCCTGGATATTGGCAGCCTGCAGTCCTGGTGGGGTCCCCATTGATGGCTGTGTGTCTGAGCAGCCCCCTACCCTCTCCAGGACTGGTGTCTCTGAGAAGCCCCCTCTCGCCTGCCTTGGGGTCCTAGGCATAATCCTTGCCCCCAGCCTGGAGTCCCAGGTATCCTGGCTCCCAGGGAGGAGACTGGGCCCAGGGACAGGATGGTGGGAGCGAGACCAGAGAGGACGTTATCTACGGGAGAGGAAAGCGGAGCAGGGGCAAGTCAGCTCGCGGTGACATTAATGATCAGGCACTGCCCCTCCAGGCCCTCTTTCCCCCTCCCTCAGTGGGGATGGGCTGCTCTCTGAGAGCCAGCCCTTCTCAGGCGGGTGATCACTGCCCATGCGGCTCCCCAAGTCCCTGGGAGGGAGACCCTCTGCTCCTGTGTGGCTGCTGCTCCTCACCCTTCCAGTTGGAAGGGAGCAAGGCTCAGAGAGGGTCGGGATCTCACTCCAGCCACACAGCCCATTAGGGCAGAGCAGGGCAGCAGCTGGGGCCCAGGGCAGCCCTGGTCCCTCCCTCTGTGCCAGCCTGGCGTCGGGCCTGCCCAGCCCACCACTGTCCGCCCTCTGCCCTCGGATGGCGGCCAGGTGGGAGGGGGCTGGTGCGTAGACTGACACTGAAGAAAAGGACCAGCTTTGCAGCCTGAACCCCAGGCATGAGATCTGACAAACACATAAAAAGATTTACACTCCCTGCCCTCCTTGGAGATGATTGACTTCGGAGCAGGAAGGCGTCCGCTCTCGGGGGACGTGGCCTCTGAGGCCCCAAGACAGGCCGGAGTCCCTGGGCCTGGAGCCTGAGTGCTCTGAAGGTGGGGACCTCTGGGCGTGCTGGCCCCAGCCCTGTTTCCTGTGGCTGCTTCGGGATGGGGCGGGGGAGGAAGGCTCGGCCTGGGCTAGCTAATCTGGAGAAGTGATTTTCCTCCTCAGCCGGCCCCTCCCTGGGCAGGGCTCTGGGCGCGAAGGTAGCCTGGCCCTGGCTCCCAGGGAGGGGCCGGCTTATCAGGCAGGAAACACTGGGCTCAGGCCACATCCTCCTCCTCCTGGTCACAGCAGCTCCCAGGGGCAGGAAAACACTCGGCACCAGGCTGCTCCTCCGCCCTCTCCGGGCCCCTCCTGCAGCCCTTCGTCCTCCTCTCAGTCCCCCAGCCACCAGGGCGGCAGACAGTGCTGGGCTGTGATGACCACTTCGGGGTTCTGCCCCGGCTTCCCAGCCCCTCTGCCAACCCTGAACCACCTACTACCTCTTTGGGCGCCTACAGCCTGGTCACAGGGGGCAGGCGGGGATGGCAGAAACACAACAAAGGGGCTCAGGATCCCAGAGACTTCCGGGTCCTTCTGTGTCCCCTCCCCCATTCCCAGAAGGGCCTGGGAGCCTAGGGCCATGTGCCCACCTCCCACCAGAGCACACTGAAGCTCTCCCTTCCCAGGACACTCATCCCCAGCCCCTCTGTCCTGGGTCAGCACCCGGGGGATGCAGGAATCCAGGAAGAAGCTTCTTGGGAAGTGTCCTGGGCATGCCCACTCACAGCTCCTGCATCCCCTACTGGCTGCATTCCAAGGAACACTTTGTCCCATCACCTGTATCCTTCTTGTGCCACTAGCCACCCCCGCAACCCCCGCTCAAGGCTGAGACCCCCCAATCCGGCAGAGAGGCCATGGGAGTTGGAGTTCTCCCCTAGCCCTGTCCCAGCCAGCCTCCTGGGCCAGCACCACTGAGGATGACTGACCAAGCTGGGTCCTGAGGGGCAGGGCCCCTCCTGGCCCCTCCCCTTCACAGCTCCACACTCAAGGCCCTTCACCAGTTCCTGCTCCAAGCTGCTCCCTCTCAAGTGAATCCCTTGACCTCCCCTGGCCTCCAGTTCCTCCTTCATCAAATCTGGGGATTGACAACATGATAACAGTTCCTGGGTTCCCTGGTGGTCCAGTGGATAAGAATCTGCCTGTCAATGCAGGGAACACAGGTTCAAGTCCTGGTCTAGGAAGATTCCACATTCCAAGGAGCCTGTATACGACAGCTCCTGAGCCTGCGCTCTATAGCAGGAGAAGCCACCACATTGAGAAGCCTCTGCACTGTAAGAGAATAGTCCCCACACTCTGCAACTAGAGAAAGCCTATGGGCAGCAACATGGACCCAGTGCAGCCAAAAGTAAATAGGTAATAAATAAAGCAAAAAAAAAAAAAAAAAATTCCTTCCAGCTCTGACCTCTGATTTTTTTCAAGGTCAGAGAGTTAGGATGAGAATTCTTTCCAGTAAAATTGTAACTGCTTTGTTTACATGAGGACACCTCATTCGATTGATGGGCCACATTGGAACAAATCAATCTATCTCATTATACCCTGTCTTGCAGATCTTAAGGATGTTATACACGCTTTCCTGGACCTTCACAGCACCCTGAGATGTGGCAGCTGGTGCTTCTATTTTTCAGGAAAGGGGATAAAGAAAAAGGAAGTCATAAGGCTTGTCAAAATTGAAGCGGAAGAGCTACACAGCTCTCTTGGATTCTCTGATGTCATAAGGACAAGCCAGCATGCAGGGACACGTGTGGAGCACATGGATGCCTTGGGGCACCCATCCTCATGGTGGGACCCCCACCTGTGAAGTCGACCACATCTCTCAGGTCCCATCAACAGAACGTCTAAGACACAGTGGCCCTGAGGCCCCTGCTGCAAAGATATTTCACTCATCAGAATCCACTGATTTTTTTCAGAATCCAGGGGCTTATGTTCCTTGTTTTAAGGTTCTCCAATTTTTCCTAGAACAGTGCCTCCCCCAAGGCCTCTTGGATGGATGGAAGGTGAGTGACCAGTGAAAGGACAGTGAGCAGAGCTAGGGGACTCACATTTTGGCCCAGGTGTGACCCTCTGAGAGATGGCTACACTCCGTGCCTACACGTGGAACATCCCACAAGTGCCCATAATAGTCCTCTCCCAGTTTTGGGTGATCCCCCGCCTTCCTCACTCATAGTTTGTATAACAGGGGGACCTTCCTTGTCACCCCCACCCTAATCCCATGTCCCTCCGGTTCAAGGGAAGGCAGGCCTGAGAGGATCTGGAGGAAATCCAGGCTGCATCGGGGCCTCTACATGGTCCCATGATGAAGAGGGGAAGAGCATGACCACCAGCCTCCAGAACAAGGACCACTTGGGGACGAGTCCCGTTAATTTCTGCAGATGACATCAACCGTACATGTATTTAAACTGAGCAGGAGGGATTTGGGTGAGGTACAAAAAGGTGCAAAATAGAACTTTTTAAAACTTTCTGGCTGCACTGCGCAGCATGCGGGATCTTGTTCCCTGTCCAGCGATCAAATTCGTGCCTCCTGGACTGGAAGCTCAGAGTTTTAACAAGTCAAGGATCTTCCTGGATCTCCAAGGGAAGTCCTGAGAAAGAACTTTTTGATGATGGAACTCATTCAACTCTCTTAAGAGAGAAAAACCCCTTTCTGTAGAGGACTCAAATCAATTAGAAACCCATCTGAAGAAGAATGGCTAAGACTCAGTCCTCAGTAGAGACAGGAAAATGGACTTAACAACCCGGACTGTCTCTGTCAATCCCAGCTCAGTGCCAGACAAGGAAACGGAGGGTTCCTCTCTACAAGCCCTTCTCCCACATCATGAGGTCTCCTGCACAGTCTCAGTGTGATAAACTGACAAACACGTGGCTCCAGGCTTTTCAATCTAGTACCAGCCTCCAGCTTTAAAAGTAATAAAAGTTGTTAAAGAGATCTGAAGTAGACAACAGCTCTTCTGTACATGTGTATAAAGCCTTACAATTTCTCACGAGCCCAGAAATTCACTATCTGTCCTAGATGAGAGAACAGGTCCAGAGATTAGCCCAAGTTCCAATCAAAATCCAGGGATGCGGGGAGGTCACTCCTGCCCTGATTCCCAGCTCTTTCCAGACCCTCTCCTGCTCCCTGGAGCTCAGAGCGCCCTGTGAATGCAGCCAGCTGCCCTGTGCCCTGGGGGACTCTGAGGACCAATTCGGTTCTCACACTGACTGACAGAGGAAGCCTTTCTTCCACAGAGTAAACTGATGCTTCAGGAAGGGTGTGCTGTCTACTGTGGTGACTGAGGAAAGGAATACCTCCAATGTGTTGGTGAAGCCGGCAGTAAGCTCATCACTGGTCCTCAGGAAGACGAGCTGCTGTGACAGGGGAAGGCCGCTGGGCGTGGGCAGGCTGGACTCAGGTAAAAACTGTCCTCAGGAGCCTGCCTTCTTCCTGGTAGGAGAGAGTTCATTCTGGGGACTGCTTGCATGGAGCCATTCTGTGCCTCCATGAAAAGCTGTAAACTCACTCATAGCTCAGACCTGCGATACCTGACTGAATCTAGCCAAGGACAGAAACAAGTAAATGTGCACTGCCGTGCTATTTCTAAAGGCAAACCATGAAAACGGAACAACTTAGTTATCTGCTAAGTCACTTCAGTCGTGTCCGACTCTGTGTGACCCCATAGATGGCAGCCCACCAGGCTCCCCTGTCCCTGGGATTGTCCAGGCAAGAACACTGGAGTGGGTTGCCATTTCCTTCTCCAATGCATGAAAGTGACAAGTCAAAGTGAAGTCACTCAGTCGTGTCTGACTCTTAGCGACACCATGGACTGCAGCCTACCAGGCTCCTCCGCCCGTGGGATTTTCCAGGCAAGAGTACTGGAGTGGGGTGCCATTGCCTTCTCCACTTAGTTATCTAGTACCGAGTAAATCAAGCCACATTCATACACTGAAGTACTGTGTCGTCATCAAAAGTGATAAACACGAAGACAGCTATCAATGTGGCAAAATGTCTATAATAGGATGTTGAAAGGATAAAACCAAATACCAGTGGTATCTATATCTTGAACACCTGAATACAGGACTGGGGAGTTGAGTATACAAAAATGAACCAGTTATATCAAGGTCATGGAGTGTGTAATTTTTCTTTTTTTCTAATATTATTTTCATGTTGATTTTTCAACTGCCCTTTTCAACACTCTTAGCCGAAAAATAAAGTTTAAGGACATAAGAAAATGTCTATTTAATATTAATGACTAAAAATGCCTATCATAACATACCTGTGTCTCTGTAGAGCTAGACAAACAAAAAAGGACTGGTCTGAGTAAACAAACAAAATACACTGATGTGTATAAAAACAATTACCAGTAATGTTGCTAAGTTGTTGACAGTAGATGACTTATTTTTTTTAACCTATGATGTTACTTTTTACGAAACTTTCTACAAAGACTATGTTTCTTTTGAAAATGAAAATATCAGTAGATTATGCGAAGAGTTGACTCATTGGAAAAGACTCTGATGCTGGGAGGGACTGGGGGCAAGAGGAGAAAGGGACGACAGAGGATGAGATGGCTGGATGGCATCACCGACTTGATGGACATGAGTCTGAGTGAACTCTGGGAGTTGGTGATGGACAGGGAGGCCTGGCGTGCTGCAATTCATGGGGTCGCAAAGAGTCGGACACGACTGAGCGACTGAAGTGAACTGATAGCTAGATAGGTGATAAATGGTTAAGTGGGTGGATGGATGAGCAGAAAGATGAAGTAAGTGAAGTAGGTGGATGGGCTCAATGGATGGATAGATGATACACAGATAAAAATTTTGTTCCTTTCCTTCCTTCCTTCTGTCCAAATCCCTTTCATGGGGATGAAATCAACAGCAAAGGCTTTTCAAAAGGAAAGGTAGGAAGTTACAAATGCTACAAATCATCTGCCCTCAGTGCTATTTTGGTACTCTAGGATGAGACAGGAGAGGAGATGCTTGGGTCCTCTGTGTCCACCTCCTGACTCATTTACTTCCGTAACAGGGGAGGCTATTGGCCATGGCTGCATCACATTCTGTGTCAGAGCCCTGAGAACTGCACACACACGGGCTCCAGGGTCTGGGTTTCCAGAGAGATGAGTGAGGAGATTAGGGACCCAGAGATTTCAGGTCTTTAGCACCAGGACTCACTGGAATACCTACAGGACTTCTCAGATGTTTACCTTATTCCTTTATTCATCCACTTACTTGTTGAGCAGCTACTATGTATCTGCCCTGCTGGGGAAGACTCAGGCAAATGGATCACACCAACACCAGCTGTAAGTGCTAGATCCCATCAAATCCCCGCTGGAGCTTAGAGATGAGAGTGACCTGCCCCCCGGCCAGCACGAGTGGGAGTGTCTGAGCTGGGTTTGGACAGTGGGTCGATGTCTTCAGACAGGCCATGAGAGTGAGGGTCTCCCTGGTCGGGGAATAGTGCTGGGAAAAGCACAGAAGCCTGGGGAAAGAAAGCATTTTCAGAGAACAATAGGCTTTCCAGGCCGTGGGTACACTGTGGGGAAGGGGCAGGGGGTGGGGTCTGGCCATGGGGACACAGTACCAGGGCCCCTCCTCGAATCCATGAACCTCGTGGGGTCCCTGGGGACCCTGTATGCCATGGGCGACACACAGGCACCAAAGGGTCTTAAGGAAGTGTGACGTGGTAACATTCATGTTTTAGGAAAACAACCCATAAAACAGTGCACGCGCATCGATTCTCATCAGCCAAAGCCAAAAGTACGCTTGTCCTGGGAGGGGCAGGCAGGAGAGCTGGGTACCTGGGAGGGGTGGCCAGAACTCTACAATACCCCTGGCTTCTGGGCATGACCGTTTACTCACAGCTGAGCAAAAGTGAGAAAGCTCTCTGTCACAGGTCAGTGCCCTGCCCTCCCGAAGGCGGGGGACACCACCCTCGCCCCCACAGTATGGCCCGGAATGAAACACGCCCCTCTGGCCCTGTCCAGGGCCGGACACTGACACTGACACATAGATACGGCCAGTGGATGTTGCAGGACAAGCTCTCCTGCCAGGAGATGACGCTGCAGGCGGCCACTGTCGGCTGGCCATGGTGGTGGGCCTCGGCAGCAAGGAATTCGGGTGTCATCTAATGCTAGCCTTGTCATTTCCCCTTTGTCCATCCTTTTTCCCTGGGATGTGAGAGGTAAAAACGGGCCGGATGTAATCCTACGTCTGGTGAGTCTCTATAAAAGGCATGAGCCTTCTAACTGGGAGACTGTCAATGCCAGCGAATGTATCTGACCAAGTGCTGAAACCCCAGCCTCCACCAGTTGAGTAGGGTGACCCTAGGGTGCCCCCTCCCTCCCTGGGCCTCAGTGTTCCTGACTGTGCAATGGGGTGGAGTGATGACGGGCCCCATCTGGGGCTGGGAATGAGAAACAGACCATAAAACTTGCTGTAAAATTCCCTACATCTATAAAGTGCTATTAAAGTAATGACGAGATTACGATCCAATTTGCAAAAGAACCTCTGCCTGATCGGACCCTCCCAAGACCCACTCCTTGGCCCAGAGGCCCTGGAAGAACACAGGGCTTCTATTGACACGAACAAGTTACAACGGCTTTCCCACAGAGAGGAGCCAGATGTAGTGAATGGCCTGGGGACTGAGGAATCATCGCTTTTTTCCGGACACTGTTTGGCTGGGATTTTTCATCTTAAACCTTAACAAGATATTACATCCTTTAATTACCCGCCCTTGTGTTGCCCTGTTTTCTCTGCAACATTCCAGGGAGCTTTGAGAGCACATGATTCTTATAAGACCACATCCCTAGATGCATAGGAAAGAGGACAATCTAAATAGTCTTCAAAAGATGATTTCAAAAAGAAGAGGAAAACGGAGTTTCCCCTTAAGGAAGCAAATACTTGGGCCCCACTTCCCATCTTGAGACAGTCTGACAATCACTGCATTCCACCTTACAAGTGTGAAGACATCCTATCCAAGGAGAAAACTGTTTTGCAACTAGGCTGTGAATTTGTCTTTTCTTTCAATATCGAGAAGAATGACACTGTTTCTAAGGTGTAAAATTAGGCTTTATCTCTTTACCATAATTCATAAAATCAACCAATCAACCACTCCAACAAGATAAGTTTTTTAAAATAAAAAAGATGATGGAGAGAACATTTTGACCAACACCGGAAGGAGAACTGGCATAATATCTACGCCTCACTTGAAAACTTCTTCCTTCACCAAACTGTATTTCAAATGACAGAATGGTCGCGGTACAAAAATGTTTATTTAAATTAAATATTTTAGGCAAACCAATATCTACAACCATTCCAAAGCATATATAGTTCCTACAGAAAATGGAACAGTTTAGCTTAATGTCTGTGATACTGTTTTATAAGATTATTAATACACATTCTGGACTGCACCAATCATATTGTCCATGGTTTACTATTTATTACCAAAAGTCACATACAGTAATAGCATAAAGATTAATCATATCTTATAAGTGATTTTACAAGAGAATTCCTTGGAAGGAAAAAAAAAGGATCTTTCAACAATATAAAATATAAGGTGAAAATAATAGGAGAATATATAAAAACACTTACATATTTCATACAGGCAATAAAATGCTGAAATCATAAGACAACTGTCTTTTATATCTGATAGGTATGTTCCTTCAACAGAGACTTGGAGGAAGGATGGAAATGTTTTTGGGATGGGGTCAGGGCTCAGAAATATTTTCTGAATCACAGTGCATTTCTATTCTTCGGGAAGTAAGTATAATAAAGGGAAGTTGCTTTGATGTGTTGGCCGAAGATGTTACCTGAAGAACCAGAGGGCTGGTGAGGTGAACGAATTCCCATTTCTGCCATAGGAATCATGCCTGGGATTTTTAAGTCAAGGGATCTTTGAATCAATAGCCAATTCAGGGGTGGAGAAAGAATAGAAAAGAAGAGAAAAAAGAAAGTCCAGGAAAGGAAGATGGAGAAAGAGGAAAGGAAGATCTTCTTGCATCTGCAGAAGGGAGAGCATGGTGAAATTTTGCTCAAGAAATCAGCACATTCAGATTCAAAGAAACTGATGTTACAGTGCTGAAACTCTTTCCAGCTCCCTGCTCTTTGGGTCATTAGGAACGGAAGGCTGACAAGACATTGCCAAGGTCAGCAAACTGTATCTGATTCAGGCTGAGCATGAAGGTGTGTATGTTGTGTGTGTCTCATACACACTGTAAATATTCAGACATGTATTTTCTTTTGAAATGTATGAAAGTGAAAAGAAAGTGAAAGTCATTCAGTCATGTCTGACTCTTTGTGACCCCATGGACTGTATAGTCCATGAAATTCTCCAGGCCAGAAACTGGAATGGGTAGCCTTTCCCTTCTCCAAGGGATCTTCCCAATCTGGGGATCGAACCCAGGATCTTCCCAACCCAGGGATCAAACCCAGGTCTCCTGCATTGCAGGTGGATTCTTTACCAGCTGAGCCACAAGGGAAGCCCCAAAGCACTGGAGTGGGAAGCCTATCTCTTCTCCAGCAGATCTTCCTGACCCAGAAATCAAACCAGGGTCTCCTGTATTGCAGGCAGATTCTTTACCAACTGAGCTATCGAAGAATTTATCTTAAAAAAAAAAAAAAGTATGTTTTTAAAAAAGCAGCTTGAATTCAATTTCGTTGTCAGTGATGCAGTTAATCCCCGGCGTTAATTCCCCAAATCACGATGAGTGTTTTTTCTCAAACTCTTAAAGGGTCCTTTTGGAAGACTAGGATCATTCATATCGGAAGATGGTGACCAAGTGCAGCAGCCTGGCGTCCTTGGGCAGTGCGCGGAATCCTCACCAGGTTGCACGTGAATGAGTTCACTGAGGCCAGCTTCAGCTTCCTTTGGAGAGCATCCTAAATCGGAAAACCCTGGAGCGGAGGGTACCTAAGATACGGAGTCTGTCCCTCACTCCGCAGATGGGGGGATGGGCTGGAAGGAGAGGCGAGGGGAGTCAGGTCTCCCCAACCCCCGGAGGCAGAACGGGGATTGGACCGCCAGTCCCCGAATCTTAGCCCAGGGCTCTCCTCACCTGGAAGACCAAAGGTCAGGACGGCAGGACCCCTGCAGCTGTGTCAGAAGCGGCAGGGATGCGAATGTTGCTGGGCTTTTCCCGAATTTGTTTCCGGATTGAAGACTGGGAGGAGAGGTCAGTGAAAACTCTACCGGGAAATAGTGTCCTCAGCAAGACCGCGCCTGAGTCCCAGGGTGGAGCCAGTGGAAACTCTTTTGAAGGAATATACTCGGAATGCCGGCCGCAGCAGGGCGGGGCGGAGGGGAAGGGGCGGGGGGAGGGGCCCCGGACCCGCAGAGCCGGTCTGCGCGCGGCTCGTGGAAGTGCGTGCCCACCCCGGGGCGCTGCGCTCGGCGCAGGACGGACCGGCGGCGGTGAGGCCGGACCGGACGGGCCGCCCGGGCTCTATGACACGCTGTAGCTGTTGTAGTACGTGGCCGTGGCATCAGCCAGCACGGAAATGAGGCTGGTCTCTGTGGGGCCCGTCGGTGTCACCTGAGAGACCGCGCCCTGCCCGCTGAGGGCCCCGGCGGCAGAGTCTGGGTGGCCAGGAGTGTTCAAGTACTGGTCGAATTCATTGCGATCCATGTCCCCCAGGAGTTCCACCTGGCTCAGCTGATCCAAGGCGTCGAAGCCGGGATGCTCGGGAGGCGGGGGAGAGCTGGCCCAGGTGGGCGTGCAGGTTGGAGTGGAGAGGCGGGTAAGCGGCCTGGGAGTAATAGGCCGGAGACGGGGGACAGCCAGGCACGGTGGACATCATAGAGACGCCCGAGGACTGACCGAGGGCCAGGGAGCCCAGTGGGTGGCCGCAGTGGAGGGGGTTGGGGGCGTACTCCGGGGAGTAGGGGGGCCCGGGCAGGTGGGCGATGCGGCGGGAGTGAGCATGGTCCTCCTGGCAAGGGGAGGAGAAGAAGGTCTGCTCCGGCTCCAGCACGTCCAAGGGTGACATCTCTGGCGGGGTGGGCAGCCCGTAGGGGTACGCGTCCACGCTGCCCGGGGTGCCGCCGCCGCAGCTGCTGCCGCCGGCAGGGCCGTCGTGGAAGCAGCCCCGCAGGCCGGGCAGCGCGGAGCCCGGAGAGTACTCACCCCGGTCCTCCTTCTCCCCCGGCGCCCCCCGGCCGCCGCCCCGCTTCTCGGGCAGGGAGTTCTGGTCGCGGGAGAGCGAGCTGAGCAGGAAGCCTGGGTCCACGCGCTTGCACAGGCGCTTGGCCTGCTTCTTCCTGCGTGGCCGGTACTTGTAGTTGGGGTAGTCCTGCATGTGCTGCAGTCGCAGCCGCTCCGCCTCGTCCACGTAGGGCCTCTTCTGGGACAGCGTCAGCGCCTTCCACGACTTTCCTGCTCACACAAGTCAGACAAGGCCACCGTCAGCCTCTGCGCAGCTCGGCTAGGGGGTTGCACCTGTCTCGACTGGGGCCACCGAGCATTCGCACACGCCTGCTGCCTCGAGTCCCCT
Source organism: Tragelaphus eurycerus (assembly GCA_935064755.1). NCBI lineage: Eukaryota > Metazoa > Chordata > Mammalia > Artiodactyla > Bovidae > Tragelaphus > Tragelaphus eurycerus. Next base: position 1,339,851 of record CAKXYN010000177.1, on the reverse strand, counting down.
GTCCCTCCCCCCACCCCCCAGTGCCCCCTCTTCACACAAGGCGCCCCACACTCCACAACCTCTTCTCAGCCCACATCCTGCACGTGCAGTAGGCCAAACCAACCTCTCCCACTTGCATGCTCCAAGGCACTCCTGCAAAACACACACACACACACACACACACACACACACACACACGATCATGGCACCTCTCCTATCAAAGCTACCAGACAACAGGAATGTATAAACAGTGTGAGATTCTCAGTGAAGGGTCCACCTAATCCAATGTCACACACAGGACAAAAATATGTAGACTACAGCATTGATTTGGGCTCCCTTTTACCTTCTGAGGGTCAGTTCTTATCATTTGTACATCCTAATGAAACTTCTGCCTTCCTAGGTGGTCGCTGCCCTTCAGGAAGTGACACTATATTATTTATTTGTGGCATACAGGCTTTCTTGTGAGGGTACTCAGGATCAGTCAACAGCTTCACAGATGGAGGTACAATTACAAGATGTAAATTACAAGATCTCACTTATGGCAACAGAGGATTAGCCCTTACATCTGAAGGTCAAACAGAACCTTCATGCCACACACACACACACACACACACACACACACAGAGCTATGGCTTCTAACTGTCTACTGTGACCATGGAAGAGGGCACCTTATCAGTCACTGACTTTCCATACAGAAGTAAACCCCTTACCTTCCCTGGATCTTTGTTTTCCCTGAAGTAAAAAATATACTGTGATGCTCCCCAAAACGCTCTTCTGAAAAAGCATCCCACACTTGTGTCCCACTGGTGCACAAATGCTGCTCTCATGTATATTTTCCATTCATCCTTTTCACTTGTGTTATTGCATAGATTAGTGTCTCTTTCTTTCTTAAAGCACATTGCCCATCCTGCTGCAGGTTTTCTAAAGGTCACTTCTGGACACCTTAGATGGTTACATCCTAGAGTAGGCTTGGGAACTTAAGTTTCCCTATGACTCTACTGTATCCTGAAGTTTGAGACAAACTAGCCCAGAGGGCAGCCCCCTGCCCCAAATCTTGGAAGGAAAGGGGCTGCATCTCCCACCTAGAGCCCTCGGCACAGGGCCAAGTCCAGAGCTATGTGTGTGGCTGCCCTTCATGGGGGTGCTGGCTGGCCCTGGGTGTCAGGTACACAGAGGGGGCTGGAGGAAGGTGATTATCCAGTACCATTTGGATGAAAGTATATAACACTATTCCAGTGAAGCTGTCAATTAATACAGTTAGCTCTCACTTGAAAAGACAACTTTAAAAGTGTCAGGAACTCCAATTGAGTATATGTGCTGCTGAAGCGAGCACTGTCAGGAACTCCAGATTTGGAGTTGGCCATTAGTTTCCAGCCTGTGGTTAAGGCCACAAGTTGTGGCAAGAGGCCCAAGACCCAGACACACCCACACCCTGACTGTGGACTGAATATAAAATGTGACTCAAAGTTTCTGAGATATTGTAGTATTCATAAAATACAGGTTCATTTTAAAACCCACTAAATGTATGACTGTCTTTACCTGCTTTCTCATTCACAACATACATGAGTGCTACTGTGTGAAGTTTTTAGAGTCAAAGACTGGAGAGCTAATAGTCAAAGTTTGGGCTCTCGCATTCAGCCCTTTCCCTTTCCTAAGTCAGAAAGGAAAGGGCTGGGCAAGATCATGGGCTTGGGATGGAAATAGATCATCCTGCTGCCCCCTCCACTTCAGCAGGTGTAGAAAATCCACATTTTTCAAAGCAACACTAGGTCAGTTTCCTTTCCCTAGTGCCAGGGGCTGTGTGGTTAAGCAGGAAGGAATCCATATCTTTCCTGCAAAATGCACTGTAACCTCTAAAAGCCTAAGTGCCAACTGCCAATAGGAATCAGCTCACAGGAGACATTTGTCACCCAAGTCCCTTTGCCTGTCCTTTCCCTGGGAGCAGGCAGCCCCAATCCTGCAAGGCTCTCCAAACTGAGTTCTCCCACCCTTGGCTGGGCCTGCTCTATCCTCGTCACAAGAGCTGTGCCTGGGCAACAGGCATAGCACCTGGGTCACACCAAAAAATTACATTCAGGGGCTCACCGAAAAAAAATGCTTTCATTGCTTTAGAAATCTCAAGAAAAATATAAGCTTTCTGCTTGAAGAAACTGTTTTATCATTGTATATCTTAATATATTTGTCTTTATGCCAACACATTATAAAGTGTGATTTTAAGTATTTTTTTTTTCTGGGACAGGGCTGACTAAGACACACTGGCCCACTAACTCGTCCTGGGAACAGCTAGCCAAGGGGGCTGGGCAGAGGGTGGGAGGCTCTTTGAAACCAATACTCTATCAGCTGCTTTGAAAGGGCAATCAAACTGCAAGAGGACCCTTTCTGCCAGAGGGCCTGTGGCTTTAGACAGCACAAAGAGGGGTGTCAGGCCTCATTCCACCGATCTGGGGAAGGAGCCCCAAGCTCCAGCGGAAAAAGGAAAAAGAAAAGGCTTCAAGATGGGCCGGGTGGGGTTGCTGGGGGCAGGGCCAGCCTCGGGTGACCACACACTGTCCTTTTTTACAGGGCCTGGCGCCTGCTGGGCACACAAAGTGCTTTGAAAGGTTCCCATCCGTCAAAATGAATAAAACTACCACAAAGGGCAAAGAGATTAGGCGTTAGCTGGAGCTGATATAGTGCCCAGCTTCTGACAGTGGAGAGAGAAGAAGCCCCCGGCCTCCGGAACATCCTTTCTCTATTGGCCTGACTTGTCCCCAGTCCGGCGTCCGGGGCTGGGACCACAGGGCAGCCCCGGGGAATTGGCCGGGTTCTCGGACATACCCGCACAGGCCGTCCTAAGCATCCGAATCAAATTTTCTATACTCCTGAGACTGGGAAAGAGGCTCGAATAAAGTCCATTTTGCTGTTGGTTTGATAATTAAGTTAAAGCAGGAATGCACCACCGCAAGGTCTCTCTTCACGAATATTCGTTAATGCGAGGTACGACCTCCTGTGACTGTGCCCATGGTGAAGTTCAGCGGATGATGGGTTTTCCTGCTCCCTTACACCCGACCGGTCCGTGCGCGCGAGGATCTCCGTAGCTGAGTCCCCGCACCAGGCCGCAGCTCAGACCCGCCTGTGCCCCAGGGCCCCTAACTCGGCTCCCGTCCCTTCCAGTGGGCCTCCTCGGCGGGCCGTGCCAGTTCATTCTGGGCCTGGTCCACGCGTCCCTGCCCCGAATCCCAGTCCCCGCGCGCACACCCACGCTCGCCCAGATGCCCAACCTCGCGGACACGGTGCGCGCCCCCGTGCGTCCCCCAAGCCGAGTCTGTCCCACTCTTGCCACGCGCGCCCTCACTACACCCGCCCGGCCTCCAGCCGCCAGACCCCCGCCCGCCGACTTCGGGCCGCGCCCCGCCCGCTCACTCACCCAGCATCTTGCTGAGCTCGGCGTTGTGCAGGTCCGGGTTCTGCACCGCCAGACGTTTCCTCTCGTCCTTGGCCCACACCATGAAGGCGTTCATGGGCCGCCGGATACGGCTCTCCGAGCCCTTGTCCCCCGGGGGCGCGGGAGGCGGCCGGCGGCGACAGCCCGTCCGACAGCTCGGCTTCCAGGGCAGGGCACTCGAGACCCTCGGGCCACGGGTAAGTTCCTAGCAGCGAGGCCATGGCCGCACGGGGGTCGCCTCGCTTCGCGTCGTCGGGCCGGCGTTGACCTGGCCCTCGCACCGGTTGCGGCGTCCAACTTGGCCGGCAGCCGCGGCCCGGCCCTTTATTTATCAGCTTCGAGAGGCCGCGTCCTCCAATGACTCTTGAAGGCGGCGCGGCCCCCTCCCTCCTTCACGGCGCGGGCCCCCTCCCTGCGTCCCGGACCGCCGCGTCCCGGCTCCGACCTGCCTGGAGGAAAGGCGGGAGGCGGGCCGCTTCCCCAGCTTGCCCCCGCCCCCGGCCCGCCCCTCCGCTTCTCAGGTGGTTCCCGGGGATCAGTGCCCAGAAGCCCCGGGGCCGCCCCCTCGGCCCGCTAGCTCACAGCGCAGGTGCCTCCGGCCGGGAAGAGGGAGCCGCCGGTGATCGCGGGGCCCGGGAGCGGGAGCCGGACTCCAGCCCCTCATCCCAACTGGCCGCGGCCTCCCGGGGCCAGGTTCCGCCAGCTCCTCCCGTGCGTGGAATCCTACGAAGAATAGAAGCCAAACAGGTTTCGCTGGGAATGGCCGGGCACGAGTGACTTTTGGCCATGACACTTGGCCTGTGAACTCTTCTTGATAGAACACACTTCGTGCTTTTGTAAATGACCTGGGCGGCGACAATCTCGCCCCCCACCCCCAGCCGACTTGGGCAGCCAGAGAGACTGGAGGGGGGCTGGATCCCGTTTCGGGTTCCCCGTGGCACCTACTGGAGGGTCCCCTCGATGCTCAGCAGCTGCCTGGCTCTTCAGAGAGCATGCCTGCGGCTTCAGTTCTCTCATTCACCCTGGCCTCTGTCGTCTCTCTTTTTATACCTTTACCCCCACCCCCACCCTGGTCTCTGGCGTCCCGGCCTCCAGCTCCCTCGCCTCCAGCCTTTCTCTGGCGAAATTCCCTTTTCCTGTCTTCTCTGTTCTCTGCTAACCATCAGTCCTGCTTCTCAGAGCAGAGTCCTTCTGTCCCTCCACCCCTGCCATCTGACCATCCTAGACTTTGGCAAACCTGGGCTGCCGAGTTCCCCTCCTCCCTGACACCTCCCCCCACCTTACCCCCCAGACCAGACTGGGCCTGCCCTCCACTAGAAGGCTTAAGGGCTGGAAGCTCAGGGCCCTCCATCGAGCATGGGAAGCCCTGCTGTCCATGCTCCATGGACAGCTCCTCATCCTGCTTTATCGTGTGAATAGAAGGCAATGGCAACCCACTCCAGTACTCTTGCCGGTGGGCTGCAGTCCATGGGGTCGCTAAGAGTTGGACACGACTAGGCGACTTCACTCTCACTTTTCACTTTCCTGCATTGGAGAAGGAAATGGCAACCCACTCCAGTGTTCTTGCCTGGAGAATCCCAGGGATGAGGGAGCCTCGTGGGCTGACGTCTATGGGGTCACACAGAGTCGGACACGACTGAAGTGACTTAGCAGTAGCAGCAGCAGCAGCAGGGCCGAATAAATGGATGAATAAATGAGTGAGCAGATATGGCTTAGACACACACTACTATATAAAACAGGGAAGTCCTGAGGAATCCCATCCTGGAATCGGATCCACTGTGTATTTACTGAGCAGCCATCCCAGTGCAGGGCTCCACAGAGGTAACCCTGAAAGTACTGGCATTGGGAGAGAAGACCATGGGTTTGGGTCTAGAGGCAGGACCTGTCCTCAGGGCTGGGTTACTTAATGCATGACTCAGAGCTCTTCTCCCAGTCCAAAATGGGGAGGAGGATAAGACTGACCTCACAGGGCTGCGTGTGAAAGCTGAAACTCCATACATACATGACGGTTGATGTTACTATAACTGTTCACATGCAGCCAGTAAATTCTAAGCCTGGACTTCAGGGTCCCTGAGTGCAGTGACTGAGTTCACAGGCGCCTCTGTGGGCAACATACTCTCCCGAAGAGGCGCCAGGGCTAAGACTTGGTAAGTGGAAGGAAAAAATGCAACTTCGGGTTTTCAAGTCCCGCTTTCAATCTACAGCGCCCCGGGTTTTATACGTAGAATAGATTGCCTAGTTTTCCTACCTCCTCCAGCCAGGACCCAGAGGCAGCACCCTAGGCTCCAGCTCTCCTCCCGAGCCGGTGGAGCTGACTAGCACCGGGGATCGAGAGGGGTGGGGGTGATATGCATAGTGAGTGTGTCCGCGGTCTCGGTGGACTTTCCTATTTGGGGACGCCTAGGCCGTTTCCCCTGTTGCACTCCTCTGCCAGAAATCTCTCAATTAAAATCTCCAGACCGGAATGCTCCGGGAACCTCGGGGGGCTACGGCCGCACCTGGCCAGGGGTGACCCTAGTGGTAGAGAGAAAGGATCCCCGCAGGGGTATTTGTGCGGCAGCCCAGGACCCCTGGAAGGACTCTACCCTTTCTAACTGCACTGCCTCTCCTGGACAGGACGATGTTCCGCAGGATCAGAAGCCTCTAGGGGACAGCGCCCCCTTCCCGGCCGCGGGCGTCCCCTTCCCCGCCTGCAGTCTCAGGCGCTCTCGGTGCGCGGTTCCGGAGCAGAGTGCACGCAGTCAAGCACCAAGTGAGGAAGATGCTCGGGCGCCGGGGAGCGCAGAGTTGTCCAGAAGGATTCCAAAGTCCGACAGCAAGATGGAGAAAACGGCGAGGGCAGAGAGAATAGTTATTGCAGTTGTTGTCTACAGTAATAATTTCTGGCATTTCGTCGGAGAGAGCGCGAGAGCCTGGATTGTGCAGGACCTTGGCTCCGCCCAGACCGCGTGAGCTGTGAGCACGCAGGAACTCGGACTCTTTTGCTCTCTCCCTTTTTTTAAATTTCTTCATTGATTTGCATCTACTCATTGATTCACCTGGGCAACTTTATGTAAACGCGCCCTGGTGCAGGCGGCGCTCAGGGGTGCTGGGTAGCTGTGACCCCGGCTGCCTTTTGGACCTTCGGTACCTGAGTTCCAAGGGTCCCCAAAGGCCGGGGCTCAGAAGGCTGAGCGAGAGGGGCCAGGACAGGCATCCTCCAAGACATCCCCATACCTGTCTGGCCAGCGCTCAGCCCAGGACCTGTCTGGCCAGTTGTTGGCAGAGGTTCATCTGTGGAGATAGCGAGGTGGATTCAGAGCAACTATGCCAAGAAGGACTGAGATCTATGTCTGCAGTGCCGGGTCCTGCGGGTGCTTGGACCCACCGCGGGATGGGATGGGGGTTCCCGCAGCCATGGAGAGTAGAGCCAAGGGTTTCCCACGTGAAGATTCAGGGGGACAGTGGACCCATCTGCTCACAGACTGAGCCTTACTCTTGCGGTGTGTATTGTGCGAACTCTCCCCTCTCTCTCAAATGACTTTTTTCCATTTTCCCTTTTCTATTTCCTTTCCTCCTTCCCTGCTTCGCTGCTCACCTCCTTCCCTTTCTAGTCTCCCCCTCTCCTCCTTCCCCTTTCTCTGGCTCCCCCTCTCTCTTTCCTCCCCTCTTTTCTCTCTCCCATCTCCCCTCCCTCTCATCTTCCTTTAGGTTTGTTGTTCACTGAACAGCATTTACAGGAACACAGGACTTGAAGTCAGAAACGGTTGCTTCAAGTTACTAGTGGTGTGATGATAGTTCATTCACCTGATCTCAGCCTCAGTTTCTTTGCCAGTAAAATGGGGATAATACAGGATTCCTGACATGGTGTTTTTGAAAGAACCTCAGGCATCCAGTCCCATCACTTCATGGCAGATGGGGAAACAGTGGAAACAGTAGCTGGCTTTGTTTTTCTGGGCTCCAGAATCACTGCAGATGGTGATTGCAGCCATGAAATTAAAAGATGCTTACTCCTTGGAAGGAAAGTTATGACCAACCTGGACAGCGTATTAAAAAGCAGAGACATTACTTTGCTAACAAAGGTCCATTTAGTCAAGGTTATGGCTTTTCCAGTAGTCATGTATGGATGTGAGAGTTGGACTATAAAGAAAGCTGAGCGCCGAAGAATTGATGCTTTTTAACTGTGATGTTGGAGAAGACTCTTAAGAGTCCCTTGGACTGCAGGGAGATCCAAGCAGTCCATCCTAAAGGAGATCAGTCCTGGGTGTTGATTGGAAGGACTGATGTTGAAGCTGAAACTTCAATACTTTGGCCACCTGATGCAAAGAGCTGACTAGCTGGAAAAGACCCTGATGAGGGCAGGAGGAGAAGGGGACGACAGAGGATGAGATGGCTGGATGGCATCACCGACTCCATGGACATGGGTTTGGGTGGACTCCGGGAGTTGGTGATGGACAGGGAGGCCTGGCATGCTGCGGTTCATGGGGTCCCGAAGAGTTGGACATGACTGAGTGACTGAACTGAATTGAACGTGCACCTTAAATAACTGTGAAATGTTATACAATAATGAATGGATGGAACCTTAAATATAGAATTAATAGGGTTCAGCCCACAAAACTTTCCCCTCAAGGAGCTTTCCTGACTGAAGAGTTTTGGTGATTCTAGAAGGAGAGAGAAGGGAGGGGGCACACATTCTTGCCTTGAGGCAGCAGCCCTGGCTCCTGACCGTGGACTCTGCTCAGGACCACATCCAGTTGGCCACACTGAGCTGGGGCTGCCACAGCTCCCAACCCTACTCTCTGTGGTTTTGTGCACGTGTCTTACCAGGGCTTTCTGTCCCTCACACCAGGCTGGAGGTCAAAATCATCATCACCAGGATGATCACCTTTGCTCACACTGATTTATCTTTGCTCCACTGATAGTCCTTACAAAGGTCATTCCCAGCTCATCCTTGCCTCCATACAACCCTCTGTGAATTAGGCAGCCCAGATGGTAGTATTAATTCCCAGATAAGGCAGGTGGCAGAGCAGAGACCTGAACACACATCTTTCATCCTCAGGTCTCTACTCCTCAGTTCTGGGGCTCCCCTGTGTTGGCTTCCGACTCAGATCAGAGCCCCACACCAGACAGAAGTGCTTCTCACCAGCACTGATGGTTAGTGCCAGTTCTGGTGCTTCTAATCAGAACATAAGTGCTTCTAACCTCTGCTTGTCTACCCTCTCCAGATGCATCACTCAAGTTCCACTGGACCTTTCCTCCTCCAAAGGGCACTTGAAGTTCAAGGTAAGGTGAAAAGCAAATGGGTTAACCCTGTTGGCTACAGGGAAGGTGCATGCTGGAGAGGCGGGAGACCTGGTCCAGGCCTGCTGGCTGCCTTCTCCTTCCTCCTGCACCCCCGCTCCCAGGCCTGACCTCCCTCTAAGAAACAGAGTTCCTCTTTCAGCCAACAGATATCTCTTCACAGTCAGAAGTTTAGGAGAAATTCATCACGTTCTTGGATTTAGAATAATCTAGGGGGATTAAACCAGACAGCAGAAATGTGTGATATACCTGGAGGGTTACCTGAGTGGACACAGGACACAGGACAGACTTCCACAGCATCCTAGATGTGACAGCTGCTCTACAGCGCACTTGTGGGAGGTGGGACTAGGATTTTCAGATGACATTGCTCCTGAGTGTGGGTGGCAGAGACCTCTGGTAACATCAAAACCCTTGATGTTTGGATTCAAGAGTAGAGAAACCCCAGGGGTAGAGAAACTTGGGGTTTCCCAGATCAGACTCTCTGGTTACTACAGAATGCCCCTCTACATGTGTGTGTTTATCTCTGATCAGTCACATCTCTCAGTGAACAGGGGACAGATCCTGACTTAGAGCCAGAAGTCCAGTCCCATCCGGGCACATCTGAGCAAGTCTCTCAGCTAGCACACAGGGTAGAAAGCCTCGGAGGCCCAGGGAACCACTAAGGGGCTGGCCTGTGTTGCGTGCGTACCCAAAACAGCACCCAGGTAAGTGGTGCTCATCCTGGGATCTGTGTTTGCCCCCTCCCTAGCACTGAGGGCCAGAAGAGTTCCATGTCAAGAAAAGACATTTTCTACGTTAATTTTCTCCTGCTCCACTCTGAACAATGATCAGATTTCCTTCTGTAAGGGAGCATGCGTGTAGAATGACTGCGCTGAAATGATCTTTATTTTTTTTAATGTTTATTTGTGTGTGTGTGTGTGTGTGTGTGTGTGTGTGTGTTGGCTGCACCGGGTCTACACTGCAGCAAGCAGGGACCTTTAGTTGCGGCAGGAGAACTCTTAGTTGGGTCATGTAGGATCTAGTTCCCTGACCAGGGATCGACTCCAGGCCCCCTGCATTGGGAGTCTTAGCCACTGGACCACCAGGGAAAGACCCTGAAATGATCTCTAATTGGTCAGAAGCTAAACTCTCAGACAAATTTAAATGGAAAACCAGCAAATGACAAGAAAATCTAACAACTGGTTCCAGGAGGTATGTTTCTATCTCTTCAATTCTACTGTCTCTTCTTTTCAAATGTCTCAGAGGAAGAAGAGAAACTGGCTAGGGGTCGCCTATAATTAATACAAAATGGGAAATATGTCTTTTCTGAGCCTTTGTGCACACATGTCAGGATAATGAGTGACATGGTGAGGCGGGACTGATGATGATCTCATCACGGGGCACTCTGTCATCAGCCAGCAGTTCTGGTGTGAGAAAGCAAGGATACTTCTTGTTTGGCTCTAGGTGATTGCTTTACTGGGTGGGTTTCAAGCTACCATTATTTTATGTTTTGATTTTTAATCAGATGCTCACTGAGGTTCAGTGTACCCATAGAGAAGTGCATAGACTTGCGTGCTGGCGGAGATTTCCCAGGGACCACACCTGCGTAAGCAGCGCTCGCATCATGTAACAGAATGCGGCTCCCAGTGCCATTAACTTTGAAACTCCTTTAGGGCAGGGACTGGGTAAAAAAAAAAAAAAAAATCAGTTAATCCAATTTATCCAAGACAGGAAAAGAGGAGAAAAGAAACAACAAACAAAAAAAATATGGAACAAATAGAAAACACAATAAGATGTTAGATTAAAACCCAACCATATCAATGATCACAATAAGCATTTATGACCAAGCTACTCCATTTAAAAAGCAGCAATTGTCAGATTGGATAAAAAGAAGCAAGACTCAACTGCATGGTGACTGTAAAGAAATCCACTTTAAACACAAAGATACAGATGAATTAAAAGTAAAAGAATGGGAATTTTGGTTTCTAGTTTGCTGGGCAAGGGGCTTAGAAATTATCAGTCACATTCGTGTTGTTTACTCGCTAAGTTATGTCTGACTCTTTACGACCCCGTGGACTGCAGTGTGCCAGCTTACCTGTCCTTCACTATCTCCCAGAGTTTGTGCAAATTCATGTCCACTGAGTCAGTAATGCCATCCAACCATCTGATCATTTGCTGCCCTCTTCTCCTTTTGCCTTCAGTCTTTCCCAGCATCAGGGTCTTTTTCAGGGAGTCAGCTCTCTATATCAGGTGGCCAAAGTCCTTCCAATGAATATTCAGGGCTGATTTCCTCTAGGATTGACTGGTTTGATCTCCTTGCAGTCCAAGGGACTCTCAAGAGTCTTCTCCAACACCACAGTTCAAAAGCATCAATTCTTCGGCACTCAGCTTTCTTTATGGTCCACGTTTTACATCTGTACGTGACTATTGGAAAAACCAACGCTTTGACTATACAGATCTTTATTGGCAAAGTGATATCACTGCTTTTATAATACACTGTCTAGATTTGTCATAGCTTTTCTTCCAAGGAGCAAGCATCTTTTAACTTCATAGCTACAGTCACCGTCTGCAGTGATTTTAGAGCCCAGGAGTGTAAAATCAGTGACTGTTTCTACTTTTTCCCCTTCTATTTGCCGTGAAGTGATGGGACCAGATGCCGTGATCTTAGTTTTTTGAATGTTGAGTTTTAAACCAGCCAAGTCACATTCTAACAATACGAAAAAAGATGAACAAACCAAAAATCAACAATCTTTTTAGATCCATCAGAGAATTTGGTCACAGGATGTGAGATAATAGAAAATATATATTGGTCTCTGCCTCTGGTTCCTGGCACAGAGTTCCCAAAGCCCTCGTAAATTCCTAAGTGATAAGAGCACTCGGGGCATCTTTTGTTCTATTGAGGTAACTCTGGGTGGGCATTTGGACAGGGGCTGGTCACCAGAAAGACCAAAGCATAATTAGAAGCTTGGAATTTTCAGCCCCACCCTCCATCCTCCTGAGAAGGGAAAGGGGCTAATAGAGTTGACAATTGATCATGCCTACATGAAAAAACCTCCATAAAAATCATAAAGTACAGTATTCAGAGAGCCTTCAAGATGGTGAACGCAGCCACATCAGGAGGGTGATGCACCCCCAGCTTCAGGGGATAGAAGTTCCTGTGCTGGGGACCCTCCCAGACCTCTGACCTATGTATCTCTTCATCTGGCTATTCATGTGTATCCTTTATCACATCCTTTAATAAACTGGTAAGCATAAGGAAGAGTTTCCCTGAGTTCTTGCAGTTTGATCATGCCCAAGGAGGGGGGTATTGGAACCTCTGATCTGTAGTTTGTTGGTCAGAAGCAGGCAATAACCTGGGCTTGCAGCTGGGGTCTGAAGCGCGGCAGGGGCCCCGGGTGGTGGTGGTGGGGGGAGGGGGCAGTCTTTTGAGACTGAATCCTTAATCTGTGGGGTTTGATGCTATCTCTGGGTAGATGGTGTCAGAAGTGAGTTAAATTGTAGAACACCCAGGTGGTATTGCAGAAAATTGCTTGGTGAAAAACCACACATTTGGTGACCAGAAATGAAGTGTTTTGTGTGAGTTAGTAAAGGAGAGTCATAGGGAAGAAACATACAGTAGGGAAGAACTGGTCTGTTTGCGTCCCCCAACCCCCATCTCATTCAGGAGACAAAAACTGAGGTTTTGTCCAAACACAGGACAAACTGATGCTCCTGAGACTGGAGAGACATATAGATATATATGGAAGAGTGGTAACTTACCAGAGGACAAACCCTGAGGATAGACCTCCTCAGGAAGCAGCACCAGATTCCTTTTTACCCTGTACATCATGTCTGGCTTTCAACAAAAAGTTTACAAATTATACTAAAGGGCAAAACACACAGTTTGAAAAGAAGGAGCAAGTATCAGAGTAAATTCAGATATGACAGGGATGTTGTGGTTATCAGACTGGGAATTTTAACTGTCATCAGTAATTCCTTGGTGGTCCAGTAGTTAGGATTCCTCACTTCCACTGAAAGGGCGTGGGTTCAGTCCCCTGATCTGGGAACTAAGGCCCCACAAGCCTTGCGGTGTGGCCAAAAAACAGAGAAAAATCTCTATGATTAAATTTGCTAAAGGTCTAGTGGAAAAACTAGACAACATTCAAGAACAGATGGGTAATATAAGCATGGAGATGGGAATTCCAGGAAAGAGTAAAAAAGAGATGCTCAAAATCAAAACCACTGTCACAGAAGTGAAGGTGCCTTATGGGTTCATTTGTGGACTGCACACAGCTGAGCCAAGAGTCAGTGAGCTTGAGGACATGTCAATAAAAAGGCCCCAAACTGAAAAGCAAAGAGAAAAAGAAAAAAATAAACAGTATATTCAAGAACTATGATTCAACTACAAAAGATGTGAAGTGTTAGTCACTCAGCCACGTCTGACTCTTTGCAACCCCATGGACTGTAGCCTGCCAGGCTCCTCTGTCCATGGGATTTCCCAGGCAAGAATACAACAGTGGGTTTCCATTTCCTTTTTCAAGAGATCTTCCCCACCCAGGCTTCCATGCCCATTTGGACTAAGTTACACCTTGAGCAAAACTAATTCAACTATTCAAAACAAAAATCAAATGTAGTACCCATCACCTTTCCAGGATCAAGAAAGGGCTGGGCCTGGGGAGACACCATTCCAACAGTACTTTATGAAGGAATGACTTTGGTCAAGGTACTTAGAAACTCTGAGCCTCTTTCTTCAAGACGGGGAAGGTAATACGGTGGCTCTTATGGTGTTGAGGAGAGCAGAATCGCTTTTCTCAGGGACGGATGTTTGGAAGGGTCCTCTGGTTTGGAAGCCTGAGTACACTTGTTGCCGCTCTGCTGGCACCAGCTCACACTGTGCGCTCGTCTCAGGCTGGCAGCACCTCACCCCGTCATGGCAGGATGTTGTAATCCCTCCAGGCTGAATTGCAACAACTTGCTCGGCTCAGCCCACCACGGAGACCCAGGGAGGGCAGGATCCGGAGTCTGTCACCTGAGAAATCTGAGTCAATGTGACCACACCCGGCCTGCCTCAGGGCCCAGCCCACAGCTCACCTCCCAGTGGGAGTGCTGAGCCCTCCTGGGACTCTTATGTCTTCAGGATGATCTGGCCACACCTTCCTCTGCTGCACCCAGAGCTGGTCACCCACGAAGGGGTTCGGGAGCCCCCGGTGCCAGGGAGCTGGCTCTGCTGCCAGTACTTCCTCTTCTGAGGGGCCACCAGTGCCTTCTCATGACTGGGGTCCCCAATACATGTGGTGATTTAGTTGCTAAAGTGAAGTGAAAGTGATAAGTCACTCAATCGTGTCCGAATCTTTGCGACCCCATGGACTGACTATACAGTCCATGGAATTCTCCAGGACAGGATACTGGAGTGGGTAGCCTTTCCCTTCTCCAGATCTTCCCTACCCAGGGAATGAACTCAGGTCTCTCACATTGCAGGCAGATTTTTTACCAGCTGAGCCACCAGGGAAGCCTGATTTAGTTGCTAAGTTGTGTCCAACTCTTGCGACCCCGTGGACTGTAAACCACCAGGCTCTTCTGTCCATGGGATTTCCTGTAGGCAGCTCTCACGTTCATTTCTCCTCTTGGGCTTGGAGGAAGAGAGGAACTGCACTGAGGCTCTCCTCCAGGTGTTTCACTAAGTCCTTTTTTTGTTTAATTCTACCACTGGAGGAATGGAGCCTCAAGAATGGGGCCCTGAGAGGGGCCAGTTGAGCTCCCAGTGGCAAGGTGACAAGGAAGGCGTAGGGGTAAAGTGGGGAGAAGTTCATGATCAAGCCCTCAGGCTGGGTGTGGAGGTCTCAGACATAGGGGTTCTCGTATTGAGAACTGGAAGGAACTACCAAGTTGGGGCTGTGGCTACGGCAGTGCAGCCCTGATTAAGCATCTTCATCTTGGGATACACTTCAGGCCTTCAGAGCATGGTCCCTGCTGTGGTCTCTTCATTTGCTTCTTCATTTAAGCGTCCTCCTGAACCTGCTGTGTGCCAGGCACTGTCCTGGGCGCTCCAGGAATACAAAGATTAACTCTGCCTCCAGAGGCCCTTGACCTGAATGGGGAAAATGATACATCCCAAAGTTGTAACACAGGGCTTCCCAGGTGGCACTCGTGTAAAGAATCTGCCTGCCAACCCACTCCAGTATTCTTGCCTAGGAAATCCCATGGACAGAGGAGCCTGGCGGGCTACAGCCCATGGGGTCCCATGCAGCCCCTCACCAGGGAAAGCCCCAAGGATGAGGGAGAAGGGGACTCTTCTGCCAGCCAAGGTGCTGGGCATTGCCCCTGAGTTCTCACACCTTCATTTCCCCCGGTTCTGAAGGCTGGATGGAATTGGGATCTGCCTTCAGCTGTTTTCCCTTTTCTTAACAAATGTTTGTTAATAGGATTTTTTGCTTGTTTGCTTTTAATTATCTATTCGTTTTGCTTTTGATTGTGCAGGGTCTTCGTGGCTTTCTGTAGGCTTTCTCTAGACTCCTTGAGCAGGGCTGCGCTCTAGTTGTGATGCTGACTTCTCACTGCGGGGGCTTCTCTTGCTGCAGAGGACTGGCTACAGAGCGTGGGCTCAGTAGTTGTGGCAAATGGGTTTAGTTGCCCTGTAGCATGTGGCTCATGCCATCTTCCCAAATCAGGGATCGAATCCATGTTCCCTGTGTTAGCAGGCGGATTCTTATCCACTGCACCCCCAGGGAAGTCCTGTTAATAGGCTTTTGTTCCATCTGGGTTCAAAGGGTGTCCCGGCTGTTACTGTCAAGTGAGGCTACCTGAAGGCCACCCCCTCTAGTTCTTCCACACCTGGCTCCCTCACCTGAGCTCAGGTGACAAGAGGGACAAGGGGAAGGGGAGGCTGAGATAGAAGCTGGGGTCTTTCTCACACTCCCCATTTACACAAAACACATTTTTGGATTACTCCATATGGAGGAATGTGGCTTCTCGGGTGGGATAGTGGTAAAGAATCCACCTGCCAATGCAGGAAATGCAGGTTCGATCCCTAGGTTGGGAAGATCCCCTGGAGGAGGAAATGGCAACCCACTCCAGTATTCATGCCCGGGGAAATCCCACAGACATAGGAGCCTGGTGGGCTACAGTCTCTGGGGTCACAAAGAGATACCACTGTGCACACACACATATGGAGGAATGTGCATATAATTCTGCTTATTTATCACAGAGTTAAAAATGTTGTTAATAAGGGAGATTGTAGGAGAAAGTCACTCTTCAGGTTCAGGTCAAATGAGTCAGCAAAGAGTTTCCCAAAGCTCACCACCCAACTTGATAACACCCGCATGAAAGCTGAGGAAGGTGCAGCACCATCAAGCCTGTGTAAACGTAGCCAGGTGTCAGGTATGGCCCAGAGTATGTCCCAGGGCATGGCAGCGCATTCTCAATGACGCAAGTTGGTAGGTCTTGAGGGTGGGTGGACCCTGCAGTGAATTTGTTTGTTGTCTTGAACTGGCCTGGGCTCAGCCTGAGGTTGGGGCTCAGTAGACGTTTTCAGAACTAATAAATGTCTTTCAGCAACCATGTACTTTTCTCTGAGGAAATGCGACATGGGACATACTAACAGAAAATTTAAGACGAAACTGATTACGAAATTCTTCCTTTGGTCAAATAACTCACTGTACTGTAGTTTTCCTTAAACGTTGACTACTTATGCAGCGGTAAAGAATGCCCCTGCAACGTAGGACACGTGGGTTTGATCCCTGGGTCTGGACGATCTCCTGCAGAAGGAAATGGCAACCCACTCCAGTATACTGGCCTGGAGAATCCCACGGACAGAGGAGCCTGGCGGGCTCCAGTCCGTGAGGTCACAGAGTCGGACACAATTTAGTGATTAAACAGCAGCGCTTACGCAAAAGTTCAGCTCAGGTGGGAGGAAAGTACCCTGCAGCCACTCCTCGCTGGCAACCTAGATGCGCCCGTTCCTACCTCCCCTTTCCTACGCACTGCCTCTATCTGCATTCCTGCGCGGACCCCATCACGGCTTTGAGCATGACTTTTGAGTGTACTCAGGATTTCCTAACTGAAGAGCATATTTTCCTCAAGGAGTCTAGTCATCCTCTTTATTAGGACATGATACTAATTTGCTCAGTAATAACTGAGCACTATAAAACCTGATATCGGAGCATCCATCTGACCTGGCCAGCTCCACAAGCCAGTGCAACAGGCTCCAAACTGCAGTGGCTGCAGAACCTGCGAGACAAACAGGGTGACGGCGGGGAATTTCTTACTCAAATCTAAGGAAGGCGCTGCTGGCCAGACCAGAGGCTGCGCTCGCTGGGGCAGACGGTGCTGACACGTTTCTCTGATGTTGTTCCTAAAAAAGGCAGGTCCCGTCTTGTCCTGCCAGGGTCAGCCAGCAGGTGAGTAGAGAAGAGATACACACTGTGGTATGTAACAAATGCTCGTTTTGGTTTCATCTTTCAGTAGCATGATGAGTATTTTCTACAAATTGGAAGGAATTCCATCTTTGTTTCATAGACTGGCAAACAGGTCTAAGGAAGCTGAGTTACTCACACAATATCCCACCAACCTCTTGACCACATTGGAAAAGAAAACCTATTAGAATTTCTGACGTGCCATGAACCCAAAAGTATTTTCCACAGTTTGTATAAACAATACTAACTCAAGTTAACTGTAAAACTCTTTGCAGTTTGCCAGCTGCTTTCACATACTCATTTAAAAGTAACCAGGGCATGTGAAGAGCATCAGCCATAGAAAATCTTGCTAAGATCCCATACGTCGCATGGTCATGGCCACACACACAAATTTTTTTTGCTAGGACAGGTGACATCACAGGGGTGAGGACCAAATAAAAAATCGTGGGTGTGTTGGCCAGGGAAGAGAAGGGACTGGAGCATCACTGGTTCCCTGGGAGCAGCATCAACCTAGTGATAAAAATGGAAAGAGGTCCTTCTATAAAATACAGTTTACCCATAAAAGGGGGTAACAGTAATAGTTATCTTACTGGGTTGTTTGAAGACTAAACGAGTTGATTTATTTAAAGTGCTTGGAACAAGGCCGGGCACATAAGATCACATGTAGTAATAATTATTTTCTATTACAATTAACAGTACAGGAAAGAAGGGCATTACCGACAACATTTAAGAACCCCTTAATGGCAGAAAGATTTTCCTGGGCACCTACATTCCCCCTCTTAAAATTGTAGGATGCCAAAGAAAGCATTGACAGCTACAGTATTAATATATTTTCACCTAGTGAGATAACCTAAGGCAAAAAACATGGCTCATATATTAACTGTTTTTAAAGTATCATACCTACGAAATTCAAGTGTCCAGAGAGCATGCACTTCATTGTTCTAAATTCCACCTTAGATCCAGAAAACTAAGTGACCTGAGAAAGAGATCCTTCAGAAAAATGAAAGCTGAGCATTTCTAGAGAAAATCAAAGATTCTGTGTCAAAGCAAATGGTCATACTGTCTGCTCTTTGCTGCGTGTGTGCCTTTTTCTCAGGCTGCCCTCTTGATTATTAAAATCATTTGGTTCTTTCTGTGGCCCATTAAAAGAATCATCACAGTCTACAGGTGCTCTCTGTGAGAGTCACACTTGAGTAGGCTCGCGATGTCACTGCCTTGGGTTTCCAACTCCGAGAGCTCCCTGTAGCCCCTCCCTCCTCTGTTCTTCCCACCAGCTCCCGAACCCCAGACTGGTGTGCAGCTCCCTGCTCCCTAAATGCCCATTCACTTCCTCCTCCTGCACACAATTCAGCATATTCTTCAGACTCTTCATTTTTATTGGTAAAGGAAGTTAAAGTAAATAAAAGGCAAAAAAAGAAACAAACCCACCCCAGTCTATATACATATAAAGATAATTATCTTTAGGTTTTCTACATGGCCACTCCCTTCTGAAACTCGTTTCATAACAGGACAGGACAAGCAGAGATATCTTGGGCATGTGCCTTCTGGGAAGAAAAGTGACTTTAAAAATCTTTGGTGCTTTATTACACTGGACCTTGCTTGGAATTCTGAACGCTGAGTGCCACAATAAACTCAGAAGCTAGACTTCATAAGAATTTTCCCTGTGGTATGTGTCTGTATACTTTTAGGCAGTTAGCATCATTCAGAGTCTTAGGAGACTAAAATCGAACATACTTCATGCGCTTTCTCTGTTTTAAGAATCTCAAGGCCATGCTTCTTCATATATAATGTGTGACCCCAGGGGTTCAAGTCAAGGGCACAAGCTCATCAGGTGGTGGTTGAGTTTTCATTCCTCTTATCCAGGAGCATATCTACAAACCAGGTGGAAGGCAGCACACTGCCAGCCTGCGTGCCACAGCCCCGAGGCTGCAGACAGGTCTGTGGGATGGGGAGCAGGCAGCCAGCAAGGGCTAAGAGGAAAACTGGGAACTGAAAATAAGAGGGGAGCAGGGATGAGGGAGTGCAAGGGTGAATGACGCAGGAGAGAAGAAAGCAGAGGTCAAG
This sequence comes from Tragelaphus eurycerus, assembly GCA_935064755.1. Classification (NCBI taxonomy): domain Eukaryota; kingdom Metazoa; phylum Chordata; class Mammalia; order Artiodactyla; family Bovidae; genus Tragelaphus; species Tragelaphus eurycerus. The sequence goes on along the minus strand of CAKXYN010000177.1, from coordinate 1,320,735 downwards.
AGAACAAAGAGAGCGGGAGAGAGGCAATCACACACTGGACCGAAAAACCAGCTGCACTTCCCTGTTTCATTCTGTGTCCCCAAGAGGGTGTGACGGTGTCTGCAGTTTTCTGGGGAAACCCGCGTGTAGAGTTGAACCATCACACAGGCAGACAAGCCAGGGTGTGTCGGGGTGGGTATAAACACAGGAGGTGACACCAGTTGGTGTGAGCAAGGCTGAAGGTATCTTTTACACTTTATGTAATATTCATTTATTTTATTAATATTACGGCAGTCTCAATTGTGATGAAATTAACTTCATAAACTTAAAAGTCTCATTGTTTTGTTTTGTTTAGCCTCCTGAGGATCTCCTGATGGTCAGAGGTGAAGAGGAACCCTCTCTAGGGGATCGGTCCTCAGGGACCCCACCTGGATACATATCTGACCACCAACTCCCGCTGAGGAACCGTGAGAGGACTCCTGTGAGAGCTGGGAAGTTAAACTGTGTCCACTGTCACCTCACTGCTTCCAATTTGTAGTCTTCGGGAAGAAGACCTCAAAATACTAGGGCTGTCACTGCTCAGTGGAAGAGAGAGCATTAAAGCAATTTCGCCATCACCACCAAACCAGACCAAAACCAACTCTCTGATTTGGGAATGTAATCGTACAAAACCAACTTGGCAAAAATGTGTGGGCTGGCTATAGAACAAAAAGAACTCTCTGAATGCCTTTTAATCCTTTAATTAGACCAAGTCCTTCAGAAGCGAGCACAGTTCATTGTTACTGAAGGAAACCAAGAGCAAATACAGACTGTGAGAGACACACACGTGTGTGTACGTGTAACGCTGTGCTCACATGAAGGTGAATAAATGTGTCAAAGGACTCCGCGTCCAGTGAGGAATTTATTTGTCTGAGACAGCCATGATTCGGAACACTGAAAAGTTCTGGGAATAGGACGTGGGAAAACGTGGTGTGGGCGAGACGCGGCAGGGGCCAGGCATGTCGGAGGCGGTGTACACACGGCTCCCTGGGTGAACCCGCCTGACGCCCGGCCAGGGGAGTCTGTCCCGGCAGCACCCTGACAGCAGAGGAGCTGGGAGGCACTGCTCCAGAGAACTTATTTGGAACCTTTCTTCTTTTTCTTCTTTTTCACTGGTGTTTCATCTAGCGTACTATCCACTGCTGCCTCAACTTGCTTTGGTCCCTTTTCCTTTTCTTTCCTTTTTTTGGGCTTTGGCGGGGAGTCCTGGTCATTGAGTAGACCCACGTGACCCTCTTCAGCCTCAGCAGAAGCCCCATGATTCTCATCCCAGCAAGGGTCCCCCAGCTCACATTCCACTTGGTTTCTCTTCTTCTTGGCCTTAGGTTGGATGTCATTTTCCATATTTTTATCTTTTGCCTCTTTCTTTCTTTTCTTCCCCCTTTTCCTTTCCACTGGGGTCTCTGAAGCCTCTGGCCCTGCAGCCATGCCTTGAGCTTTGCTCTTCCGCTCCGCCATGCGCCTGGCAAAGTACTCGTGGATGGTGAAGGCACTGGTGGTCGTGGTGGAGGTGTCAGTCTCCTCCGTGGCAGATGGGCTGGGGTGGTCCTGGGGTGGGGAAGAGTGAAAACCGGTTATTTATCAGCTAATTATGCTTCACCACATCTAGGAAGCCTCTGCCCGGAGCCCCACACGCTTGTCAGCCCAGAGACCGAGCTGGGGGACCAGGTCTCCTCTTGTTTCCTCCTCCTTGCTAGCCAGAGCTGAGCTGCACAACACGGAACAAGGTGGCCAGATGCACCAGCTGAGGACTCTACAGGGTGGGAGGCTGGACCAGAAGATGCTAACTTCACAAGGTAGACGGCAAGTCACCCGGACAGAATTCTGAATGAACAGCTCCTGGGCAACAACATGAAAATTGGCAACAAAAGTCCTAGAGGCTCAGAAACAAAGACCCTGAAAGCCTGGAGCTTTGTGGTGTCATCAAGACACCTCCTTCGGCTTGCTGTGGATTCAGAGGCTTTTGTGCCCTGACCCACAAGCTTAGAAACCATGTATATGTAAACCCCAGACGTGCCAACCTGGACCTTGGTGTGTCCAGGGTACCTTCTTTTCCCTCCAAAGGCAAAGCATGGCCCTCTGGCAGCTGCTCAGGTGAGGAGGCGCCAGGGCTAGGAGATGGGAGACGTCCCCTCCCACCCCTCGACTCTGCCATGACCTAGACGCTCCTGGCTGTGTCCATCCTGCTTCTAAATGGAGGAATTACTCACTCGTAACCACCAGGATTAACTGCGGTTTACATTTTAATTTTAAATAAATATACTCCCGGTTGTAAAGCTTGAGAAGAGAAAAAAAAAAAAACCCTAACTTAATAGGTTGGGAGAAAAAATGAAATGCTGGTATCACACCATATAGGTTGTGGCTGGCTGGCAGTAAGGAGGTGAAAAAGTGTGTGTAGAAAAGGAAGCACCTTCGAGTGGAAGAATATAAGGACTGTGTTTTAAGTGAAGTCAGTGTCTGGAATAATTTTGCCCACAGTCTTTTAAAGTAATCAAGCCATTAAGCAACTAAGCTAAACTTAGGTTTTCATAATTACCTGGGTTCTTCCTTCATATTCACTTATTTGCACAGGAAGAGATTGGTCGTCCGACCCTTTCCAGGCTGGAAAACAGTTTTCTAAATAAATTCATTTCCAATTGGAGTCCACAAATTACTCTGAACTTGGTGGGCAAAACTCTGCTCAGGCAGCTAACTTTATTACAACCAACACGTATAACTGAACTACATGTTTTCTTGTTACAGCAGCACTAGAGACCCAGCCCAGCGGCCTCCAGCCTAAAGCTTTGACTGACTCCATATCATTTCAGTGGGCTTTGAATGGCCACTGGCCCAGATAGCTGTCACCAAAGATACCCTACCAACAACATCAAACTTCTCCGATCAACACAAACCCAATTTTACTCAGGGCTAAAACCACAAAATCATGTAGTCAGTTTTTTAAACTTCAAAAGGGAAAATGTAAAACACCTTTTACCAAGGTGGAATAAACCAACTGACCTTTTTAAATGTTATCTATCAGTATTCGATTTTGCCTGGAAGCCCATGAAGTAGTTTTGAGGAAAATTTAAAAACAGCTGCACAGAAGCCAAAAACAAGGTCACTTTGTCTTTTGGTTCCTCAAATATTGAAAAAGAACTTAAGTTTTGCAGAACAGGATGAAAAATCTTGAGACTCTCTTGATCTCAGCCAATCCCAGTCTCATGGACAAGAAAGATCATGCCTTCCATGAAGTAAGGGCACAGAGCCACACACAGCAAGTCTGTATGAAGGTGGCCTGTTTATATAAAACACGGCTTATTTAGCTTCACAGTATTAAAGGAGTTTATCTTATGTGGGCCAACTTGAGCGTCTCTGTGTCTTAGAAGCTCAAATTCAAGTCATATCCTATGGCTCCTTACCTTGTTCACCCATTTATTACCTTCTGAATTCCTGCTTTTAACAGTTAAATCACAGGAACTAATTGCTGGTATTAATCACACTTTTAGTTACTAGAAAATACAAGATCGTTTTTGAGTCACTTGTTGAATTCAGCAGGCCTTTCTAGTCCCAGAAAATAACTCTGCTCATAATCAACTCCTCTAGTGATAAGGACTTTGATAATCACGGGCCACTGCACATCAAGCTCAGCAGGGCAGGGAGACAAGCCAGAGAGGTGCCAGCACCAAAATGCTATTGATCCCAACGAGAGTACGGGCAAGACAATGACTTTTGGGGAGAGCTGGGGAATGCCAGGGGCAGCCTCCCACACTCCAAGAGTGTACATGATTTAAAAACCATGGAAACGAAGGAGGGACAGGTTGCAAATCTGAATGCTGTAGGAGCAAGGAAGGCCCTGGTCTCATATTTTATGCTTTTACAAATCCGACACCCAATTTTACTGCATACAATTCTTGTTTCTATATTCTCAGCCACAAATGTAAAACATGTACAGTTCTTCAAGAAAACTAATACTTTCATATCTGGTCACTTCTTCAAAGTAAATAAGTACTGAGAAACGCACTAGATACTTTTTAGTACTGACATAGAATCCACTCGCTTCTTCCCAGGTTTCCACTAAACACATAACGCAACCTCAAAAAGTAAATTCTGTAATACCACATGTGACTTACACTACTTCATAAACTTTGAGAATCCCAATTTGCTAGCGGTGTTCTACAAATGAGTAAAGTAAGTTTACAAATAACTGGAAAACTTCCTATTCCATACAAAATACTAGCAAGGGAAGGTCTGGCTAACTAATAATTTTACCAAATATTTGACTTAACCTCAGGGATTTAGGAAACCTCTTCTTTTAAAATTCCAATTCCTGCTATTAACTAATGGAGAGCCTTAGATATATCCCATAACTTCTCTGGGTCTCAGTTACTAAGCAAGTCAAATAAGTAGATTAGATTCAACTTGAAAGTCTAAAAGTTACTGAACTCTGAAATGATATTTGGGGCAGCCATTCCTCTGTGACACCGAGAGCAGAGGAGGAGAGTGAGGCAGGACAAGCAAGTAGCAGGATGAGCTCGGCTCAGAGAGGACTAGCACCCCGACTGCCAAGTCAAGATGTACAAGTGCTAGCAATGCACTTACAAGTCCATGCACAGGAAAGTATTTTATACTAACCACCTGTATAAAAATATTTTATACCAACCATCTGCCAGAGAGCAGATCTAGTAATACCACTTAGGAGAGCAGAAGGGGCCAAATACTATTTGCACTGAATAATTTGTAAAAATACATTTAAAAGAATTGACACTATATATTAGAAGCTAAAATCAATAAAAGCACAAAACTGGGGTTGACTATTAACTGGAATATGAATCTGTTTTAAATTTACTTCCTGGAAATCATTCCAATGTTTCTAAAAAAGGTGGTAAGAAGCTGTAACTTTTAAAATAACACTCCTATTTTGTACTTAAGGTTTTTATTTATTTATTTATTTATTTGGCTGAATCTTGTCTTGTGTTGTTGGAAGAGGGTGTTTGCTATGACCAGTGCATTTTCTTGGCGAAACTCTATTTGTCTTTGCCCTGCTTCATTCCATATTCCAAGGCCAAATTTGCCTGTTACTCCAGGTGTTTCTTGACTTCCTACTTTTGCATTCCAGTCCCCTATAGTGAAAAGGACATCTTTTTTGGGTGTTAGTTCTAAAAGGTCTTGTAGGTCTTCATAGAACTGTTCAACTTCAGCTTCTTCAGCGTTACTAGTTGGGGCATAGACTTGGATTACTGTGACATTGAATGGTTTGCCTTGGAAATGAACAGAGATCATTCTGTCGTTTTTGAGATTGCATCCAAGTACTGCATTTCGGACTCTTTTGTTGACCATGATGGCTACTCTATTTCTTCTAAGGGATTCCTGCCCGCAGTAGTAGATATAATGGTCATCTGAGTTAAATTCACCCATTCAGTCCATTTGAGTTCGCTGATTCCTAGAATGTCGACATTCACTCTGGCCATGTCTTGTTTGACCACTTCCAATTTGCCTTGATTCATGGACCTGACATTCCAGGTTCCTATGCAATATTGCTCTTTACAGCATCGGACCTTGCTTCTATCACTAGTCACATCCACAGCTGGGTATTCTTTTTGCTTTGGCTCCATCCCTTCATTCTTTCTAGAGTTATTTCTCCACTGACCTCCAGTAGCATATTGGGCACCTACTGACTTGGGGAGTTTCTCTTTCAGTATCCTTTCATTTTACCTTTTCATACTGTTCATGGGGTTCTCAAGGCAAGAATACTGAAGTGGTTTGCCATTCCCTTCTCCAGTGGACCACATCCTGTCAGATCTCTCCACCATGACCCGCCCATCCTGGGTTGCCCCACGGGCATGGCTTTGTTTCACTGAGTTAGACAAGGCTGTGGTCATAGTGTGATTAGACTGACTAGTTTTCTGTGAGTATGGTTTCAGTGTGTTTGCCCTCTGATGCACTCTTGCAATACCTACCATCTTACTTGCGTTTCTCTTACCTTAGGCGTGGGGTATCTCTTCACGGCTGCTCCAGCAAAGCATAGCCATTGCTTTTTACCTTGGACGAGGGATCTCTCCTCACTGTCGCCCTTCCTGACCTTCAACGTGGGATGGCTCCCCTAGGCCCTCCTGCGCCCGCGCAGCCACAGCTCCTTGGACGTGGGGTTGGTCCTCCCGGCCACCGCCCCTGGCCTCGGGTGTGGGGTTGCTCCTCTTGGCTGCCGCCCTCGGCATTGGGCGTGGGGGCATGGGGTAGCTCCTTCTGCCCGCTGCCCCTGGCCTCGGGCTTGGGGTGTGGGGTATCTCCTCCGGGCTGCTGCCCCTGACCTCGGACGCGGGGTAACTCCTCTTGTCACCACCCCTGACCTTGGATGTGGGGTTAACTCCTCTCGTCGCCGCCCCTGACCTCGGACGTTGGGTAACTCCTCTCGTTGCCACCCCTGACCTCCGACGTGGGGTAACTTCTCTCGTCGCCGCCCCTGACCTCGGACGCAGGTTACTCCTCTCCGACGTTCCTGCGCTGTCCCAGTCTTGTACTCTCAGGCAGCTGAGGAGGGCGTGCTAAAACGCAGGCGGCTGCGGCAGGCCCGCTAAACACGAGAGAAGACTCTATACATGGACATCACCAGATGATCAACACCGAAATCAGACTGATTATATTCTTTGCAGCCAAAGATGGAGAAGCTCTATACAGTCAGCAAAAACAAGACCAGGAGCTGACTATGGCTCAGATCATGAACTTCTTATTGTCAAATTCAGACTTAAATTGAAGAAAGGAGGGAAAACCACTAGACCATTCAGGTATGACCTAAATGAAATCCCTTATGATTATACAGTGAAAGTGAGAAATAGTTGGGGCCTAGATCTGATAGAGTGCCTGATGAACTATGGAATGAGCTTCGTGACATTGTACAGGAGACAGGGACCAAGACCATCCCCATGGAAAAGAAATGCAAAAAAGCAAAATGGCTGTCTGGGGAGGCCTTACAAATAGCTGTGAAAAGAAGAGAAGCAAAAAGCAAAGCAGAAAAGGAAAGATATAAACATCTGAATGCAGAGTTCCAAAGAATAGCAAGAAGAGATAAGAAAGCCTTCTTCAGCCATCAATGCAAAGAAATAGAGGAAAACAACAGAATGGGAAAGACTAGGGATCTCTTCAAGAAAATCAGAGATACCAAAGGAGCATTTCATGCAAAGGTGGGCTCGATAAAGGACAGAAATGGTATGGACTTAACAGAAGCAGAAGATATTAAGAAGAGGTGGCAAGAATACACAGAAGAGCTGAACAAAAAAGATCTTCATGACCCAGATAATCACGATGGTGTGATCACTCACCTAGAGCCAGACATCCTGGAATGTGAAGTCAAGTGGGCCTTAGAAAACATCACTACGAACAAAGCTAGTGGAGGTGATGGAATTCCAGTTGAGCTCTTCCAAATCCTGAAAGATGATGCTGTGAAAGTGCTGCTCAATATGCCAGCACATTTGGAAAACTCAGCAGTGGCCACAGGACTGGAAAAGGTCAGTTTTCATTCCAATCCCAAAGAAAGGCAATGCCAAAGAATTCTCAAACTACAGCACAATTGTACTCATCTCACATGCTAGTAAAGTAATGCTCAAAATTCTCCAAGCCAGGCTTCAGCAATATGTGAACCGTGAACTTCCTGATGTTCAAGCTGGTTTTAGAAAAGGTAGAGGAACCAGAGATCAAATTGCCAGCATCTGCTGGATCATGGAAAAAGCAAGAGAGTTCCAGAAAAACAACTATTTCTGCTTTCTTGACTATGCCAAAGCCTTTGTGTGGATCACAACAAACTGTGGAAAATTCTGAAAGAGATGGGAATACCAGACCACCTGACCTGCCTCTTGAGAAATCTGTATGCAGGTCAGGAAGCAACAGTTAGAACTGGACATGGACAACAGACTGGTTCCAAATATGAAAAGGAGTACATCTAGGCTGTATACTGTCATCCTGTTTATTTAACTTATATGCAGAGTACATCATGAGAAACGCTGGACTGGAACAAACACAAGCAGGAATCAAGATTGCCGGGAGAAAGATCAATAACCTCAGATATGCAGATGACACCACCCTTATGGCAGAAAGTGAAGAGGAACTAAAAAGCCTCTTGATGAAAGTGAAAGTGGAGAGTGAAAAAGTTGGCTTAAAGCTCAACATTCAGAAAACGAAGATCATGGCATCTGGTCCCATCACTACATGGGAAATAGATGGGGAAACAGTGGAAACAGTGTCAGACTTTATTTTTCTGGGCTCCAAAATCACTGCAGATGGTGACTGCAGCCATGAAATTAAAAGACGCTTACTCCTTGGAAGGAAAGTTATGACCAACCTAGATAGCATATTCAAAAGCAGAGACATTACTTTGCCAACAAAGGTCCGTCTAGTCAAGGCTATGGTTTTTCCTGTGGTCATATATGGATGTGAGAGTTGGACTGTGAAGAAGGCTGAGTGCCAAAGAATTGATGCTTTTGAACTGTGGTGTTGGAGAAGACTCTTGAGAGTCCCTTGGACTGCAAGGAGATCCAACCAGTCCATTCTGAAGGAGATCAGCCCTGGGATTTCTTTGGAAGGAATGATACTAAAGCTGAAACTCCAGTACTCTGGCCACCTCATGCGAAGAGTTGACTCATTGGAGAAGACCCTGATGCTGGGAGGGATTGGGGGCAGGAGGAGAAGGGGACGACAGAGGATGAGATGGCTGGATGGCATCACTGACTCGATGGAGGTGAGTCTGAGTGAACTCCGGGAGTTGGTGATGGACAGGGAGGCCTGGCGTGCTGTGATTCATGGGGTCTCAAAGAGTCGAACACGACTGAGCGACTGATCTGATCTGATCTTGTCTTAGTTGTAGGCTTCCCAGGTGGCGCTAGTGGTAAAGAACCCACTTGCCAATGTTGGTAGACATAAGACACGTGGGTTTAATCCCTGGGTCAGGAAGATCCCCTTGAAGAGGGCACGGCAACCCACTCCAGGATTCTTGCCTGGAGAATCCCACGGACTGAGGATCCTGGCAGGCTGCAGTCCATAGGGTCGCACAGAGTTTGACAGGACTGAAGCAACTTAGCATGCACAGTCTTAACAGACACATGCAAAGTGTTAGTTGCCGCATGTGTGATCTAGTTCCCTGACCAGGGATCAAACCTGGGCCCCCTGCATTGGGAGCGTGAAATCCCGTGGACAGAGGAGACAGGCAGGCTACAGTCCATGGGGTCACCAAGAGTCAGACACAACTGAGCGATTGAGCACACACACATACCACAATCATCTCAGGTGCCTGAAAGATGCCCGTCACCTTTTCTCAAAAGTGGTTGTTCTTTGCTTTTGTTAGGTACTCTCTCTAGAGGCTGGGCAGCTCAATGAGCCATGTGCTCAAGCTCTCCTGGGCTCCCTGTCCTCCGTGTCACTCAAACATATCTAATCAGATGGAATAACAGTAAAAGGACCAAATAAAGAGGATTCTCTTTATTATTCTCAGAAGACTTGTTAGTAACGTTTGAGGCAGGGAAACAAAGCAGTCTGGATGGAGAATTTAGAGAGATGTTTATGGCACATGCATCTTAAACCTAAAATCTTACCCCTTGTGAAAAGCTTACAGTCCAGGATGAAGTTTAAAGGCAAAACTTAGCAACCTAGCCTTTCTCATGTGTCATCGCTAATCTTAAGTTACAAGATGATTGAAGCCGTTTGATTTTCATGCCAAGACACAGAGATCAGGGTGCAACAGTAATCCTTCAGTGAGCTTTTCTCACTGAAAGGAAAAGCAGACACCAGAGCTCCAGGGTGATAGACTCGGCAGTGGGGGCATTAGCTCTGAGTGCTGTGGCTTGTGATGAACAGAAGCTCACTTCCACCCTGGCCTGTCGTTAGCTTGCGCTGGATCAGTCTGGGAAGAGTTAAGACAGCTTGGCAAGTGAGGAGTTCGAAAGAACACTTGGCATATTTTTAAGCTTTCCAGCGGGACAGTTCTGACAAACACAAATTAATTATGTCTTGATGTCATCGTGGGAGGTAGAAATTGCACCTATCCACTTAGGACAGTGATGAATTCAGGTCAGAAGCGATTTCATGTCCCATCAAGAGGAGTGCAGAGCTGAGGTGAGGGCGGTGCCTGACTGTGGGGGCACAAAATGCTTTGCTGACAGAAGGGGCAGAGGACGCTGCTGGGGTCATCCACTGTGTTTGCTGCAATGGTCTTTAGACCCTCGCTATGCAGCTGTGGCCAACACTTCCTTAAAGATTAAATACGAAAGCACCTCCCCCGAGAAGCTGGTCCCTTGGGGAACAACCTCTCTTCTTTACTACCTGTGAGTAGCAATTGGTTACTTTTATCTTCTGGTCTTATACAGTCTGTTTTCTAAGCGTCTTCCCATGGAAACTGTAAGTTCCCTGAAGGCAGGAACCATTCCTCTTTCATTTGTAGCACAGCCTCTCAAGAGCAAACACGTGGTGAGGGTTCCAGGAAAGCACGACAGACACCAACCCCAGGCAGATCCAGGCTGGGAAGCACTCCCACGACCCCCACTGCACCAGAAGCTCTGTGTTTATGGGCTCAGATTCCCCCACAAGCCAGGCAGGGCTAATGACTAGAAGGTGCGTGGAAGAGTGGGAAGGAAAGAGAGAGCTGGCATTTTGAGGTGGCTGTTGTTCCTACAGGATGAAACCATGCTCCTCTAATCAGATGCCACCTTGCCTCTTGGGGCACTACTACAGGTACATCCCAGAGCCTTTTTAATGTGATCAGCCGATAACTCCCTGTGGTCCTGAGCGATGCACAGCTCTGCCAAATGATCCATTTGTGTCTCCTCTGGTCTGTTATTCCACTTGTTATCACACCACCTTCCAGAAGATTAGGCATTGATAAATCAGCAAAATGAGGTGGTGTGTTGTAGGGGAACTGTCACAGGCATGATGTGTGGTGAGCTGAACACAAGCAATAAAATAACCTGTATGGGTTAACTGTTCTTGCCATCAAAAGAAGAGGCTGGAAAGCAAGAGAGTTCTAGGGTACATCAGAGGCAAAGGTAGGAAACGTTCTGAGAAGACAGTGACAGCAGGGTGTTAAGGTGCAGCCTGCAGGCTGTCTTGAACTGATCACACAACTGGCGAAGCTGCTGACTGCAGGCAGTCATCAAAATAGTCTGTCTCCAAAGGTTAAGCTCAGAAGTGGTCAACACGCTGGTTAGAAAACACGGATGGTGCGACTCTGTCGACACCTCTTCTCTTGCCTTCTATGGCATCTTTTTGGTTTCCACATGATTGAAAACAGTGTTTCACTGACAAAGAGCTCTTTCTGCTCTCACAAGAAGTTTACTCAAGTGTGAAATCCTGCGTGTTTTGTTTTTTTTTTTTCAAGATTATCATTTACTCACATCTGGAGTTAGGCTAAACATACAAAGTCTCAGGAAATAACCAGCCTTGTGGAATCTGCCTGGAAGACATAATCACTTTCAGGTGGGTAAGTATCCTAAGAGTTAAAAACAAATACCAGACTCTACTGACCAGAGGGAAGGTTTGATTTGAAGAGGGATTAAAAATAAAAAAGCACAACGGGACTAGAACTATGCAGCACCTCTTAACTTTATATGTGTGTGTAACGTGTACCTGCTCATGCACACAGGTTCTAGGAATCCAGGGCCTGTGCAAGGGTTCCAGGAGGGCCCGAGTTCTCTCTCTCTTTTTTTGTCGCAACATGCAACATACGGACCTCAGTTCCCCAACCAGAGATCAAACCAGTGCCCCTTGCCCCCACATTGGAAGTGCAGAGTCTTAAGCACTGGACCACCAGGGAAGTCTCCGGGAGGGCTCTGTCTAGAACAGAGCAAGCAGAGAACAGCCCAAGGGCCAAATGTGACCGCTGTAGATCTTTGCACACCTCATAAGCTAAGAACGCTTTTTATATTATAAATAGTTGGGGGGGGAATATCAAAAGAAGACTATTTCATGACATGTGAAAATTATGTTAATTTCAAACTTAAATAAAGTTTTGAATTTCATCAGAAAAAAAAATGTGGAAATGTGTTTTTTCTCCAGTATATAAGTAAACTAAGTAACTAAGCTAAGTAAATACCTGCTGAATGAATGACTAAACTGATTGTGAAATATAATCTGCTATTTGGAAATGTTAGATGCATGTGAAGCGCGCGCGCGCGCGCACACACACACACACACACACACACACACACCGAGGTGGAGGGCTTTGGGTTTTGATGAAGTTCTAATCTCATTACTGAATTATACTGGTGAGTGCTAGAGAGGGCTGCTATTTGCCATTTGATTTCTGGCAGACAAGGAAGTTTGGTTATGAAGTGATCTGATGTTAAAGAGAATTCACAACCCCCTGTAAACTCTCTAATGTTAAAACGCTGGAACACTGCCTGGAACCTACAGACTCAGAGAAATGAACTGGACATCTCAGAGAAGATAATGGGAACTGGAAGGGACAAAATATCTTGCTTTTCCCTGTACAACAGCAGAGAAATACAAATAATGCCAAATTCCTCATAGGAAGGTCAGTGCTAACAAAGCTGTTCATTTTGTTTTTCCACTTGCCTCATCAGCAGCTCAAATGACCACTCATTAAGAAAAGCCAATATAAACATATTTTAAAAGGATGGTTCTCTATGACAACTCCTCTCAAGTAACTGACATCAGAGCTCCTGAGAAGAGTCATGCAGCCTCTGGGGAAAGAAGAAAGGAGCAGGTTTCCAGCCTCCCTGAAAGGTCTCAAGGCTTGGAAAGTTGCAGCGATCCGTGTGGCAACAGCTCACAACACACTGGCCGTTACAAGATAAACGAGGCTCCTCCAAAGCTAGAAATGATCGATGTGACACAGGTACCAACTGCTTTGAATGAAGCCTAAAAATAATCCAAGTTGACGGTATTTAATAATTCTAGGTCAACTGGTTCCGTTCCTTGCTCTCTGGAGGCAGGACAAATAGCTTTGGTAAGTGGTTGCAGGCTAGTGCCAGGACCTCCAAAAGCAGACGCAGCAGCTAACAAAGGGTCTCTTCCTTTTTTTACTCCACTGACTTTTTAAAATTGCTTAAGAATCATAATAACTCAAATTTAGGCCACTTATTATAGAAAGCATAGCATCTTTTGAAGATGTTAGAGAATCTAGTATTTTGAAACAAGGAATAGAATATGAACAGTTATTTGGAAGGGTCACCATTATGAAGAAGAGAAAGATAATTTAGGTGAACAAAGTTATTATTAAGTCCTCTCCCTCTGTTCTTGTGTACTATATAAAATTAATTATTATATAGACGTCTTTTTAAATTTTTTATGGAGTAGAGTTGATTTGCAATGTTAGTTTCTGATGTGCAGTGAAGTCAGTTTTATCTGTGTGTGTGTATCCACTGTTTTTTAGATTTTCTTCCCATACAGGTTATTACAGAGTACTGAATAAAGTTTCCTGTGCTATACCGTAGGTTATTATTATCTATTTTAAATATAGTAGTATGTATATGTCATTCCCAATCTCCCAATTTATCCCCTCCACCCCATAACCACAAATTTGTTTTCTACATCTGTGATTCAACTTCGGTTTTGCAAATAAGTTCATGTGTACCATTTCTTTAGATTCCACATATAAGTGATGTCATACTTGCCTTTCTCTGATTTACTTCACTCAGTATGACAATCTCTACTATAGACCTCTTTTTAATTGACCAGAAATTAAAATAGCAAATAAAAATATTTCTAAAATACTTCGAGGAGTAAATCTGGAAGGGCAAAATAATTCTGTGTTTAAAGGATATTTAAGGTGCCTCAGTGGTAAAGAATCTTCCTGCCAATGCAAGAGACACAGCAGATGTGGGTTTGATCCTTGGGTCGGGAAGATCCCTTGGAGGAGGAAATGGCAACCCACTCCAGTATTCTTGCCTGGGAAATCCCATGGACAGAGGAGCCTGGAAGGCTGCAGTCCACAAGGTTGCTAAGAGTCAGGCACGACTGAACACACATGCACAAGTTAGTAACAGTATATTAGATAAAATTCTGAAGTCATTGAGTCACGCAATAAAAGTAAATTATACAAAAAAAAAAAAGAGAGACTGAGGATCCAAAATGTGGCCATCCAGCCCTTCATGGAGCAGCTAGAGTGGCTGCTGTTGACTTGACCAGGCCTGGGGCCCAGAAAGGAGCTCCCACCTGGGGAAGACACACAGTTGGAAAAATAGGGGGGTTGGATGGTCTGAGATCTCATGTAAGTGTTCTTACCACAATAATTTTTTTTTAATAATACATCAGGAGAATTTATTTTTTAGAATAGACAGAAACTAAACAAGAAAACTAACCACAATACAACCCCATTCAACAAAACCTCTAACCAATTAAACTGAGATTACAATTCCAGAGAGTTCATAAAAAATAAATAAAATTATTACTGCTATTAAATATATATATATTAAATATAATAAATACATATATAAGACCATCCCCATGGAAAAGAAATGCAAAAAAGCAAAATGGTTATCTGGGGAGGCCTTACAAATAGCTGTTAAAAGAAGAGAAGCAAAAAGCAAAGGAGAAAAGGAAAGATATAAACATCTGAATGCAGAGTTCCAAAGAATAGCAAGAAGAGATAAGAAAGCCTTCTTCAGCCATCAATGCAAAGAAATAGAGGAAAACAACAGAATGGGAAAGACTAGGGATCTCTTCAAGAAAATCAGAGATACCAAAGGAACATTTCATGCAAAGATGGGCTCGATAAAGGAAAGAAATGGTATGAAGATATTAAGAAGAGGTGGCAAGAATACACAGAAGAACTGTACAAAAAAGATCTTCACAACCCAGATAATCACGATGGTGTGATCACTCACCTAGAGCCAGACATCCTGGAATGTGAAGTCAAGTGGGCCTTAGAAAGCATCACTACGAACAAAGCTAGTGGAGGTGATGGAATTCCAGTGGAGCTCTTCCAAATCCTGAAAGATGATGCTGTGAAAGTGCTGCACTCAATATGCCAGCACATTTGGAAAACTCAGCAGTGGCCACAGGACTGGAAAAGGTCAGTTTTCATTCCAATCCCAAAGAAAGGCAATGCCAAAGAATGCTCAAACTACCACACAATTGCACTCATCTCACATGCTAGTAAAGTAATGCTCAAAATTCTCCAAGCCAGGCTTCAGCAATATGTGAACTGTGAACTTCCTGATGTTCAAGCCGGTTTTAGAAAAGGCAGAGGAACCAGAGATCAAATTGCCAACATCCACTGGATCATGGAAAAAGCAAGAGAGTTCCATAAAAACATCTATTTCTGCTTTATTGACTATGCCAAAGCCTTTGACTGTGTGGGTCACAACAAACTGTGGAAAATTCTGAAAGAGATGGGAATACCAGACCACCTGATCTGCCTCTTGAGAAATTTGTATGCAGGTCAGGAAGCAACAGTTAGAACTGGACATGGAACAACAGACTGGTTGCAAATAGGAAAAGGAGTTCGTCAAGGCTGTATATTGTCGTCCTGTTTATTTAACTTATATGCAGAGTACATCATGAGAAACGCTGGACTGGAAGAAACACAAGCGGGAATCAAGATTGCCGGGAGAAAGACCAATAACCTCAGATACGCAGATGACACCACCCTTCCAGACCAGATATGCAGATGACACCACCACATTCAGAAAACCAAGATCATGGCATCTGGTCCCATCACTTCATGGGAAATACATGGGGACACAGTGGAAACAGTGTCAGACTTTATTTTTCTGGGCTCCAAAATCACTGCAGATGGTGACTGCAGCCATGAAATTAAAAGACACTTACTCCTTGGAAGGAAAGTTATGACCAACCTAGATAGCATATTCAAAAGCAGAGACATTACTTTGCCAACAAAGGTCCGTCTAGTCAAGGCTATGGTTTTTCCTGTGGTCATGTACAGATGTGAGAGTTGGATTGTGAAGAAGGCTGAGTGCCGAAGAATTGATGCTTTTGAACTGTGGTGCTGGAGAAGACTCTTGAGAGTCCCTTGGACTGCAAGGAGATCCAACCAGTCCATTCTGAAGGAGATCAGCCCTGGGATTTCTTTGGAAGGAATGATGCTAAAGCTGAAACTCCAGTACTTTGGCCGCCTCATGTGAAGAATTGACTCATTGGAGAAGACTCTGATGCTGGGAGGGATTGGGGGCAGGAGGAGAAGGGGACGACAGAGGATGAGATGGCTGGATGGCATCACTGACTCGATGGATGTGAGTCTGAGTGACCTCTGGGAGTTGGTGATGGACAGGGAGGCCTGGCTTGCTGCAATTCATGGGGTTGCAAAGAGTCAGACACGACTGAGCGACTGATCTGATCTGATTAAATATATAATCCTTCTCTTATACATTATCATACATATAATGTAAATATATAATCTCTTAGTTTCACATAAACTATAATTTTATTTTATAAGCAAAAAATTATTAGAGAGAAAGAACAAGTAATATACTGCCTCCGTATCTGCTCAGAACCCAAAAAGCTCCTAAAGGAAGAGCTGCTGCTTGTTTATAGCCCCCTGACTTGCTCAACTCAATGCCTACAGCACAGCGCTTCCCAAACTATCAAAGGAGTAGGACAATTTTTACTTTTTTTTTCTTTTTTAAAATCTCCAATCCGTTGTGGACCAATATTTTGGTTTGAAAGAAAATTTTAAATTACTAGGAAGACAAAATTTCAAAAAGATGTTTTATACACAAGTTCCAATTTCTAAAAATTAATATCACACTATTATAAACGTTTCTAAATGCTTACTCTCAATTTCTTGCCCTGTCACAGGCTGGCCATACTTTGAGTGGCACTGGTATTCAAAGGAAATATTCAAAGGAAAGAAAGAACGAGGCTGAGTTTGGTACAATGGAAATGGCAATGACCTAGGTGTCAAGAAATCTGTCCTTTTGGACCTCAAAGCAAATCGTTTGCAAAACAAGGCAGGAGGGCTACTCTGTGACTTTTTCAAACATGGTTTTAGCCGTGTGTGCCTTTCTCCAAGCAAAATCTTAAGCAGAAAGTTAGTGTGTAACACCTGAGGGGAACTGTGGTTGAGGTGGCACTGGGGGAACCAGAGCTCAAATACCTCCTCTCCCCTTGCCAGGCCCTGGACAAACCCAGGGCTCTATGGAATACAGTTCGAAAAGCAACAGCCGTTGCTCAGGTCCATTACAATTTTAATGTTCATTGTAGCCTAGATAATTTCACAGCACTCAGTAACAGGAGACTAAGAAGCTTTCAAGAATAAAATTGGACATTTACCAATACCTAATAAGTACAATTCTTAAGGTGTTATTAACTTTTGGAATTCCAGCAATTGGCTGTTTGTGAGCACAGGCCCGTGACCAATGTCTTTCAAAAGTGGTGGCAAAGTACCACACCTGGTGTCTTTGATAGTGTAAAGTCTTAAGCTGCAAACTAGACTCTGAGGGTCTAAGTGATTGAGGATGAAGTCAAGGTTGACTGACTTCTACCTAGTGTGGCTCCAAAGAGGACCCAGAGGAGAAATGGTTCACGCGCAGACCTGCACCACCAGTGTCCCCACCAGTCACTGCAGACTAGAGCAAGAGGAGCAAAGCACCACCTCACTAGCCACTAGCTGTGCGCTAACCCAAAGGAAGGTGCCTCTTCATTCTATTTTCATTATAGCGCAGGATGGCGATCCGGGAGAGAATGTTGTTTCTGCTTTCCAGCCAGAGGGAGCAAAGGAAAAATGTATCAATATTTCACTCCTCTCCTCCAACACTGGGCCATCTGATTTCTTACTATCACAAAAGCTCTTAAACCTTTTGCTTGATCTGTCAACAAACAAAAAGCCAAATCTAATCCTTTCAGGCCAAACCTACGTCCTGGCAAAAGTCTAACCAAACAAAACCGCCCAGGGACTTGCAGCCCTGGCTGGTTCAGTAGCCCTTTCTTTCCCTCAGCCCTCGCTGCTTTTTCTTTCCTCCTATTTTTTTCATTCGTGTCTTATTATGAAGTTATCTTTGTTGATCTGGAAGATGACACACATATTTAGTGGTACTAAAACAACCTTCAATAAAGTGATGACCCACTTTCTCCTTTCTGGCCTTACGGAGCAGAGGCAGGCCCCCGAGCCCTGTTTGAAGTCCTTGCTGCCAGGAGATGGTCGGTTTATGTCTCTTGTCCGAGGACAGGAAAAGGACGCACTCTCGGCACCGTGTGCTGGAGAGAGATAAGACCAGAGATTTCTGTCCTCGGCACCTTATCAGCTCTTCCTGCTACTTTCCAGAGCGGAGAGCACCATGACTGGCAATAAACTAGCCTAAGCAGGGGCTGGGTGGCGGGCAGCTTGGGGATTGGAGGGAGGGAGGTAGGAAGGGGTGCACAATGAAGAAAAGACGTGAGGTTTTTAATATATCTCAAAATGGTTCGGTCCAAATAAAACTGTCTTAAAAAAAAGTTTAAAACACCCATACTTTACATCTCACTTTGCTAAAACTGCAGCAACAGGGGTAGACGTTTTTATAAGAACTTCCTCTCTGGTTGGAATGCGCTACCACCGTCCTTGCTCAGAGCCCTGCCCCTAACTGCTTTGTGCTACTGGCTTCCGGGCACGTAGCAGGAGTCTGATCTGCCTGTCTGCCTGGTGGTGGGGGGGCGAGATGAGGGGCACGCGGTGGGAGGCTGTAAACTAGAGGCTGCGGACAGAATGGTTTCCATAGGCACACGTGGCTGCACTTATTTGACTTTTAAGTTAATTTTTCTTGGAGTACACAGTTGCTTTACAATGTTGTTTAAGTTCCTCCTCTACAGTAGATGTGTCTTCATTTAGACAACCAGTGTTTTCTTTTGGGGATTATGTGTGAGCAATAAGAGCTGCAGAGCCTGACCAATGGGGTAAGGAGGTAAAGAAAAAAGATCTTGGAATCAGGCTCCATGCAAAAAGTCTGTGCGGAATTTAAATTACAGAAGTGAATAATTTACAACATAAGAGAATAAAAATGGAGAATATGATCAGGAATCAGTGGACATATAAAAAAAGTAAAATTTAAGAATGCAATTTCTAAAAATAAAAGAAGGCTTCCCTGGTGGCTCAGTGGTAAAGAACCTGCCTGCCAACGCAGAAGACACAGGTTCTATCCCTGGTCCGGGAGGATCCCATATGTCGTGGAGTAATTCAGCCCATGCACTACTGAGCCTGAACTTGACTCCCGGGGCCACGATAAGCAAAACTACTGCGATGAGAAGTCTACGCACCCCAACTAGAGAGCAGCCTCCATTCTCCACAACTAGAGAAAGTCTGTACACAGCAACGAAGACCAAGACGGCCAAAAATAAATTTAAAAAAAAAAAAATGAATGAAATGAAATGAATTTTGCAACCAGTCAGTTGAATCCGTTTACAGAACAGAATCCCAAATGACTTTGGAACACTGTAATTTGACTGTACATAACCTAATAGATGTACCATAACGGACAAAAAGAATTGTCGAAAAAAAAATTTTTTTTAAACACCTTAACCTATTTTTTCTTTTTTGATAATCAAGTTACTGATGTTATTCTGTAACTACTATATATTCAATGGGAAATAAGCAAATGAATAATGTGGCATTTAAATGCTTTTTATTTCTAGAATTGAGAAATTCCTAGATTTCTTACTGTGGCTAAATAAAAACAAAAGATTAATGACATTAAGTCTTGTGGTTCTGAATTTGAACGAGCAATGTGAATATAAACCCATGATATACTTTATCATTTGAAAAGAGTTGTGTTTTATTTGTTTAATCTTATTTGTCTTATTTGTTTAAATGTTTAATCATTTGTTTAAATAAGACAATGTTCTTGGATGGCAAGGAGAAACATCTGAGTTAAGAAGAAAAAGGAATTGGAAGGGTCTGGATCAAGGGAACTAGAAAGGAAGAAAGCAATTAAAATAATGTTACTCAGAAGAATGATAAAATAATGAGACTATACTGCAGGGAGTTGTGAGCATACTTGGAGCCTCTTCATACATGGCCTGTTATACAGTATTGGCTAAACTATAAGATCCAGGCTGAGCCTAAATGATTAGAAAGTGGGCTGTGAAGTTCACTTGTAACTTCAACTCAAAGACAGCTGCTTTTATCCAATAATTTTAAGAAGGTGCCTCCAAGATATCCGCCTAATAGTCCTAGATTTTTCTTGGGATCTCTAAAAAGGAGACTAAGGTACATGGTAACCAATGATAATGTGTCATACATCATAATTAATCCAATCCCAAGTAACTGGGGCCCATTAAAAAACAGAATAGTAGGAATGCCGAGCTTCTGCCTCCATAAAAATGCATGTATCATGGTAACAAGGAGGAAGGGCTGGGACGAACATGGGGGGCGATAATCTAAAACTGGATGACTGATTTAATTAAATGAATAATGTCACTGTTTTAAAAGGACATTACACATTTTTAAAAAGAATTTCTTAGGATCACAAGGTAAGCAGGTAAACAACATCCAATCTGAAACTATAAGAATTTTGGAATAAGAATTAGATGACTATCTAAAACTGATACCCTACTCTAGGCTTCCTTTTATTTATTGACTTTTGGCTGTGCTGGGTCTTCACTGCTGAGCGTGGGCTTTCTCTAGCTGTGGGCAGTAGGGGCTACTCTCTAGCCGTGGCGTGCAGGCCTCTCACTGCAGCGGCTTCTGTTGCCGTGGAGCGCGGGCCCGAGACGCACAAGCCCCGGTAGCTGCGGCACACGGGCTCACAGTCACAGCTCCCGGGCTCTAGAGCACAGGCTCAATAGCTGTGGCGCACAGGCTTAGTTGCTCCGAGGCATGTGAGATCTTCCTGGACCAGGGATTGAACCTGTGTCTCCTGCATTGACAGGTGGATTTTTACCACTGAGCTTGCAGGGAAGCCTACATGCTTCCTTTTAGAAAGAACACCAACAAGAATGTTCAGATTATACTTAGGGGAAGCAGCTTCCTCAGGTCAGCTTCTCTGTTTGAAACCCCATCTAATCTAGGTTATAGAAATCCAGACATGCATTTAAGCACTTAAATGCATTTAAGGCTATTTAAAGTTCAGGCCCACAAAATGTTTCAAAACTGGTCAAGTAAACCTGAGACCCTCCATATGATTTTAAGAGTTGGAATGAGAATTACAAAAGGAGCCCTGGACAAATGTTAGGGGATGCAAGTGAGCAGGCTGGCTGTCATTATAGCTACTACATTGCTTAAAATGACTCTTTCTAATGCAGAAAACATCAGAAAGGCAACAGATGACAAAACAAAACCCAGCCACTCTGGCCTTGTGCTATTTGCAGAGACTGAGTGCTGTTTGAAGAAAAAAAAAAAAAAAAAAGAGTGAATTTCCTAGCACCTCACTGGGTTTCAGTTAAGAACTAACAGAACCCTGACCACCATTTTACAGTGGGATGACAAGGGAAATTAGGACTGGGACACAGCCACTATCATGTGTAAAACAAAGAGCTAGTGGGAACTCGTGTGATGCACAGGGAGCTCAGCTCAGCGCTCTGTGGTGACCTAGAGGGGAGGGATGCGGGGGAGGGGTGGGAGGGCCAAGAGGGAGGAGATCTATGTATCAGTTCAGTTCAGTCACTCAGTCGTGTCCGACTCTTTGCGACCCCATCAATCGCAGCAAGCCAGGCCTCCCTGTCCATCACCAACTCCCAGAATTTACTTAGACTCATGTCCATCGAGTCGGTGATGCCATCCAGCCATCTCATCCTCTGGCGTCCCCTTCTCCTCCTGCCCTCAATCCCTCCCAGCATCAGGGTCTTCTCCAATGAGTCAACTCTTCGCATGAGGTGGCCAAAATACTGGAGTTTCAGCTTTAGCATCATTCCTTCCAAAGAAATCCCAGAGCTGATCTCCTTCAGAATGGACCGGTTGGATCTCCTTGCAGTCCAAGGGACTCTCAAGAGTCTTCTCCAACACCACAGTTCAAAAGCATCAATTCTTCGGCGCTCAGCTTTCTTCACAGTCCAACTCTCACATCCATACATGACCACTGGAAAAACCATAGCCTTGACTAGACAGACCTTTTTTGACAAAGTAATGTCTCTGCTTTTCAATATGCTATCTAGGTTGGTTGTAACTTTTCCAAGGAGTAAGTGTCTTTTAATTTCATGGCTGCAGTCACCATCTGCAGTGATGTATATGTATAGCTAATTCACTTTGTTGTTCAGCAGAAACTATCACAAAATTGTAAAGCAATTACACTCCAATTAAAATAACAGAATACCATTATAATATCAAAAAAGAAAGACCTACCAGAACTCTGACTCCCAATAAACACAGAGAACTTATCATTTAAACCTTATGGAAGAAAACAATTATCCAGAAAATTCCTGTAAAGCTTTAGGTTAAAGATTTTCTGTTTTAAACAGAATTTTTTGGCTGTTAAAAAGTAGATCCAGTGGAATTACTTATGATTATGATGTAATGACTGATAAGCACTGAGAATTCTATTAAACGACACTAAGAGCTCCTGGTGAAATCCTACTAATTTAGGGCTGACTTTAAGTTTCCCACATTATCTCTATGGCCTGGCAAATTAACAAATCAGAATCCTCCTTAATACTTTCCAACCAAAGTCTACAGAAGACAAGATTGTTATGCTCCATCCAATAGTGTTTCAGTGATCAATTCTTCAAATGACTTAATGAAAATATAGTCCAAATTACAAAGAGTGCCTAAGAGAAATATTTATTTAAACAACACTGAACAAGCCAGTGTTGAAACAGCTATTTTCAAATAACCAGTTTATGAATGCACATTGTGGTATACGACTCTCTACATGTCTCTATATATCAATATGTGGGTATACATTCTCCACGTGAGGATGGAGTCATGCATCCTAAAAGGAATACGGCAATGTACCTGTGAATAGTTCTTTCCTCCTTAGCCAAACAAGGAGCAATTTGTTGCCAGGGAAATCGAATTAAACATGGGAGGACTGGTTACCTACAAGCTCCTGGGCTGGTGCTATGGCTAGGAGATGAGGGGCTTCCGTGTGGCTGACCTGGCAGAACTAGGACACGCTGTGCGGAAAGACGAGACTGTCCATTCACCACGAAGATGCAGAGATCCCATGGGACACGCAAAGTTCAGACTGTTCTTAGGCAAAGTAGCTTCCCTATTCATAGAAACAGAAAGCTCACCAAATCGAAGTTACTGAAGTCAGACACACAAAACATGTCTGAGCACTTGTTGGAAAGCTATTTGGAGTTCATGATGCTGGTCATTTTTTTTTCACATTTTCATGAATCCAAAACATCTCGCAATGCTATAGAATTAGCCCTTCATCATTTGTTTCTTTGTCAACATGTGTGAAGAGTCATTGAAAGGAATTAGCCAGCTCAAAGTTTTGATGACCAGAGAAACGACTCCTTTCCCAGTTCCTCTGCTGTTCTGTAGTAACTAACCAGGTAAGTCTGTGATGTGCCATCTGGTGGGAGAGGATGCCTGAGTCTGGTACAACTGACCACGTGCCACCCTGGCAGGAGCCTTATATTTCAGGTGAGTTTTTCAGGGCCATTAAGCCTGATAATATCACCAGAACCAAGTCTGGGGATGGCAACACTTTCTCAAGTCAATGAAAACGTGAAGAGGCCTTGATATTATTCCTTTTCTCTTCTCTTGCCTAGCTTGTAGTGTGACAGTAGCTGTATCTATAACAACAAGCAGTTTGTCTGGCACAGGTAAACAGTCACAGCAAAACACGGAAGCCGTGTGACTTTTCCTAGGCGAGCAGAGCCAGGACAGTGTGAGCAGAAATATGCTCCCTGAAGGAAAGGAAAACACCCCCCAAACCTCTCAGTTTGGCTGTTGCTCAGGCAGAACCCTTTTGGCTCTATTTTCAGAAAATTAAAATGAGTTCTGGCAGCAATGGCCGTGCTGCATCCCCAGACCTGCCCTTTAGGACTGAAGGGTTTGTTCCTGGGTCAGTCCTCCTGGGAGCAGCCACCTGACCTAAGGTCACACTCCCATTCCTGGGGGACAAGGGCCTGGCCCCAGTGACTGCTCACCACAGGGCCATGAAGGCCCAGCTCCTGCAAAGATCTGGAGGGATTCTGAGGAGGTCCTGAGGAGGTCCTGGGGAGCCAGCTGAGGACTTTACTACGTCATGGAGGCCCAGCTGCTCTCCCTGCCTGATCCTGTTTCCTCCCCCTGAGGACCCCTCAAAGCTAAGTCTTCACACAGCACTTTGCAATATATTTCCTTCATGCTAATTAATGTCCATTTGAGATTCTGCTTCCTGGGGAACCAGGCTTAATGGTGTCCGCATAGTTCAGAGCTCCACTTCCGTCCTTAGTAACTTAGCAGCTACAAGCCTATATATTCATGCTACTGTTTTTTAGTTTTAAAGATCCCCCTGAGTAGTCTCCTTGGTCTGAGTGAATTAATTCATGAGGCAACAGTGTGTGTAGGTGGGGTGTCGGGGGTGGGGGGAGGGGTGGGGTGTGGGGGGTGCTATGGGGAGGCCAACGTGTGTGGTCTTGGTTACAAAACTGCATAAATTTTAGCAGTTTACCTCTTACCTGAGGTTCCCCACAGACTCTATTATTTTTAACATGGAATTCTGCAAAATATAACATTTTTCAAGAACACACACCTTGCGTTTTAACAGAGAAGCCTGTATTTGACATTATGCTTTATAATATTTATTTCTGGACACTGGTACTTTGGAAGAGCTTATGGTATTAACTCCTGTCTTTCAGAATATGCTGAGTCACATGAAGGCAAGAACCATTCAGCTGGTAAAGAACCAGGCAAGTTGCTCCGTTATGATACAAGAGGGGTGTCAGCACGCATAGCGATTTATGCCATAAAAGGATTCATTGCAGGACTTAAAAACTGAACGTAGTCAATATATTAAAGGATGTAGGAGATGAAGTCAACAAGATCCAGCAGACGGAAAAAGCTTGTAGGTCTAGGAACTCAAGGTTTCTTCAACAATAAAGTAAGTACAAGGAAAAGAGAGGAGGAATTAGAACCTATAGGTTAGAAGAGTCTATAAGGACATTATCATTTAACTGCAGTATACAAATCTTGTTAGGATCCTAATTCAAACACACACACTAAAAAATTACAAGGCAACTGGGAACATTTTTGAATACTGACTGGATCTAATGCCATTCAGAAATTGTGGTTCAATATTTAGGTGTGATAACAGTGCTGGGTGGTGTATTTAAGAGTCCTTATCTGTTAGAGAAGTATAATGAAATGCTAAAATCTGATAATAAGATAAAGTGATATAATGTCTAGGAATTGCTTCAATAACTGGAGAGAAAAGTGGGTGGAGTACAGCTGACACAATATTGGCCCCTGAACTGGTCACTGAGAATCGAGCTGGGAATGGACAGGTAGGGACTCTGATTAGTCTGCATTTTCACATGTTAAGTTTTCCATAATAAAATGTTTTAAAAAGTGAATGCTGGTATATAAGGAG
Source organism: Tragelaphus eurycerus (assembly GCA_935064755.1). Classification (NCBI taxonomy): domain Eukaryota; kingdom Metazoa; phylum Chordata; class Mammalia; order Artiodactyla; family Bovidae; genus Tragelaphus; species Tragelaphus eurycerus. Next base: position 1,295,347 of record CAKXYN010000177.1, on the reverse strand, counting down.
AATTGTCCCTGGAGTAGAGTGAGTAACCCAAGGCATCTACTGGTGAGTGAAAGTGATCACTAACTAAGTGGCCTAACTGAAGCTGGCAGTTCCATTATCCTAAGAGACATCACTCAGGGCTCCAAGAAGGGATATGGCAGAGGGGAACCCGACCGTGGCCAAGCGGTAATCCCACATGCGTGCTGACTCAGACGGGAACACAGAGGCCAGCACGGCGGTGTGTTTCCCATGTGAGATCATGGATTGGCCACCAACAGTCACTACTAATGTTAGAACAGGGTTTTTCCCTGAAAGAGTCATAATTCCTCTTCACTAGCAAAACAGGAACTGATTCTAACAGGAATATTATGTAATTCCAGGGAACTGAGGAGACTGGGAAAAGCAGGATGAGGGGGAGAGAAGAGCACAGGATGAAGGTGGAGGCAGGGAATGGAAACTGCACATGGGCTCCTGAAAGGGGCCCAGCCCAGGACAGCTTCCTGCCTGCCTCACCCCTTCCAGCCAGCTCCTTTGGTCCCTGGATTACCACGCAACATTCAGGCCATTAAAACATGATAGGGGGTGGGGGGATCATTTGGCGGCGGGGACATGATGGGGGAGTGAAAAAGCCTCTCTTCTCCATAGCTAACAAGCAGAACTGAGGGGATCCTAGCGAAAGAGAAGTGGGCTAATGATGGGGAGGCAGGACACTTTCACTGTAGAAAGAACAGCAGTCCACTGGGGTGCCTTCAGGAATCAGCCAGGAAGTATGGGGCCCGTAAGCAGCATGCTTCTCAGGCTCAGTGGCAGAGCTAAAATCGCAAGCTCCCAAAGAGACATGTGCACATTTTTAAAAAGCTGCACCAGGGTATGTACACTGTGATCCTGCTTTTGAGACGCCAGGAAGTGGTAGACACCATCTCCAGCATGCCTACACTCCTCCGCACTCTGAGGTTTAATTAGGGTTATCTCTGGGTGTTTGGATCATGGCTTTCTTCCTTTTCCCCTTACCCTCAATTTAATGAGAAAGTCTTTTTTTTTTGGCCATGGAGCATGGCGGGTCTTAGTTCCCTGACCAGGCATCGAACCCACACCCTCTGCAGTGAAGGTGCAGAGTCTTAACTACCAGACCACCAGGGAAGTCCCTGGATCATGCCTTTTTTCTGCTTCTAAATCCATACCTATAGGCAGTAGTTTTTCTACAGTGAATATTTACTGCTTTTATAATAAAGAGATCATTTGAAATTTATACACACACAAACAGGAAAAAAAAAAAAAAAACAACCCACAAGCTTAGGGCAGAGTGCTCTTTCCTCCAGGATAATCACACTTAGGGCAGACTGCTATCATCCCAAGTGGCAGGTGTAACCTTGACTCTGAACTTATAACCCCAGGAGGCATTTTCTGAGTTTCCTCTGCCACTCGTCCAGCTCCTTCCTGCATCCCTGCACCTCCAGGGGAAGTCCCTATGCCTCTCCAAGGCCCCTCCCCCTCAAACCCACCAGCTTGTGTCTACAGGGACTCTGGTGAGACCCAAGGGAGAATGCCTTCAATCACATGAAGTGACAGGAGAAAGGAGCCCAGTGACAAGGAAGGAGCGTTAGCAGGAAGACGTGGTTCAAGGGAAGAGAGGCTTTGGCAGATGGGTCCACGGAAAAAGGACATTATGGCATCAGATGAAAGGTGAGAAAAAACAATAGTAACAGCAAGGAAATGAGAGGCAAGTGAATGCGTAGTGAGTGCGAACAAAGAAAAAAGTGTGACAGCAGGGAAGGCCCGAACGACATGCACACGTGCTGAGCTAGTACTTCACTGCTGCACTGATCAGTAGCCCAGATCGGCTCCTAGCTCAGTGCTCCTCATCCCCAGGAACCACATTACCGTCCACTCGTGCAGCTGCCTAGCCGAGTCAGACCCCAAGTCCTGGGGCATCCACCCTGCCCTCTGGTATCACTCAAACCTGCTCCTTTCTCTCCAGCTTGGCCCAGGCTTTCCAGGCCCCTTTGGAACATCAGAGAAGGCGATGGCACCCCACTCTGGTACTCTTGCCTGGAAAATCCCATGGATGGAGGAGCCTGGAAGGCTGCAGTTCATGAGGTCGCGAAGAGTCAGACACGACTGAGCGACTTCACTTTCATTGTTCACTTTCATGCACTGGAGAAGGAAATGGCACCCCACTCCAGTGTTCTTGCCTGGAGAATCCCAGGGACAGGGGAGCCTGATGGGCCACTGTCTATGGGGTTATACAGAGTCAGACACGACTGAAGCGACTTAGCAGCAGCAGCAGCTGGAACAACAGCCTCTCCACTGAAGGGTCTGTTTAGTCTTGCCCCCTCCCGCCTTCACTCTTTTTTCCGTATCTCCTGCAGCCAAGGGATCTTTCTAAATTGCAGAAATGATCATGCCCCTTCTGTGCTTCAGATCCCTCAGTCGCTCCAAGTGCATGTAGAGTTCCTGGCGCGTGTCTGCACAGGGCTCCCTGGATGCCTGTCTCCAGTATGCCTGCACTGAAGAGCGCCTGGCACACGGCGGACTCAGGAGTTGCTCATGATTAATGAAGGAAGTAAAGCAGATTCATAGTAAGACAGTCTTAGAATGGATTTATGAGGGATTTGCAAATGGCATGCCATATGCAGACAAGGGACTCATGCAAAGTTTAGTGATATTTTTAGGACCTTCAGACTAACAGTTTATAAATAGGTGAACAAAATAGGGAAAAAGCACTAATTAAGTGCTTCCAGGTGGGCTTCCAGGGTGGCTCAATGGGTAAAGAACCTGCCTGAAATGCAGGAGATGTGGGTTCGATTCCTGTGTCAGGAAGATCCCCTGGAGGAGGGCATGGCAACCCACTCCAGTATGCTTGTCTGGAGCATCCGGTGGACAGGTGAGCCTAGTGGGCTATGGTCCATAGGTCACAAAGAGTCAGACACAACTGGAGCGACTGAGCACGAACAAGGGACAGGACAGGATGGCTCTAACGTGTGATGCACGGCCCACAGTGTGTAGGACTCAGATCAGCAACAGACACCGTATGCACGTGTATCTAGATATCACACATATATATGATGTAGTCACAATCTGTGATATTACTTATGTTGTAAGGTATATTCAGTTCAGTTCAGTCGCTCAGTCGTGTCCGACTCTTTCAGACCCCATGAACCGCAGCACGCCAGGCCTCTCTGTCCATCACCAACTCCCGGAGTTCACTCAGACTCATGTCCATCGAGTCAGTGATGCCATCCAGCCATCTCATCCTCTGTCATCCCCTTCTCCTCCTGCCCCCAGTCCCTCCCAGCATCAAGGTATTTTCCAATGAGTCAGCTCTTCACATCAGGTGGCCAAAGTATTGGAGTTTCAGCTTCAACATCAGTCCTTCCAATGAATACCCCAGACTGATCTCCTTTAGGATGGACTGGTTGGATCTCCTTGCAGTCCAAGGGACTCTCAATTACATATAGTTATAATATATCATATGTACAACTGAACAAAATAAACCCCTTTTCACTGGAGACTCCCATCTGAAGGCTATCCCAGGTCACTGCCCACCTCCTCCCCAGGCAGGCACCTTCCATGCCCAGGTGGACGCTGACCCTCCCCATGCACTCCTAGTCCCATTCCACACTGTCTTCTTCCCCAGTCATGCTGCCCTGGCTGTTGCTCTCAGGGCACACATGCACACACACCTCCAACCCTCGCAGCATCTGCTGCGTGCCTACTGCATGCGAAGACTTTGTTAGAGGTGGAGATCTGCTTTGAGGAGTTTCTAGAGGCATAAGCTTGTGTAGTTCCTACCCTCAAATGTGTATCCACTCTTGCTTGCATTCCCTAAACTATTTTAACGAGCAAGTGTCTATATAATCCTCTATTAGCTAGTCTGTAAAAATTGTCAAGCCAAATGATTATTTATGACATAAGAGTTTTCTGAGCCAAGACTTATGTTCCTGAGCCTGGTCTGTTCAAATGTCTTGTGTTAGACGATTATTTTTCCATTCAAGAGCTTCTAATGGGCTAACGCTAAGGGAGGAACTCAGAGATCCACTGGAACGTAGGTACTTGCTTTAACTTTTATGGTGAAAGGTCATTAGTTTAATAACCAAACATAAAGGTTTGGTCTATCTTCAAGTCTATCTTCAAAAATAAAAGTAGAGTAAGTTTACAAGTCATTTAGCCTCAGGGACCTCTGTCAAAAAGCAGCAACATGAATACAGTTAATGAATGTTGTTATAACAAATCATGGTAACATGAGTCATTTCAGTGTCTTCCTTATTACCTGTGGAGATCTGACTTAAGATAAACTTAAAACAAATATTATTGCAATGAGTATCCATTAACATATTCAAACAAGAAGCAAGATAACTCAAACAGGGTTCGTGAAAGCTACGCTGACCAGCATAGCTTTTGTACAAGGAAACTACATCCAAAGATTTAGGAATTTGAACACATGTAAACTGTTAAAAAAAGGGATTTGCTAGTGGCCTAGTAGTTGTTTGTCAATTAATATAATAACTCTCTTCATTGACTTTTCCGTTCAGAAAAAAGAATGCAACGGAAGAACCGTGAGGGCGTATTTCTAGGAACCGTCTCATAAGAACCAAAGTTACCAGTGCTCACTGATTGGTAGTTTGTCACCAATTAAAATATATAATTACAAATATACAACTTCTGTAAACATTCACACATACACCTCCTTTAACCAAGAAGAAAAGGAACTTTTGTTTTCGCACAAGAAGTAGCTTTGTTATATATCTGCTGAAGGCTGAAGCAATATGGCGAAGTAAAAAGCATCGAACATTTTGCTTATTATTATTTTTGCTTTTGTTCAGCTGTGCTACGTGTGGGATCTTAGCTCCTGACCAGGGACTGAATTTGTGCCCCCTGCAGTGGAAGTGCAGAGTCGTAACAACTGGACCATCAGGGAAGTCCCTATTATTAGTTTTAAAATGAGTGGGAAAATAATGTATGCCTTCAAATTAGACTTTTAGAATTTAAAACTAAAATCCAACTGCACCAGTATTTTTAAGATGGCATTTTTTGTGATGTGACATCAAAAACAAAAAGCGCTCTGAATTCTTCCCAGGAAGAGAAAGACCATTTATTTACTGTATTTATTCAGGGCAAGCTTCCTTGCGTTGTGTCAGAGTGGGAACTTTAACATCACTGTAGAAGAGAAACAGTGATAAAGGAGGTGGAAGTCAGAAAAAGCACATCGCACATTTCCAAATATTTACAGAGGGTCAATGTTCTGCACACTTAGAAAGTGGGCATTCATTTAGAAGAATTAGAAAATTCAAGTTTCTTGATTTTAAAAGTGAAAAAGTCTAAGTTTAATGCACTCAATAGCAACAACCACCACCACTTGGACGGGGGTAAAGTGCTAATATCAAAGGAAAAAAATATCACCAGACCCACAGGGCTAAGGGTTATCAAGCTTCCTCCTCAGCCAAATAAGCTTGCAGAATTTCTCTGACTTGGTTACAAAGAACTTGGCTCACTCCCATATGCTGTCTTTCTTAGCTGCTATAATCAATGAGGTAGAAAGGGTCCTTTCTAAAGGTGCCAACAAAAATTTTCAACAATCAATGTCACCTTAAGTAAGTCTTTACCTTGTAACTTCGTGACACACTTCACAGTCACTACTTATTTAAAAAAGAAAAAAAATCAAGACTCCCAAAGCATACCTAAATTGGCAAAGTTAAATTTAAGGTGATTCCATAGTTTTTAAAATTCAAGTTTATGATAGAGAGTTTCAAATATTATGACAAGTCACAAAAAACAACCAAAAAGGCCCCTATCCACAAATATTACTTGAACCCTTTTCACACTGCCTACCATTCCTTCCTTTCAACTGAACACAGAAATTGTATGGGTGAATAAAATAAAGACTCCTTTAATTGCCAGTTGCGGTTTAAGTAAAACCATTATCCCCACAGAAGAAAGGTAAAGATACTGCATGAGGAGAATTAGCTGATGACTTGGGATGCCAAGTGGTAAAAGAGCTCAGAGATCTGGAGAAATGAGCTCAGAAAAGAATGAGATGGAAGGTTTCTAATGCTGCAAAGCATATCTAATAATCACTGAATGCACAAAGCAGCTTGTTTGCACTGATAAGAAAGACTTCTACAGAAGTATATGCAAAAACTAGGTACTGGGCAGCCTGTGTAGGAGGGCTCCCATCTGAAGTCAGAGGACCCCAGGCAGGTGAGGGGCACAGGTGTTGTCCCTTGGGCCAGATGGAACTGCCAGGAATTTTGATTTGGTTAATTTCCACCAGAGTGAAGACAATCTGTAAGAAATCCGATGAGTCAGAACCTTTCAAACTTACATTCCAGCCTCCATTCTGATATCCACTTGGCCATCAAATCATACTCCAGAGAACAGAAGAGGAAAAGAAATGCCAGTAATTTTGTTATACAGAAGACCCAGTGAGTGAGGCATGCCTTGTCTACTGCTGTCCTATTTGTTTAGGTTTATCCTGGTAATACATTTTGCTCTAAGCATACAATGTTTAGGACATACGAAAGTCCTAGAAAACTAACTTGTTAACTTCAGATAGATTATAAAAATCTGTTGCTCTGCCTACATTTCTTTATGGGTAATTTCTCCTTTTAGTGACCTAGAGCAGTGTTCCTCAACTTTCTGCAAGAGGCATAAACAGGTCATTTTTCAAAAAGAGGTGTCCACAGTCAAATAAGTAACAGAAGCTTTGAAGATATACCATGTTCATTACCACATAAAGAATTTTAAGAATGCAGTAAAAAAAAAAAAAAAACTTGTTATGTAATCATATGTTTCATCAGGTGTTTCCCAAATGTATTCAAACATGTGACATGACAATCATCAGCTTCCACCCTCCAATATCTATTAACACAGTCTCGTGTTTTGAGGAACATCTTGGGGGTATCCCTCCCTTACAGCAATGTGGACAGTAAGAACCAACCACAAGAAACAGCACCACGGTGTGAACTGAAGCTGATCCGGTCTCTCTGACCCTCAGCACAGCTCCCCTTGGTCAGTCTGCACCACCAGGAGGCCAAACTTCAGCATGGATGCTCCTGAGTTCAAATCAAAATCCCTGTTTTATGGCACAGGTCCTCACACTAGTTTGAATCCTCAACAAAGTAATAAAATCTCTGAATCTTCCTCATATTCAACACCTGCCCTGCCCACCTCTCAGAGTTGGTATCTCATGATGTAGAATGAAACAATATTGAGACTGTACTTGCTAACCCAAAAGCGCCATAAAAAAATAAGGCATTATTATTACTGTTGTTGTTGTAATGTCAAGAACGACTCCTTGTCTAATAAAAAGGCTTCAGTTTAACGGCCTGGACCTTCTGTATTTAGCTCAGACCTGCCAGAGAGAGTCTGAACCAGTCAACAGTGGTTCTACTGATCTCAATGAAAGTTTTGAACCCAAGGTTGGTTATAGCAGGCAATATAATTGCTATCCAAATGACAACAACAGTAAAACTCACAACAACAGAAACTTTCTAAAGACAAAAACAAGTTTGAGTCATGTAGATTATTGCAGTCTGAGAGTATTAGCACACAAATTTTATTCAAAATAAAAAGAGAACCTGTGAGTCAGAGATACAGAAAAGAAATCTAAATCATAGATGCCTGGGATAAAAGATATCTGAAATTCAATTTTATTCCTAGCACTTCATCATCATGATAAAAAGCTCCAAAGACATCTTTTGGTAATTTCTAACAATCTAAAGAAACAGTGAACTTGCAGCATACTTTCAGTCACAGAGAAATTCATAATTATTTGGTAATTACAAAATGGTACAATAGTAACTAATGTCCTTTCAGTTTCTGATGGAGAGAAGAAATCTGCATTAACACATCAATGTCAGAAGAATCTCAGTCATCTTAAAATGTGTTAAAACTGTAAGTGATGAATTAAGACAAGACAGCAACTGCTACTCTACTTAATCTTTAGGTCTTACATTTAAGTCTTTAATCAATTTTGAGCTTATTTTTGTATCTGGTGTAAGAAAATAGTTCAGTTTGATTCTTTGCATACAGCTGACCAATTTTCCCAACACTATCGATAAAGCTGTCTTTTCCTCGGTGTATAATATAAGCTTGGCTCCTCTGTGATAAATTAATTGACCATAAAAACATGGGTTTGCTTCTGGGCTCTATATTCTGTTCCACTGATCTATGGGTCTATGTTTGTGCCAATACCATACTGGTTTTGATGACTACAGGACTACGGTTTTGTAGTATGGCTGAAATCAGGGAGAATGATACCTTCAGCTTTGTGGTTTTTTTTTTTTAAGATTGTTTTAGCCATTTGGGGTCTTTTGTAGATACACAGAAATTTTAGGATTACTAGTTACAGTTCTGTATTTTGAGAGCAGTTGCATTCAATCTATAGATTGCTTTGGGTGGTATGAAGACTAACAATATTAATTCTTCCAATTCATGAGCACAGGATATCTTCCCATTTATTTGCATTGTCTTCAGCTTCTTTCTTGAAGAAATCCCTAGTCTTTCCCATTCTGTTGTTTTCCTCTATTTCTTTGCATTGATCACTGAAGAAGGCTTTCTTATCTCTTCTTGCTATTCTTTGGAACTCTGCATTCAGATGCTTATATCTTTCTTTTTCTCCTTTGCTTTTCGCTTCTCTTCTTTTCACAGCTATTTGTAAGGCCTCCCCAGACAGCCTTTTTGATTTTTTGCATTTCTTTTCCATGGGGATGGTCTTGATCCCTGTCTCCTGTACAATGTCACGAACCTCATTCCATAGTTCATCAGGCACTCCATCTATCAGATCTAGTCCCTTAAATCTATTTTTCACTTCCACTGTATAATCATAAGGGATTTGATTTAGGTCATACCTGAATGGTCTAGTGGTTTTCCCTACTTTCCTCAATTTAAGTCTGAATTTGGCAATAAGGAGTTCATGGTCTGAGCCACAGTCAGCTCCTGGTCTTGTTTTTGCTGACTGTATAGAGCTTCTCCATCTTTGGCTGCAAAGAATATAATCAATCTGATTTCGGTGTTGACCATCTGGTGATGTCCATGTATAGAGTCTTCTGTTATGTTGTTGGAAGAGGGTGTTTGTTAGGACCAGTGCATTTTCTTGGCAAAACTCTATTAGTCTTTGCCCTGCTTCATTCCGTATTCCAAGGCCAAATTTGCCTGTTACTCCAGGTGTTTCTTGACTTCCTACTTTTGCATTCCAGTCCCCTATAATGAAAAGGACATCTTTTTTGGGTTACTGGGTACTGGTTTTTTGGGTACTGGTTGGACATCAGTAACGCTGATACTCAGAGATAATCTGAGATATAAATGCTTTATCAGATATATAAACGCTGATAATCAGAGATACCAAAGGAACATTTCATGCAAAGATGGGCTCGATAAAGGACAGAAATGGTATGGACCTAACAGAAGCAGAAGATATTAAGAAGAGGTGGCAAGAATACACAGAAGAACTGTACAAAAAAGAGCTTCACGACCCAGATAATTATGATGGTGTGATCACTGACCTAGAGCCAGACATCCTGGAATGTGAAGTCAAGTGGGCCTTAGAAAGCATCACTACGAACAAAGCTAGTGGAGGTGATGGAATTCCAGTTGATCTGTTCCAAATCCTGAAAGATGATGCTGTGAAAGTGCTGCACTCAATATGCCAGCACATTTGGAAAACTCAGCAGTGGCCACAGGACTGGAAAAGGTCAGTTTTCATTCCAATCCCAAAGAAAGGCAATGCCAAAGAATGCTCAAACTACCACACAATTGCACTCATCTCACACGCTAGTAAAGTAATGCTCAAAATTCTCCAAGCCAGGCTTCAGCAATATGTGAACCGTGAACTTCCTGATGTGCAAGTGGTTTTAGAAAAGGCAGAGTGAGACCAGAGATCAAATTGCCAACATCCACTGGATCATGGAAAAAGCAAGAGAGTTCCAGAAAAACATCTATTTCTGCTTTATTGACTATGCCAAAGCCTTTGACTGTGCGGATCACAATAAACTGTGGAAAATTCTGAAAGAGATGGGAATACCAGACCACCTGACCTGCCTCTTGAGAAACCTGTATGCAGGTCAGGAAGCAACAGTTAGAACTGGACATGGAACAACGGACTGGTTCCAAATAGGAAAAGGAGTTCATCAAGGCTGTATATTGTCACCCTGTTTATTTAACTTATATGCAGAGTACATCATGAGAAACGCTGGACTGGAAGAAACACAAGTTGGAATCAAGATTGCCGGGAGAAACCTCAGATATGCAGATGACACCACCCTTATGGCAGAAAGTGAAGAGGAACTAAAAAGCCTCTTGATGAAAGTGAAAGTGGAGAGTGAAAAGTTGGCTTAAAGCTCAACATTCAGAAAACGAAGATCATGGCATCTGGTCCCATCACTTCATGGGAAATAGAAGGGGCAACAGTGGAAACAGTGTCAGACTTTATTTTTCTGGGCTCCAAAATCACTACAGATGGTGATTGCGGCCATGAAATTAAAAGACGCTTACTCCTTGGAAGGAAAGTTATGACCAACCTAGATAGCATGTTCAAAAGCAGAGACATTACTTTGCCAACAAAGGTCCGTCTAGTCAAGGCTATGGTTTTTCCTGTGGTCATGTATGGATGTGAGAGTTGGACTGTGAAGAAGGCTGAGCGCCGAAAAATTGATGCTTTTGAACTGTGGTGTTGGAGAAGACTCTTGAGAGTCCCTTGGACTGCAAGGAGATCCAACCAGTCCATTCTGAAGGAGATCAGCTCTGGGATTTCTTTGGAAGGAATGATGCTAAAGCTGAAACTCCAGTACTTTGGCCACCTCATGCGAAGAGTTGATTCATTGGGAAAGACCCTGATGCTGGGAGGGATTGGGGGCAAGAGGAGAAAGGGACGACAGAGGATGAGATGGCTGGATGGCATCACTGACTCGATGGATGTTGAGTCTGAGTGAACTCTGGGAGTTGGTGATGGACAGGGAGGCCTGGCGTGCTGAGATTCATGGGGTCGCAAAGAGTCGGACATGACTGAGTGACGGATCTGATCTGATTAGCTTCTTTCAACAGTGTTTTATAGTGTTTAGACTATAGATCTTTTGCTTCCTTGGTTAAATTTGTTCTTGTTATAAAGTTCCTAGGTATTTTATTCTTATTCAGGCAATTGTAAGTGGGACTGTTTCTTAATTTCTCTTTCTCATTGCTCATTACTACTGTATAGAAATGTAGGTTTCTGTATATTGATTAACTTCTCCTAGAGTATGTGTGATCTGGGTAAAGCTTTCAAAGCCCATTAAAGTGTGCACATGTGTGTAGAACTAGAATACCGAGAGAAGCATAATGGTCAGCACCAAGCCAGGCCTTCCCACATCCATTTGCCCAAAACATAACTGATGAATGAGCTGGTGTGGCTACATATATATATATATATATATATATATATATATTTTTTTTTTTTTTTTTACCAGCTTTTAAATAGCAGGTGGTTCAAAATGGAAAAGTCAATATGAAGGTATACTTTGAATTGATATATATTTATAAAATAAAACCATAAAATGGAAATTATTAAAGAAGAGAAAAAATAAAATTTCTTATTATCACTCAAGCTTGCAGCTGGGACTCCTGATTATGAAAAGTCAACCAGGAAATTCAAAAGCTGTGCTGGGTGGGTATTTAGAAGTCCTTTGGCAGTAAGCTGCTGGAAACTGAAACCCTTCCACATCATCATCAATTGCTTTTGCAACTAATATGATGCGGGTCCGGGGGCTGTGAACAAGTCACTGCTCAGTAGCTCCCTCTAGGGTCAGCTTGAGTGACCTCCGGGAATTGGTGATGGACAGGGAGGCCTGGCGTGCTGCGATTCATGGGGTCGTGAACAGTCAGACAGGACTGAGCAACTGAACTGAACTGAACTGAATGGTTTTCCCAAATTATGCATAAGAAGCAATTATTTGATATTAGGAAAACACCCTCCCCCCCCCCCCCACACACACACACACAGGCTTGCCTCAATGAGAAAACCCTCCCCTCTCCTCAGTTGTTAGTTTGGTTAGGGATTATCTGTGCTGAGTTACATATGTTGCCTGCACCTCACTTTCTACTCTAAGAAAAGTTGCCCCTTCCATCACACATGTTTTGTAAGAAAGTGAGAGCTTATACCTAAAAACAATTTTACAGAAAAGAAATTAGAGATAGGGAATATTCCTATTTTCTTAGAAAAATAAGTGCAGCATGACGTTTAAGATTTATTTGAATAAACTACAGGATTTGAGAAAAGTTTTCTATTTGTCCATATTTTAAGTTTCAGTGCATTTGGAATCTATTCTACTATTTGGACAGAAGAAAAAATTTTAGAAAATGGTAGGCCTCAGATCAGATCAGTCGCTTAGTCGTGTCTGACTCGTTGCAACCCCAGGAATAGCAGCAAGCCAGGCCTCCCTGTCCATCACCAACTCCCGGAGTTCACTCAGACTCACTTTCCCAATGAGTCAACTCTTCGCATGAGGTGGCCAAAGTACTGGAGTTTCAGCTTTAGCATCATTCCTTCCAAAGAAATCCCAGGGCTGATCTCCTTCAGAATGGACTGGTTGGATCTCCTTGCAGTCCAAGGGACTCTCAAGAGTCTTCTCCAACACCACAGTTCAAAAGCATCAATTCTTTGGCACTCAGCTTTCTTCACAGTCCAGCTCTCACAACCATACATGACCACAGGAAAAACCATAGCCTTGACTAGACGGACCTTTGTTGGCAAAGTAATGTCTCTGCTTTTCAATATGCTGTCTAGGTTGGTCATAACTTTCCTTCCAAGGAGTGTCTTTTAATTTCATGGCTGCAATCACCATCTGCAGTGATTTTGGAGCCCAGAAAAATAAAGTCCAACACTGTTTCCACTGTGTCCCCATGTATTTCCCATGAAGTGATGGGACCAGATGCCATGATCTTCGTTTTCTGAATGTTGAGCTTTAAGCCAACTTTTTCACTCTCCACTTTCACTTTCATCAAGAGGCTCTTTAGTTCCTCTTCATTTTCTGCCATAAGGGTGGTGTCATCTGCATATCTGAGGTTATTGATATTTCTCCCGGCAATCTTGATTCCAACTTGTGTTTCTTCCAGTCCAGCGTTTCTCATGATGTACTCTGCATATAAGTTAAATAAACAGGGTGACAATATACAGCCTTGATGAACTCCTTTTCCTATTTGGAACCAGTCCGTTGTTCCATGTCCAGTTCTAACTGTTGTTTCCTGACCTGCATACAAATTTCTCAAGAGGCCTAGATAAATGTATGACAGACCTATATTTATGTTTTATACTATTAACTATATTTGAATACGTTATCAATGTAAGATAGTCTAAGTAAAACTGACATGACTTTGAAACGTGTGTTCACGCCTGAAGCATTTCAGTGTTGTTTTTACGTCACAGGATAGACAGTTCCCTTTAGGCCCCAGAAGCCTGGCAGCTGCTGGGGAGATGAATGGACCTGTCTGCTCTTGTTTTCCTTTTCTCCAGTCTGGCTCTGGTACTCAACTTACTCTGCGTTCTACAGCTGCTGTGAAAGATTCCAGGTCATTCCCACCACATCTGCCTGGCTTATGGAAGTCCACCTGTGATGGGACCTGAAATGCACAGGTAAGTGGCTAGCCCAGAGGACGTATGCAGGAAGAAGCACAAATACTTGAGCCAAAGCCAAATGGGCAAGCAGCCCACAGATGTCTGGAGTCCCCCTCTGCCACTTTCAGCTTGGGTGCAGGGAACAGAACAAGATGTCCGCATGCACCTGAGCACGCACAGGGGCCGAGAGATGAGAAGTCAGGTGACAGGGTCAGAGGACAATGTTCAAGGAGTATGGATTTGAACATGGATCTTAGAAATGTTACTGGGAAAAGTAGGGTTTTTTTCTTCCAAGTTAGGGTAACTTCCAACAAAGCTGAAGAGGGAACCTGTTCCAAACTGGAGTCTAGGTAATCTTGGCTGGGCTATCTGTCACCACCTACCTCCTGAAAAGCTGGCAAAATTCCTGCTGAAGGTCGGAGAACTCATAGGGCTGAATTAAGACTGAGACCCAGGTCTGCAGCAAGCCTGTACCTCATCTACTACCTCCCAGCATTCTTCCATTTGTTACCTCTGTTCTTTAAGATTTCTGTTCGTCTTAATTTTAATTTAAATTACATTTTCTACTGACACTGTCACTGCCACAAAGTACCTGGGTGCAGGTACATTATCTAGTAAGAGTCTGTTATTTGGCACGGGTCTTAGGGGTTCTTGGCTGTGTTGACACTGGAGATGTATGTGTGAGGGTGACCCTGTCACTAAACTGGGCTTCCCTGGTGGCTCAGACAGTAAAGAATCCGCCTGGAATGTAGGAGACCTGGGTTCGATCCCTGGGTTGGGAAGACACCCAGGAGAAGGGCATGCCATGCCACTTCAGTGTTCTTGCCTGGAGAATCCCACGGGCAGAGGAGCCTGGTGGGCTGCACTGCATGGGTTGCAAAGAGCCAGACACGCCTGAGCGACTGACACACAGCACTGTCACTAAACTACACTGATGCAATTGGATGGCAATGCAGAGTTCTATACAGTGTCAACAATTGTACAAGGTCAACAGGAATTATTTTCTGGCTCTTTTACTGTAAGCACTGTTATGAGTAAACTGGGTTTCTCTTGGTCATGGTTAACTAAAACAATAGAATGGAGTTCATCTACACATGATGGTTGAGAATAAAGTACAAATTCTTAAGATGACAGGAGCCTCAAAAGGCAAGGCCACCACTCTCTTGTCCTTGCCCCACAGAGCCTCCAGTCACACACTTCCCAAGGCGAGCGCTCAGCAGAACCCACATAACCAAGCATGTGGACAATAAATCTGCCCAACTCTCCTCTCTGCACTCTGCCTGTGCTGACGTAGTGGCCCTGCTGGATCCGTGGCAGAGGTCTGCTACATTTTGGTATCACAAGCTCATCAAAATAGAGACAAATACATTTCATGTACATACTGCTACTAAAAATAGAATGCTAGAACACACAAAAACTTAAGTGAATTCTTCCTAATATCACGGATTAATCTGGCCTCATCCTACAGAGAGAGAAGGTGGGAATAAAGACTGAAGACTCACACAACTGAACCTCAAAGTCAATTTCTCATGTGCTAACGTGAACGTGAACGTGAAGTCGCTCAGTCATGTCCGACTCTTTGCGACCCCATGGACTGTAGCCTACCAGGCTCCTCTGTCCATGGGATTTTCCAGGCAATAGTACTGGAGTGGATTGCCATTTCCTTCTCCAATGTGCTAAAGTAGAAGACAATGAATACGATCCAGGCTATTTGTTTGTACTTACTGCCTATCATTTGAAAGATAATGACACTCTTTACATTTGCTTTTTGTCTGAATGAGTCTCAAAAATGCTCTCTCTCTCTCCCACACACAATCTTATCCATACTGTCCAGATGAGGAAGCAGAAGCATAGGGCAATTAAGTAGCCAGATAACAGTGTAGTCCCTCAACCACGAGTGAAGAATGGAATCCTCTCACCTAGCCTGTGGTTGAGCCCAACCTCTACAGACTTCAGTTTCCTTTTCTGAAAGTCAAGGGGAGAACTAGATGGTCCCTTTCTGTTCTAAAACCCTACAACTTGCTCAAAGTCACACAGAGGACTGAGTGAAAGAACAGGGATTTGCACCTAAGTTTTCTGGCTTTTGAAACAATCAATACTCACTGAACTATGCCAAGCCCCTTCTAATAAATAGAACATCCATTGTCCTTCTAATCTGATCTTGGATGTTATAAGCCTGTGATCAGTAACTCAAGAATCCTAACTACCAGCCAAACAAGTTTGCCTAAAAGATAAAAGCACTTCTATCACGGACCGTGGATTTCATCAGAGCCCAGCAAGAGACCCTGCTCAGATCAGATCAGTTGCTCAGTCGTGTCCGACTCTTTGCGACCCCATGAACTGCAGCACGCCAGGCCTCCCTGTCCATCACCAACTCCCGGAGGTCACTCAAAGAGTGGTAAAGAAAACATCGCATCTTGCAAGGGAGCCACTGAAATGTAGCCAACTTACAACACTGTCCCTCCAACATGAAAAGGAAGTAAGAGACATATTAAATGCCTGACAAGTCATGACTCTGTCCTATGAATAAGCTGAAAATGCACAGTAAAGATAAGGAAAGGAACCCAAAGATGTCAGAGAAATGAGCAAATAAAGAGCTTGGGGGATGGGGGAGCAGAGGGACAAGTCATAAATCGGAGGAACTCCCTCCCCAGGAGCACATGGAACAGCTTCAGGAATAAGCTCAGGGAGCCAACGGCACCTGAGTCCCCTGGGCTGGTGAGACAAACCTCTGCGACTTCACGCAATGAGTAACTCACAAGTCAAAGACAAGTCCCTCTGAATTTTTCATCGCACATAAGGGTAAACTTCACTATGAAAACAACTTTCACTCGTGGAAAATGAAAGTGAAAGTTGCTCAGTTGTGTCCAACTCTTCGCGACTCTACGGACTATAAAGAGCATGGAATTCTCCAGGCCAGAATACTGGAGTGGGTAGCCTTTCCCTTCTCCAGGGGATCTTCCCAACCCAGGGATCAAATCCAGGTCTCCTGCATTCCAGGCGGAATCTTTACCAGCTGAGCCACAAGTGAAGCTCAAGAATCTTGGAGTGGGTGGCCTATCCCTTCTCCAGCGGATTTTCCCGACACAGGAATTGAGCCAGGGTCTCCCGCACTTGTGGATCACTAATCAAATCTGGATATTGTAGGCCTGGAAAAGCTTTGCATTCCACTCCTTAGTCTGATGATAAAACCACCATTTTTCGAACCTGTTCCCATTCTGGGACTAAAGTCTCTTTGCCGGAACCCAAATGATGACAAAAACCTATGAGTTACCCTGCACTCCTATATCTTTCTTCCTGCTTGTCATTCCCAGATCTAGATTTCCCAAGCAGGCACGAACAGACAGAGGAGAGTGGACCCAGGAGAAACCAAGGACTCTGCTGTCTCTACACCTCATCTCTGTGCCACACCATCAGGATGATGAACTGTAAGGATGGACCATGGCCAAACTCTAGGTACGGGGGGAGGAAGTGCTCAGAGAACAGGCAAATTACGTTCTGTGAAAGAATCAAAATATCTATTCTCTGGTGACATGCATCCTTTATCCACCTTTATTCCCTCTCTCCTCTGGCTTCCATCTTTGATTTCTATTAATATTAACATAGATGACAAGAAGACTTATTGAAGGATTTAAGGGAGGAGCAAACTAGGACACATATGACAAAAATAAACTGGGCGCTAATGACTTTGCACTTGAAGAATGACCATGACATTGTGACCCACCAAGAAAATAATTCAACCATTCCTTGAGCAGAGCGAAATAAACATTAAAGAATATTACAACTAGCGGTTTCTTTGACAGATTTTATATTATGAAAACTTTCAGATATATACAAAATTGATGAACTCCCAATATTTCAGTCAATGACTAGCAAGGTTTTGCCACATCACTACTTCATTCTTTTGTTCGTTGCTAATTAATTTTATTTATTTATTTTTGCTAATGTAATTTTTAAAGCAGTAACCAGAAGCTTAACAATTCTTAAATATAGTTATCGATTAAGAAACAGGAAAATTAACCTGTAACTAAAATGATACATTTGGATTCCCATGAGTATTAAATAAAAAGTTCAATCTATCTAAGCATTTAATTATACCAACTAACTCATAGTTATCTAGTTTCTTAGTAAGCAACTATTAGAGACAGTGGGCTAGGGCCTATGAATGAACAGAAGTCATGGCCACGGACTAATGGGTAGATGAGTAAGACAGGGACTTCCCCGGTGGTCCAGTGGGTGAGATCGCCTTCCAGTGCAAGGGTGCAGGTTCTATCCCTGGCTGGGAAGCTGAGATTCCACGGGAATCATGGCCAAGAAACCAAAACTTAAAAAAAAAAAAAAAAACAGAAACAATATTGTAACAAATTTAACACCAACTTCAAAAATGGTCTGCAAGAAAAAAAAATCTTAAAAAAAAAAATTGAAGAGAGAAGTGAGACAGACATGATGCAAAGGAAAATGAAGAGGTAACTCGCTAAGGCAGCACACGGGGAGAGCAAATTCAAACGACTGCAGAGGTGGGTGAAGAGAGAGACCGAGGGGAGGAATCCCTTCCTGAAGGTGCAGCTGTGACGCAGGCCCCCGAGGGCAGGACTCCCTGTCTGCTCTGCCACGGCTGCATCACTAGTGCCCAGCAAAGAGGCATTTAGTCAAAACCTGTGGAACACATGAACGAGCCAGGACTTTAAGTCCAGTGCTTGCTCACCTGAACAACTGTGTGTGTCCCCTCTTCCTTCCTCGATGGCAGGAAGCAGGACTAGAGCTGCATGGGAAGGACTCAGGCGGAGCAGACCAGGTCAGGGCAATGAAAGTGGAGGCAGTGAAGTGGGGACATGAAGATGTGAGGGGACAGAAGCTGCCCAGGGCTGTAGGGGACCATCCTTGGTGGGGGGCGTGGTGCTCTGCAACTCGGAGAAGCAGGCATTTGCACCAGGAACAGAAAGCAGGGCAAGCTGGTGGAGGGTCTGGTGCGCTGGTCAAAGGCAGTCAGTGAGTGAGTGAGTGTGGTGGGGGGGGGGAGTATAGGCAATGACTGAGAAGACACTAATACTACAAGAGACAGATTTTGAGAGAACAGATGATAACAGGACACTCTGAAAAGAAGAAAAACTGAGGTCAGAGAGACTTTCTCTAGTTTCGAGAGAAATGCAGGGGCAATAATGATCAGGACCTCAGTAAACATGGAAAACCAGGAAGAATGCAGTAGCTATATTAAACATACAAAAGCAACAGAGTTGGTGATGTCTGACAGGATATGAAGGTTAAAGGAAAGAAACAAATCAAATATTATCCTCAAGTTCATGATCCAACTACGCAGGGTAAATAAGATCCACAATGATGAAAAAGATGCTTCGTGCTCTTAGGTTTTCCCCCTATAACTTGGGGTACCTGTTTCATGTACTCATAGTTGTTCTCACCTGGAGTGACCCCGCCAATGCCTCCATCTAAAACTCAGGACCAGAGAAGTTAAAAGTTTGGCTTGGGGTCACAAGGGTGACCTGACACTAAAGAGGAGACACTCTTGTCACTGAGTTCATGACTCTTTCCACTTCAGCATCAGGACTAGTGTCCACACATTTTTGCCAACAGAGCGATTATCATTCTGAGAAAGGCATGCTGGCAGCAGGCAAGGCCCCTGTCTTCCAGCAGAACGCTGTGCATTCTTTCTGCGGGAGAGGAAAGCAGAGCCAGGGGCAGACAAATGACCCATGACCTCCCACAAGTGCACGGAGAACACACAAGAGGCAGCTGGTTGGCTCCAGGAATCAGCCTAAGAGGCTTCCGCGCAGGGCTCACAGCAACAACAGTGTACTTCTGGACACTCAGAGTACTTTCTGCAATCCCCTCACACACCGCTACGGGCTGAGTTGGGAACTGCACATTTCCATGACACACTATAGACAACCGAGGAGCTCGGCGAATGAGTTGTGCTAAAATTCATAACAAAGGCGAATATTAGAGCCAATTCTTTACCAGCGGAGCCATGAGGGAAGTACAAGAATACTGGAGTGGGTAGCCTATCCCTTCTCCAGGGGATCTTCCCAACCCAGGGATCAAAACGGGGTCTCCCACATTGCAGGCAGATTCTTTACCAACTGAATAATGCCAGAGACCTAGGTTCGATCCCTGGGTTGGAAAGATCCCCTGGAGAAGGGAAAGGCTACCCATTCCAGTATTCCAGACTAGAGAATTA
Source organism: Tragelaphus eurycerus (assembly GCA_935064755.1). Lineage (NCBI taxonomy): Eukaryota > Metazoa > Chordata > Mammalia > Artiodactyla > Bovidae > Tragelaphus > Tragelaphus eurycerus. The sequence goes on along the minus strand of CAKXYN010000177.1, from coordinate 1,275,593 downwards.
CAGTCCACGGGGTTGCAAAGAGTCGGACACGACTGAGTGTCTTTCATTTTCACTTTTCATTAGAGCCGAGGGAAAGCAGAGTAACGAAAAATACACAAACTCCTTCACCTGGAAGTGGGGGCTTTTCAGTCTTACCAGGTTCATGTTCTGAAGGTGGGAGTGGGAGATACTCAAGAGGATGGGGAGCAGGAAGAGGAAGTCCACAGGAGAGGCCAGGGACAACTTGTAGTTTAGATTATTTCTAGACCAGCCCTGTTTAAAGACACTTCATATGAGGAAGAAAATCTGAGTAGCAAATAAAGCAAGCTTTTGGTTTTTTGTTTTAGAATCGGAAAAATGCTGGGGTCAGGATATGAAAACAACACCTCTACCCAAGTCTTTTGAGATAGAACAGCTTACAATTTGGAACTGATAAATGAGGAAAAGGGTTGTTAAATTTTGAACAAAGGGTTTCTTTTGATGCAAAAGGGCTTTCTCTGTTTCTAACCTTCCTTCCTTTAGTAACTATTAGCTGAATGTCCTTATCCACTTACAGAATGAGGAACAGACATTTTTTTCCCCCTAAAATAAAAATGTGTGAGGAGACACCGGGCTTACTCTTTCAGGGAGACTGAGCTTGAGTGGCTCAGCTACACAGAAGCTCCGCTAGGCCACAGCCGGAGGGCAGGGTGAGACAGCTGCGGACGAGACAGAGCATGCGTGCAGTGACCTCCCGCCCCAGGTTCAGGCCGCAGCCGGAGGGCAGGGTGAGACAGCCACGGACAAGACAGAGCATGCATGCAGTGACCTCCCACCCCAGGTTCAGGCCGCAGCCGGAGGGCAGGGTGAGACAGCCACGGACAAGACAGAGCATGCATGCAGTGACCTCCCACCCCAGGTTCAGGCCGCAGCCGGAGGGCAGGGTGAGACAGCCGCGGACCAGACTGAGCATGCGCGCAGTGACCTCCCGCCCCAGGTTCCCCCTGGAGCAAGAGCGCCTTTCTGGAGAAGCTGAACCCACTGAAGAAAAGACCTGCAAGAATTCTGATCTCTGGGGGTTCCCTAAGGAAAATGCCAACTGGCCATGACCACTCCACAGCACAACTCAGCCGCTGAGCAGTGCTGCCTAGGCAAACAGCTCCCAATCTGCTGCTTACTGACTGACTCTTAGAGCACAGAGCAAAGGAATATCAGACAGTGGGGAACTCCTCCAACAGGAAATAAACAAGCCAAAACTAAGAGAGAAAAGGAGCCCGGCGGACAAAGACAGAAAAACAACCTGTACATCTCATAACATCATGCATTCAGAGATAAGGGACTATGTATGGAATCCATGAAATAAGAACATGATGCTATTTAAAGATAAAGATAAATAAATAAAAAGGGACAATCAGGTGATGAAAAATAGCTCAGGGACATTAAAAATATGAGAGCAAAACTCAAAATTTTAATAGAAAAATTGGAAGATAAAAATCAAGAAAATCTCCCCAAAAGAAGAACAAAATAGGAGACAAAAGGTAAAAATCTGAGGAATAACCCAATGTCCACCACTTACCTAATGATTCCAGATAAAACAAAAGAGAAAAAAAAAATCAAAGAATAAAAAGTAATTTTTCAGAACTGATAGAATAATATGAATCTTCACAGTGGGAGGCCTAGCAAGAGTCTGATGAATAAAAATATGCAACAATTGACATTTCTACAAGATTTTAGAAATCCAAGGATAAGAAGACTCTAAAAATTCTTGAAGACAAAGAAAATAAATATGTGTCATGGAGAGAAATAAGAAGAGTACCAATGGATATCAGAAGACAGGAGAGCAACACCCTCTAAATACTGAAAGCAAATAATGTTCAGTCCAGAATTCTATACCCACACAATCTGCCATGATATTCTGACAGAGATTTTCAGAACTGCAGGCCTTCTCAGAAAGCTGCTGGAAGATGAGTGAGGAGCCAGACACGGGATGCAGGCCAGAGCAGGTGACAGGAGCCAGGTGGAGTGGACCATCGACAGGGATAGGAACAAGGCAAATCCAACAGCCAATCCAGAGAGAACGGGCCGAGAGGGTCTGAGGAGGGTGATGTCCTGGGGAAAACACCGAGCCGGCAGACCATCAGACATAAATGACACAGCAGAAAGTTTTGTACGCTGTGGCTAGTAGAGGATACGGGGAAAACTACACAGTTACACTTCACTCCCCCACCAGAAAACATCACAAATGTGTGAAAAGAAACGTCGTTAGAGTACACGACTTGGCTTAGCAGGGAACACTATTTACAGTCATAAAAATATGAATATAAATACCAAACACTAAAATAACACTATAATAAATAATAAGAATAGTGCATCAGTATTTTGAGCGGTAAAAGGCTTAAATTCTAACCTACCAAAATAAAAAAGTCCAGATGACGTCAGGAACTAACACATGAAGAAAGTCAATGTAAGATCTGTGCTTTAAACGTAAAGATAAATACCGTATAAGATGCCATGTAAAAAATGAAGGTGCTGTAAGAAACAGGCATAGGAGATAAAGAGGCGAGGGGTATGATGGAGGAATGTTGTTTTTTGTGCTGTTTAGTGCAGCTTAATTTTTTTAATCTATGTGCATATATTATTTTGGAACCAGGATTCAAATTCAGACAGTGTGGAGCTCTTAACTTTGAAAAAAGGCAGGAAAATTTATAATCCATCAATTATTTTGGAGACAGCTATCTGATTGTCTTTCACCTCCGGATAAGCCTAGGCAATCAAAAGCAATCAGACTAACAGACACGAGTAAGGAGAAAGCATTTATTTTCTCATATCTAAAATCCTATATTTTTCTATCAACAACAACAGAGAACACAGCCTAAACAGCAAGAGCAGCAGAAAAGGAAAAGTTGGAAAAAATTGCAGTCACACAAACTATAGTTAAAAAATGACTAAGTTTCCTTGATATATGAATTTGTTGGAAAACCATTTATCAACAGCCTGTTTCTCTCCAGCAGAGTCCCTCAAGCCGAGAGCCATGTCATTCCCCTTTGACTGATTAATTAGCCAATCAGGGGACATTTTTCATTGTGAGGCATGATGGTTTATTCCAGCTAATGTTTGGTCTCTAATGGCAACATATTAAAGCCAACTCGGCTATTTTAGCCCCGTGGAGTGACCAAAAGGAAAGGATAGAAGATAAATCAAAAGAGCTCCCTTCAGTTTCCCTTCAGTCCTTAACAAAACCCCCAAGGAGCAAATGGCTGGAGGAAAGATCCTCTACCAATAAAGAGAAAAAAAACAAAGAAAAGAAGGGTGGAAATGCCTTCAAGCCAAGGGGGGATCCTTTCCTGCTTCTGAAGAGCAATAATTTATCCTCTGTTGATTAACAGACCACTGATAGAACAGGCACCAAAAAGTCAATACCTAGCTCTTCTTGCTTTTATCAAAAGCTGTGCTCAATAGAAAATCTCGCTCTGCAATGCTTCTTCCTCACTTGGAACAGTTTCATGCGCACTCTGAATTAGACATGGCCAGCAAGGAACCTGATTGAAGGCGCTATTTATACACCTGCAGACAGGCAGCTGCCCACTGTGCTACACGTTCTCCAAGCTTCTTACCCTTCTCTGTGCCCTTGACAGGCAAAGCATGGAGAAGGAGAACTTGGAGTATCAGAGGAATACAAGCTCCTACAGAGGACAGATATGAGTATTCACATATCCAGGAGACAGGAAGCACATCTTAGACACGCTCAGTATATACTGCCAAACACTCAACAAGACAGTCCAAGCTGCTAGTCTCCACTATGCAATTCCACTCTTGCGTACATAACACTGCCCAGCTTTCTCACTTGCTGGTAAGTGAAAGATTACAAACTAGCAGTCTATGTCCAGTGAGATCACCGACACCATCATCATGGTTATTATTTTGTGAATCTTGCACACTTTCAGACCAGGCTATGAGTTTCCCTGGTTCCCTATCATCTTAAAGTCAGACTACTCACACATTTCTAGTCACATGCCTGGACCCACTGGCACTTGAGTGTGAGGCCTGGGAAGAGCTGTTACTCATGGTACATATTCTTTTTCATGCTTTGTCTATTCAGGGACTCCTGCCCTTTGGGCCTAGGTATGGGCCCATCAATTTTCTCTGCAGCTGTTTCTAACTTCTCCAGTAGTAGTATTAACGATGTCCTAGTCTGTGTTGTTCCCCCAAGGATTAAAGTATATATCAGCAGCTGAATTCAATTCAACAAAAACTTTGTTGAGAACCTACTCCATGGCAGGCCTGGTTCTGCATAGTATAGAGTATAAAACTCCTGGCCTCTAGGAGGTTCCAGTCTATTAAGGAAAGACAGATGGTACAAGCGAACTATTTAGTACCTCAGATGGTAACAACTGCTATGGAGAAAAATAAAGCAAAGGAGAGGGGACAAGAGTATCAGGGATTTTTGTTGTTATTGTTTGTATTTTCTGTTATAAATTAGGGTGTCAAGAAAGGCCAACTGAGGCAACATTTGCACAAAACTGTGAGTTGGGGACAAGCACTCGATGCAGAGGAGCCACCAAGTGCTGAGAGTCAAGGCAGGAGCCCTCCTGAAGTACTGGAGGAACTGGAGGCCACAGCGACAAGGGCAGAGCCGCAGGGAGAACCAGCCGAGCATGGCAGTGACCGTGAGAGTGTGTGAGAGCTGGGAGGTGTCATCACGCAGGACTTCAGGCCCCTGTGAGGACAGCCTGCTATTTCACCTCAACATTATTTGGTTTCTTATTTAAACACATCAAACAATTCAGACTCATCTCCTGGGAAAAGGACATAAGTAGATAAAGTCAAAATTGCCCACATACCTGAAGATAAGGAAGAGCAATTGGAGTAACGGTCTCTCCTTTGTAGTCTAGGAAAATGTAAACCTTCAAGTATCGTTTCAAATGTGAGTATTTCGTGTGTTCGCTTTCCTCCACAGAGAACCTTAGACCCGGAAGTGCTCATATGCACGTAGTTCACGCTCACCTATTACAAGACTCCCTCCAGGAAGCTAGCCACGCGGTACATCCTACACTGCTGGCCCGCTCTGCCAGCCCACGCTGTTTCCTTTCTCTGAGGAGGAATCTTTCTATGAATTTCATCCACCAGTTCTAGTCTGTCCTCTGAAGTTTACCAAACCAATCTGTTCCTTTCCTAGAGGACCCCTGAAACCATTCACACCTTCAAAGTCAGGGTCTCTCTGCAGTCCAGGCAGAATTTCCTAACTGCTCATCTGCTAATTCCTGTGCAAAACTTGCTTTCCAGATCGCTTCGGCCCAACTGCCATGCTCTGAACACATTCTTATAAAATACAGCACCCAGTTCATATACAGTCATCAGTGCAGAAAACACCCCCAACATCTGTTGCTTCCAGCTGCTCTTAAAGCACCCCAAGCCTGAACTCAGGACAGCTACCATACTGCGTGTCTTATTTTGACTTAGGTCAAACTTGTCGTCAGTTTACATGTTCCCAGCCTCTAAGTTAATTCTCATTCAGATGATTTCTTTTCAAAGATTCAATGAGATTTTACACATCTTCACAAAATTTGATCTACCTGGCTTTGGTCAAATGTCCCAGCTCAGAGAGAGTATTGTGAATCTTGATTCAAAATCAATGGTCAACACGCTGATAAAAATTACTGAAGTCATCACTGCTGGCAAAAAAATACAGACCTAAAATGTGATAATGAGCTTGTTTGTGGGCTTAGTTTAATTTTACTGCTAACCAAAAGGTGCCTCCTTGTAAAATGACCTTAGCAAACTCTAAGCTGGGAAAGCAGCTCAACTTATGAATGGTGATGCCAGGTCCGGGTGAGGAGAGGGAGGCAGAGTGACAGAGACTTATAGGAAGAAGGGAAATTCAAATTCAGGAGTCCACATCTAGCAAACCACTTATAAAACTCAACCCAATTCACAAAAAAGAACATGAAAAATCAGAACTAATGAGAAACAACCAACCAACCAGGGACTTCTGTGGTTGTCCAGTGGCTAAGACTCCGGGCTTCCAATGCAGGGGCACGGGTTTCCATCCCTGGTCAGGGAACTAGATCCCACATGCTGCAACTAAAGATCTCATGTGAAATCAATCAATTAATCAATCAATAATTCTTTTTTTTTTTTAATTTAACCAACCAAAAAAGAAACATCTGCTTGGAAGTTAGTTTTCAGATTTCACAATCAGCAAGAAATAGGAGACACTAAAAAACTATTTCCATTAGTTCCTATCTGGTTGAACTTCCTGATACTCCTTTTTTTTTTTTTTCTTCTCTCAATTTTTCCCTCCCCCACATTCCCGGTTTCCTTCCGCTATCCAGCTTGTTTCCTGTTTCAGCCTTATCACTAGAGAAAATACTCCTAAACCACATAGAGGATCGAGAGTGTGCCCCAGCATTCCTGCTCTGTTTCTCTAAACAACACGCCTCTGGCTCAGGCTTTTGGCAAAGGGTATACTTCACTGAGGTTAGTCTAGTCCATACACCAGGAGGGAAAAAAACCCAGGTAATACACATTGTTTTTAAGGCTCCTTGTAATCTATCAACTGTTATTATCATCTATCAATTATTATTAAGAGGATCACATTTAGCCTTTGTATGAAGCCTCTAAAAGTTTTTTTTTTTGGTAACTTTTTCTGGAAAGTACTATTAGTAATAAACATAATAGCTCTATACACAGTTGAAAATCAGTGTAGAGACACAACGTATCAATCGTAGGTGGTTTAATACCTCAGGGGTCCTCTTCTGTCTTTTTCCAAAAATGCAGTCAAGATCTGTTTGGCTCCGAGATGAGAGATCCTTCCCTAGAAATACATGATGCCTTCAGTAATACATTCTAGAATAAGAAGCACAAATATAAACTATAAAACTGGGTTTGGGAAATAAATAAACAATTTTATAAATGACCAACTTTCCCCTTCCCTTTCACAGACTTTCACTGTTGTTCAGTTGCCAAGTCTTATCTGCCTCCTTGCAGCTCCATGGACTGCAGCAGGCCGGGTGTCCCTGTCCCTCACCATCTCCCAGAGTTTGCTCAAATTCATGTCCATTGAGTCAGTGGTGCCATCCAACCATCTCATCCTCTGCTGCCCACTTCTCCTTTTGCCTTCAATCTTTTCCAGCATCAGGGTCACACTGTTTAATCACTAAATACAATTAATTAAACTTAAAAATTAAACAAGTGAACCAGAACCCCTGACTTCCTCTTCATGGGACAAACAAGCCTGAGCATGCAGGTGGAAAGGAAAACTAAATTCTCAAGCTAGCTCTACTACTGGTACACTTTCAAGGTATAATTTCTGGGCCTCTGGGTTCCCTTGCTGCTACTGCTGCTAAGTCGCTTCAGTCGTGTCCGACTCTGTGCGACCCCATGGACGGCAGCCCACCAGGCTCCCCCGTCCCTGGGATTCTCCAGGCAAGAACACTGGAGTGGGTTGCCATTTCCTTCTCCAATGCGTGAAAGTGAAAAGTGAAAGTGAAGTCACTCAGTCATGTCCGACTCTCAGTGACCCCACGGACTGCAGCCAACCAGACTCCTCCATCCATGGGATTTTCCAGGCAAGAGCACTGGAGTGGGGTGCCATTGCCTTCTCCACTGGGTTCCCTTAGTAAACAGTAAAACTCCGTTACTTCAAGGAGACAGGAGTTATACTCAATGAGGGTTACAAAATGCAGAATAAAAATATGCTGCTAAGATACATAGCTCCAAAACCTCACCTGTGCACAGGAATGAGAACATCCTGTATTGACACATACAAGCTCAGTAATTAATTGAATGCATGAACTTTTTATAAATGCAAATTAAAATTGCTGCATTAGGGTGAAAAGATTTCAGACTTTGTTTTTTTCACTGTAATGGTGCTATCATTTTAAATAAAAGGATAAGTAATGAGTAGGAAATTAAATGGCTTCTGGCAAAAATGGTATCCAAAGGACCCTTGATTCTTATTAAAAACACTAAACTCTTTAACTTAATTTCAAACCCACAAACCAACTAATTTAAAATTCACTTCTATGGAATTTCCACTTCTACCGACACTACTGTGTGAGCAGCCAACCAAATCTATTCCCATTTGTCAACTTCGTGGTAGATGTATATATAAAGTCTGGAAGCTCTGGGGGAGTGAGGCTCTGGCTTAGACCCAGGAATCTGTGTTTTGAGTTGGAAGCCTGAGTTCCACTGTCACGGACTCAGTCATCTTCTTGGCTTCCTGCAGCAACCTGACTTGGCACAGCACTGTCGTGACCCAGAAGGGTTCCAGTTCACTGGCTACTGCTGGGGCGTTCAAATATGATATTGCTCAGTGACTCCATGAAATTAAAAAAAAAAAACAAACAAACACCCTGCAATGTAACGCAAAACCAGGTGCCCAAACCAGTCTCTGAGGCTGCCGTACCAGACTCATATGTCCAGTCGGTGCGACCTGTTCCCACCTAGAGGGCAGGCTCTGCATTGCTCTTACCTCTCTGCCTGAGCTGGAAATAAAGAAAGCTTCCTGGTTCTAGCTGGTTAGTCCACAGAGCCCAGACAGAAGATCCCAGAGGAAGCCTACTCATGAGCAAAATGAAGCCTCCCAGATGGGAACACAGACAACGAACCGGAATAGTGGAGGATAAAGCTGGCCACTGAGGGGAGACGTGGGCAACCCTGAGGAGGCCCGAGGTCTGTTCTGAGCTTAGTCCTCAGTGTAACCTGTTCCACACTGCAGAGAACATTCAGGGCGGCAGCTTCTATTTCAGAAAAAGGAGTTGTACTTTTCAGAAAAAGGAGTTGTACTGGGATCAAAATACGTAGTGGCCACCCACCCCTAAGCTAGCTTCTAAAACGGAACAGACACCCTAAAAGAAGAAATGCAAATGACAATCACTTTTACAACAACTCGACTAAAAACAATGCTGGAGGGATTAGAAAGGGGGGACGGACATGCAAGATCACAATTCTAAAACAGGAGGTCAAAACATGAACACGCAGAGATGAAAAATGAAGCTAAAAATCAAAGGGAAAGCTGTCAAGCTAATAAGAGAATGTACCAATGAAAGTGCAAGTGTTTCTAAAGTTTTGGTGACGGGTTCTTGTATCAGAAATGCTTATCCTTTAGCAAAGTTCACTTAAGCAAATGTGGAAACCAGGACTGTTACAGGCCTTGCTCTGGATTTGATCTGGAAAACAAAACACAGAGAAGAATTAAGAGTCAGAGACCAAAGGAAAGGAACTTAAAGGCAGATGAAACTGTGAAGATGGAAGTGATATTGAAATAGTTATTAGTTAATGGTCCTGGTTGACTAGTTTATAAATGTTATAAAATTATGGCCCGTTTTGAATACAATATGTATGTTAAAAATGAGTTTGAAAGTTACTGGTCTCCATTCTCAATCATGGTCAAATCACAGCAAACACTGTTGATGAACTTCTCTCTTAGAGAAAAGGACATCAAAAAATTGAACAGAATAGGAAATATATGAATCTGCCTGGATTTGGTTTCTGTACCCACTAGTCTTCAACTGGCCACAATATTCCAAGAACCAAGGACAAAAGAGATTCCAGTAGCCAAGCTGATGTAACAGTCATGAAAGGATGACCTGATTCTTTCAGAGAACAGTACTTTACTTATGATCATTTTAGCTGTTTTTCTAATAATGAGGACTTTCAGGTGTTCCCTTCTAACAATGTAGCAACTTGGAGAGAAGAACATGACCACTACAGCCAGACTCACTTACAACACCAAGAAGTCCACATGGGAAGCAAGGAAAACCGTAAAAAACCAACATAAGAACTTAAGAATCATGGAGATGTAAAGCCTCTCTTAGTTCAAGGGCAAAAGTCATACAGAGCCCAACAAGTGAGCACTGTGTTATAACCAGAGCTCAAAAAGCTGTTTTTCAACTCATAGTAAAGGCACAAGGGAAAGGAAATGCAGGTTGAAAAATAAACCAGTTAAATAAAAAACACTGGAGTGTTACATACGTAGCTAGCTCCACTTGCTTCAAAAATTTATTTGCATTTCCCAATCAAGAAGGATAAAACAGATGATATTATATTTTGACTTTGTTTTTTAATGAAAACATATAGAACTGATAATAAGCCAAGGAATGTAAGATGAGGAAACTTCTCTGAAAGGGTAATAATGTGAGAAAATAAGGAAACCTGAAAGAATGGAAACGGGGCGGGGGGGGGGGGGTGAAATGAGATCCTCACACCTGATAATAAGACAGTTGGAATATTGTTTTAAAGCATGCAATGGTGCTCCTTTACACTTAAATGTCAAAGGAGCCAGAAGCAGAACACCCAGCTCCAGCAGAGGCTAGTTGCAGGGAGCAAGCCTCACCAGGACACTCAAGTCAGTGTCAGACAAGCAGCTGACCACCGCGACATGCGAGACGAGTATGAGTACTTTCCTTATTTAAGGAGTGAAGTATCACAGATTATTACAGGAAAAAGAAGTCTAAATACAACGAAGCTGCACAAGTACTGTCTACACAACCTTCCACCCACTCAGCCACCGCACGACTGGGAGCAAAAAGCCAGGCTCTCTGGACAACCTCTCCCTGTTAAATATTAAAAACATCAAAAGCGGCTTTGGAGAAATTGCCATCTTCCCTAACTTTCTTTTCTCTGCAGGTACAGCCTCACCAAACGTTTTTTAGATTGAAAGAAAACACCACCGAGTTTAGGCCCTTAAACAAACATGGATGAAATTAACATCTTGAAATTATGTAATAAATTATGTCGAATTTAAATTATAAACTTAGGATGAGAGAAAGGAATAATTATGTATCAGAACTAAAATGCTACAGCCAATATTTAAGCAGTAACAAATTTTATAATACTGTTTGCTGCTGTAATCTCTCTGCAGTGAAATTTTTATCTTCATTCTTCACACCGAGCTAAATAAAATGCTACCTTCTCGTGTTTGGGGTTTCTGGACCACTGATGGAGCTACAATATGAACCCACCTCATCCAATGAGTGAGTTACTGTAACTAAGAGCAGATCCCTGAGCTAAAATCATTATCATCCATTATGCTGAACACCCATGATTTCCATATAATGGCATTGTTTCTGATAAATTCTGAAAAAGAACCTATTTTAGAACTCAACAATGACTTAAAAAGATCTTTCATTTCACAAAAAAGCAAACTGAGGCTGACAGAAGGCAAGAGGTTAAGTGATTTGTCTGGGAGTCACAGCCAGAACCCAGGCTCCTGTGACCTAAGATAGTCTGCCGTAGAGGAGACACAGTTTATCATTCACATTCAATGACAACAGTTGCTCTACAAGGGAGACTTCTTTCAATAAATGAAAGAACTTTAAAATAAACGTACACTGTGGGCTGTTAAAATAGATGGCAACTGATTATTTCCTCACTACCTGGATTCCTGCCTCCTCCTGTGTTCACTACTGACTTCCACTCTGCTTTTCCCGTTTTCCCACTCAATCGTCTCTATCTTTGTAATATATCTTGAATTATCTTCCCTGCATACCAATGTCTCCCTTCTCCCCAAACAAAGCTAATAAATAAGCAAACCTCATATTGTTTTATTTTTAAGATTTTTTTTAAGTCTTCAATTGAATTCATTACAATATTGCTTCTGTTTTGTTTTTTGGTCCTGAGGCATGTGGGATCCTGACTCCGTGACCAGGGAATGAACCCACACTCCCTGCATTGGAAAGCGAAGTCTTAACCACTGGACCTCCAGGGAAGTCCACAAACTTCATTTCAAAAGAGAGAAAAAGAAGGAATAACACACCAAGCAGGCTGACAGGGTGAACTGGCAAGGGGATGGCTTAACCAGAAACAGAAAGGAGACACTCCCGGCATCCACAGATTAAAGTAGATCGAAGAGGTTTATTCTGGCTTCAGCAAATGCTTCAGGTGAAATCGCGCATGCAGGCTGCCATAAGAAGAAGATTTTATTTGCAAAAGTGAAAGCTTAAAAGGCTGCCATGCTATCCAAAAGTCACAGGGCACTTTTAATTTCATTAGTTTGCTCAGCACCCTTCTGCTGTACCTATTTTTTTTTCCTATAGGGTCTAATGAAAAGGAAGGGTATTTCAGGGATGGGGATGAAATGACCATTTAGCCCCTCCTAAAAAGGACTGATGAGCCACCAAGGACTGTTTTCTGTCCTGCAGCAGGTCAGGAGTGGAGAGAACCCCTGCTTAGAAGCCATACCAGAGAATGACAGAGAAGGTTCTATCCTGGGAGAAAGAAGAGGGGCTAAAGTGGTGAGCCAGATGGCCATGCCTGCAGGAGATGGAAGGGGGAAGCCCCAGGCTCTCTCTGCACACGTCCCCAAAACTAGTCAGCTCTGCTATAAGCCCTCCCTCACACCGAGCCCAGTCTACCTTGTGGGGTCCTGCTCCAAATGAGAACCAACATGAACAGTTTAGAGCAGTGGGAACTCCAGGTCCTACTGCTGTTTAGGGGGTTCTAGGAGTCAGGGAATTCCCAATCACGTCAACAAGACTAAAGCAAAGAGATGAGCTTTTCCTGCCATATAGGGGTAGAAATATACATTTAGTCTTCCATAGATGAACCATCACAAGGTGAGTAGATAACATGTTTATCATCATACTTATACTTTAAGTATATTAATATAATAAACAGGGGTTTGTACCTGGGAAGTATGCTTAATACAAGACAATGGGAAAATATCTGGGGAGTTGCTGAGGTCAAGTTAAAGGGTTTCCTTCCAATACAAGACTGCCACCTCCTGGTTAAAGAGGACAGCTGCACCCACGACTGACCACCTACAGCCCTGGAACCGGAGTTGGGAGGTGGTGATGGAGGAAGACAAGTTTTCTAACACTACCTTTGCAGTGACCATGGAACAGTTAAGTCTGCACTACATCAAACAGAGAAACAGTGTGGAACAGTAGAAGAGTTAACTCAGGAGTGAGATCTTTCATACTGGAGAACGCAATATAGAGACCACTTCATGAATGTTTATAAATCTCATATAGATTCTATGTGATTCTCTAAATGGGTCCATTTTAAAAGCTGTTCAACACCAAAATTAAACTCTAAAAAAAGCTTAATGCAACTAAGAGAAATGTAACTAAAAGTACTGAGCGATAAATTTAGCCACATAAAAGTCAGTCTTCTCCTCTAAATATTAATAGCAAGTTAACTTCCATGCTTAGCTTTGCCAGAGGCCTTGCATGCAGTCTAAGGGCAAAGCTGGGGCCCACCTAGGCATGAGTAAGGCTGTGTCTGCACTCTAACAAGACCCCCGGTGACTCGCAACAAGTGCGGACACCTCAGCACTGCTGTGGATCAAGCTGGTCAGTGAGTCCCTCCTTTTCCATTTTGTACATAAGACAAGTGATGTTGGTGAAGAGCTAAAAATGCTCTAAGAAACCCAGATGTGAACACAGAGATTTAAAACAAAGAAACGCGCAATTTTACCTTTTGTGAATTTCATATAGTGAACACGGTTTTTGGAGATTTTGGACTTTTCTTCAAGACTGAAAGACTTCTTTTCCTTGTTGTCTGGGGAGTCTTTTAAAAAAAAAAAAAAAGGATGAAAAGCATTTCATTAAACTCTCTGCATTCCATTCTCAATCCCTACGGTGACACGGTCTTGTCTAAATAAAATCCTTAAGAACTTTATCATTTATTACTGAACTGTAGCCAAAGATTAGAAATATTCTTAAACTGTGTACTACCCATCAGGCAAGGCTTTTCTCCAGAAATTTGTAACATCCTGGAGGAAGAGAAATGAAAATTTGTGTTCACACAAAACCTCCGCATGAATGTTCATGACAGTCTTATTTGTGATAATAAGATACTGGAAATAAACCAAAATTCCTTCAATGGGTGAATGGCTAAGCAAATTCTGGTACTCCCTTACATGGGAACATTACTCCACAATAAAGAGGAAGGAGATATTGATACTGTGTGACAACCTGGATGGACTTCACTGGCGGGCAACTGGCGGGCATTATGCTTAAGTGAAAAAAGTCAATCTACATACTAAATGATCCACTCAGACATTCTGGAAAGGAAAAACTACGGAGATGGAGAACAGTGACAGGATTAAAGGAGACAAAGATGAGAGTGGAGTTTGGAAGCTGGAGGGGTAAGGTGGGTACAAGTATAGAAAGGCAGCATGAGGCAGCTCTTTTGAGGTGACAAAGCAATTCTGTATCTTGAATGTGGTGGTAGCTACATGAATCTACACATGTGATAAAACTGCATTGGAACTACACACATACAATTAAATGAAGGCTAAAAAAACCCCCAAATACTGGTGAAAACTGAATAAGAACTGTGGTCTAGTTAACAGTCAACACCAGTGTCAGTTTCCTGGTTTTGATATCATGCTAGGGCTCTATTAGACGTCATTGTTGGAGAAACTGGATGAAAGGTATTCAGGACTCTTTCTACAACTATTTTTGCAATTTCCTGTAAGCCTAAAATTGTTTCAAAATAAAAAGTTCTTTTAGAAAGTGAGTTAAGGTAAGACAGATTAATGATAATCCAAAAACAGGTCAGAGATGAGAGGGGGGGCGGGCTGCTAGCCCCTGTCAAACTCAAGATTTAGCTGGAGGCTCACCTTTCAGGGTAAAAACAATAAAAACAAATTGCTGAGGAATGAAGTCATGTGGTTATATTCCTTTGATGAAAGAGGAAAATGTCGGGGAGATTTAGTCCCTCACCTGAAATATCAAAGCAAGTAGATCTGAGGTAAGAGTCAGTGACAGGATTCTGACAAGCTGTCTGTATGCCCTCATCTTTATCTATTTGTCAAATTCAAGTAGCAGAAAGAGAATGTCATAGGTAGAAAAGACACTGAATTTTCCTATAGTTATGTCATAAGGAAATATATAAAGATGAGATTAGAGAAAGGAGAAAAAAAGAAATTTTCACCTTAATACTGAAGCAAAACAAGCACATGCTTAACATGATTAAACATGTTAACTAACTGTAATTCTTTCCAGGAAATTACACAGTAAGGTAGATGCTTCAAGCTTTCAGATTAAGCACGGCTTAATCACATCAACAGCCGGAAACATTCTCCATGATCACTTCCCAAGAACAACTTGCACCTTCTTTCAAAGACATCCTACCTGTAAATTTCTCCTGCTCCTTTTGCAGGCAAAAAACTTCATATAGCACATTATATTCTCAATTTTGATGTTGCAGATACAAATCACCAAGCAGCATACCAGATTGAAGTAGTTTTTACCAATGGAAAGCTTCTTAAGTACTAGCTGCTGGGCTAAGCTTTCTATGCATTCCTGCATTTCATCTCACAACCACTCTGGAAAATAGCTGCTATGATTACTAAACCAAGCTCACAGGACACTGAGGCATGGAGGGTAAAGTAAGACCCACTGAGGAGGTGGCTATGAGGGACGGGGAGCCGGGCAGATACGTGTGAGAGTGCACATCCTTAACCTGTGCACTGTGTTGCCGCAGAGCTGTGCTCACACTCAGGGGAGGTGAGAACCTCCTGGGAGCTTCACCACCTTCCCAGAGCAAACCTGAGCCCTGACGCGTCCTAGGGCACCAGTTTCTACCTGCCTGTCCACACGCATGGTTACTAAGGCTGCTCTGTCTTGTCCAGATACATCACTCTGGTCTTCTTCCCACTTGACACCAAAGGAGCACAGGTCTCCTTGTACCAGGATCAATAAGGAACAAGCTGCAGTGCTGGGTCCTTTCATCAAAGCCAGTCCCCTCCCCACCCTATCTATCTCATCAAGAGAGGCAGTTCCAAAAGGTTTTACCATTCTAACAACTAGTTATCAAAACTTGCATTTCCTGGTTTTGTTAATTGTTGTGCAGTTACCCAGTCGTGTCCAATTCTTTGCGACCCCATGGACTACAGCAAGCTGGGCCTCTCCCCCTCACCATCTCCCAGAGTTTACCTAGGTTAAAGTTCATTGCATCGGTGATACTGTCCAGCTGTCTCATCCTCTGATGCCTTCTTTTCCTTCTGCCCTCAATCTTTCCTAGCTTCAGGGTCTTTTCCAATGAGGTGTCTGTTTGCATCAGATGACAAAAATACTAGTTTGCTAGTTATAACCTTGGAGAAGGCAATGGCAACCTACTCCAGTACTCTTGCCTGGAAAATCACATGGATGGAGGAGCCTGGTAGCCTGAAGTCCATGGGGTCGCTAAGAGTCCAGCATGATTGAGTGACTTCACTTTCACTTTTCACTTTCATGCATTGGAGAAGGAAATGGCAACCCACTTCAGTGTTCTTGCCTGAAGAATCCCAGGGACAGAGGAGCCTGGTGGGCTGCCGTCTGTGGGGTCGCCCAGAGTTGGACACGACTGAAGCGATTTAGCAGCAGCAGCAGTTATAACCTACTAATTAGTAATGACAACTGAATCCAAATGAAAAATATTTACACGTAGGCCTTGAGGTTACTTGAAATAAACCAAAAATTTACATGTATTTGTTTTGTAGCAGAAAAACATGACAAGGTGATGAGTTTTTAAAAATTCAAGCAAAAAGTATATTAATACAAAATATCATGGGGTATATGCAGTGGAATTATTTCAGAGGAAAAGAAACTAGAACATATAGTATTGCTGAGTATTAAAGGACTTGCTTTTCTATTTCTAAACAGAAGACCATGGATGTCAAACTGCTCTAGTATTAAATACCTACCAACACATTTGGGACTGATGAAAAGCTCTTATTTTCAAAAGTCAATATTTCCCAAATAGGCCAGATACACATTCTTTGCAACTATTTAAAACTACAATTAAAAACATTATAGACGTCAATCTAAAAATGTGAGACAGTTTCAGTTCAGTTCAGTTCAGTTGCTCAGTTCTGTCCGACTCTTGGTGACCCCATGGACTGCAGCACACCAGGCCTCCCTGTCCATCACCAACTCCTAGAGTACACTCAAACTCACATCCATTGAGTCAGTGGTGCCATCCAACCATCTCATCCTCTTTCATCCCCTTCTCCTCCTGCCCTCAATCTTTCCCAACATCAGGGTCTTTTCAAATGAGTCAGTTCTTCCCATCAGGTGGCCAATGTATTGGAGTTTCAGCTTCAACATCAGTCCTTCCAGTGAACACCCAGGACTGATTTCCTTCAGAATGGACTGGTTGGATCTCCTTGCAGTCCAAGGGACTCTCAAGAGTCTTCTCCAACACCACAGTTCAAAAGCATCAATTCTTCAGCACTCAGCTTTCTTCATAGTCCAACTCTTACATCTATACATGACCACTGGAAAAACCATAGCCTTGACTAGACGGACCTTTGTTGGCAAAGTAATGTCTCTGCTTTTTAATATGCTGTCTAGGTTGGTCATAAGTTTCCTTCCAAGGAGTAAGTGTCTTTTACTGTTTTTCAAATTGCCTCAGGGGCTTTGGGAGCAAAAAAATTTGAAGATTCTTGTCCTAAACCACACCTTTGTGGATGACAGGCTATCAGCATCCCAATTTATTTCCAAAAATATTTAAAATCACAAGAAACAAAATATCTGTTAGAAGTAGAAAGCATTTCTTAAAACCATGAAGTAAGTCCACCAAAAAGCCAAGCTGAGTCATATGTTAACTACTTGAGATAGGATAATTTTAAAAAAATAAACATTTAAAGACTATGGAGTTTTCTTGTGTCCTACAAAGAAATAAGGGTTATTTCTAAAATTTTTGCAAGATTCTATGAAGAAAATAGTTTTGAATCTGTTTAGTTGAAAAGCAAACTAATTGTGTAATTAGGTAAGCAATCTTAAAGAACTAAAAATATTATAGCAGAAAAATAGGTCACTAGTTTATCCTGTCAGCTTTAATTCAAGTAATATGACCAAAAATTCATCTGGATGAAGATATTGTATTTACCAAAAATGATTTGGCAGAAAAAGGATCTCAGCTCTCCAGGTCCCTAGCCAGGTTTTCCCTTAAAGGAATATACTAAAGGCTTTTCAGTACTCAGACTGGCAGTTAGCAAGGCCTGGTTTGAATTGTACTGAGCTAACCTGGAGACAGAGCAAATAGCACCGTACCTATCACAGGGTACTGTGTGATAGGAATCAGCGAACTGAAATGGACTGGAATGGGTGAATTTAAATCAGATGACCATTATATCTACTACTGCAGGCAGGAATCCCTTAGAAGAAATGGAGTGGCCATCATGGTCAACAAAAGAGTCCGAAATGCAGTACTTGGATGCAATCTCAAAAACAACAGAATGATCTCTGTTCATTTCCAAGGCAAACCATTTAATATCACGGTAATCTATGTCCCAACCAGTAACGTTGAAGAAGCTGAAGTTGAACAGTTCTATGAAGACCTACAAGACCTTTTAGAACTAACACCCAAAAAAGATGTCCTTTCCATTATAGGGGACTGGAATGCAAAAGTAGGAAGTCAAGAAACACCTGGAGTAACAGGCAAATTTGGCCTTGGAATACGGTATGAAGAAGGGCAAAAGCTAATAGAGTTTCACAAGAGAATGCACTAGTAATAACAAACACTCTCTTCCAACAACACAAGAGAAGACTCTACACATGGACATCACCAGATGGTCAACACAGAAATCAGATCGATTATATTCTTTGCAGCCAAAGATGGAGAAGCTCTATACAATCAGCAAAAACAAGACCAGGAGCTGACTGTGGCTCAGACCATGAACTCCTTATTGCCAAATTCAGACTGAAATTGAAGAAAGTAGGGAAAACCACTAGACCATTCAGGTATGACCTAAATCAAATCCCTTATGATTTGATACAGTGGAAGTGAGAAATAGATTTAAGGGACTAGATCTGATAGATAGAGTGCCTGATGAACTATGGACTGAGGTTCGTGACACTGTACAGGAGACAGGGATCAAGACCATCCCCATGGAAAAGAAATGCAAAAAAGTAAAATGGCTGTCTGGGGAGGCCTTACAAATAGCTGTGAAAAGAAGAGAAGCAAAAAGCAAAGGAGAAAAGGAAAGATATAAGCATCTGAATGCAAAGTTCCAAAGAGTAGCAAGGAGAGATAACAAAGCCTTCCTCAGCGATCAGTGCAAAGAAATAGAAGAAAACAACAGAATGGGAAAGACTAGGGATCTCTTCAAGAAAATCAGAGATACCAAAGGATCATTTCATGCAAAGATGGGCTCAATAAAGGACAGAAATGGTATGGACCTAACAGAAGCAGAAGATATTAAGAAGATGTGGCAAGAATACACAGAAGAACTGTACAAAAAAGATCTTCATGACCAAGATAATCACGATGGTGTGATCACTGACCTAGAGCCAGACATCCTGGAATGTGAAGTCAAGTGGGCCTTAGAAAGCATCACTACAAACAAAGCTAGTGGAGGTAAGTGAATTCCAGTTGAGCTATTCCAAATCCTGAAAGATGATGCTGTGAAAGTGCTGCACTCAATATGCCAGCAAATTTGGAAAACTCAGCAGTGGCCACAGGACTGGAAAAGGTCAGTTTTCATTCCAATCCCAAAGAAAGGCAATGCCAAAGAATGCTCAAACTACCGAACAATTGCACTCATCTCACACGCTAGTAAAGTAATGCTCAAAATTCTCCAAGCCAGGCTTCAGCAATATGTGAACCACGAACTTTCAGATGTTCAAGCTGGTTTTAGAAAAGGCAGAGGAACCAGAGATCAAATTGCCAACATCTGTTGGATCATGGAAAAAGCAAGAGAGTTCCAGAAAAACATCTATTTCTGCTTTATTGACTATGCTAAAGCCTTTGACTGTGTGGATCACAATAAACTGTGGAAAATTCTGAAAGAGATGGGAATACCAGACCACCTGACCTGCCTCTTGAGAAACCTGTATGCAGGTCAGGGAGCAACAGTTAGAACTGGACATGGAACAACAGACTGGTTCCAAATAGGAAAAGGAGTACGTCAAGGCTGTATATTGTCACCCTGCTTATTTAACTTCTATGCAGAGTACATCATGAGAAACACAGGGCTGGAAGAAGCACAAGCGGGAATCAAGATTGCTGGGAGAAATATCAATAACCTCAGATATGCAGATGACACCACCCTTATGGCAGAAAGTGAAGAGGAAATAAAAAGCTTCTTGATGAAGGTGAAAGAGGAGTGTGAAAAAGTTGGCTTAAAGCTCAACATTCAGAAAACGAAGATCATGGCATCTGGTTCCATCACTTCATGGGAGATAGATGGGGAAACAGTGTCAGACTTTATTTTTCTGGGCTCCAAAAATCACTACAGATGATGACTGTAGCCATGAAATTAAAATACACTTACTCCTTGGAAGAAAAGTTATGACCAACCTAGATAGCATATTGAAAAGCAGAGACATTACTTTGCCAACAAAGGTTCGCCTAGTCAAGGCTATGGTTTTTCCAGTGGTGATGTATGGATGCGAGAGTTGGACTATGAAGAAAGCTGAGTGCTGAAGAATTGATGCTTTTGAACTGTGGTGTTGGAGAAGACTCTTGAGAGTCCCTTGGACTGCAAGGAGATCCAACCAGTCCATTCTGAAGGAGATCAGCCCTGGGATTTCTTTGGAAGGAATGATGCTAAAACTGAAACTCCAGTACTTTGGCCACCTCATGTGAAGAGTTGACTCATTGGAAAAGACTCTGATGCTGGGAGGGATTGGGGACAGGAGGAGAAGGGGACAACAGAGGGTGAGATGGCTGGATGGCATTACCGACTCGATGGACGTGAGTTTGAGTGAACTTCGGGAGATGGTGATGGACAGGGAGGCCTGGCGTGGTGATTCATGGGGTCGCAAAGAATCGGACAAGACTGAGCGACTGAACTATCACAGGGAGACAGCACCCTCTAGTGGTCTTGAGGTAAGTCCATGGGTGAACAGAGTTTAGAGTTTGGGCATTGTGCCCAGGGGACATTTGGCGAAATCAGGAGATATTTTTGTCACAACTAGGGAGAGGGTGCAAATGGTGTCCAGTGGATAGTGGTCAAGGGTGCTGCTAATTATCCTGTATGCAGAGGACATGCCTCACAGCAAAGAATGATGTGGCCCAAAACATCAGCAGTGCCATGGCTGAGAACAGCTTTACAGGCTCTTGCAATAATCCACAGGAAATACCAGCTGCTCAGACCATGTTGGTTGTAGTGTAGTTGACAAGAGGAAGTCAGGGTCTGCACATATTTTAAAGGCAGAACTGACAACAGTTCTTTCACTGGAACAATTAGAAGGATGAAGCTGACATCAACTGAAATGGGGAAGATGGTGCATAAAACAGGTTGTGTGGTCCAATAGTTTGCAGGGTGGGAGTTGGGGAGGTGCAGAATTGAAGTTGGGACATGCTGAGTTCCGGAAGTTGAGGAAACCCTGATGAAGATACTGAGCAGGGGCCTCAGTACAAGTCTGGGGTTCAGGAGAGAGGGTGAAGCAGTAGAGAGAAGTGTGGCAACGGCCACCACATTGCCCTGGGAGACCGGATGGCATAATGAGAGAGTGCAGATGGAAGATGCAAAAGGCCTGAACTGCAGCACCCCAGACGTTGTAAGGCCGGGATAAGGGGAACTGCAACAGAGAAATGCAAACTAAGTAAACTCATCTTGTCATTCTCAAACTCTTAATGGGGAGAAAAAGCCTCCACTTATGACTAATGTTAATTCAATGCGAGTACCCAGAAATGTAAACAGAAATGATCATTTGTGATAGCTACAATCAGTTAACTTTCGGATATGACACTAACAGTAAAAAAAAAAAAAAAGTTGATAAAAATATTTTATATTGAGATTCAGTTCAGTTCAGTCACTCAGTTGCGTCTAATGGATAAAAAGCATAGGTTTCCCCACCTGCTGTTTCCTGCCCATGGCAAGTGTTCAGCTGGGCCAGAAGCTGGTTAAAATCATCTTGATGAGCAATCCAGTTGTCCTGAAAAATACCAAAAAATCAATTAGAGGCAAACTTGTTATCTACCTATGCTGAGATAAGATATATATATTGGAATCAAGGAAATCTGTGAATTTTTAAATGTTTCACCAAAATATTACTTTATAAATTTGAATGAAGAAGAAATAGTATAAATTTGAACTGTAATTTATCTATTTGTTGTTGTGTCTGACTCTTTTGCAACCCCATGGATTGCGGACCACCAGGCTCCTCTGTCCATGGGGTTTTCCAGGCTAGCATACTGGAATGGGTTGCCATCCCCTTCTCCAGGGATCTTCTCGACCCAGGGATCAAATCTCAGTCTCCTGCCCTTGAAGGCAAGTTCTTTACTACCGAGCCACTGAGCATCTTGGAAGCTTAAGCCCTGATTTCAAATGTGGGTAACCTATCAAGTCAACTTACAGTCAAAATAAACAGTAGGCAACCTTTGTGTTAAATATTAAAATAAAGCAAAACAAAATATTTTTTTTACACTAAGGGAAAATTATGTAGGTTAAAGGAAAAAAACAGGGATAGATTTGAGGGCTCTTTGCTCTGCTTTTTTGAGCCTATATGCCAATTCTATTTGCTTACATCCATCCAAATTTGAGAAAACACCGCTGGGGAAGGGTGCGGGAAGGGCTCCAAGTCCCCCAAATCAATCAGCACCCACTGATAAGGTGCTGCTTTTGAACTGTGGTGTTGGAGAAGACTCTTGAGAGTCCCTTGGACTGCAAGGAGATCCAACCAGTCCATTCTGAAGGAGATCAGCCCTGGGATTTCTTTGGAAGGAATGATGCTAAAGCTGAAACTCCAGTACTTTGGCCACCTCGTGTGAAGAGTTGACTCATTGGGAAAGACTCTCATTGGGAAAGACTCTGATGCTGGGAGGGATTGGGGGCAAGAGGAGAAAGGGACGACAGAGGATGAGATGGCTGGATGGCATCACGGACTTGATGGACATGAGTCTGAGTGAACTCCAGGAGTTGGTGATGGACAGGGAGGCCTGGTGTGCTGCGATTCATGGGGTCGCAAAGAGTCGGACATGACTGAGCGACTGAACTGAACTGAACTGATAAGGTGCTCAGTTAGTAACTTAATCATAATAGAGAATCTGACTTTAAAACAGAATGAGCATCTCCAGAATAATATCAACTTGTAGGGAGCAGGGTTTCCCTTTAGGAATTTGCCTCATAGGTACTTTTCAAAGAATGCTTAACTATGTTACCTTTGAAAATGTTCAAGCCTATTGAATAGGCAATGCTTCTCCTAAAAAAATGAAGTATATCTATATATCCACCTCTAAAAAGCTACCTACAAAAATCAACCTTATGTAAACTCTTTTTAAAAAATTGTCCACGTTGTGTTTATTAATTGATGAAAATACAGCAGATATTGCTACATATTCCATCTACTAAGTGTGTGCATTGTGAACCTTCTGAAGTACTGGTCTTGGATTTTGTCAGATGGTTGCAGCAACTGTTTCAGTTTTACTGAGATACAACTGACATAAAACATTGTATTAGTTTTAGGTGTACAACATGATGATTTGACAAATGCATAAACTCTTCCTTTAGTGGTTTAAGCTCTCGGCTGTTAGCCCAAACAATCGTAGGTGCTCCAGTCCACCACTCAGAGCAACTGAACAAAGCAAAGTAATCTAGTTCACCTAAAGTAATTCTTCAGATTTTCTACCAGATTCTGTTGGCTGCAAACATGTAAGAACAAAGCTTTCAGTTTAGATGCTTTCTAAAGTGAGCAACGATACTAAAAATGAAAGGCAGGGCAAGCCATGAATTTTTAATTACAGAGTCATATTTTCAAAGTGCTAGTGTTTACTAGGAAATGTGAATTATCTCAACTACCATACACCAACAATCAGAAACAGACAATGGGACAAGAAAAGAATGGTACTCTCTTGCAGTATTTCCGAAACAAAATGCCACCAATTTTAGCAATATAAGCTAATATTCCAACAGAGGTCAAGATGAAAATTCCTCTCTGTCCTGAAGTGCAAAAAAAAAAAACACTTCTTGCAAAGTTCAGCAATAAGGCTACTTAAAATCTTTTATGCATAAGCAATAATGCAAAATGACTGCACGTTACACGATGCATAGAAGCTTAGTCACTGGCTTGTTATCCAAAACATGGACTGTACATTCTTGAATAGCTTAAAACTGATCAATCAATTTGACTGGATTTTTTTTTTTTTTTTTTTACTGACAAAAATAACAATGATGCAAGGAAACTCCCCAGCAGACACGCTGTTGCTCACTTCATTATTGATAGTAGCTCCTAATCCCAGGTGGTTATTTTTGACTTGAACTTTAATATGATCTGTGGCTCCTTGCTCCTGTGCCCCTAAACCCTGTGGAGATTAAACAAAGAGAGTTAGCATTTTCATCAGATAGAAAAAGAAATTACCTCTCTCTTCCTTCATTAACTAATTCATCACTCACATTAGGAGGCTTTATCCTTGTCCTCAAAGAGGACAATCTAGTGGAGTCTTTCAAGATATGTCTGTAACACCAAGGATGCACTTACAGTGCCGTGCTGGGCTAAGTTGCTTTAGCCGCATCCAACTCTTTGAGAACCTGTGGGCTGTAGCCCCCAGGCTCCTCTGTCCGTGGGATTCTCCAGGCGAGGATCCTGGAGTGGGTTGCCATGGCCTCCTCCAGGGGATCTTTCAACCCAGATATCAGATCTGTGTCTCATGTCACCAGCATGGGCAGGCGAGTTCTTTACCACCAGCACCCACCTGGGAAGCCCTGCACTCACAGTGAAAGTGAAGTCGCTCAGTCGTGTCCGACTCTTTGCAACCCCATGGACTATAGCCTACCAGGCTCCTCTGTCCGTGGGCTTTTCCAGGCAAGAGTACTAGAGTGGGGTGCCATTTCCTTCTCCAGGGGATTTTCCCAACCCAGGGATCGAACCTGGGTCTCCTGCATTGCAAGCAGACACTTTACCATCTGAGCCACCAGGGAATGCCAATTCTTCAACCTGAGGCTTGCTTTAAAGACCATGGAAACACTAAAAGAACATGCCTTTTCTTGATTCACAAAAGCAGAATGCTACTACCAAACTAACAGAAGCCCATCAGAGGCATTACAAGTCCGTGGCACTTTCCATTAAATAATTCTACAAAACAACCCTAAGGAAGGGGACCCCAAGTCCCCCGCATCACTAGCACTCATTTGTCCCTGAGCACCTAGTGTACTAAAAGTCACCCAAGGAGGCTCTAGTAGAGTGGATGGAGGAAAAAAATAAGAGATATAAAGGGACCAGATCTCAAGGACCTTGGACATTATGGGAGGAATTTGGATTCTACTGTTGTTTTTTTTTTTTTTTGGCCATGCCCCATGGCTTGCAGGATCTTAGTTCCCCAGACAGGGATTGAACCCGTGCCCTTGACAGTGAAAGTGTGGAGTCCTAATCAAGGACTGCCATGGAATTTCCAGATTTTATTTCTTTAAAACAACGGGAAATCACTGAGCTTTTAAGCAAAGGAATGACATGATCTAACTTCTATATTTTAAAAGCTCACAATGGCTGCTGTAAGGCAAATGGCTCAGAGAAGGAAAAGAAGGGAGGCAGGGAAGCAGCTGAGAGGCTGCTGTGCTGATCAGGACAGGCAGTGGTGGTGGCTGGTCCAGGACAGGGCCCGCAGCGAGGAATGATGACTGGAGGGGCAGGAAGTGAGTGAGGTGGTGGATCCAAGCACCACTGCCAGGTTTCTGGCTTAAGTAAATAAACCCTTGACAGGGTATATTTGCAAAAATGGGGAAAACTTGAGAAGAAAAAGATTTGGGAGGGATCAAAAAGTTTTATAATAAAAATAATCAACTTAAGATGCTAACTCAAGTAAAAATGCCAAGCAGGCTGATGAATTTATAACCTTGGAGCTCAAAGGACAGACTTGAATCTGGACTAGATATAATAAAGTGACAACTCTCAGAATTGAGGTAATTCAAAGCATGGCATGGAATGAATGAGCTCACCCAAGCCAAGGACAGAAAAGGGCCTGGGGCTGAACCCCAAGGAATTCCAAAGCTCAAGAGTCTAGAGGAGGAAGAGCCAGCAACACATTTCGGGGTGGTTGGTAAAGTAGAGGGGGAAACCAGGACAGAGGGCAGTATTGTGGAAGCCATGCAGGGGTAGTCGATGACATCCAGTGCTGCTAAGGGATAAAGTGATGTGAGAACCAAAAAAGGATCCATTGGGTTTGGATACAAGATCTTTAAAGACCTTGGCAAGAACCATTTAAGCATAGAGATGTCAGCAGAAGCCCTATTTGAGTAAGGAATAAATGAAATGTGAAGAAAAGGAGAAAATGTGTACTCCAGTTATGAGGGTGAATAAAACTTTGAGCAACATAAAACTCTGATGGTTAAGTGTGATTCCAAATGCAACCAACTAAAAGGCACCATCTACAAAAATCAGAGCAGGTTAAATGATAAACAAAGACAGCTGGCATTTATGTTCAATTCTAATTTTACTATCACAACGTCTTTAAAATTTAGTTATTTTTCCAAAATCACTTATTGATCCAAAATAAATTTCTCCCAGTCTCCTAAGAAAGATATATTTTCCTGATCTATAATCTCTCTGCATGTCTCCAATTCCTTTGCTCTTCTTCAAGATACCTTTCCTTTAGACCACCCCATCTTCTCTAGCATTCTCTGGCCAAACTTGGAGTCATCATTACTCCAGGCAGTGTTTCTTGGATCCACAGCCCACTTCTGCTTCCGCCGACCTGTCAATGACAAAGTATCGCATCAGCAGCTTATCTTTCAAACCCGGAAAACACCTCACAAACACACACATACCTATGGCATACACATGATACTTCTATAAATGCAACATACACTGTTTTATTAGATACAGATATCAGATTCGGCATCCACTGGGACATGGTATCAGCTTGGATCATTTATCCTGGTTTCCCCAAAAATCCTATAATCTGAACATACAAATTGATCTTGTAAAAAGTGATATAAAAATGTTTCCTCCAAATGTGACAAATCAAAATACATGATGTACCATCAGTCAGGCCTTCCATTCAGCGATTGGCAGCAACATAAGGCACCTGTGACACCAAGGTCACCATCAGCAGCAGGAGTCATCACACACACGGTAAGTGCCAAATGCATCCATAAACTCTCAGCTTCCACAGTAACCCAATGAGGGGAGGCAGTCTGATCTCTACTTTTCAGATGAGAAAATCTGAGGCCTTAAGGAGGCATGTGCCTAATACCCCCAAGCAAGGACCAGAGTCTTTATACAAACCAAGGTCCTACCAACTGCAAAGCTTACATGCTTAATCCATAGCACATAACTGTCATGACCTTGGGGAGAATCAACATACAGATACTTATCGAGACCTACAGATAACTAATCTCACTGAAACACCCTACAGCCATATGTGACCCCTTCTCTGAACTCACACGATAAATTCCCTGTTTCTTTTCTTTGGCATTTATTTAGCACTCCTCTGTATTACGGTTCTTTATATCCATCTCTTATGTTTGTTTATTCTGCCATAAGCTCTTTAAGGCTCACATCTATGTTCTTATTCTTTCTTATGCTTCATTGCATTTGCCCATAGCAGGCATTCAGGAAAAACATGATTGAATATATGAATGACTGAGAAACAAAAAAAGGAGGGAAGGAAGAAGAAAGGCGACAAGCAAAGGGGAAAGGGAAACAAGGAAGATAATGGAATTGAGGAAACCGCTTTGAGTCCCTACGAGTTGTTTTTGTTTTTTAATGTATATAACTAACTGACCATTAGAAACTCAAACTTACCACTACACTTTTAAGGAAAATTACAGCAGAGAAAAAGGACTCCAGAAGTTTATTACACAAGCATATGAAACCCAAAAGTAAACGGTGGCCAAGTGGGAAATCTGGAGGTCAAATGTCATCATCATGTACCTGTTGCACCAATGGAAGCAGAGTACCAACAGCGGCTCATGCCTCAGCCTCAGAGTCCTAATTGATTCACTGCACGTAAAACCAATACAGAGATTCTTAACCATCCACACTGTAGCAAAAATAGGTAAACCTTTACAGGCATGCAGGCAGAAAAAGACTACTTAACAAGGAAAATGAGCTGGGCTCAGATGTATCGTGTTTCACAGGGAAAGGGGGACCCCAAAATGCTACTAAGGTGACTAAGTTACCACTTTACTTATCTTAGTAAATACACAGCCTCACGTTGCCTCTGCTAACGAACAGCATATGAGATGAGCCTGGCTAACTAGGGCTCTCTCCGCAAGGCCGCTTCCAGGTGCATGTTGGAGCGCCTGTCTTCAAACTAGTGTCGGCCACGGGTCTCTGACCGGCTTGTGTGAAATAGACATTTTTGAGAATGACTGTGCCCACTCTCCGCAGTAAAGACGGCATACAGTTTATGTCACAAACACATATACTATAATGCTGGCACCAGAGACTGGAGAGTCGGCCGAGGTCAGCTTTTCTTCCCCAGCGAAACGGCAGGTATCTCCAACCAACAGAGTGCACACATATGCACTCAGTCATGTCCAACTCTGTGCGACCCTGTGGACTGTAGCCCACCAGGCTCCTCTGTCCAATGAATTTCCCAGGCAAGAATACTGGGATAGGCTGCCATTTTCCTCTCCAGGCGATCTTCCCAACCCAAGGATCAAACCTGCATCTCTTGTGTCTCCTGCACTGCAGGCAGATTCTTTACCAGTGTACCAGCTGGAAAGCAATGGAGTAGGATAGTGTTTCCCAAGTAACGATGTTAAATGCAGGGGAGGACTCAGGACAGAGTGTCCCGAATCTGCAGAATCACTCTTTGGGATGAAGGGGGTAACCATCCTCTAGCAGGGACTCCTCCTGTATGGAGATCTAGCCAGACATTTTCAGGGTAACTCCAACATACAAACCTGCACACAAGAGGTGCCAGGTCTAACCACTCCACGCCCAGGACCACAAAGTTTATGCCAGGTTTCAGCTTACCCTGAGAAGTATTTTGAGAGCCAAGAGCCAGGGGCAAAGTTTTGTCTTTTTTTTTTTTTTTCACCCAAAGACACTTTCAGATATTCAAGACCTCAAAAAATATATCCTCCACCTATGCATTCATACTGAAACATTTTTTGAGACATAGATTAAGGCATAGATTAATCTTGCCATAGAGTCAATATTAAGGAAACAGCAGTATAAAATTGTAATGCAATGACCATTAAAGTCTGTTAATGATATTCTGTCATTTGATTAGAAAATGTAATAATTGCAAGTGTCAAAAACTGGTCCTGATAAAATGTGGGTCTAAGACTCCAAATTAAATAAGGACTGAGAAGTGAGCGTGATAAGTGAAATTTTTCTCTTATGTTTTGGTAGATAGGGGGAAATCAATAAAATATATTTGACAATTAGAGAAATGCAGGACAAAGGATGTTTTTGAGAAACATAAAGAAAACTACTAGATTTTTAAAGCAGGAATAGATGCCTGGGAAGATAAAAGAGAACACAATCTAGTCCATATGGCAAGGGAAAACAAAGGAAACAGCATACTTACTGAAGTGAAAATATTAAGGTTAATCAGCAGAAAAAAGTAGGTTACAAAACTATATGTACAGAATTATTACAATTGTATAAACTATCAGAGAAAATAATTGCTGGGTAGTGAAATGGCGGGCTGGGATTTCTCTAAGCTTCTGTTTTCTCACTTCTAGAACAAGAACACCAGTCCTAAGTGTCTAATCACAGGGGATGCCACTAATTTACTAAATCATATTAAAAGGCAACACAAAATATTGGGTTGGCCAAAGTATAGGGTATGGAAAACACTTGAGTGAGCTTTTTGGCCAACCCAATGTTATCTATTATTATGCCAAAGATTTGTAAATCTGGAGACATGGGGTTGGGGGGAGAACTGAAAATACGCTCTTGAAATCCTGCAGTCTGAATTTCTGATGTCCACGGATGGTAACGCGCATCCGTATTTTGAACTATTTCACATTCACCGTCTCATTCACTTTTTTAAGACAACCTAGTGATGACTGTAATCAAAGATGTTTTTAATAGCCCCAGAGAAACTGATCATGGAAAGAGACATAAATGAACAGCAGAACTAGAGCTAATGTTTCCCCATCCATGCTGAACTAAGTGTACATCAAAGAATATTAAAACCAGAAGAGATTTAGCCACGCTGGTTATACAGATGGAAGCAACAGGGCCCACAGGGTCACACGAACACAGACATACTCTGTTCCGTAAGTCCTTATTTAAGAAACAATAGTAGTCTGCTGACCCTGGTGACCAGAATGTAAAGAAACAGCGACAACTAGATCAATTTTGTCACTTTCTACCTCAGTGACTTGGGGTGAATTATTTTCCTCTGAATCTCAGCTTCTGCCCCTGTAAAATTTGAATGGTGTCTTACCCACGTAGTTTCATGCTCCCATTCCTCCACCTCTTTAGATGAGAGGATGCCGACAGCATTTATTTCATGGAGTCCCTGTGTAGTTGCTGTTGGTCCGTTAAATAAGCTGTTTCTGGTTCTTGTTCACTAAACACTTTCAAAGGGACCGGCCGGCTTTTCAGGACCAAAGCATGACTGCCCTCTGGTGGCCGGTAGCCTTAACTACAGGTGCCATTCAAAAGTTAAAAAGCCGGTCCAAGGGAAGGAAATTGACGAACTTCACAAAATAATAGTGAATATCAAAGGCAAACCCAAGCACCGCGGGCGTTGAGGCCAACACTCCTCTCAAAGAAGGCTGTTACTAATTCCAACTACCAAAGTCACAACCACCACGATAATATTTAGAATCACTCATTAGCCCTGCCTCCCCTAAAAAACACGAACTTCCAGTGTTTACTGCTTCTAAGCTCTTGGCTTTTCTTTTTCTTGATTCAATACATCTTCAAGGACGGGCTTTCACTGCTGGCCCAACAACTTCTTTTTAGCCAGAGTTCAGGTTCCCAAAACCAGAGCCCTGACCCCCCCACTGGAACCCACCGCCCACGTGTCCAGGTTTGAGAACGAGGACAAGAGTCCCAAGCGGACACTCGATCTCATCAGCAGACCTGTAGCTAACTTTAGAGGAAGGCTGAGCTGGGAAATCTCCGCGGCAGCCAGGGAGAGCCGAGATGGGCTTCCAGGACGCCGGCCCCCGGCCCCCTCCGGCCCACTGCGCGCCGCTGGCCACCGGGTCACCCGGAACCTTCACCCTCGGGCCCGATCAAACCTCCGCGCCCAACACTCACGCTCAGCCAGCATCGACATGTCGCCGAGCCTGTGACGCTGCGGATCTCGGGACCTGAACGACAGCAATTACCGCAGGGCCGACAAGAGGAGAAGCTGAAACTACCGGACTCGCACGCCGGGGAAACGGCAGCGGCTGGGGGCGCACTCTGATTACGTCACGAGGCGCGACTCGCTCCTGAACCGCGCGGCGGCGAGTGGGCGGGGTGCTGGCAGCGTAGCACTCTGCCTTTGGGAAGATACCGGGTAGACTAATGGTTTCCAAGGCTTGTTTCAACGTCAGCGTTCCGTGTGTCTGTGAAATATCTATGAGGAACATCCCCTAAAAAGAACCGTTATAAGTTTGGGTTTGTTTTTTTTTAATTACAGAATCTTGATATTTTTAAATTGTCAGCTGGAAGTTCTGGTGGTTCAGAGGGTAAAGAAGATGCCTACAAGGCAAAAGACTCTACTTCCATCCCTCGGTGGGGAAGATCCTCTGGAGAAGGGAATGGCTACCCACTCCAATATTCTTGCCTAGAGAATTCCATGAACAGAGGTGGGCTATAGTCAGGGCATGGAGTCGCGAAGTTGGACTCGACTGAGCGGCTAACACTTTAACTATTTTTCAGTAGATACTGCACTTTTAAAAACAAGGTGACAGTTCTATTTCCAGTTTTTAAAGGAATCTCCACAATATTCTCCAAAGTGGCTGTACTAGTTTGCATTCCCACCAACAGTGTAAGAGCGTTCCCTTTTCTCCACACCCTCTCCAGCATTTATTGCTTGTAGTCTTTTGGATCGCAGCCATTCTGACTGGCGTGAAATGGTACCTCATCGTGGTTTTGATTTGCATTTCTCTGATAATGAGTGATGTTGAGCATCTTTTCGCGTGTTTGTTAGCCATCTGTATGTCTTCTTTGGAGAAATATCTGTTTAGTTCTTTGGCCCATTTTTTGATTGGGTTGTTTATTTTTCTGGAATTGAGCTGCAGGAGTTGCCTGTATATTTTTGAGATTAATTCTTCGTCTGTTGCTTCATGTGCTATTATTTTCTCCCATTCTGAAGGCTGTCTTTTCACCTTGCTTATAGTTTCCTTTATTGTGCAGAAGCTTTTTAATTTTAATTAGGTCCCATTTGTTTATTTTTCCATTTATTTCCAATATTCTGGGAGGTGGGTCATAGAGGATCCTGCTGTGATGTATGTCAGAGAGTGTTTTGCCTATGTTTTCTATTAGGAGTTTCATAGTTTCTGGGTCTTACGTTTAGATCTTTAATCCATTTTGAGTTTATTTTTGTGTATGGTGTTAGAAAGTGTTCTAGTTTCACTCTTTTACAAGTGGTTGACCAGTTTTCCCAGCACCACTTGTTGCTGGGCATACACACTGAGGAAACCAGAATTAAAAGAGACACATGTACCCCAATGTTCATCGCAGTACTGTTTATAATAGCCAGGACATGGGAGAAACCTAGATGTCCATCAGCAGACGAATGGATAAGAAAGCTGTGGTACATATACACAATGGAGTATTATTTAGCCATTAAAAAGAATACATTTGCGTCAGTTCTAATGAGGTGGATGAAACTGGAACCTATCATGCAGAATGAAGTAAGCCAGAAAGAAAAACACCAATACAGTATACTAACGCATATATATGGAATTTAGAAAGATGGTAATGATGACCCTGTATTTGAGACAGCAAAAGAGACACAGATGTATAGAACAGTCTTTTGGACTCTGTGGGAGAGGGAGAGGGTGAGATGATTTGGGAGAATGGCATTGAAACATGTATATTATCATATGTGAAACGAATCACCAGTCCAGGTTTGATGCACGATACTGGATGCTCGGGGCTGGTGCACTGGGATGACCCAAGGGATGGGATAGGGAGGGAGGCGGCAGGGGGATTCAGGATGGGGAACACGTGTACACCCATGGCAGATTCATGTCAATGTATGGCAAAACCAATACAATATTGTAAAGTAATTAACCTCCAATTAAAATAAATAGATTTATACTAAAAATATATAAATAAATAAATAAAAAGAAGGTGACAATGTGAGACATTCCATTCTATTCTTTAGTCTCATGGCAAACCTGCTTAGAGCAGGGCTTCTCAAACTTTAAAATGCCAGTAAATCTCCTGGGAATCTTGTTGAAATGCAGTTTCTAGCTCAGCAGGTCTGGAATGGGGCCAGAGATTCTGTATTTCTAACAAGCTTCCAAGGATGTGGCTGATGATGGCCTTACTTTGTATAGCAGGCCATCAAACAACCAAAGGAAGGAAGGAACTCAGGGTTAAGGTATCAGATCAGATCAGTCGCTCAGTCGTGTCCGACTCTTTGCGACCCCATGAATCGCAGCACGCCAGGCCTCCCTGTCCATCACCAACTCCCAGAGGTCACTCAGACTCACATCCATCGAGTCAGTGATGCCATCCAGCCATCTCATCCTCTGTCGTCCTCTTCTCCTCTTACCCCCAATCCCTCCCAGCATCAGAGTCTTCTCCAACGAGTCAACTCTTCACATGAGGTGGCCAAAGTACTGGAGTTTCAGCTTCAGCATCATTCCTTCCAAAGAAATCCCAGGGCTGATCTCCTTCAGAATGGACTGGGTGGATCTCCTTGCAGTCCAAGGGACTCTCAAGAGTCTTCTCCAACACCACAGTTCAAAAGCATCAATTCTTCAGTGCTCAGCCTTCTTCACGGTCCAGCTCTCACATCCATACACGACCACAGGAAAAACCATAGCCTTGACTAGACGGACCTTTGTTGGCAAAGTAATGTCTCTGCTTTTGAATATGCTATCTAGGTTGGTCATAACTTTCCTTCCAAGGAGTAAGCGTCTTTTAATTTCATGGCTGCAGTCACCATCTGCAGTGATTTTGGAGCCCAGAAAAATAAAGTCTGACACTGTTTCCACTGTTTCCCCATCTATTTCCCATGCAGTGATGGGACCAGATGCCATGATCTTCGTTTTCTGAATGTTGAGCTTTAAGCCAACTTTTTCACTCTCCACTTTCACTTTCATCAAGAGGCTTTTTAGTTCCTCTTCACTTCCTGCCATAAGGGTGGTGTCATCTGCATATCTGAGGTTATTGATATTTCTCCCAGCAATCTTGATTTCAGCTTGTGTTTCTTCCAGTCCAGGGTTTCTCGTGATGTATTCCGCATATAAGTTAAATAAACAGGGTGACAATATACAGCCTTGACGAACTCCTTTTCTTATTTGCAACCAGTCTGTTGTTCCGTGTCCAGTTCTAACTGTTGCTTCCTGACCTGCATACAAATTTCTCAAGAGGCAGATCAGGTGGTGTGGTATTCCCATCTCTTTCAGAATTTTCCACAGTTTATTGTGATCCACACAGTCAAAGGCTTTGGCATAGTCAATAAAGCAGAAATAGATGTTTTTCTGGAACTCTCTTGCCTTTTCCATGATCCAGCGGATGTTGGCAATTTGATCTCTGGTTCCTCTGCCTTTTCTAAAACCAGCTTGAACATCTGGAAGTTCACGGTTCACATATTGCTGAAGCCTGGCTTGGAGAATTTTGAGCATTACTTTACTAGCGTGTGAGATGAGGGCAGCTGTGCGGTAGTTTGAGCATTCTTTGGCATTGCCTTTCTTAGGGATTGGAATGAAAACTGACCTTTTCCAGTCCTGTGGCCACTGCTGAGTTTTCCAAATGTGCTGGCATATTGAGTGCAGCACTTTCACAGCATCTACTGTATGAAGAACACTGTAGATAATGGTGATAAACACTTTCAAAACACTTCAAAGAACTGAACCCAGATGATTTAGGTAAGTCGTCTGTGCTATCCCCCTACTTTCAGGCAAGTAAAGACCAGTATCAGGGACTGAAGGTCACAACTTCTTTTCTACACCTCTGGTAGTCTCATACCATCCTTGCCCACCCCCCGACTTCACCGGCCCCCACCCCCCGCCATTACACACTTACAGTTGTAAAAACTAGCTACACATTTCTGTACAATCACAAAAAAGAATTCTTATGTGTTGCGTTACATCTTTATTTTCTATTCCAGATATATCACTAACATTGTATCTATAAAGGAAAGAAAGCTGAATCTTGCCAGTTTAATTTAGCTCATTTCTCAGCAGCACTAGAGGGATACAATGCAGGGGTGGGGGATGCGGAACAGTCAGAGAACACTGACAAAGCCCAAGTTCTGCTGCCAGCTTGGGCTTGCCCTTGGGCAAGTCATTTCACCTCTTTTGATATCTCCTTCCAATCTATGAAAAAAGGATGATCTCTGGGATCATTTCCAAAATCTGAAAGATTTTCAGAGAATGGCTTTAATCAGATCTAGTTGCTGTTACCCAAAGATTGAAAGACTCATTGCTCCCGGAGGATTTCTCCTGCAGTCCTGGCCATGTCTTCCTCAGTCCCCATGAGGAACACAAGTGGAGAATCATCTACCCACCCTGAGATCCAATACACTGGAAATGATTGCTTGATGAGATTTATTTACCCATTGTGGGAAATGGGGAGTGTCTGGTTTTGCTGGGTTCTTCCCCCTTCAATCTGCTTTAAATTCCATCCCATTTCAGTTGCTTATACTGCCTCTGAGTAGGAGAATGTGTCAATCATACTGGGTTTGTTTGTTTGTTTGTTTGGATGTGGACAATTTTTAAAGTCTTTGGTGAATTTGTTACAATATTGCTTCTTTTTTTTAACCTTTTAGTTTTGTTTTTTGACCTGGAGGCATGTGGGATCTCAGCTCCCCAACCACAGATGGAACCTACCCCCCTGCATTGGAAGGGGAAGTTCTCACCCCTGGATGTCAGGGAAGCCCCTGATAGTGTGTTGGTTTTTTTTTTTCAAGCTGACAAGCCCAGTAAATACCAACTTGCGGCGCTCCTGTTCCAGGCCACCTGAGTAGCTTATCTTGTCCTCTCTTGCAGTCTTTATCTGTTGTGGAAGCTAAAATAGGAAGACAAGCCCTAGCCAACTGCTGTGGGCAGAGTACCCTCTTTCTTGATCCCAGTCCAGAAATGACTTCCGGCTCGCCAGCAGCAGTTCTGGCCTGCTGTCCCTCCTCTGTTAATCCTGCCTATCAAAATATTGTGACTTCAAGCTTTCAGTTCAGTTCAGTTCAGTCGCTGAGTCCTGTCGAACTCTTTGCGACCCCATGAATCACAGCACACCAGGCCTCCCTGTCCATCACCAACTCCCGGAGTTTACTCAACTCATGTCCATCAAGTCAGTGATGCCATCCAGCCATCTCATCCTCTGTTGTCCCCTTCTCCTCTTGCCCCCAATCCCTCCCAGCATCAGAGTCTTCTCCAATGAGTCAACTCTTCGCATGAGGTGGCCAAAATACTGGAGTTTCAGCTTTAGCAGCATTCCTTCCAAAGAAATCCCAGGGCTGATCTCCTTCAGAATGGACTGGTTGGATCTCCTTGCAGTCCAAGGTACTCTCAAGAGTCTTTTCCAACACCACAGTTCAAAGCATCAATTCTTTGGCGCTCAGCTTTCTTCACAGTCCAATTCTCACATCCATACATGACCACAGGGAAAACCATAACCTTGACTAGACGGACTTTTGTTGGCAAAGTAATGTCTCTGCTTTTTAATATGCTATCTAGGTTGGTCATAACTTTCCTTCCAAGGAGTAAGCGTCTTTTAATTTCATGGCTGCAGTCACCATCTGCAGTGATTTTGGAGCCCCCCAAAATACAATCAGCCACTGTTTCCCCATCTATTTCCCATGAAGTGATGGGACCGGATGCCATGATCTTCGTTTTCTGAATGTTGAGCTTTCAGCCAACTTTTTCACTCTCCTCTTTCACTTTCATCAAGAGGCTTTTTAAGTTCCTCTTCACTTTCTGCCATAAAGGTGGTGTCATCTGCATATCTGAGGTTATTGATATTTCTTCTGGCAATCTTGATTCCTGCTTGTGCTTCTTCCAGCCCAGCATCTCTCATGATGTACTCTGCATATAAGTTAAATAAGCAGGGTGACAATATACAGCCTTGACGTACTCCTTTTCCTATTTGGAGCCAGTCTGTTGTTCCATGACCAGTTCTAACTGTTGCTTCCTGACCTGCATACCGGTTTCTCAAGAGGCAGGTCAGGTGGTCTGGTATTCCCATCTCTTTCAGAATTTTCCACAATTTATTGTGATCCACACAGTCAAAGGCTTTGGCATAGTCAATAAAGCAGTAATAGATGTTTTTCTGGAACTCTCTTGCTTTTTCCATGATCCAGCAGATGTTGGCAATTTGATCTCTGGTTCCTCTGCCTTTTCTAAAACCAGCTTGAACATCTGGAAGTTTCACGATTCACGTATTGCTGAAGCCTGGCTTGGAGAATTTTGAGCATTACTTTACTAGTGTGTGAGATGAGGGCAGTTGTGAGGTAGTTTGAGTATTCTTTGGCATTGCCTGTCTTTGGGATTGGAATGAAAACTGACCTTTTCCAGTCCTGTGGCCACTGCTGAGTTTTCCAAATGTGCTGGCATATTGAGTGCAGCACTTTCACAGCATCATCTTTCCGGATTTGGAAGAGCTCAACTGGAATTCCATTACCTCCACTAGCTTTGTTCGTAGTGATGTTTTCTAAGGCCCACTTGACTTTGCATTCCAGGATGTCTGGCTCTAGGTCAGTGATCACACCATCGTGATTATCTGGGTCATGAAGATCTTTTTTGTACAGTTCTTCTGTGTATTCTTTCCACCTCTTCTTATTATCTTCTGCTTCTATTAGGTCCATACCATTTCTGTCCTTTATCGAGTCCATCTTTGCATGAAATGTTCCCTTGATATCTCTAATTTTCTTGAAGAGATCTCTAGTCTTTCCCATTCTGTTGTTTTCCTCTATTTCTTTGCATTGATCGCTGAGGAAGGCTTTCTTATCTCTCCTCGCTACTCTTTGGAACTCTGCATTCAGATGCTTATGTCTTTTCTTTTCTCCTTTGCTTTTCACTTCTCTTCTTTTCACAGCTATTTGTAAGGCCTCCCCAGACAGTCATTTTGCTTTTTTGCATTTCTTTTCCATGGGGATGATCTTGATCCCTGTCTCCTATAGAATGTCATAAACCTCAGCCCATAGTTCATCAGGCGCTCTATCTATCAGATCTAGTCCCTTAAATCTATTTCTCACTTCCACTGTATCAAATCATAAGGGATTTGATTTAGGTCTTACCTGAATGGTCTAGTGGTTTTCCCTACTTTCTTCAATTTAAGTCTGAATTCGGCAATAAGGAGTTCATGGTCTGAGCCACAGTCAGCTCCTGATCTTGTTTTTACCGACTGTATAGAGCTTCTCCATCTTTGGTTGTGAAGAATATAATCAATCTGATTTCAGTGTTGACCATCTGGTGATGTCCATGTATAGAGTCTTCTCTTGTGTTGTTGGAAGAGGGTGTTTGCTATGACCAGTGCATTCTCTTGGCAAAACTCTATTAGCCTTTGCCCTGCTTCATTTCGTACTCCAGGGCCAAATTTGCCTGTTACTCCAGATGTTTCTTGACTTCCTACTTTTGCATTCCAGTCCCCTATAATGAAAAGGACATCTTTTTTGGGTGTTACTTCTAAAAGGTCTTGTAGGTCTTCGTAGAACCATTCAACTTCAGCTTCTTCTGCGTTACTGGTTGGGGCATAGGCTTGGATTACCGTTATGTTGAATGGTTTGCCTTGGAACTGAACAGAGATCATTTTGTCATTTTTGAGATTGCATCCAAGTACTGCATTTCGGACTCTTTTGTTGACCATGATGGCTTCTCCATTTCTTCTAAGGTATTCCTGCCTGCAGTAGTATATATAATGCTCATCTGAGTTAAATTCACCCATTCCAGCCCATTTTAGTTTGCTGATTCCTAGAATGTCGACGTTCACTCTTGCCATCTGCTGTTTGACCATTTCCAATTTGCCTTGATTCATGGACCTGACCTTCCAGGTTCCTATACAATATTGCTCTTTACAGCATCGGACCTTGCTTCTATCACCAGTCACATCCACAGCTGGGTATTCTTTTTGCTTTGGCTCCATCCCTTCATTCTTTCTGGAGTTATTTCTCCACTGATCTCCAGTAGCATATTGGGCACCTACTGACCTGGGGAGTTCCTCTTTCAGTATCCTATCATTTTGCCTTTTCATACTGTTCATGGGGTTCTCAAGGCAAGAATACTAAAGTGGTTTGCCGCCCCCTTCTCCAGTGCACCACGTTTTGTCAGATTTCTCCACCATGACCCACCCGTCTTGGGTGGCCCCACAGGCATGGCTTAGTTTCATTGAGTTAGACAAGGCTGTGGTCCATGTGATCAGATTGGCTAGTTTTCTGTGATTATGGTTTCAATGCGTCCGCCCTCTGATGCCCTCTCTCAACACCTACCATCTTACTTGGGTTTCTCTTACCTTGGATGTGGGGTATCTCTTCACGGCTGCTCCATAAAGCACAGCTGCTGCTCCTTACCTTGGACGAGGTGTATCTTCTCACGGCTGCCCCTCCTCACCTTGAAGGTAGATTAGCTCCTCTCGGCCCTCCTGCGCCCAACAGGACTTCAAGCTTTAGCCTCCACTAAATCTGTGGATCTCAACAATGGAAAATTGTGTCCAGAGATCAATTCTGATTTTTTTGACTGCCTTATTGTCATTTTCTTTATTGTCTTAGGTGAGCCTTCTCTGGCCTTTGAGCAAAGCGATAACACTTTAGTTTTTTCTCTTGAGATAGTTTTAGGACTATAGGTGGT
The DNA here is from genome assembly GCA_935064755.1 of Tragelaphus eurycerus. NCBI lineage: Eukaryota > Metazoa > Chordata > Mammalia > Artiodactyla > Bovidae > Tragelaphus > Tragelaphus eurycerus. The sequence goes on along the minus strand of CAKXYN010000177.1, from coordinate 1,235,899 downwards.
GGGGAGGAAAGGTGTAGGAGTAGGGTCAGGGAGATGCCTGCTAGGGAACCAAGAGACACAGAGTGGGAGTTGGATGATGAAGGAGGCAGGGCTGACTTGGTTACCAAGGGCTGACGTAGACTGGAGGCTATGCTAGTCCACTGGGACCAGAGCTGAAATAGCTCAGGTCACTTGGAGAATGTGGTGAGGAGTCCAGAGTGTGGGAGCCTGGCTGTTTGCAAAGGTCTTCATTGCCCTTTCACTCCTACCTGATACTTAGAAAGGGCGTTTGGAAAGCTCCGGCAGAGAAGGGAGTGGGGACTGGTGCAGTGGCAGGCACAGAGGTACCCCTCGGAGAGTCACTTTCTAGGGCTAAACCTAGCAGAGCCTGAAGTTGTTTTATTTATTTTTTCCAAACTTATTTATTTTTAATTGAAAGAAATTTGCCTCAGAATATTGTGTTGGCCTCTGCCATACATCAACGTGAGCCAGCCATAGGTATACATGTGTCCCCTCCCTCTTGAACCTCCCTCCCACTCCCACCCCTTCCCACTCCTCTGGGTTGTTACAGAGCCCTGGTTGGCATTCCCTGGGTCATACGGCAAATTCCCGTTCTTGTCTACTTTACACATGGTAGGCAGTGTATATGCTTCCGTGTTACTCTCTCCATTCATCCCATCCGCTTGTGTGTTTTACTTTATCTTTTTTGGAAATCATAATTGGACCACAAACAATTAACAGCAAACCTGGGAAACCTCCCTCCCAAGGAGAAGCAGCAGGTGGAAAAACAAAACAAAACCAATTCTAGGAGTCTAGGCTCTAGGCCGAGCTGATTTTCTGGAGGCGTATCAATGTTTTCTTGAAGTCATCCAACATCATTTTATGATTCTAGGCTCTTAACTCAAGGTCTATAAGGGATTGGCTGCTCCCAGAAAACAAACAGTAAATGAAAAATTTTCCAAGTGTTCTCTTCCCTTCTCTGTGTTCATGTTTATGTGGTATTTCCAGATACAGGGCCAGACACAGCAGAGTTTCCATCTTCCTGGTGCAGCTTCTAAAATTCCTCCCCAAATGCCTAAGACTCTTCCTCTTCAGCAGATAGATGAGGAGAGCTTGCATAAGAAGATGAGCGTGCCATCCAAAGAAAGTTGTGGGGTGGGGGTGAGGAGGGGGGCGAGGAGTGGGGATCAATGTATGCTTGAAAATTCTTGACTATTCCTTTGTGTTCTGTCATAATCTGTGCGTGGGTTGGAAAAGAATTTCCAGATATGAGGCCAAATGAGAGAAGAATTAAGTTTATTAGAGTGGGAGACACCATTAGAACAGTGAGCTGGCTCAAGGGAGAGCTGACCCCTTTTGTGGGCTGGTAGCCAATTTTTATGACCTCAAGACAGAGAAGATTCCTACTGGAACACCTAGGTAGCATTAGATGATTGGTTAGGATGTTATACAGTGGGTATTTTATCTAACATGAGATCAGGAAACTGGCCGATTTAGATCCAGAGGCTTATGGCAACAGTTACAAAGTTATTCAGTCCCTAATTTGTGTCTGATTCATTGTGACCCCATGGACTGCCATATGCGATGCTTCCTTGTCCTCTTGGAGCTTGCTCAGACTCGTGTCCATTGGGTCGGTAATGCCATCCAACCATCTCGTCCTCTGTTACTGTGGGACTTGGTTAATTCTGGAGATTTTCATCCTGTGACCTTGTTATAGGGCTGCTCAGTACCTTAGCTGATACACTGCCTCATTTCCACGTTCTTTTGGAGTTGCCTTCAGAATGAGGCATTGCCTTTATTTGACTTTGTCTTAAGTATGTTTTTTTATTCTGAGTCTTTAACATCTGGGGCCTTGCTGACCCAGTTCATGGATGGAGTAAACTGTTAACACAAGTTCATGTGCCTGACGCACAGTGAGCCCAAACAGACTGAAATGTTGGAGTTTGGTGTAGAAGAAGGTTTATTGCAGGGCCATGCAAGGTGGCCCTAAAAGAGCCCCAAGTTCCCTGAAGTTTCGGCAAACCACTTTTAAAGCCAGGTGTGGGGGTCAGAAGACGGCATTGCAGGGTCTGTGATCAACTTATGCACATTTCTCTAATTGGCTGAGGTAACAGGGCAGTGTCCCAGGGTTGAACAGTATCAATCCTAAGGCTCCAGGAAGCCTGGGGCTGTGTCCTGGTCACCAGGTAGTTAATGTCCTCTTTTTGTTGGAGAGGGAGAGGGTTTCTTGTCTTTTTTTTTTTTTTATCTGCCAAACAGCTCAGGAAGTGTGCATCAAATAGTGTTATCTAGGTACTTCAGTTCAGTCGCTCAGTCATGTCCGACTCTTTGCAACTCCATGAACCGCAGCACGCCAAGCCTCCCTGTCCATCACCAACTCCTGGAGTTTACGCAAACTCATGTCCATTGAGTCGGTGAGCCATCCAACCATCTCATTCTCTGTTGTCCCCTTCTCCTCCTGCCCTCAATCTTTCCCAGCATCAGGGTCTTTTCAAATGAGTCAGCTCTCCGCATCAGGTGGCCAAAGTATTGGAGTTTCAGCTTCAATATCAGTCCTGCCAATGAACACCCAGGACTGATCTCCTTTAGAATGGACTGGTTGGATCTCCTTCCAGTCCAAGAGACTCTCAAGCGTCTTCTCCCACACCACAGTTCAAAAGCATCAATTCTTTGGCACTCAGCTTTCTTCACAGTCCAACTCTCACATCCATACATGACCACTGGAAAAACCATAGCCTGGACTAGATGGACCTTTGTTGGCAAAGTAATGTTTCTGCTTTTTAATATGCTGTCTAGGTTAGTCAGAGGGGAGCTAAAGCAGAGGATGTGGGGGAAGTTCCCACACACCCCCAATCTGCCAAGGCCCTGAGGGGACATGCTCCAACTGGGTTACAAAACCACGTGGCCAGGAGCTCTCCTTTCCTATGCAAACCAACCCATCCAGCCCACTTCCCAGACCACCTCCTTTATTGGGCTCTGACACTCTGGGCCACTGTCTCCTTGTCCTAATCACCCCAGGCCCAGGTACCAGACAACTAGGGACAGCCCTGTGCCCCCCAAAATTATTCAGACTAGCCCACCCCAGCCTGCTTCTCCTCATGTAAACCACAGCTTCCCCTTTCTCCCGCTGCATCCCGACCAACCCTAGTGCTTCCCACTGCAGCTCCCTTAGCTTCATGTGCTCCCTCCTCTTGAGACCTGTGAGTCATAAACTATTATTTCAGTGTGAGTCTTCTCTTGACCTGTTGGCCTTACCATACCTGAATCATAATAAAAGCCCACATTTTAAAAACAGACATATTGTGAAGTCGCAGGATGTCAGACCCATGTATGTTCCAGTATAGGTTCCAGGGCAATTTCCACTACCTAGGATCTATTTCTGCTTTATTGACTATGCCAAAGCCTTTGACTGTGTGGATCACAATAAACTGTGGAAAATTCTGAAAGAGATGGGAATACCAGACCACCTGATCTGCCTCTTGAGAAATCTGTATGCAGGTCAGGAAGCAACAGTTAGAACTGGACATGGAACAACAAACTGGTTCCAAATAGGAAAAGGAGTTCGTCAAGGCTGTATATTGTCACCCTGTTTATTTAACTTATATGCAGAGTACATCATGAGAAACGCTGGACTGGAAGAAACACAAGTTGGAATCAAGATTGCTAGGAGAAATATCAATAACCTCAGATATGCAGATGACACCACCCTTATGGCAGAAAGTGAAGAGGAACTCAAAAGCCTCTTGATGAAAGTGAAAGTGGAGAGTGAAAAGGTTGGCTTAAAGCTCAACATTCAGAAAACGAAGATCATGGCATCTGGTCCCATCACTTCATGGGAAATACATGGGGAAACAGTGGAAACAGTGTCAGACTTTATTTTTCTGGGCTTCAAAATCACTGCAGATGGTGACTGCAGCCATGAAATTAAAAGACGCTTACTCCTTGGAAGGAAAGTTATGACCAACCTAGATAGCATATTCAAAAGCAGAGACATTACTTTGCCAACAAATGTTCATCTAGTCAAGGCTATTGTCTTTCCTGTGGTCATGTATGGATGTGAGAGCTGGACTGTGAAGAAGGCTGAGCGCCGAAGAATAGATGCTTTTGAACTGTGGTGTTGGAGAAGACTCTTGAGAGTCCCTTGGACTGCAAGGAGATCCAACCAGTCCATTCTGAAGGAGATCAGACCTGGGATTTCTTTGGAAGGAATGCTGCTAAAGCTGAAACTCCAGTATTTTGGCCACCTCATGCGAAGAGTTGACTCATTGGAGAAGACTCTGATGCTGGGAGGGATTGGAGGACAGGAGGAGAAGGGGACGACAGAGGATGAGATGGCTGGATGGCATCACTGACTCAATAGACGTGAGTCTGAGTGACCTCCGGGAGTCGGTGATGGACAGGGAGGCCTGGCGTGCTGCGATTCATGGGGTCACAAAGAGTTGTACACGACTGAGCGACTGATCTGATCTGATCTGAGGAGTTTCTGGCATATTGAGCACAGCACTTTAACAGCATCGACTTTTAGGAGTTGAAATAGCTCAGTTGGAGTCCCATCACCTCCACTAGCTTTGTGTGTACTAATGCTTCCTGAGACCCACTAGACTTCACATTCCAGGATGTCTGGCTCTAGGTGAGTGACCACACCATCTTGGTTATCTGGATCATTAAGACCTTTTTTTGTACAATTCTTCTGTATATTCTTGCCTCCTCTTCTTAATCTCTTCTGCTTCCATTAGGTGCTTACCATTTCTGTCCTTTATTGTGCCCATCTTTGCATGAAATGTTTCCTTGTTATCTCTAACATTCTGGAAGAGATTGTTTTCCTCTCTTTCTCTGCATTGTTCACTTAAGAAAGAGTATCTACTGTGGTTCAGAAATAGCGCTGCTAATGGAAGCTGTGTAGGTGTCAGGCCCAGGCAGGGCTGGGTCAGTGCGGCAGAGCCCCTGGAGTCTATGTGACCTGGTGTGTCCTACCAGGGTGCTGCTATGGTGAACTGCCTGCAGAGACAGGGGTGTGGGCCTTTGCAGCCAAGGGCAGGTGTTTGCTGTCTAATGTGAAAGAGATGATGCCTCCCCATGGAGCAAAATTCAGACCAGCCCCCAGCCCACTGGAAACAGCTGGGTTCACGAAGCTTCTTCCCTGTGAAGCCAGCTGTGCCTGTGCAAGCAGCTGGTTCCTATCACATCACCTGCTGGGAACTGGGGTGGGGGACAGGCTGGTACCCTGGGTACTGCTGTTGCTCCAAGTAATAGCATCCTTTGTCTCTGACCCAGAAGTCTCGTGTCTTCTGCCAGCAAGCAGGAATCTGACAGGCTAACGCCCCAGCTTGTTAGTAGGGTTAACCTTAGCTCCTCCTCCCTGCAGTTGTTGGCCTTCTTTGCCCAATACCAGTCTCCTGGGGTTGGGTTGGGGTGGGTCTCGTTCTTCCCTCTATCACTATCAGTGAGGATGGTCTCCTTGAGGAATGGCTCTGAGTCCACCTCTGGAGGGACAGGCGTCAGGAGGCAGAGCCAGGCTGGCTGTGCTTACCCAAATGAGGGGTCACTGACCACTGGGTCACAGAGGCCCCACCAACCACCAAGCCAAGTAACAGAAGGAACTCCCTTTGGGAAAGCCCCTCTATTAGTCTGCTCAACTTTCCATCACAAAATGTCACAGACTGCAGGATTTAAACTGCAGAGATATATTTTCTCAATTCTGGAGCCTGGAAGCCCCTGGTGAAGGTGTTGGCCACTTCAGGTCCGCATGAGAACACTCTTTCTGGCTTGCAGATGGCCACCTTTCTGATCCATCCTCATACGGGGCTGCTCCAAACACAACGCCATGCAGAGTAGGAATGTGCGCCTTGTCCTTTTTCTTTCTTTTCCCCTGGAGGGAGAGGTGTCATCCACTTGTCAAAGGGAAGAGGGATCAGGTGGTATAGTCAGCTTGAGAAAGAATGTAAGGGTCCCACCACTTCCCTGCTGGCTCAGTGGTAAAGAATCCGTCTGCTAGTGAAGGAGATGCAGAAGATATGGGTTCAATCCCTGGGTTGGGGGGATCCCCTCGAGGAGGAAATGGTAGCCCACTCCATTATTCTTGCCTGGAGAATTCCATGGACAAAGGAACCCGGCAGGCTACAGTCCATGGGGTTGCAAGAACTGGACATGACTTAGCAACTACACCATCACCATCATCATGGGGGAAGGAGCTTGATAGACAAGGAGAAGTGACAGGTAGCTTCCGCAAAAGAGAGGGAGTCTAGGGGGACAGGCATCCAGGGTATAGAACTAATACCAGGAAAGTTCACGGGACTTATCGAGGGCTCCAGAAGCTGCACAGGGATCCTTTGTTAGCTAGCTTCAGTCTTGCTCAGAGGTGATCACATAGGTGGAATTAGCTAAGACCCTCCCAAATGCCAGTGAACAGCCACTCACCTGGGCTCATATTCTGCAGAAGAGAAGTCAGGGAAGAGAGCCATAGAACCCCCTTGTTGAATGTCTAGAATATTTCCTCCAGGACAACAGCATTGAGCTGTCACAAGTGTGCTTCCCAATGTACATATCTGACTTTGGGTGCTTCAGGAAGACATCTGCTCAACCATCTCAAGTACCTGCCAGCCATGGAGATTCAAAGACATTTTTTCAATAAGCAGAGGATTTTTTTTTTTTTTTTCTTGTTACAAATTCCTGAGTGACCAAAGCACAGATTCTTGCTGGGACTGCAGAAAGCTGGCAGTGATAGCCCGAGGCTGCTATCTAAGGAAAACATTCTGCTGAGGCCTTGTGGACAACGCCTTGTGGTCTCATGCGCTCATTTATTTCACACCCGTGTTTTAAAATAATTCCTTTCAGCTGAAAATGTATCTTCACGTAACATAATAGAAGGAAGTTGTGAGCTGGTTCCATTTCCCCAGTGACATTAGCATATGGGCTACCTTTCCTTTCAGAATCCCACCCACTCTTTCTCTTTTTGCTTTTCTGTCTTTTTCTGGTACCAAGAAGGAAAATTTGAAAAGAGAATATTACCTGTATAAAATAGCTCTTACTCATCTTCCTTTCCCCAGCCGTTTTACAGGAGACAGTGGGGAATCTTCCTACTCTGGTCCTTACCCATTCCTGCCTCTCCATCCCCATGGTCTTTGCCCAAGTCAAGCCCTTGCCTTCTCCTGCCTGGATCATTACAGTACCCCTACCCTCTCCTGGGCTTCCCTGGTGGCTCAGATGGTAAAGAGAATCTGCCTGCATTACAGGAGACCTGGGTTTGATCCCTGGGTGGGGGAAGAACCCCTCGAGAAAGGAATGGCTACCCCCTCCAGTATTCTTGGCTGGAGAATTCCAAGATTGGCTAGAGTCCATGGGGTTGCTAAAAGTTGAACATGACTGAGCGAATAAGACTTCCACTTTTCACTTTCACGTTCTCCTGGTGGGCCTGTGATCTTCCATTTTGCCTTTAATGCACTGTCCCCATTGCAAAGAGGGTAATCTCTCTGAAACTGCACAGTGGGTCCTGCTGCGCTCCTGTTTCACCTTTTGCTGCCTTCCCATTGATTGCAGGATGCACCCAGCCTCCATACCAAGACATTCACCTCTCAGTCTTCCCCCTCCTTCATCACTCCACATGGTATCAAGCTGTTCTACTCAGGTTCATGGCTTTTCTGTCTTCTTGAAATGCCTTTGCTCTCCTCGCCCAACTGGCAAACTCCTAGTCACTCAGGCATCACTTACTCTTGGAAATGTCTCAAGTCCACTCAAGTTGAGCTGATCACTGCTTCTGAGGCTCTTCCATCAAGCCTGGCATGTGGTCCCGGGGATTTTCCCTGCAACTGAGTACCTACCTATGAGGACTGATCTTCCTATTCTTTGCAACTTCAACACTAGTCCAGTGTTTGACTTAAAGTAGACTCTTTAAAAATGTGTGTAGAATTGAAAAGCTATGTTGAAGAAGTTTGACTGGCTGGTGGCAATGGTAAATTATACCCTTTATGATTACTAGAAGGGTCACTCCAGTTCAACAAATACGTATGGACTCTTTCAGTCTGTGCTGGGTGTTCTTCTGGGCAATGAAGACACCCAGATAAACAGAACATCATTTCTTCAATTAATGACCCCACTCTCAGAGTAGTTGATGAGAGACTTCCCTGGTGCCTCAGATGGTAAAGAATCTGCCTGCAAGGCGGTAGACCTGGGTTCAATCCCTGGGTTGGCTTCCCCTGGAGGAGAGTATGGCAACCCACTCCAGTATTTTGGACAGAGGAGCATGGTGGGCTATAGTCCATGGGGTCACAAAGAGTTGGACATGACTAAGTGACTGAGCACAGCACACACTAGTTGATGAAAGAAGACTAGCAAGGAATACTTCTGATACTAAATGATTGTTACTATACTGTGGGTAGGGGCAAAGTACTGTGCCAGATGTCCTCAACATGGCTATACAGCCAACTCTAGGGAGTTTCAAAAATACACATAATTCCACTTATATTAAGTTTCTGAAATAGTCAAACTGGTCCACTGGTTGGAGCTCCGAGCTCTCACTGCTGAGGGCCTGGGTTTGATCCCCGGTCAGGGAACTAAGATCCCACAAGCCAAGCAGTGTGGCCAAATAAATAAATACAAATAAAACAGTCAAACACACAGAAGCAGAAAATATAAAGGTAGATGCCTGGGGGAAGAGGAAATAAGTTGCTAATTAACATGTATAAAATTTCAATTATGCAAGATAAGTTAGCTCTAAAGATCTGATATACATTGTTCCTATAATTGAAATCATACAGTATGTACTCATTTATGTGTGGCTTCTTTTTACTCAACTGTATGCTCTAGAAGGAGTTCCCAGTGTTATGCAGCTGTATTTGTTCATTCTCATCATCATAAATAGTCCCTAGAGTAAAATACCCATTCTACTGTGTTCCAGTGTTTGGCTACTATGACCTGTGCTGTTACAAACATTCTTGTGTCTTTTGGTGAATATATGTACATTTTTATGTGGAGCTTACACCTAAGACTAGAAATGCTGGACTACAGATTATATACACATTCAGCTTTGTAGATACTGTGAAGCAGTTTTTGAAAGTGGTTGTACAAATATACACTCCTGTCGACAGTCTATAAGCGTTTCAGTTCTACATCTACTCAATATGTTCTGTCTTTTTCATTTTAGCCATTCTGGTTGGGATGGGGCGGCATCTCATTTTGGTTTTAATTTGTATTTCCCTGATGACAAATGAAGTGTAGCCCCTTCCATGGGCTTATAGGCCATTTGGATGTCCTTTTGAAGTGACTGTTCACGTCTTTTGTCCATTTTTCTATTGAGTGGCATTCTTTTTTCTTGTAGGTTTGTAGGATTTTTTTCCTATATATTCTAGATATGAATTTTTGTTTGGTATATATTACAAATGTCCTCCCTCATTCTGTGGGTCATGTTTGATTCTCTATGGTAATGTTTGATGAACAGTTCTTAATTTTAATATAATCTAATTTATCTATATTTTTCCTTTATGGCTATTGTTTTTTGCATCTTGTTTTAAAAATCTTTATCTCCTTCAAAGTCATGAAAATGTTCTGCCTCCCTAAAATCTGTGTTGTTTTACTTTTCATGTTTGGGTATGTGATCCATTGGAGATGATTGTTTCGTTTGGTCTAAGAGTCATGATTAACTTTCTCCCATGTGGATATCGAGTTGATCCAGCGTGATCTATTGAAGGGCTTCCAAGTGGTAAAGAACTTGCCTGCCAATGCAGAAGATGTAAGAGACGTAGGTTCCATCCCTGGGTCAGGAAGATCTTGCCTGGATCTAGTATTCTTGCCTGGAGAATTCCATGAACAGGGGAGCCTGGTCAGCTACAATCCATAGGGTTGGAAAGAGCTGGACACGACTGAAGCGGCAAGCACACTTGCTTTCAGTTATATAAGCTATATATAACTGGATCACTGTATTGTACACCTTAAACTAATGCAACTTTGTAAGTCAACTATACCAATCAATCAAAATAAAATTTTAAAAAGGAAAAAGATCATTTTTCTCCAGTCTGCTTTAATATCCACTAAAATGCCTTTACTGTAGTCCAGGTAACCATACATATATGAGATTATCTCTGGACACTCTATTCTGTTCCTGTGGTCTTCTTGTGTGTGCTTGAATGAATACCATATTTGTCTTCAGATCAGATCAGATCAGTCGCTCAGTCGTGTCCGACTCTTTGTGACCCCATGAACCGCAGCACGCCAGGCCTCCCTATCCATCACCAGCTCTCGGAGGTCACTCAGACTCACATTCATCGAGTCAGTGATGCCATCCAGCCATCTCATCCTCTGTCGTCCCCTTCTCCTCCTGCCCTCAATCCCTCCCAGCATCAGAGTCTTCTCCAATGAGTCAACTCTTCGCATGAGGTGGCCAAAGTACTGGAGTTTCAGCTTGAGCATCATTCCCTCCAAAGAAATCCCAGGTCTGATCTCCTTCAGAATGGACCGGTTGGATCTCCTTGCAGTCCAAGGGACTCTCAAGAGTCTTCTCCAACACCACAGTTCAAAAGCATCTATTCTTCGGCGCTCAGCCTTCTTCACAGTCCAGCTCTCACATCCATACATGACCACAGGAAAGACCATAGCCTTGACTAGGCGAACCTTTGTTGGCAAAGTCATGTCTCTGCTTTTGAATATGCTATCTAGGTTGGTCATAACCTTCCTTCCAAGGAGTAAGCGTCTTTTAATTTCATGGCTGCAGTCACCATCTGCAGTGATTTTGGAGCCCAGAAAAATAAAGTCTGACACTTCCCTCCCCTCCTCTGCAGTGATTGGAGCCCAGAAAAATAAAGTCTGACACTGTTTCCACTGTTTCTCCATCTATTTCCCATGTAGTGATGGGACCAGATGCCATGATCTTCGTTTCTGAATGTTGAGTTTTAAGCCAACCTTTTCACTCTCCACTTTCACTTTCATCAAGAGGCTTTTGAGTTCCTCTTCACTTTCTGCCATAAGGGTGGTATCATCTGCATATCTGAGGTTATTGATATTTCTCCTGGCAATCTTGATTCCAGCTTATGTTTCCTCCAGACCAGCATTTCTCATGATGTACTCTGCATATAAGTTAAATAAACATGGTGACAATATACAGCCTTGACGTACTCCTTTTCCTATTTGGAACCAGTCTGTTGTTCCATGACCAGTTCTAACTGTTGCTTCCTGACCTGCATACAGGTTTCTCAAGAGGCAGATCAGGTGGTCTGGTATTCCCATCTCTCTCAGAATTTTCCACAGTTTATTGTGATCTACACAGTCAAAGGCTTTGGCATAGTCAATAAAGCAGAAATAGATGTTTTTCTGGAACTCTCTTGCTTTTTCGATAATCCAGCGGATGTTGGCAATTTGATCTCTGGTTCCTCTGCCTTTTCTAAATCCAGCTTGAACATCAGGAAGTTCACGGTTCACATATTGCTGAAGCCTGGCTTGGAGAATTTTGAGCATTACTTTACTAGCGTGTGAGATGAGTGCTATTACATATTTCAGTAGGTCTTAATACTGACAGTGTAAGTCCCCCAGTTTTTTGGAAATTACCCCCTACAAATAAGGAGCCAGGTGAGATTATCCACTATCATCACTTCCACTCAACATTGTCCTCGCAGCTGTAGGCCATGCAATAAGGCAAGGGGGAAGAAGGAATAGGGACTGGAAAGGAAGAAAGACAACTGGTATTATCTTCAGATAACATGATAGGTAAATTTATTTTTACATTCCTGATGGCCCAGTGGTTAAGACTTCACCTTCTAATACTCAGGGTATGGGTTCTATCCCTGTTTGGGGAGCTAAGATCCACATGCCTCGTGGCCAAAAAACCAAAACATAAGACAGAAGCAGTATTATAACAAACCCAACAAAGACTTTAAAAATGCCCCACATTAAAAAAAATCTTAAAAAAATGTCTATCAACTAGATAGAGGGTTCTACGTTAAAAACTATATAATAATATAGATACTCACTGTCCCATTCTTTGCGACCCTATGGACTATAGCCAGCCAGGCTTCTCTGTTCATGGAATTCTCCAGGCAAGAATACTGGAGTGGGTAGCCATTCTCTTTTTCAGGGCATCTTCCCTACCCAGGGATTGAACCTGGGTCTCCTGCACTGCAGGCAGATTCTTTACTGTCTGAGCCACTAGGAATATTCCTTTGATAAGATTGGGCGATTCATTTGAGTTAAGAGACAGGCAAGAAGAGGAGGAAAAAAAGGGCAACTAATGACCATGGCAACTCACTCCAGTATTCTTGCCTGGAGAATTCCATGGACAGATGAGCCTGGGGGGCTATAGTCTCTGGGGTCACAGAGAGTCAGACGTGACTGAGTGACTCTCTCACACACACACAATGACCACACCCTGCATAAAGATTGTACTATTTTTCTGACACAGTACTTTGCTGGGAAAAGGACAGAGATATACCTACACTTTAGCTTTCTAGGCGTGGGAGCCCTTGCAGTGTGTTTGGAAGACAGGGGTTTTAAGTTAAAACAATGTAAACAGTTTGAAATTCAAGTTTACATGGCCCGGCTCTTCTGAGTTGTTTCTCAACCATGGCTTAGCCTCCGTCCTTGTTTCTCTGCAGCCCTGCTCTCCGTTCCTTCTTGTTGTCTGTCTCCCTTATCTGTTTTAAATGCAGAACAGTTTTAGCGATTACTTTTCTGTTTTGTTTTGTGGGTTTTGTTTATGTCTTTGATGCCCCCTGGATATAAGTATCCAGGGCCAAATAGCTTATCAAAGACAGTTTCCTCTCCGAGAGGAAATCTGATACCAGGTGTTAGAAGCCCGCGTTTATTACTCCATTACAGAACTTCCGGTCTTTGATTATATATAAATTCGACTCTAGAGAGGTCCACCCCGTGGCCTGATGTCCTCAGCTATGAAGGGTTATATTCATGCGTTGACTCTGTATTATAATTTATAAAGAGAAACCTGAATACAGAGCTCTTAAAACATTAACGTGAGTTGACTGACAATCACTTGGAGAGCTCGTGGAAATACAGGGTTTAAGGCTTCACTTTAGAGTCCTTTAGTAGGTTTGGAATAAAGCCAAAAAATTTCCCTTTCTGGCATCTTACACTCAGCCGTTCTCCCAGATGGTTTTGAAAAAGGTTGTTCCAGCACCGCGCCGGGAAGCAATGCCGTGGTGGCTGTGGAAATGCTACGGGACTCCGCCCCCCACGCAACCAGCCTGTTTGCACTGCCCAAGAGCAACTGGTCTTAGACATAGCGGTTCACTCTCCCAGCAACCCTATGTAATAGGTAGTATTATTACCCCCATTTCACAGGTGGGAAAACTGAGGCTCAGAACCATTCACTTGCTCAGATGTCACAACTAGCACTCAGCCATTCACTGACTCATTCATTTCTGCACCACCATTTCGGCACTGTTCCAAGGGCCAGCAGGTGGCAGAGCAAGCATATGAGCTCAACTCCGAGCCCATGTTCTTCCCCAGGATGACATTATCCTTCCTAAATACTGCTCAGACAGCTTATAGACCGTGGAGGATGTGTATTGGGTTGGGAAACAGTTCGTTCCAGTTTCTCCATTCTGTGTTATGGAAAACCCAAATGAACTTTTTGACCAACCTACTGCAATGATAGGCCAGAGGGTGCAGGTGGGAAGGGGGCTTCATTGTGCGGGCATCCCAGAGGATGCAGACAGGGCCTTGTGGGCCTGCAGGGGGCATCCTGTGGGTGTTGAGGTGTGACCAGGGGCCACTTTGACCCCAGGATGGCAGGACCAGGAGCGGCAGGAACAACTCCCTACGGAGCTGGAAGTCCTGGGATTCAGGAGAGAACGGAGTTGGTGTTCAAATCCGTCCACCCTCCCTAAACCCCTCTTTTTATTCCTTCCTCTCTTCTCCCCTCCTGGCTCTTCCCTGCCCCGCTCCATTTCCTCTCTATTCTTCCTTCTTCAGCCCCTGCCTTCCCTTTTCCCACTTTCTTTTGATCTCCTCTCCTCTGACTCTTTGGCTGGGTGTCCTCGGAGGTCTGGGTTCCTGGGATCAGGCCTCCCTAGCTCCCTCCCCTGGGAGGACTCTTCACAGTTTCAGCCCCACCCCTGGGCCACGGGGCTGGTCTTGAGGGAGACAGTGTGAAATTACTCAGCCATCCCTCACCTGAGCTCCACTTGGGTTCAGGGAGCCTGAGGCAAAATGAGATCTCTGCCCCAGGACATCAGGGACACAACTCAGGGAGGGGATGAGACATTTTAAAAAGTGGAAAAACGTTACGAAAGAGGTACAAAGCGATTCACCCAGATACTTTCTTCGTCTGTTGCCTTTTCTACCTTCTTACCACCACTGCCTTAGTCTCTTGTTCACCTGGATGCTGTTTACCTGGTTTACTGCAAGGGGCCTTCTGCACCACAACAGCATTACCTGGTGTATTCTAAGTTGTGTCCAACTCTTTGCCACCCCATGGGCTGTAGCCCACCAGGCTCCTCTGTCCATGGGATTTTCCAGACAAGAATACTGGAGTGGGTTGCCATTTCCTTCTCTAGGGGATCTTCCCAACCGAGGGATCTAACCTGTGTCTCTTATGTACTGCACTGGTGTCTTGTGCTTGCCTTTCTGTCTGCCTCTCCCACTTGATGCTCCAAGGACAGGAATGAGCCCTATAGTCTTCTTCCTGCAGTGAGAGCTTCATACACGTGCCCAGATTAGTCCTTTTCTGTCCCATCTTTCTCTCCAGGCTCCCACAGTGCAGTTACTCTTGTGTTTATCTGTTTCTCCAGGGCATCAAATATTGGTAACCTACACAGACGTGCTCCACTCTTCTTCTTAGGTATAAGCCTCGAGACATTTTTGGTCTAGTCTCATCAAGACATGGGACTTCCCAGGTGGCACTAATGGTACAGAACCCGCCTGCCAATGCAGGAGACAGAAGCAGGTTCGGTCCCTGGGTCAGGAAGATCCCCTGGAGGAGGGCATGGCAACCCACTCCATTATTCTTGCCTGGAGAATCACATGGATGGAGGAGTCTGGTGGACTACAGTCCATAAGGTTGCAAAGAATCGGACACAAACCAACTCAGCATGCACGCACACCAAGACACGGCCACATCTGAGCCTCTGCCTTTGTGTGAATTCCCCTCCATCCCCCTATTAGTCCACCTGCCTGGCACTGCAGGTGACTTCCAGAAGGGGCCGCAGCATATATCTTAGAATGTGCCCCTTTTCTTCTGATGTGGCAGCATTTCCACAAGCAGAGCATTTCAGCTTAGTGAGCCCTCTCCCTCAGGCCTGCTAAACTGTCCCATAGCCCTAATGAACATGAGAATTTCAAAGAAGGGGGAGGAGAGGTGAGCTGCATATTTTCTTCTTAAGGCAAAGATCTTTTCTTTAACATTTTCAGCAGCACAATAGCAGCAGGCACTATTTTAAAGCCTTGGATAATTCAATCTTAATTATATGGTATGTAGAGGCAGTAATAAGTTTACAAATCTGCCAGCAACACTAAACACATATGTCTGAGAAAATGCTACCCTCTTCCTTGCTTATTATAAGACTAGGAACTTGAGTAATTGTGAGCAATTAAGAGGGAGTGACCAAATGGTGACTCATAGGAATCCTCCAGAGACAAAGACGCCCATGGAAGCCGCAGGTCTGGCCAGGTGGGCGAGGGGAACCTGGGGGCTGGAGAGGCAGCCTGGGGCTCAAAATTGTGGATTGATTCATCACAGCTGAATAATCCGGAAAAGCATGTCAGGAGAGCCAAGGGGTGTTACATGGATGCCAAGAGGCCCGGGGTAGCTTTGAGGAGAAAAACGCTGTGGAAGAAACACAAGTGCCTCCCAGTGTCTCGAGTCTTGGTGGGTAAAGCTGGTGTGGACCTTGGTCTCCCAACCTGGATCTTCACTCATCAGCCGGATGTCAATGGGCAAGTTACCATGGGTGTCCCTTAGTGTCTTCACTGTAGAACAGGGAAAATACCTCCCTCACGGGAATCATGTTGGAAGTAACTTACAGCACGTGTGCGACCTCAAGTGGATGTAGCTATGCAATTAATACCTATTCCATTCCCTCCTGCCTCCTTTCTTCAGAAAAAGACAGAACGCTCTTACTAAGGCCACCCATATAATTCCTGGCCTGTGGAAGGTACTTCATCCATATTGGTGCCAGGAAGGAACAAATAATTGTTTCTTATGTGTGTGTGTTAGTCGCTCAGTCATGTCCAACCCTTTGCCACCCCATGGACTCTAGACCACTATGTCTCTGTCCATGGGATTTTTCAGTCAAGAATATTGGAGCGGGTTCCCAGTTCCTTCCCCAGGGCATATTCCTGACCCAGGGATTGAACTCAGGTCTCCCACATTGCAGGCAGATTCTTTACCATCTGAAACCATCAGGGAAGCCCAGATTATTTCCTACCTCGTCAAAAAAACCAAAAGCCCAGAGAGGCTAAGTTACCTGGCAAAAGCATACAGCAAATAGATCGTGAGCTGGACTTTAGACCTAATGGGGGTCCAAACTCAGCACAGCTGAATTCAACAGAGAGAACCAAACTACAGTGTGAGGCTCAATCCTTCAATCTTTGTTCTGAGGTTGCACTATTAAAAAAAAAAAAAATTTGGCTGCACTCCACGGCATGCTGCTAAGTTGCTTCAGTCGTGTCCAACTCTGTGCGACCCCATAGATGGCAGCCCACTAGGCTCCTCTGTCCCTGGGATTCTCCAGGCAAGAATACTGGAGTGGGTTGCCATTTCCTTCTCCAATGCACTCCACGGCATTTGGGACAGTAATTTCTGGACCAGGGATGGAATCCACATCCCCTGCATTAGAGGATGGAATCTTAACCACTGGACCTCCAGGGAAATCCCTGAGGTTGCACTAGTTTACAAGAATGTTTATTTCAAAGAGGATAAAAAGAATCACCCAAAGAGCTAAAGGAGTATGAATGCCTGATTACAGTCTTCTATGAATAAAATGGAAACTTTGCTTCTGTGGTATGTGTGTTTAGGCAGATTAAATTCATGTTTGATTATAAACCCCAGGGTAGAAGGAAAATATGTTCATGAAGACTAGGAGGTCCCAAAGGGAGGAACAGGAAAAAAATCATTAGTTTATACCCTGGTGGCTGCTGTCTCTAGGAGTGTCTCGATGAATCTCACCATGGCACCCCCGTGCTCAGAGACCCTCTTTGGATGGTTCCCTCATCTCCCCAAAATGTCTATGCTCCCAAGCATGGCTCTCATGGCCCTTTTGTCTGAATCCAAAATATTTTCTGGCCCCAGCTCTTCCGCCTTCTCCTCTGGTGTGCATGCTAAGTCTCTTCCGTCATGTCCAACTCTTTGCGACACCGTGGACTGTAACCCACCAGGCTCCTCAGTCCAGGGGATTCTCCAGACAAGAATACTGGGGTGGGTTGCCATGCCCTCCTCCCGGGGATCTTCCCGACCCAGGGATGAAATGCACCCAGGGATCTCCTGCATTGGCAGGTGGGTTCTTTACCACTACTGCACCAGAAAACCCTCTCCTAAGTCACACAGCAGAGGACTGGTTGTGCTTCAACCAACTTCTGAGCTTTGCTGCCAGAAGGCCTTGGCCCCTCCTCTTCCTTACCTGTTGGGAAATATTAATCAACCTTTAAAAAGTCCAGTTGAAATGGCTAAACCCCCTCTAAGTCCTTTCCTAGCACCTTGGCAGGAAGTGATTGCTTCCTCTGCAGCCCCAAAGCACTTGGTAGCTTTCTTGTTCCATTCATCAAAATCTGCCTTTTATTGAAAGGACATTTATTTGTGAACATGTCTGTCTTTCCCTCTGAATCTGTAAACATCCTTTTGGTCTCCCATCTACAAAGCCCTGCACACAAGAGGTGTTCAAAGAATGTTAATTGATGGAAAACAATTTCAGTAGAGGCCCAGATGAATCAGGTATGGAACAGCCTTGCAGTGGGATCACGCATTTAAAAGATACAGAAGTATAGCTTTTGGCATTTGTGTTGTGCTACCCTGGCGTGACCACAGCTACTCACAGAACATTCCATCTGCTTTCACGCCTCTCCCTGCCTCGTTGCCTGAGTGAGGTGGGGCCATGGGAGTATTTAACCAATGGGACAGAACCACAAGTGATTCTACCAAAGCAATGAAAAGCCCACGTGACCCTCCCAGGCTTTCCTAAGCTGCCGTAATGACTGACACGGCCAATGGGTCCAGACCGTGCAGCTACCAAATGTCAGTGCCTCCGTTACCTGGATACCTGAGGGACTGTGTGCTGCAGAGGTTTGATGGACAGGTTTCAGAAATGAGAACTAAATCTTTGTTGTGTCAAGCCACTGGGATTTTGAGCGAAATACAAAACAAAGATGTCGGTACCTCCTGTAGAGGCTACCGCAACCATGCAATGTGAGCACAGAACCTAACTCGGTACTTGGCATGCATCACTAGTGAATACGTGCCCAACACTAGCTCTGTCTCCGCGTCTGTTCTCCCGTGTGATGACCTTAACTTTCCATTGGTAGATCCAGTTATTTAGCAGAGTGGAAGTTGCACTGGAGCCTAGAGCATGTGGTGTTGCGCCTGCTCCAAGTGTGACCCAGAGCAGCGATCCCAAACCTTTTTGGCCCCAGGTACTGTTTTTGTGGATGACAGTTTTTCCACGGACAGAAGTGGGGGGTGGTTTAAGGATAATTCATGTGCATTACATTTATTGTGCACTTTATTTCTACTATTATTACATCAGCTCCACCTCAGATCATCAGGCATTAGATCCCAGAAGTTGGAGACCCCTGACTCTGAGGAAACTCTGAGGGGACCAGTGTGATGGCTCTGAGCCTCCAGCATGGACTCAGAAATGAGGAGCCCAGGGATGCTCAGAGTTTGGTAGTTTTGACTTCTGGCTTATTTGCCCTCTCTTATATCATGGAAGAAATTAATCCTTGCCTGAGTAGGGCAAGAGGGAGAGGCACACAGAGACATTTCTGGGTGTCTGGCATGATGGACAGAGCAGAGAGCTAGGGGGCTGTGTCAGGGGATAAGAGGTTGTGAAAAGGGGGTGAGGCTTAGGAGGCTGCCTGAGAAAGAAAAGTGTCATGTTTAATCCTATTTATCCTGTGGGAGTTTTCCAAAGCCAGACAAAGGACATGGTGTCTAATGCCCAGTCACACACAGACACCCAGGACAGTCTTCATGTTCTTTTTATACTCTGCCACACACTTGGCTGCACAGATTTTAAGACGGACAAAGGTTGTTTTAATAGCGTTAATGGGGGGTGATGGGCGGATCATAATCTTATAACCAAAATGGTTCACTCATTCGTGTCAGCTATTGAAAGCAAAGACTCTTTGGTAGGTAAAGAAGAAAAGGATTTGAAATTGCTTGCCACCCACCTCCTCCACAGGAGAGCTGTGAGCATTAATGAGGGAACGTCTTAGTGCTGTGATCGCCCTGGAAAGAAGTTGCTTTGCCAATTTCAAATATTACTGTGACTCACTTAGGCAGAGCTGAAGGAATGACGGAGGTGGGAGGTTGGCCACTCCATGTGGTGTTTTTCTTTGGGGGCTCCCGAGTTGTTTCAGAAGCAGAACGACTGCTGAGAAAGAGCCAAGGAGAGCAGAGTACCTATTCTGGATTCTTTGTCCCCCAATGCACTTGTCTTCCTGGGGGACCCTGGTCTCCATATGGTGCCTTGCTGTGGTTTCACGTGGCTTCAGCAGCTAGCTTTTAAACTTAGTTTTGAAGGGGCACATTCAGAACTTGCAAAAGCTTGTTGGAAACGTGGAACTAAACAAATACCGTTAGCATAATAATGCCATGAAGATAAACCTTAGAAATGTTCTGTGATCTTCTTTGCCAAACAACTTAAAATGCTTCCAAGGGAGTATTTCACTGGTGGAGAGCTGCGTGTTTAACTACTAGCATGAAGGTAGGTCGTAGAAAATCATCACAGTAATAATAGCTATCTTGTATTTGTAAAGCAGTTTAGAGCTCACAAAGCACATTCGATGCATTGATCTTCTGTGATCCTACAACTCTGAATTCAGGTAAGCAGATGAATCTGATCACAGTTGCCTCTGTGTCATAGGTAAGAGCAACCAGGCTGTCTGAGCAAAACAGCTAGTACAGTCTTCTGGTTTCAAGTCCCTTTTTTTGTTGTTGTTGTTGTTGTTGTTCTACCAAGCAAACAAACAAAAAAGGAAATATACCAAAATGAAAAACAAAACACACCAAGAAAAATGACTAAGACACATACTCAATGATTTTTTTTTAAAGTAATAGAAGTGATGAGGAGAGACTTTATAGATGTTTAAGTAGTGATTTTTAAACAAATTTTGTTTTGTTTCATTTTTTGCATAAGGAAACTGTGGTATATGTTGGTGGAAGGAAGCACAGCCTTTTTGTCTTGTGGAAGAAGGGAATATAGTGGGTTCCAGAGGCACGAGGGAAGATAGTACTTTGCTAATGGGCTTCCCTGTTGGCTCAGATGGTAAAGAATCTGCCTGCAATGCAGGAAACCCGGGTTTGATCCCTGGGTTGGGAAGATCCTCTGGAAAAGGAAATGGCAACCCACTCCAGTATTCTTGCCTGGGAAATCCCATGGAGAGAGGGGGCTTGCGGGCTACAGTCCTTGGGGTCACAAACAGGTGGACACGACTGACTGACTGAGTGACTAACGTTTTCACTACTTTCCATTATGAAGATACAATGAAACTCAAGGCGGTACAAAGAGAGGGGCACTTGGATAAATTAGCAGAAAAATCTCAAAGTCCGTGATTAGTTTAAATTTGACTCAAGGAATCATTAGAAACCTGAGTCCGTTTCTAGGAAAGGATGTGACAGAAGCAATATGCTTGAGGGAGATGATTCTGAAGACATATGAAGCCATACAAAAGGGGAAAATAGGTGTGTCATTGGGCGACGTCCTGGAGGGAGAGGTGTAAGGCTTTGTGACAGGATACAGGAGTCACACTGGTCTTTAGAGCGGTACCTGGAGTGGAGGAAACCACACTGGAGGCTGACAATCAGTCACCTAAGTAGTCACTGAAATGACAAAACCGTCGTTCTCTACACCCACTCTGCTCTCACATGTATCTCTCAAGATGCCCAATAGACTTTCTGGGAGTTGGGTGTCTATCAGAAAAGGCTCTCCAGGTGGGACACAAAAAGGATGACAATGAGACCCCAGTTTCAGGAGAACGGAGGGCTAACAACTGAGTGCCCAGATGGTGAACCAGAACCGTACTGCGCTGTGCCATGTGACATGATGCAGGTGTATAGAGAGAGCTCTGGAAACGTGAGTGAAGGAATGATTCAGGCACACCCCACATAGAGAAGAGGAGGGTCACACAAAGTGAAGGATGAGTCATTTTCATCCCTCACTGCACATTTAAAAAAACCAATAAATTCAGACTCTGCAGGGTGGGACATGGGCATTGTGTGTTCAGTTGCCTCTGACTCTTTGCGACGCTATGGACCATAGCCCACCAGGCTCCTCTGTCCATGGGATTCGCCAGGCAAGAATACTGGGGTGGGTTGCCATGCCCTCCTCCAGGGGATCTTCCCAACCCAGGAATCCTTCACCACTAGCACCATCTGAGAAGCCTAGTAGGATTTCTTAAAAGCTCCTCAGGTGATTCTGGTGCATAAGGGGCTGAGAATGGCTGTTTGAGCTGAAGGTTATCTCAGCCTTTGAGAAAGCAGTAGATGTTTTCTAGCAAGATCATCCTGAAAGGACTAAGAGAGAATATTTTTTAGAAGAGTGGTAAGAGAGACCTGTTTTATAACAATTTCAGAGGGTGAGAACCAAAGGATTTCTAACTTTGTCTTAATTTCTTTGGACTATGGGACCCATTTTTGCCTGTCACTTCAGTTCAGTCTCTCAGTCAATGTTCAACTCTTGGCAACCGCATGAACTACAGCACGCCAGGCTTCCCTGTCCAACATCAACTCCTGAAGCTTACACAAACTCATGTCCTTTGAGTCAGTGATGCCATCTAACCATCTCATCCTCTATCATCCCCTTCTCCATCTGCCCTCCATCTTTCCCAGCATCAGAGTCTTTTCAATGAGTCAGTTCTTCACATAAGATGGCCAAAGTACTGAAGTTTCAGCTTTAGCATCTGTCCTTCCAATGAATATTCAGGAATGATTTCCTTCAGGATTGACTGAATTAATCTCCTTGCAGTCCAAGGGACTCTCAAGAGTCTTCTCCAACACCACAGTTCAAAAGCATCAATCCTTCAGCGCTCAGCTTTCTTTATAGTCCAACTCTCACATCCATACATGACTACTGGAAAAGCCATAGCTTTGACTAGATGCACCTTTGTTGGCAAAGTAATGTCTCTGTTTTTTGATATGCTATCTAGGTTGGTCATAGCTTTTCTTCCAAGGACCAAGGGTCTTTTAATTTCATGGCTGCAGTCACCATCTGCAGTGATTTGGGAGCCCAAGAAAATGATTTGTGATTTGGACAATGAAAATGATTTGTGATTTGGAAAATGAAAGTGATTTGGACAGCCCAAGTCTTGGACAGCCCAAGTCTGTCCTGGTTTCCATTGTTTCCCCACCTATTTCCCATGAAGTGTTGGGGCCAGATGCCATATCATACTCTTTTGAATGTTGAGTTTAAGTCAGCTTTTTCATTCTCCTCTTTCACTTCCATCAAGAGGCTCTTCAGTTCTTCACTTTCTGCCATAAGGGTGGTGTTATCTGCATATCTGAGGTTATTGATATTTCTCCAGGCAATCTTGATTCCAGCGTGTACCTCATCCAGCCTAGTATTTCACATGATGTA
Organism: Tragelaphus eurycerus; assembly: GCA_935064755.1. Lineage (NCBI taxonomy): Eukaryota > Metazoa > Chordata > Mammalia > Artiodactyla > Bovidae > Tragelaphus > Tragelaphus eurycerus. Next base: position 1,213,196 of record CAKXYN010000177.1, on the reverse strand, counting down.
TTCTGCATAGAAGTTAAATGTGCAGGATGACAATATACAGCCTTGATGTATTCCTTTCCTGATTTGGAACCAGTCTGTTGTTCCATGTCCAGTTCTACTTGTTGCTTCTTGACCTGCATACAGATTTCTCAGGAGGCAGGTCAGGTGGTCTGGTATTCCCATCTCTTGAAGAATTTTCCACAGTTTGCTGTGATCCACACAGTCAAAGGCTTTGGCATAGTCAATAAAGCAGAAATAGATATTTGTATGGAACTCTCTTGCTTTTTTGATGATCAAGTGGATGTTGGCAATTTGATTTCTGGTTCCTCTGCCTTTTCTAAATCCAGCTTGAACATCTGGAAGTTCTTGGTTCACATACTGTTGAAGCCTAGCTTGGAGAAATTTGAGATGAGTGCAATTGTGCAGTAGTTTGAACAATTTTTGGCATTGCCTTTCTTTGGGATTGGAATGGAGACTGACCTTTTCCAGTCCTGTGGCCACTGCTGAGTTTTCCAAATTCACTGGCATATTGAGTGTAGCACCTTCACAACATCATCTTTAGGATTTGAAATAGCTCAACTGAAATTCTGTAACCTCCACTAGCTTTGTTTGTAGTGATGCTTTCTAAGGCCCGTTTGCCTTTGCATTCCAGGATATCTGGCTCTAGGTGAGTGATCACACCATCATGGTTATCTGGGTCATGAAGATCTTTTTTGTATAGTTTTCTGTGTATTCTTGCCACCTCTTGATATCTTCTGCTTCTATTAGGTCCATACAATTTCTGTCCATTATTGTGCCCATCTTTGCATGAAATGTTCCCTTGGTATCTCTAATTTTCTTGAAGAGATCTCTAGTCTTTCCCATTCTATTGTTTTCCTCTATTTCTTTGGATTGATCGCTGAGGAAGGCTTTCTTATCTCTCCTTGCTACTCTTTGGAACTCTGCATTCAGATGCTTATATCTTTCCTTTTCTCCTTTGGCTTTAGCTTCTCTTCTTTTCTCAGCTATTTGTAAGCCCTCCTCAGACAACCGTTCTGCCTTTTTGCATTTCTTCTTCTTAGGGATGGTCTTAATCACTGCCTTTTGTACAGTGTCATGAACCTCTGTCCATAATTCTTCAGGCACTGTATGTCAGATCTAATCCCTTGAATCTATTTGTCACTTCCACTGGTTAATCATAAGGGATTTGATTCAGGTTGTATCTGAATAACTAATGGTTTTCCCTACTTTCTTCAATTTAAGTCTGAATTTGGCAATAAGGAGTTCATGATCTAAGCCACAGTCAGCTCCCATTATTGTTTTTGCTGACTGTATAGAGCTTCTCCATCTTTGGCTGCAAAGAATATAATCAATTTGATTTCAGTATTGGCCATTGGTGATGTCCATGTGTAGAGTCATCTCTTGTATTGAAAGAGGGTATTTGCTATGATGAATGCGTTCTTTTGGCAAAATTCTGTTAGCCTTTGCCCTGTTTCATTTTGTACTCCAAGGCCAAACTTGCCTGTTACTCCAGGTATCTGTTAAATTTGTACTTTTGCATTCCAGTCCCCTATGATGAAAAGGATATCTCTTTTTTTGGGTGTTTGTTCTAGAAGGTCTTGTAGGTCTTCATAGAACCATACAACTTCAGCTTCTTTGGCATTAGTGATTGGGGCATAGACTTGGGTTCCTGTGATATTGAGTGGTTTGCCTTGGAAACAGAGATCATTCTGTCGTTTTTGACATTGCACCCAAGTACTGTATTTTGGACTCTTTTGTTGACTATGAGGGCTATTTCATTTCCTCTAAGGGATTTTTGTCCACAGTACTAGATATAATGGTCATCTGAATTAAATTCACCCATTCTGGTCCATTTTAGTTCACTGATTCCTAAAATGTCGATGCTCACTCTTGCCATCTCCTCTTCATCCCCTTCCAATTTACCTTGATTCATGGATCTAACATCCCAGGTTCCTTTGCAATATTGTTCTTTACAGCATCAGAGTTTATTTCCATCACCAGTCACGTCCACAACTGGGCGCTGTTTTCACTTTGGCTCCATCTCTTCATTCTTTCTGGAGCTATTTCTCCACTCTTCTTCATTAGCATATTGGGCACCTACCGACCTGGGGAGTTTATCTTTTTGTGTCATATCTTTTTGCCTTATCATATTGTTCATGGGATTCTTGTTTTTGCCTATAGTTGTGATAAAGCAATGGTCATTGAGTCTTGGAAAGTAATATGCTTGATAGCCACAAAGATGAATGTCATTATTCTCCATGAAATTATTCTTTGTTAGTAGAATGAAAAGTGTCAGGGCCCACTTCTCTTCCAAAGTACCAAAGAATGAGATTTTTCTCCCTTCCCTGTCCTCTGAAGATTAGGAGAAGTGATTTCAAGATTGCCAGTCCTTTCAAATGAGGAATTTAACCCCTCTGCCCCAACTTTTGATAACAATTTCATGCAACGCATTTGTATCTGGAGACACATACAGGCAGGCATTTCAAAGTTAGTCTTAGACAATGAGGCTGATCTTTGTCCCGGGGTGAGGGGAGGGCTATGTGCATATTAAGTCTTCCCTTTTCTGTCTTTCCCTGTCTTCTTTATTGTTTTTCAGTCGCTCAGTCATGTCAGACTCTTTACAACCCGCCAGGCTTCTCTGTCCCTGGGATTTCCCAGGCAAGAGTACCAAGTGACCTTAATATTACACTGAAGTTTTATTTTAATTCTTCATTGCTTTTACAGAATAATTCTATTTCTGTTTTGAAATTTAAAAGTTGAATGAAATTAAATTCAATTTAAATTTGAATTTAAAAGATGAATGAAAGTTCATATTTAACCCTTTTCAAAACCTTTCAATTAAGTTGATTTTTATACCTTTGTTCTTGGATTGTGGACTTTTTTTTATCTTCCCCTTCTGTGAATCCTGTTAATACAAAGTACACAAACAGTTTCCAGATGGTAGTAAAAGTTTAATGGTGGGTGGGAATGCTGAGGACCTGAGGTTTACAGATGCTTAATTTTAGTTTTAGACTCAGATGGATTTCCTCCTTCAATGCACCCCTCAAGTATTCGCTGAACACCCACTGATTATCCATCATGGATCAAGTCCCCTGGGTGGGGATGGGGGACAGAGATGAATAATGCAGTCAGTTCTTGGTCCCATCTCATCTTCCCAGTAACTTTAGGGTATAAGGAGGTAACAAGATTATTTTTACGTAATGAACCTGGGACCCATAAGGGTAGAGGGCCCAGCTGGAGGCTGAATAAAAGTGGATCCAAGATGGCTCTATCCTTAGAGTGATGCTCAAAGCAAAGCCTTGCATCATGTGATGCGTTTCAGTAGCACCTGACTTACTGCAGAGGTGGTGGTGACTGGTAATTTACTTTACCATGATGGAGAAAGTGATATTTCTATTACATGCTATTGTTTTGAGATTTTAAAGCATGAACTGAAAAAATTGATAGAGCCTGCTGAAGCAATTATTTAACATAAGGGATTAACTACTTCATTCCTGTTTCCTGTTGGAAAAGAAGATAATTGTTTTTTGTTTGTTTTAAATTTTATTATTGGAGTATAATTGCTTTACAAGGTTGTGTTAGTTTCTGCTGTGCAACAACGTGAATTAACCCTATGTGTACATGTATCCCTTCCCTCTTGAGCCTCCCACCGCTGCCACATCCCTGCCTTTAGATCATCACAGGGCACCCTGCTGAGCTCCCTGTGCTCTACAGCCGCCTCCCACTAGCTGTCTGCTTAACACACGGCACTGTACATACGTCAGTGCTACTCTTCCAGTCTGCCCGACCCTCCCGCGCCCCTTCTGCATTCCAAATGGGTTCATCTGTACTATTTTTCTAGATTCCATATATATGGGTTAATATACAACATTTGTTTTTCTCTTTCTGACTTATTCACTCTGAATGACAGACTCTAGGAAGAACAAGATGCTTTAATAAGACATTTTAACAAATATTTTTATTTAATACAACATTGTTCTCAAAAATCCTTTCAGAACTACAGACTCTGAACAAGTATTAATTGAGTCAAAAACTATTAAATTCCATATGGTTTATATTTATATTTTTAAAATTTTAAGTAAGACCACTGATAACAATGAGGATGATTTTGCATTTTCATCTATCTTAAAACTTTGAAGTTCCTTGATAATAATAGACATCAAAATATGAAAATTCTAGAAGGAATCTTCCTGACTTAACCCATACCAGTGTTTTAGACCTGAAAAAAGTTTTTTTTTTTTTAATTATATCTTAAGGGAGAAATATCAATAAGCTCAGATATGCAGATGACACCACCCTTATGGCAGAAAGTGAAGAGGAACTGAAAAGCCTTTTGATGAAAGTGAAAGTGGAGAGTGAAAAAGTTGGCTTAAAGCTCAACATTCAGAAAATGAAGATCATGGCATCTGGTCGCATCACTTCATGGGAAATAGATGGGGAAACAGTGTCAGACTTTATTTTTTGGGGCTCAAAAATCACTGCAGATGGTGATTGCAGCCATAAAATTAAAAGATACTTACTCCTTGGAAGGAAAGTTATGACCAACCTAGACAGCATATTCAAAAGCACAGACATTACTTTGCCAACAAAGGTCTGTCCAGTCAAGGCTATGGTTTTTCCAGTGGTCATGTATGGATGTGAGAATTGGACTATAAAGAAAGCTGAGCGCCTTTTGAACTGTGATGTTGGAGAAGACCCTTGAGAGTTCCTTGGACTGCAAGGAGATCCAACCAGTCCATCCTAAAGGAGATCAGTCCTGAGTATTCATTGGAAGGACTGATGTTGAAGTTGAAACTCCAATACTTTGGCCACCTGATGCGAAGAGCTGACTCATTTGAAAAGACCCTGATGCTGGGAAAGATTGAAGGCAGGAGGAGAAGTGGACGACAGAGGATGAGGTGGTTGGATGGCATCACCGACTCGATGGACATGGGTTTGGGTGGACTCCAGAAGTTGGTGATGGACAGGGAGGCCTGGCATGCTGCGGTTCATGGGGTCGCAAAGAGTCGGACACGACTGAGCGGCTGAACTGAACTGAACTGAAAGGGATCCTGTAATTCTTTATATCGTAACCTACTCCTGAACTTCAATTTAAAAATAAGCAACAGCAAGCTTTCTGAGCTATTGAATAGACACACAAATAGTTGCATGTTCTGTTTTTACCCACTGCTATGTTCCGTTCCTTTTCCATGCAATGTCTTCCTTTTTGCACTGGATAATATAGGTGATTCTGATAATTTTCTTAAATAAATTGAAGTAGGTAAGGTGTAATTCATTAACTTCATATTTTTTGTTTTCAGTGTTGAAAGTTCACTCATGTGGTACTAAGGATTCTGGGCTTCCCAGGTGGCTGAGGGGTAAAGAATCCTCCTGCCAATGCAGGAGACACAGGAGAGGCCGGTTCCATCCCTGGGTCAGGATGGTCCCCTGGAGGAGGAAATGTCAACCCGCTCCAGTATTCTTGCTGGGGAAATTCCATGGACAGAGGAGCCCGTCGGGCTACAGTCCATGGGGTCACTAAGAGTCAGACAGACTGAGCACACAGTAAGGACTCCACCCCATTTTTACCCCACCTCAGATCAGTTCTCTTTTTATGCTACTTTGCTGAGTATAAGGCAAAAAGCAAGAACTCTTGCAATCAGTGTATAGAGGAACTCGATTTAAAATCCCAGCTTCACAACTTATTGGCTGTTAACTTGGGGAAACCACTCTCAACTTCTCTGCAGCTAAGTTTCCACCTGGGCAAAATGGGGATAATTTTTTGTCTTCAGGAGGGTGGTAAAAATTAAATAATAATGCATGTTAAATCCCTGGGTCAAAGCCTGGTACAGAGCAAGTTCTTAATTGAGGTGAGTTTCCCTGTCTCTGGTGAGCAAATAAATGAAAACATAAACAAAACCCTTCTTACTCTGGATACTTCCCTTCCTAGCTCTTTTTGTTTTAAGCCACAAAATCACAGTCACAGACTTTTTATCCTGAATCAGACATTTTCAAATGCACATGCCATGAAAGCTGAGTTCTTATTTCTATTCCTCTAGAGAAAGAGCAGCTGTATTAACTGCTTTCCTTGGGAAATGCTAACTTTCACTTCAGAAATCACAATCTTAGGAGGTTGGATTAAACATTTGAAAAGTCAGTTAGGTTGCAATTGCAAGCACATTTAAGTAAGTTAAAGGTATGTTTTATTATTTTTTTCTATAATAGGGCATACCAAAGATGGATGCTCTTATCAGTTGGGCAACCAGCCACAAGTATAAATGATAAATCTGTTTGTTCTGGACTTTTATGGGATTTTCCCTTCTCTTGGGAACTTAACCTTTTTGTGGTTTACCCTGTAAGTTCTTCCCTGACTCACTCTGCCTTCTGCTCCAACCATGATTGATTGACCCAGGAGAGGGCACCCAGAAGCAGAGCCAAAGAGTCCTTACTCTAGGATTTTTGGCCTGAGAACAAAAGAGGTCAATTAGCATTTCCCTAGTGGTGCAGACTGGAAGATGTGAAATGTGAGAACCACAGTGGACATATTACCTACCGCTTGGATAAATCTGGTGAAACAAGTAGGGATGAAAGATGGAGAGTGAATCTTGGATGTCTTGGGAGGCAATGAGTTGTAAAACCCATTCCCAAGTGAACTTAAAATCCTCCAGTTAGCTCTCCTTGGGGCTCTGCATTTCTTTATTCCCAAGATAAAGGATTTTCAGTAAGGAGGTGGGAAAGAGAGAGAAAGGGAAACTAAGTCCTCTATCCTTTGGGAAAAACTTCTCTGGAGGTAGCTGGTTTTAAACCAGTCAATCTAAATGGCAACCCACTCCAGTGTTCTTGCCTGGGAAATCCCATGGACAGAGGAGCATGGCAGGCTACAGTCCGTGGGGTCACAAAGTTGGACACAAGTGAATGACTAAACAACAACAAAATCATAACTGTGCAGTAGTCATGTGAGTTATTATTTTAAAGTTTGTAGGCTAGAGTCTGCAATCAACTGTTTGCTGGGTTGTCTGCCTCCTCTTCATTAACAAATTGACTCATACTTTTGATAGTAAAATGATTTTTGGTGAGGATTAGAAGACAAAGTGTGTTTATATGTGTGCCTTTGGACATCTGGAGCATGACACTTCACAATGAAAATGAAATGATAGTGAGTATAGTGTGGTACTGCATGTTGTTTTAAGAGTTTACATGTAGTAACTGATTTAATTCCTACAATATCCTACGTCAAGGTAGTTGTCATCCCCATTGTATAGTTGAAGATACTGTGGCTCAGAAAGGCTAAGTAACTTGTCCAAGGTCACACAAGTAAAATGTGGGTTTTGAGTCAGGATTGAGACCCAGGCAGCCTTGCTTCAGAGTCCTTGCTCTTACTGCCCATTATTTTAATTACTAAGTCATGTCTGATTCTTTTGGGATGCCATGGATTATATAGCCCACCAGGCTCCTCTGTCCATGGGATTTCTCAGGCAAGAATACTGGAGTTCATTGCCATTTCCTTCTGCAGGTGATCTTTTCACCTCAAGAACTAAACCTCATCTCCTGTGTCTCCTGCATTGCAGGCAGATTCTTTACCCAGTGAGCCATTGGGGAAGCCCTTTCTTGCCCATAATAAACAGCTAACACACAATTGATGGATGAACAAATGAGCAATAACTAGTTATATAGGCTGTCTAAAGGTATAAGAGGGATTGAAACTTGATAGGTCAATCTGAGTGGTTGCATTATAGATGATTTTCACTCTGTGTTTTTCACTTTTTTTAACCAAGAGCATGTATCCCATTTTTTCAATCAGAAAAAAAAGTATGTTTCAAAAGAGGAACATTCAGACACATTGAGGATTACATGTTGGATTTTGATTCATCTTTTAGTTTTATACTCCTGGGTTCATGTGAGCCCAGTGTAAAGTTTAACATAGGTCCTAAATAAATACTTGTTATGGTATTTTATTAATAATATATTCCCTTTGTATAAGACCCTGTCATTCTTGATTGAAAAAAAAATCATACAATTACAAAATACTAAACAGAGCTCTTAGAACACTGAAATTAGAAAAAGTACAAATATCCATGGACACGTGTATTAGTTATATGTAACTAAATAGCAATTGAAAATCCTAATTTTTTCTACATTTTTTTGTATCTTTTGATTCAGGCAGATGCTTCATCACCTTAGGGAAAGGCAAAGGCAGGCAGGAAGTAGACAGTGTCTATCAGATCTCCAGGCTTGTGTTTCAAAAAGCCTAACTCATTAAGGATGACAGAGTCTGAGAGAGAGAGGGTTCCAAAATCAAAAAGGAAAAGTTCCTATTTGGATTACAGACGTGAGACTGCAGTGCTGGAATAGCAGAGTTCCCTCTGTCATTAGCTGGGGGTGATGGGGAGGGGTGCAAGATGTGTTTGGGATGTGGGACCATGTACACGAGGGAGTCTAGCCTTGTGGACCCATCATGATGCCCCAACACTGCTTGAAAGCAGTTGGACTGAGTGTACCAGCCTTTCTTGACCAGAGATAAGGAAGAGTAATTCTACAAATACAGAATCTTCATAATTTCACCCATGAAAAATACTTAACCCTCTTTAGAAAGAGGGCAGTATGTAGAATGAGATCACATGCTGCAAGATAGCAAATATCCTTTTTATATTTGAAATGTTTGTTTTACCAATTAATCAGTTCAGTTCAGTCACTCAGTCATGTCTGACTCTTTGCAATCCCATGGACTACAGTATGCCAGGCCTCCCTCTCCATCACCAATTCTTAGACTTTACTTAAACTCATGTCCATTGAGTCAGTGATGCCATTCAACAATCTCATACTCTGTCATCTGCTTCTCCTTCTGCCTTCAATCTTCCCCAGCAGTAGGGTCTTTTCAAATGAGTCAGTTCTTCACATCAGGTGGCCAAAGTACTGCAGTTTCAGCTTCAGCATAAGTCCTTCCAATGAATATTCAGGACTGATTTCCTTTAGGATGAACTAGTTAGACTCGTTGTCAAAGGGACTCCCAAGAGTCTTCTCCATTACATAGTTCAAAAGCATCAATTCTTCAGTGCTCAGCTTTCTTTATAATCCAATTCTCACATCCATACATGATTACTGGAAAAAACCATAATTTTGACTAGATGGACCTTTGTTGGCAAAGTAATGTCTGTGCTTTTTAATAAACTGTCTAGGTTGGCCATAACTTTTCTTCCAAGGAGCAAGCGTCTTTTGATTTCATAGCTGCAATCACCATCTGAAGTCATTTTGGAGCCCCCCAAAATAAAGTCTGTCGCTGTTTCCACTGTTTCCCCATCTATTTGCCATGGGAAATATGGGAAATGATATGGGACCAGAAGTGGTCCCATCACATGGGAAGTGATGGGGCCAGATGCCACGATCTTAGTTTTCTGAATGTTGAATTTTAAGTCAGGTTTTTCACTTTCACTTTAATCAAGAGGCTCTTTATCTTCTTTGCTTTCTGCCATAAGGGTGGTGTCATCTGCATATCTGAAATTATTGATATTTCTCCCGGAAATCTTGACTCCAGCGTGTGCTTCATCCAGTCCAGCATTTCTCATGATGTACTCTGCTGCTGCTGCTAAGTCGCTTAAGTTGTATCCAACTCTGTGCGACCCCATAGATGGCAGCCCACCAGGCTCCCCCGTCCCTGGGATTATCCAGGCAAGAACACTGGAGTGGTTGCCATTTCCTTCTCCAATGCATGAAAGTGAAAAGTGAAAGTGAAGTCACTCAGTCGTGTCCGACTCTTCGCAACCCCATGGACTGTAGCCCACCAGGCTCCTCTGTCCATGGGATTATCCAGGCAAGAGTACTGGAGTGGGGTGCCATTGCCTTCTCCAGATGTACACTGCATATAAGTTAAAAAAGCAGGGTGACAGTATGCAATCTTGATGTACTCCTTTCCTGAATTGGAACCAGTCTATTGTTCCATGTCCAGTTGTAACTGTTGCTCTTGATCTGCATACAGGTTTCTCAAGATGCAGGTCAGGTGGTCTGGTATTCCCATCTCTTTCAGAATTTTCCACAGTTTATTGTGATCCACACAGTCTAAGGCTTTGGCATAGTCAATAAAGCAGAAGTAGAGTTTTTTTCTGGAACTCTCTTGCTTTTTCAATGATCCAGTGGATGTTGGCAAGTTGATCTCTGGTTCCTATGCCTTTTCTAAATCCAGCTTTAATATCTAGAAGTTCACGGTTTATGTATTGTTGAAGTGTGTCTTGAAGAATTTTGAGCATTACTTTGCTAGTGTGTGAGGTGAGTGCAATTGTATGGTAATTTGAGCATTCTTTGGCATTGCCTTTAAAAGACGCTTACTCCTTGGAAGGAAAGTTATGACCAACCTAGATAGCATATTAAAAAGCAAAGACGTTACTTTCCCAACATAGGTTCGTCTAGTCAAGGCTATAGTTTTTCCAGTAGTCATGTATGGATGTGAGAGTTGGACTGTGAAGAAAGCTGAGCACTGAAGAATCGATGCTTTTGAACTGTGGTGTTGGAGAACTCTTGTGAGTCCCTTGGACTGCAAGGACATCCAACCAGTCCATTCTAAAGGAGATCAGTCCTGGGTGTTCTTTGGAAGGACTGATGCTAAAGCTGAAACTCCAGTACTTTGGCCACCTCATGTGAAGAGTTGACTCATTGGAAAAGACTCTAATGCTGGGAGGGGTTGGGGGCAGGAGGAGAAAGGGACGACAGAGGATGAGATAGCTGGATGGCATCACCAACTCAATGCACATGAGTTTGGGTGAACTCCGGGAGTTGGTGATGGACGAGGGAGTCCTGGCATTCTGCAATTCATGGGGTCACAAAGAGTTGGACACGACTAAGCAACTGAACTGAACTGAACTGAACTTCAGGATTGGAAAGGAGACTGACCTTTTCCAGTCCTGTGGTCACTGCTGAGTTTTCCAAATTTGCTGGTGTATTGAGTGCAGCATTTTCACAGCATCATCTTTTAGGATTTGAAATAACTCAACTGGAATTCCACCACCTCCTCTAGATTTGTTCATAGTGATGCTTTCTAAGGCCCACTTGCATTCTAGGATGTCCGGCTCTGGGTGAGTGATCGCACCATTGTGGTTATCTGGGTCATGAAGATCTTTTTTGTATGGTTTTTCTGTATATTCTTGCCACCTCTTCTTAATATCTTCTGCCTCTGTTAGCTCCATCCTGTTTCTGTCCTTTATTGTGCCCATCTTTGCATGAAATGTTCCCTTGGTATCTCTAATTTTCTTGAAGAGATCTCTAGTCTTTCTTATTCTGTTGTTTTCCTTTATTTCTTTACACTGATCATTGAGGAAGGCTTTCTTATCTCTCCTTCCTATTCTTTGGAACTGCATTCATATGAGTTTATCTTTTCTTTTCTCCTTTGCCTTTCACTTCTCTTTTCATAACTGTATGTAAGGCTGCCTCAGACAACCGTTTTGCCTTTTTGCCCTTCTTTTTCTTGGGGATGGTCTTGATCCCTGCATCCTGTACAAAGTCACGAACCTCTGTCCATAGTTCTTCAGGCACACTGTCTATCAGATCTAATCCCTTGAATCTATTTGTCACTTCTACTGTATAGTCATAAGTTATTTGATTAAGGTCATAAATGAATGATGTAGTGGTTTTCCCCACTTTCTTCAATTTAAGTCTGAATTTGACAATAAGGAGTTCATGATATGAGCCACAGTCAGCTCCCGGTCTTGTTTTTGCTGACTGTATAGAGCTTCTCCATCTTTGGCTAAAAAGAATATATTCAATCTGATTTTGGTTTTGGCCATTGGTGATGTCCATGTGTAGAGTCATGTCTTATGTTGTTGGAAGAGGGTGTTTGCTATGACCAATGCATTCTCTTGGCAAAACTCTGTTAGCCTTTGCCATGCCTCATTCCATATGCTGCTGCTTCTAAGTCACTTCAGTTGTGTCCGATTCTGTGTGACCCCATAGATGGCAGCCCACCAGGCTCCCCTGTCCCTGGGATTATCCAGGCAAGAACACTGGAGTGGTTGCCATTTCCTTCTCCAATGCGTGAAAGTGAGAAGTGAAAGTGAAGTCACTCAGTCGTGTCTGACTCTTCGCAACCCCATGGACTGTAGCCCACCAGGCTCCTCCGTCCATGGGATTTTCCAGGCAAGAGTACTGGAGTGGGATGCCATTGTCTTCTCCGATTCCAAGGCCAAATTTGCCTGTTACCCCAGGTTTTCCTTGACTTCCTAATTTTGCATTCCAGTTCCCTATAATGAAAAGGACATCTTTTGGGAGTGTTAGTTCTAGAAGATCTTGTAGGTCTTCATAGAACCATTCAATTTCAGCTTCTTCAGCAATATTGGTCTGGTTATAGACCTGGATTCCTGTGATTTTGAATGCTTTGCCTTGGAAATGTACAGAAGTCATTCTGTCATTTTTGAGATTGCATCCAGGTACTGCATTTTGGACTCTTTTGTTGACCATGATGGCTACTCCATTTCTTCTAAGGGATTCCTGCCCACAGTACTAGATATAATGGTCATCTGAGTTAAATTCACCCATTCCAGCTCATTTTAGTTCACTGATTCCTAAAATGTTGATGTTCACTCTTGCCATCTCCTGTTTGACCATTTCCAATTTGCCTTGATTCATGGGCCTAACATTCCAGGTTCCTATGCAATATTGCTCTTTACAGCATCGGACCTTGCTTCTATCACCAGTCACATCCACAGTTGGGTATTGTTTTTGCTTGGCTCCGTCCCTTCATTCTTTCTGGAGTTATTTCTCCTCTGATCTCCAGTAGCACATTGGACACCTACTAACCTGGGCAGTTCATCTTTCTGTGTCCTATCTTTTTGTCATTTCATATAATTCATGGGGTTCTCAAGGCAAGAACACTGAAGTGGTTTTCCATTCCCTTCTCCAGTGGACCACGTTTTGTCAGAACTCTCCACCATGACCCGTGAGTCTTCGGTGGCCCTACACAGCATGGCTCATAGTTTCATTGAGTTAGACAAGGCTGTGGTCCATGTGGGGAGGAACCCCACGTACAAGGAGTGGTGGCTGCATGGGTGCAGGAAGGCCGAGAGGAGCTACTCCATGTTCAAGGTCAGGAGGGGTGGCTGCACTTTGCTGGAGCAGCTGTGAAGAAATACCCCACGTCCAAGGTAAGAGAAAACCAAGTAAGACAGTAGTTGTGAGAGGCATCAGAGGGCAGACACACAAACTGTAATCACAGAAAACTAGTCAATCTAATCACATAGACCACAGCCTTGTCTAAC